>CM068877.1:10374811-11574811 GCA_035149815.1 Branchiostoma lanceolatum | reverse complement strand
CATAAAAGCATGACATGCAAAGAATTAGTTACTTATTTGGAGGTTTCGGGACGTCATTTAGACCCAGTTCTCGTTCCCATACTGAATGCTGTTCCTGCGCCCGTGTCTAGGGTAGTATGACTCCATGACGTCATCACCACCTGTCGTGCTGGTCACGCGGTTCTCCACCAATCCGCCCTCTTCTCTCCACACACCTTCAAGAACCGCGCAGTAGACCCTGACCTCGCTGACGTCATCAAGGTCGTCGTCGTCATCCTCCTGTCCAAACCAGGAGAAGCGAACCTTCTGGTTGGTCATGACATCATCTCGGTGGCAGAACTGGCTGTCTTCCCGCCAATCAGCGTAGAGCACGGCACATCTAAGCTTCCTCCGCAGCCGGGGGCTCACTGGCACCTCCTGGGACAGGTGGCCGCTGTCGTACTCACTGTTAAGTTACCGAGTCTGGTGGTTAGGGTTTTCCGTGGATACATTTGAAAACGTTACCGGTCTAAGACTCGGCCAAGCTTAGATCACTCTTCTTCACTTGTCATAGTCTATTGTCTTTTACATAAGAATAAACGTGACAATCTTACGAACTTTCGGATCAGATAATCATCAAAACAAAAACAGAGACGTCAAAATAAAGAACTCGTGCTCTTTCAAATAGTGCGAAATTTCAAAATACGTGCAGGAACAAGTTGAAATATAAGACATAAATTTTCCTTCCCTCATGATATATTCTACTACATGTACTATACATACTAATGGCAGAAATAAACATGAACTCACAAATCTCTCTCGGACAGGAACTCTTCCGCGCTGATCTCAGTGTCCGTCTTGTCTGTGACGTGAGTCGTGGATCCGATCACCTCTCGTGCAGCCCCGTTGAAGTCGTGCCGGACGGGACACGCTGTGACTGTGATGATTTCTGCCTCTGTGAAGTCAGCGTGCCGAGGACGCGTCTCTCCTGTTCTGCTCCTGACGTCATCTTCTGTGTCTTCCCCGTCAGCGGAATGTGGCAGATCGCAGGTGTTAGTGGAGTCAGAGTTGACGTCATCCCCACAGAAGTCGTGGTCCCTCTCGACGTTCCCCTCGGAGCTTTGGCCCCCTCCAAGAGGACACGCGGAAGGAGACTTCTGGTCGCTGATGTCAGGGTTGGACGTCATCAGCGAGTGCATACAGACTGAATGATTCGTCATGTCGTCACCAGCACTTGATCGCTCGCCTCTCTCGTTCACAGCATCGTCGAACACCTCCTTGGTGTCTCCACCATCTACGGCGTCTCCAGACGTCGTCTTGCTCTTGACGGAAGCTTCGCGGACGTCTTCCGCAGTTGACAGCGCCTTGTCGCGCATCTTCACGGGACCGACAGCCGTCGGTGTCTCGTCCGAGACATCCCGTGGGCACTTGCAGGCCTTCTCGGCAGAGGTAGTCTTGTCAGCTATTTCAGCAGACCTACCAAAATGGGCGAAGACTTGTTGGTCTTTCTGGCTACCTGCACTAGCCTCGCTCCCGGCTACGTTCCTGTCGGCCTTGTCGTTCTTTTCCAGAGGAACGTTAGCGCTCCTAAACAGTACCCCGGCCGGGGTCTGTGGCGCCTGCGGTCCCAGGTTCAGGCCCGTGTACTGACTGTCGTCTGACGGGACGTAGTGAACAGGTGGCACATCGGACAGTGTGTTTGTGGTCTGCTGAGCCCCTTTCTGCTGATAGATGTAACAAACAAAGGTGTTACATAGTGAAAGGAAGATGTACAGTCTGGTTACTCCTAGATATCATATTAATGTTGACCAAAGGTGTGCAAGGTGTAAAGTTTATGAATGCCAGAATGTTAAAGGACGACGTTCTAGAACAGGCAGTCTTGTTCAGTTACCAACAATGACGTTGTACATGTCGTTTTAGTTTAATAATGTGAAAAGTATAAAGATTCTCACCTCAAACAGCCCGGCAGTGACAAGGAGACCCGCCCCGATGAATAGCCCCAGGTCAAGCCCGCTCCAGGTCCCATGGTCGGTCCTGTACGGCATGTCCGGGCACAGGCAGTTCTGCTCTGAACCGCTAGGGCGGGGTGGGGAAGTGTGCACAAGCGCCATACCTGGGTCGCAAAAATGATTAAGAATTCGTCAAAAGAAACAAAAAGCAGGACGAAACGTTCAAGCTATCCTCTTTTTAATGTTCACATATCATTAGCACTAACGTGAAGGCGTGGTGCCTTCTAGACTAAGTGTTAGTGTTTGGTTTCAGCTTGTTTTAATGAACAAGAAACCAATTGCAGTAGAAAAAGGGATCGCAATATGATATAAGAAATATCCTGACGATTGAGACAGTGCAAGTCTGGCGTTTTGTCAGGCTAAAAAGCAAGCAATACATAGACCGATTCGGAGATTGGTCTCTACTTCTATATTAAGACAAATAAACAAAGTGCTAAGTCAGCAGTGCGAGTATAAAGTCGAACAGTTTACTATCACTAACAACAGCCACGCTGATAATCCCTTGTGGAATCCCAAACCGTGTGATCGTTACCTGTTCTGTACAAAACTACTCCAGGGATCTTTGAAAGGACTAAAGCTGGAAACACAGACGACACCTAGGCATCCTTACCTGCGGCAGGTCTGGTGTACGTGGATAGTGCAGTTCTGGGACAGATCCGCAAGGCGACGGAAAGCGCCGTCCTGGCGGTCTGCATCCTCCCGCTGAATACTTTGATAGAAAAACGTTTAGTTCAAAACTTTCTCGTCTTGAACTAAACGAAATAGTGTTTCTCACGGAAACTATAACTTGTAACTGACAACTTTCAAGCAAAACATCGACCAGGTTGTCACAAAAGACACTGTTTTGGCGTGTGGTCTCGCAGTAGGAAACAATACGTCTTGCTTCTCTTGTAGAACGTTTGTCGGTGGTATTG
The DNA here is from genome assembly GCA_035149815.1 of Branchiostoma lanceolatum. Lineage (NCBI taxonomy): Eukaryota > Metazoa > Chordata > Leptocardii > Amphioxiformes > Branchiostomatidae > Branchiostoma > Branchiostoma lanceolatum. Next base: position 11,571,930 of record CM068877.1, on the reverse strand, counting down.
GTACACAACAACAAACCCGTTGTTACCTGGAACAACCTTCTATGACGCCTCTGATTGTGAGGTCGTTTCCGGTCAGTTGACGGACTTCCGGTGTTCTAGAACGTTATAATACGGCGGATACTGTGACAGCTCGGTGTCGACGAGGGTCAAATACAGACCATCAAAACCTTGTATGAAATCGCTTCCGACGCAGTATTCCTTATGCGGGTCTCTCACTGGACTTGCAACCGAGCGATTTGAAAGAGCGCTTAACGCATTTGATGGATAAAAACGAATCATTTTAGGCTTTGTGTGTTTTGTTGTCTTTTTAGTCATACTTGTACGTTTTGTATGACATTCCCTATTTAGTGTAAAGTCAAGGGTAACACAAATCCAATTTAGGTCGCAGAAAGGTCGCCAATGTGCCGCAGTCCGGTGAGATATCTCCTTTAAGAATGAAGTTGAGGATTCTTCAGGACAACAGGTCGCCAGGGATGTTCGCCAGGGATGCTTGCTTTAACTAGTAGTTTTGTTTTACATATACATGCATGTATCTATAGTCGAGAAGACTATACAGGACACAGAAGATAATCACACCTCCATTTCCATTGGTGGCAGAGGCATCTATATCTGTAATAACCTTTGAATGTCAAAATACTATAACTCCATAATGGTAAATGATTGGGATTTCATTCTTGCAGCATTTAGAAGTTAAGTAGACATTATCAGACATAAATCATGCGAATGAGGGTCTCATTTAGATAGTTTATGAGGAAATGCTACAATAGCCTTCTTTGCTAAGATAAGACTTTCCTACTTTGTTATTCATCGTAGGAGTCACTCACTCGGTGCTTTATTTGGTGCATGCATGTGTGTGTGCATGTGTGTGTGCATGTGTGTGCGTGTGTGTGTGCATGCATGCATGTGTGTATGTGCATGTGTGTGTGTGTGTGTGTGTGTGTGTGTGTGTGTGTGCACGTGTATGTGTGTGAGAGAATATGTATGTGTTTGCGTGTGAGAAAAACTGAAAATTTGCAGTTCGTGGCCAGAACTTTATTTGCAGTAGTGGACTTTTCATCGTTAGGTACATTACCATATGAATGAAAACTAAGCACACAGGTAGGAAAAAGTCAGCATTGCTATTGATGAAGGGAAGATTCGAGCCTTCAGGATAAAAGAAAACAGTTTGAAATTTTCCTCTAGATGCTACCTAAAAAGATGGGTTTCTTTTGCGTCATGTATGGAAGATTGGGCCGTGACTTAAAAGCTTGAAGTATGGCCCTGTGTAACCCGCCAGAACCAACTCAAATTGAGGTGACTTCACCGAAAACCAACATGCCATTAAGGTGTATTATCATAATTTACCCAAATGGCTATGTCTTCTCTATATTAGTGATATATCGGAGCAATACAACAACAGGCATGATTGTTATACGTAAAAACATTATATGTATTCTTCATTTCAAAGATGTACAAATATATATATATAAATTAACCCGGATATCGGGGAGGAAACAAACGTACCTTTTCAAACGTTGTTGGACCACTAATGAAAAGTCTACAGAGCTACTCTGGGCTTCAGGCAAGATAAGTTCAAGTTATGTCGTTCCTAACGACAGCCTCCCAGTTGTGGGGGAAGATGCCATCGCAAGTGGGCTGGCATGTGCGAGCCTTGGACGGCTGAGCTGAGCTGTCCTATGGCTTAGGAGATCACTAGTTCTCTGTCTGGGAATTTAGTGTCTCAAAAAACTAGGGTCCTCCGTGGTGGCCCTTAAGGCCGGTCTGGCCACGCCAGGCTGTGTCGCAAGACGTCACGTGACACGATGTCGCATTATGGCAGAATTACACTGAAAAATTACAAATATTGTAAAATTTCGTCGTTATAAGTTCATTTTCCCACAATTTCCCAGACTCTTCTTGCCCTCCCCTCAATGCAAGGTTTAATATTGACTGAAATTCTAATTTGTTATTTCAAACCCATGTTTGGTTTCCCCAGCCCCGCCTACACCCCCGGAAATCTTTACACTACCTTAAGAGCAAGCATCTTTCGTTCGTGGTTTGGACACCAAAAAGGCCATTTGGGTAAATTATGTTCATGAACACCTGTAACACAGGTGAGTGTAATTAATCTGAATGTAATACTTGACTTATTGAGAAACTATGAAGACTGGTCAGGACATCTATCAATGAATTTGATGGTAGGCAAACTCCGGAGGCCCAGTAGCTGACGTGAGGATACAAAAAGACACTTAAGCAAAAACAAAGAAACATTTCAAAGAAAAGTATTCTTTATTAAATACTTTAGACATAAACAGGAAAAGAAGGTAAAAACACATCTACTGAATCTCATTCTGTCACAAATGCTACTGCCAGAAATCTGACAAAGGAACAACGTCCAAAGTGTACATTGAAACGAACTCTTTCGTGCTTATATACATTCACACTATCACTTAAGATATAAAAGGAAACCTTATTTCAGTTAACATTAAACATTTTGTTATTTGTGACGCTTCTAACAATAACAGCAGAACGGATAACTCTACTTACCATCAGATACAAAATATATCTATTTATTTATTTATTCATTTAACACATCATTCTCTCACTGACTTATTGTAATCCTTTGGATATGCAGATATGCAGATGATTTCTTATGAAAGTTTTCCGTTATGACACTAGTACAGACTGACTTGTCACTCTACACTATGATTCATGCCAATTTAAGATACACTACTTCCACAGGATGTATATTTCACTTGTGGTCCAGACACAAAATACACCATTTGGGTCTGTAACACTGGTGATCGTCATTAAGGTTGAATATATCTATTATCATTCTGGTAAATCATGAAGATTTTACAGTACTTCTTTACAGAATTTTTTCCAAAGTTTCCATAAGAAATAATGACGGATATATTTATACCGTATGAAGCTCATGGGAATTCATTTTACAGTTGTAAGTTCATAGAAGTACGGTATTTCTATGTTTTTAAATCTGTAAAATGGACTCCGATGAGCTTTTGCACTGGACCCCGCAGCAGGAGGAAGATGTCGGCTCTGTCATTCTTCGAACTTCTGCACTGGTCCCCCCAGCAGAAGGAAGATGCCGGCTCTGGCCGTGGGTTCGAATTCACCCAGACAAGCTCCGCGACCAGCACTGCAGAAACTGGGGAAAGGAACTATAACTCACCTTACCATAGTTTTATACATCATTTACTACTGACATTAGACATCCGTGACACATTCACGACCAGATGATGATGATAGAACAATTAATAAATTAATTAACAATTAAATAACAACAACAGAAGAAGAACAACAAACTCCTCTCCCCTGCCTCGTAATATATTTCCGAAACGAGCCAGTATAAACTGTTCTGGTATTAAAAAGGCGGCGCACATCCTTGAAACGTAAAGTCGGACAACCACAAATCGTTCTAAACATACAAAATAAGACAACCACAACAACTGACATTGTATTAGCATTGCATAACTCTCGACGTATCGACATATTAAACCGGAACAACAAGATACATACCTGTATACCTGGTCCTGTAAATTTGCACCGAAAAGCCGCGGAATCGAGAAATCCTGTCTGACACATGCACAGGTAACACACGTCTGCGGACTCACCTGGGCTTAACGTCAACAAACCTGAACTTTCTGACCTTTAACCTTAAGTTCACTATGGTACCTGATACACACATAACGTCACGGTATGTTTGACGTACTGTCAAACACGTTTCCATACGACTCTCATTTAGTATGAAAGCTCACAAGCTAACTCTAAAACGCTTCTCTTGGACTTTTTTCTAACGTTCTGTCTCCTGTATACTAACCTACATTCTCCTCCGATCTTGAACACAGCTACATCTATCCATGTTCGTAAACTCAACGGGCCACACCTGAAGCGCCGCCCAGTGACAGGTGCAGGTACTGCTGACCTCCATCCACCGTCACGGTCGGGCTGCACCTGACCGTGACACGACCATGCTGAAGCGCCGCCTAGTGAAGGGTGAGGGTAGCGCAGCTCAGCAGTGCCCAGTTGAGATCATTAGAACAGCATCAGCTAGAACCCAGGAGAAGGTGTGAAGTCTGGTGATTCAAGGTTTTATAGCATCATTTTCCTAAAAACTAATTACGTCAGACAGACACGTAGTTTAGGACGGGTCTCCTGACGCTTAATGTGAAACACTACAAGTGAAACCAACCCAATTCAGTTCTCATCTATCCTTAGTTTAACTATTGTAACGTTGGGGCACCATCGAAGATCAAGCAAACAGTTGTCTCCATCCTTCTCGATTTTCAGGTTTTCTTAATGTTTCACTTTGTGTCATGCCTGTTCATTATCTGATATCATCCTCACATCTATTCCGTTACCTCTTCCTTCCTCCCTGAACGATTCCTTGTGCTTGGTACTTGACATCATCTGCACACATCAGTCTCTGAACACTATCCACACACAAGCCAATAGGTCTGTCCTTGGTACTGAACACCACCCGCACACAGGTACACACATCTGTCCCTGAACACCATCCACACACAGGCGAACAAACCTGTTCTTGCTGCTGAACACCATCTGCACAGACCTTTACCTGAATACCATCCAAACACAGAGTCCCCGAACACGATCAACACACAGGTAAACACACTGTCCTATGTTTGAAGAGAGCCACTCCTTCTGCACGTTAAAGAACCCACCACACTTATGGAGAAGGGTAAGGTCCATCTTGGAGAGAGAGGATCAAATCAATCAGTCTAGTCTTACACAGCTTGTATTTAACATACAAAATTGGTGTTACGCCCTCAAGCTACCAGTTAAGCAAACAAACAAAACAATGGCAACACACTGGAGTACATTACCTTTAATATATCCATTCAAATGACCACCACAAATTAGACAGAGGGGTGTACAGTATCTATTTATATAGCTTCTGACCATCTAAGGTGACCATACTTGAACCTAGGGTAGATCAACGCACTTATTGAGACAAATGTGTTGCACCAACTACACATGTGGTATACAGACATGGAGAATATGACCATCTAACACAAGTACGTATAAAGATACTACGATGAAGAACCAAACAAACTACATGTACATGTATAAACGTTTCACATTTGAAGATTCCTTTGCTTGCCATCCTAAAGACAGTACCAAACCCTTTGACATGGATTTCTAATGGTCGGTCTTGTGCTCCAAGCAGACTGGAATTTTCTTATGATATTCGTTTTTGCTCTAAGATACTGACGCATGTTCTAAGTACTGATTCAAAGTAAGTTTACTTCATGTTGTGATGAGGAAAATGTTTCTACTCTAAGTATGTTTGTAGGTAACAGATAAAAGTATGTACAGAGGGTATGTCACTAAGAACATACAATTATAACAGAGAAGTCATGATTAAGACTTTCGGCATTCCCACCGAAACAAAACTGTAGGAGAAATCCATAGTGGAGGGGGAGGGGCAAAGGAAAATCCTTGGGCTGGAAAATGTGGGAATTTAACGTTCTGAAATGCTTTTCGCCTATTGGAGAAGCAAATTTTCTATGAAAACAATGTTACTTGACACTATAGTCATCAAAATGCAACTTTTTTACAGATGTCATGTGGCACTGTTGACATCAAGGCAGCAATAATTTGGATGCCTCTGACAGTTGAGTTGACAGTTAAAGATGTCTACCCAAAATTTTGGAATTTCTAACAATATGCTATTTCAAGCATTTTGCCAGGCAAGAAATAGACATAATTCTACCAAAATTTGGCTTCGAAGTTTTGTGGCACTGGGTGCCTCAAAGTTGATGGTGCCCATCCAATTAACGCCATCAAAAATTGATCACTGGGAATACTACAGTGTCCATATGGTTGTCCATGAAAGCACAGTCCTATAAGGGACTACTGACAGGATTCTTAATGCTTGGGTCAAAAGGAAAATCATCTTTAAGAGACCATAAGAAAGTGACTACAATGGCCAGGCGATCCTTAATGCAGAGGTGGTCACTAGTAAACATTTGACTGTCTTGGATAGACTTCACCAAATATGGCTAGCCAACACATCCAAACTGGCCACAAATAGTACATCGTGACAAATGTAGACTGGTTTGAATATTTTATGGATCCCATTGCATGCTGGTAAAAATGGAGAACTCTCGGTAACACAAGGGGCAAGCCAAATTATTAGCATGACTACTGAAGCAAGTATTCATTCACCACATACATATTGTTGTCGCAATGTGTTGTTTGATCCCTTGTTACTCATAATTATGCCATAGGTGAAAAATGTCTGAGTACTGTTTATCTTCTGAAATAGGTGGATAGGGAAGGGACACTACATTTATACTGAGTGAGTAGGATGGGGGCTATGTTGGAGGAAAAGGGATTGTTCATTTTTACTTAAGGGGTAGGATAGGATCTAGGTTGGTAAGGAAGGGACTGTTCATTTCTACTGAATGGGTAGGATAGAAGTCAGGTTGGTAGGGAAGGGACTGTTCATTTCTACTGAATGGGTAGGGTGGGAGCTATGTTGGAGAAGGGACTGTTCATTTCTACTGAATGGGTAGGGTGGAAACGGTGTTGGACGAGAAGGGACTGTTCATTTCTAATGAGTGGGTAGGATGGGAACGGTGTTGGATGAGAAGGGACTGTTCATTTCTACTGAGTGGGTAGGATGGGAGCCGGCGATTCTGTTCCGATGACCTCAGAAGCAGTTGGGGTAGGTGCACTATCCCCCTGGGGACCTGTAAAATAAATGAAAAACAATAATTTTACACCAATATGCAGTGTACTCAACATTATTGGCTATATAATTAAAATTCAACTTTCCAATGAAAAATATTGAACGCCCCAATTTTGGAATGACACTTCATTAAAACTTTTGATTACCCAATTGGAGTTCACTGGAGATTTTCCAACTTTCCAAAATCGTACTTCAGCAAAATTTCTGATCATCTAATTGAAATTCACTAGACATCTTCCAATTGAAGTTCATTGAAATGTTTCATAATAAAAGTCACACAAGTAGGTCCCTTTTTCGGAATTTATTTGGGGACAGTAACAATAGACAAAGTATATATGGCCTCCGTCGGTCAGTATTGACCATGGTAAAATCCTAATTCACAACAGCCCTACAGCATCGACTATGGCTAAACAGCCCTATACGAGAATGGCAGTCTCTGCCACAAAAATCACACCTGTAAGCGGACTCAGTTCTGTTGCAAAGCTCTTTTCTGCGGATCCGCTTTTCTTCTGCGCTGTGCATCAGTCTGGCTTCTCCTGATTTGAGCTGTCTGAACACAAAGTACAAAGAAACTTATCTACCTTTACCTGGTACAGGTACGGGGCTGGGCGTGCCTTTTCCAGTCGGCGAGGTGCCAGGTCCGCCTGTCATGGCCGCCACAATGGCAGGGTTCTGGGTGGCCATGGAGGTGCTGGGGGTGGGCTGGGCACTGGGGCCGGCTGTGGGGGGACAAACACACTTCAGTTTAAATAGAACTGTACAAGGCAGCAAAGCTCCTCCAAAACTGAGGAAAATGGCGTAGGAAACAAGCACTAGTTTGTGTACTTACGAGGTGCTATGTGTGTACTTACGAGGTGCTATGTGTGTACTTACGAGGTGTTATGTGTGTACTTACGAGGTGCTATGTGTGTAGTGGACACCTGTCCACTGTAGGCCTGCGGCTGGGGGGGCATGTGGCCATGAGGCTGTCCCGGGGTGCTCGGGGCAGGTGCCTGTTGGGACTGCAGCTGCACAGCGGCCTGCTGACGGGCACGCATCTCGGCTGCCTTCAACTGTTCCATGTGGAAGGCCTGTCTGTCTGCCAGCAGCTGCTGACGCTGATACTCCAGCTGCAACAGGTGAAAAGTTAAGTTAAAATCTTCCCACACCTATCAGTGTATAGTGCGCTCCTCTCCATATCTATAGCCCTTGGGACACTCAGGCCACTGCAGTAGGCGGATAGCCTACTGGTAGAAGTGTGTCTTCAACTATCATACTCTTTCCAAAAGTACTAAGCAGAATGTACCATTTTCCTTGATATGTCTTTCGTATGACCCGATCTTCTGAATGCAAGGCGAACATGCTACCCCCTAAGCTACTGTACTAGTCTAACTGGAATAAACATTTGTTGGTATGATAATTATTTATCTTATGATTATCAACAATAAAGGCTCAGGCAAACTGTACATTCAATTATGTTTGAGGGGACTTAATTTTGCAGTGCAGGGTAACAGAAAATCTTAATCATTTGTGGTCACTTTCTTATGAACAGTCCTATATTAACATTGCAGGGACCATCACACATCAATACATACAAGTGTAGTTAAATTTGGTTTAAATCTATCCATTGAGATAAATTCTGGTGTATAGGAGACAGCAAAAACTGTGAATACAAAAGCGTGAATATTTCATAATTGTTTGAACTGCTCACCGCTTCTCTCTCCCTGTCCATGATGGCCTCCAGCTCCTCAAAGTGACGTAACTTGATCTCCAGTTTCTTCATCTGTGTCTCCACGAGAAGCGCCACAAGACTCTTGATCTTTCTCTCCTCCACTGCTGCCAGGTGCTAAAGGAGGGGAATGGTACTGTCTTTATAAGTATGCCCGCCTACATGCAAAGCTGGTTGGTGGTGTTACATCTAAGGGCAGTTATACCAGCTATACAGATATCATAAACGTTACATGTAGCACCAACTTCAAATATCACGTAAGTAGTATTACATGATAAAAACCAGAATGAGGTAATTGTATTCCAGTTACACTGCTTCTAAAAAAATATTCAGTACCCGAAATAATGCGGCTGGGACCTCCCAAATAACCAGTATCAAATAGCAACAGCTCAAAGAATCCATTTTTTTTACCAGAGGAACACTTTAGATGAAAACTTGCCTATGATAAAATGCTAGGTATGTTTGAGCTACATTCCATCGAAACAAAAATAGAGACATCCACATGACACCTGCCTGCTTCATTGGAAATGAGTGAACATACCTTTGCCTTCACAGCTGCGGCTGATAGGGCCGCGGCTGCAGCCGTTGCCACGTTGCCCTTTGGAATGTCCTCCCTCTGCTTCAGTTTCTCCTTCTGTTCATCTGTCAGCTCCACAGCCTCCTCTGTCTTTTCTTCTTTTGCTTCTTCCTTCCCTTCTTCCTTTTCTTCTACATGGAAAATTCCGAAAAGAGACCAAAACGATGAAACATCATTCAAACCTTCTGGCTCTTGTAGCTTTTTGGTAACTTAAGATTTCCCCAGATTACATCTAACTACATGCATTTTAGCTACTGTCTTAGCTTCATGTTAGGATGGAAAAATTACAAAGCCAAAAGAATTTAATAGTAATATAGCTTTGTTGCTTTTCAAGAGAAAGTGGAGATCAAAAATGTTTTTCCCAAATAAATCTTTGTCTCTTCATGAACGGTTACTTACAAAAATAGGTAAGGTTCATTGTAGGTGAAGCAGCAATCATCCTCTATTATAGTGAAGCATGATGTGTCTTTATGCAAATGTCTTTGCCAAGGCTTGCCTCTTACTCTTAGTCCAAGCACACCCGTGCATTGGTTTTGAAACCTGACGCTCCTGCATACACCGATAGCTTAAAATACACGAACAGCTTATTGTTGACACAGATTATGAAGTGTCCCAAACTATGCTTATCATAGAGACTTAGAGACTAAAACATCTAAAGATACAACTGTACTATAATGTAAAGATTGCTTCTCACCGTCTGCAGGTTTTTCCGTTTGGTCTGTTTCCATTTTTTCACCCTCCTGGGGCTTTTCTTCCTCCTTCACCTCTTCTGGTTCTTTCTTTATCTCCTTCTCTGTATTCTCCTCTTCTTCTTTCTTCTCTTCCTCCTTCTTTTCTTCCTTTTCCTCCTCTTCTTCTTTCTTCTCTCCTTCTTCCTTCTGAAAATAAAAAGTGACCATTAACATTCTTGATGTTACAAATAATGTAGCAATCGTAGCAAAATGTTGCAGATAATACAATAATTATTGTAGCAATTATTAGTTACTATTGATTGTAGCTTTATGACTATGTTCAAGTTTGCAACACTACATACAAACCTCTACAAAAAGAGGTTTATTTTTTCTTGATCATGAATGACCATTAGATAATTTTTTTCCATATATAATTTGAGGGAAAGAATATTGTCAAATATACTGATGACTTTTCCTGAATCTTTTCTCATCCAAACCTTTTGCTAAATCATCCTTTAAACTGTCATGAGATCAGAGAACAAAGGAAATGAATTAAATATTTTCAAACTGAAAAAGTTGCTCTTCTGAAACTCACTGATTTTTTCTTTATTTTCTTTGCAAACGCTTTGTTTTAAGACCTTCCTTTAAAATGTCGGGGGGAACGAACTAAATACCCAACAGAAAACGAAATGTCAATGTGAAATGTGGCAGAAAACTTTCATTCCAACGTTTGAATTTGGTATCCAATTTTCAGCAGCCGCGCAACCGGTGTACACGAAGTGCTTTCAAAGCATTTTTTAAAGTAAAAAGGACCTTTTTCTTCAAACTCACTGATTCTTCTGTTTTCTCCTCCTCCTTCTTGTCCCCCTCCCCGGACGGACCAGGTTTGGACTCGTCCGTCTCCATGGGTTCCGTTTTCTCCGCCGGCTCCTCCGCGCCTGTTCCCGCGATCCCCGTGTCCTCCAACAGCAGGTCAGGGGTCAAGGTTCCAGACTTTGCTGCGTCCTCGACTTTCTTGACGTGAGCTTCGATCAGCGCTGGAGGAACCTCGTCCTTTATCTTCGAAAACTCCTCTGAGGAAAAAAAGATAATTTACCAGTTAATGAACAATATCAAGTTTTCATCAGCAGAGAAAGCAAATCAAGTGCTCTTTCAAGCCAGGGCTCGAAATTCATTTTTGGAAATAGGTGCACTGGTGCACCCAACCAAAAAAATTAGGTGCACAGAAAGAATTTTGGGTGCACAACATAGTATAAAGTTGAATGTCAGCGAAACATAATTATAAAGTTTAACGCTCTTAAGAACTTCTGTAATTCTATAGCTATAAACCTTAAGATTTCAAACAAGTGATACATCAAGTACAACAAAAGGTTTTATTATTTTTTCTGATACTTAATTCAAGAATATTCTGTATACTTACTGTGCATTAGTACCCTTATCCTATAGCTTACAAATATATCTAGGTGCACCAGTGCACCCACAGTCAAAAATTAGGTGCACAGTTCCAATTTTGGGTGCACACAGGTGCACATGCACCCACTATTTCGAGCCCTGCAAGCAAATAAAGTGCAAAGTTGTTTTTTTTTCTAAACAGAAGAATGTCGATGAATGTAAGACATCCAGGTAAACAATACTAATATTGTTTAAATTGTATACTAGTAAACAGAAGAACAAGGGCATTTGCTTTTCTATAGCACTACACATAATGCCTACAGAGTACAGTCAGACCTTCCCAAGGCGATAACCTGGGGGACCGAGAAAAAGCAGTCGCCATGGCCAGGTGGTCGCGTTGAACAGGCAGGTTTGACTGTACACATTTTTTCTTCCCTTAAAACATTAGTGGGATCTTTCTTTCCGTCAATCACAGACTGTTTTAAAGCCTACTTCCCTTATCTGTTCTTCACTCCAAAACTCCAAGTCTTCCTTCCTACATTTTTTCCATTCAACTATTCCCAACCCCACCCCTTACCTTACCTTCCCCACCCCTCCCCTCCCCTTCCCCACCCCTCGAATTACATTCCCCACCCTTCCCCTTACCTATAGCAGCCTTGGCAGCTGATGACGCGACCCTGGGGTCTACTACCGAGGCCAGGAAGGCCACCACACTCATGACAGGGTTCCCCTGCTGACTGAAGGGGATGGGCTGGTAGGCTAGAGGTCCTGGAGAACAAACATGGTATCATTCATATAGAAAAAAAACCCCAGCAAACAAATATGGTATCATTCATATAGAAAAAACAACAGCAAACAAACATGGTATCATTCATATAGGAAAAACAACAGTAAATAAACATGGTATCATTCGTGTAGAAAAAACAACAGTAAATAAACAGTATATAACATCTGTCTGAGCTACCACATACCAAATATGGAAACCTGTTGTTCCTCTGAATAAAAAGACTCTTTTTTTACACAACCAAGAGATTTATTCCACCGACGTTTCGGTGACCGTCTGTCACCTTCTTCAAGGCAATTCTGACTGGTTCACATAGTAATGCAGCTCAGGTGTTGCTGCTTATACATAATGAGATGCATTCCCAAATGCAAAATATCTACATACTGTTGTTCTTTTGTTCAGTTATCTTTCTTGAAAGATTTTAACAAAAAAGCCCCTGAAGTCAAGACCATAGCACGTCCAGGTCAAAAGATACATAAAACGGAAATTTGCAGTACCAAGGTTACAAACCAAAGGCCCAAAATTGAGCTTGACCTTCGTCTTCCCAAGATCTAACAACAAACCAAATATCATCACTATCCATCCTGCTGTTCTTAAGTTGACCACGAATGATGTCTTACCGACTGCCTCCTGAGAGTCCTCCAGATACGGGTCCTCTATGGGCAGCCGTAGGAAGTGCAGGATACACTCGTCCTGGGTCCTGCTGCCCACGTGCTCACACACCTTGTTCCAGTCATCCTTGTACATCTCCATGCCCTGGGAAAACAACAGCAGTTCAGTAAACACATATTGTTCAAGGTGGGCTTATAGTTAGGGTTGATGATATAGAATCTAATGGTTCTAGGCTTGAATCCCTAGCAGGCCCCAATGTTGTGTCCTTGGGTAAAGTATTTGGGAAAGGTATTTGAGAACTTATCTTCTATTGCACCATCCAAAATTGTCTTCATCTTATTAACACATCAAATCAGAATTTTGGTATAAAACTTGGTTCTGCAGTTCTTCCCTTTAGTTACTGACGAAAGACATTGGACGCTGTCTGAAACGTCTGTTTCATAATTTTCTCCAGTTGCTTGAGTGACTGTTATTTGGCGTATCTTATAACCTGGATGTCTAACCTTTATCAACAAATACTTTGCATTTTGAAATGCATGCTACTTCACTGGATTAATTCAGATGAACGTTGGTGATGACAACATGTAGAAGAAGTGTTCTTCTATGGAGTGCTTACCTCCAGTAGAAGAAGTGTTTCTTGGTCGGTCCATGGTCGTGTTGCAGTCGCGGCCTTCGCTTTCAGGGCCGCTGCTGACTTGGACGTGTACATGTCTGTACGCAACCTGAAGGTAACGGCATGTTTATAAAATTAGAGGACACATCTAAGACAACGATGCAATTAATTACAAAATGATGAAATCAAGCATTGAAAGCTCCTTTCTTTTTCAGTACTTAAAGTGTTAAGTAAAGTTAAAATCTTTCCCACATTTTGGGGTGTATAGGGGCAGTACCCAGCCCTTGGCCCACACAGGCCTACTGTAGGGGATTAGTCCTCTGTTAGAGGAGTGTGTCAAACTCTCATACTGCTTCTTACAAGTGCTGAGTGCTGAGCAGAGAAGCAGCATGTACTATTTCTGTAGTCTTTGGCATGACCCAGCCAGGGTTTGCACCTTCGATGTGAACCCCTACATGCAAGACAGAACACCACTAGGCCTTTACACCGGTTCATTTCAACAGAAAAAGACAATCATCTCCACTCACCCAAAGTTCTGTTGTTCGCTGGAGGCGGGCTTGGCATCCTTGTTGTTCTTGTCAGCAAACTGCATCATCTGTTGGGAGGCAAACTATGACAAATAACACGTAAACAACAGGCGGAGACGCAACGAAGGAGGGAAACTGTCAACCAGGCAGCAAAAAAAATGAACACAAAGTCTTAAAGCTCAAAGAAAGGCAACGGGAAGAGAAAGAATGAAAAAGCTCACAAACTAAATGTTGTCAATAAAAGTTCAATGAAAGAGTTGGTAAATTACATCATGAGAAGTAAACTGTTCTCCAAATAAAAAAAATTACAAACTAAACTTGGTCCTATTGAAAGTATAATCAGGAAAAAAACGTCTATTCTTAACCTAAAATAGATAAGCAACAAGTTTTGAAAATTTAGTCTTTTTGTTTTGTATTTTGTGTGACATTTTTAGTCTGTCCTGAGCAGCAAAATTCCTCCCAGAGAAGGAAGGACAAACACTGAAGAGAGCCCTGCATTTAAGTTTGTCTTATTCCATTTGTGGCTCAACCTAAGTAATGTCATAGTGGAAGTGAGAGGTGGGAGGGGGGCCCATGGGGGTGGGTTTGCTGTCAGTGTCAGGGCTAGGGTTATCTTATTGTGCTATTAATACTGACCTGTTGTGATTTGGCAGGTTGTACAGGCTGTAGTCCTGAGGGAGTGTCTGACAACACGTGGAAGTGAGAGGTGGGAGGGGGGCCCATGGGTGTGGGCTTACTGTCAGGGTCCACTTGGTAGTTGACCAGTCCCCACTGCTCCAGGAATGCATGGACTCTGCAATGGGGAAAAAAGAGACTTAGTTTGACATCCCAGTTCAGTGAACTCAGAGGTCTCCTAGTACATTCATATAGAATCCCCCGGACATTCCATGACTTTGGATAAAGTTAAAACATTGGACACTGAACAGGATTACTTTCTAAGACTAAGAGGAGTGAAAAAAGCCATTTACTTCAGAGGCTACCAACCATCCCTCAACCGAGACGGTGGCTGTTACAGACTGCCGAGCACCTTTGACCCTTTTGCTGATGTCAAACTTCTATTCAAGTCATGTGATATAGGCTTCTGGTCATTTCAACTTGAGGAAGGTCAGAGGACTGAATGAAAGCAGTAAGTGCTTAGTCCACTAGTAGTTGTTTGTGTCCAATTACCATACTCTTTTCCATGTGTAACACATGTATACTAGAGTCCCACCTCATGATCGCACACACATCTCCGGCCAAGTTCCGTCGACAGGCCGTGCTGGTCAGGTAGTCCATGGGGTTCAGTCGGTAGGTGTCAATCATGAAGTTTCTGTATGCCAGATACCTAAAAATGTACAACACAGAAGAAATGTTATAATCTTGGTTCCAATATTGTCCGTGCAAACCAGCTCAACTGTATCTTCAAAGTTTACACAACATTTGCAACCTATCTTTCAGGAATAAGGGTGGATTTTAGAAATTGTACAAAATAGAAGAAATGGTATAATCTCTGAACAAACAGTTCTGAATATTGTCCTTGTAAGACAGTTCTGCTTTATCTTCCAAAGTAAAACATATCTTATAGGAATGTAGGCAGATTTTAGAATTGTGAATAAAATGCTAGACAATTGAAATTGTTCAAAACCGAAGTACATCATCTTTTAATATTCGGTTCTGAGTCTGACAATGTCCTTGTGAAACAGTTCTTCCATATACAACATTTGCAATATATCTTCTAAGAAACTAAAATAAAATGTAACGTAATGAACATGTACTTACACTTCAGGTGTCTTGGACTTGTTCTTACTGTTGAAGAACTCAGGCAGGGCCCTTTTCTCAATGGTGTGGATACTGCAAAGGAGAAGACAGAAGTTTACATGTTAGAGTCTTTAGAAACATTGTAGCATAGCGTGCGTAGTCTAGTGGTCTCTGGACCATGAAGCCGTGAGTTTAAATCCGGGCTGTTGTCGCTCACCCAACATGCACACTACTGGACAGGGTTATCATAATTAAGCTAGCTATATAGAATTTCAGATTGAAGGTGTAAAGAGAAGCAGTAAGGTTAGCAAAAATGTTTTGCTGACATTCTACTTTATTTCATGTTGTGCACTCAAAATTCTTTCTTTGCATCTAAA
The DNA here is from genome assembly GCA_035149815.1 of Branchiostoma lanceolatum. NCBI lineage: Eukaryota > Metazoa > Chordata > Leptocardii > Amphioxiformes > Branchiostomatidae > Branchiostoma > Branchiostoma lanceolatum. Next base: position 11,556,220 of record CM068877.1, on the reverse strand, counting down.
TCTTTTTTATAGGTTAGGTGCATCTTTTCCCCAAAATAAATTTTGAGCCCTGGATAACCTTACCTGTTATAGTCGAACCATGCAGAGTAGGAGGGGATGATGATGTGATGGGTCTGTTCTGTCACGTTGTCCTCCTGGGAGTCGTCTTTAGGTCCCTCCCCTTCCTTCTTAGTCTTATCCTCCTCACTCTGCAAGCACAAAAGGGTTAACCTCCTCCCTGCTGCTTAAACCCATAACCAATAGAGAACTGGTAGCTAAACGGCTTCTGCAGAATTTTAAAGGTTAATCAAGCAGAGCAAGAAATTGCTTTTTCTGGGCTTGAATTCCCATCTGCATGTGCAGATATTTTTAATGCCTACTTGCACTGGTTGAAGACAAAAAGGCCTGTGACACTAGTGTAATAAACAGCCAGTAGTGGAAAAGAATTGCCCTACATTCTTCATAATAACTTTATTGATAACATAATACAACTGAATGGTGCAATAAAAAACAATTGTCTTAAAGGAATCTTAAAGCAATGACAAAATCCTATCTTACCTTTCCCTCTTCGTCCTCTTTCTCGTCCAAGTCTGCGAGGGTCCCTCCTTTGATGGGCTGTTGTTCACTGTCCTTTTTAGTCGGAACAACTGGTGGATATGGAAAAAAAAACACAATGATCAGAGACCTTTCAGCATTGGACAAATTTTCAAAAATTCACTGGCCCTATTGGGCAAGTACATGGTCATTTCCACTGGGCTGAGCTAACAAACCGTCTATTTAAATTTAAAGAATACAAATCTCTCTACCGTTGACGGAAGTAGGCAAGGCTAAGGAATCGGTTTATCTAAAAGACTATTTTCAGATAAATCTGTCTCTTTACCGTTTTTGGGGAGGTTGACCTCTTCCACATCTAAGATCGTCAAATTTTTGCATTTTTACATTTTTGTTTTGCTTTTTTTCTAAGTTTTGATGGAGGTAGGCAGGGCTAAAGAATAATTCTGTATCAAAGATGAATAGAAATCTGTCTCTTTACCATTTTTTGGGAGGTTGACCTCCTCCACATTTGGGACGGGCGAGGGGTCATCCATGTCCTTGGTGGCATCCTCCTGGTCAGCTTCCTCTTTAGATGACCGCTTCTTCCGGTCAGGGGTTGGTCCTGGGGTCCTCCTACGAAAATAGAAGGAGCAGGACATGAATAACCGACAAGTTCAGATTTACACAGACCATAAAAACTACTTCCAACTACTACTACATGGAACAAACATCATTTCTGCCAATATTTGTCTGCATTCTAACAATGTATTATACTAAATACTCATTCGAATCACATACATGTATAGGAACGCATCTACATTTGTAGAGTATATTTGGTAAGTTCAAAAACATCTTAACGTTCAAAATAATACAAAGCATTGCCAACTAAATGTACATGTTATGAAGCTTTGTACTACATTTACGTGCTTTGTTGGTTTCATTTCCTAACCTTCTCCCTGCTGCCTAACCCTTTAACCAATAGAGAATTGTGTGCCAAATGGCTACTTCAGTGTGTTAAAGGTTAAACAGAGCAGAACGTTAAATGCAAAATCTAGCCTCTTCCATACCCCTTTTTCTTCTTCTTGGTGGGGTCTGGGGAGGGGGACCTCTTGCGCTTCTTGGGTCCAGGCTTGCCCCTCTCCCTTCTCTCTGGCTCCTCCGAATGGGCCATCTGGAGGGAGGCAGACTTTCTGGTTAGACTGTGGACCTGTGTTTGAGGACAGACATACCTCCAACATGTTAAAGAACACACTTTGTGGTTGGGTTTGTTGACTAAGAATCTAAAGGTTCTGGGTTCAAATCCCTAGAAGGTCCCAAAGTTGTAACCTTGGGAAAGGCACGTTACACCTAATTCCTCACTCGAGTCAGATAAAAATGTGTATCTAGCTTCATCTAGGGATGTCCCTTCAGACGGGTGATTTGTTGACTTACAATCTAAAGGTTCTGGGTTCCCATCTCTAGCAGGCCGATATACTGTGCCCTTGGGAAAGGGACTTCACACCTATTTCATCACTCAACTCAGATGGAAATGGGCATCTAGCTTCAGTTGGGGACATCCTCTCAGTCTGGTCTTACGCAGTTTATACTTACTGTACAAAACCTGCTTGCTAAATGTATGCCTTGAGGCAGTTCAGTTTATTCTAAAGAAATAAATTGTTGAGATGATACTAGTAAATCAATGCTAGAGAAAACATATGAGTTTGGTGAATTGCAGAAGAAGTCTCCACAAAAACTGTGAACTTAAAAACACCAAAAACTTTTGTGAAAATTTACCGTATGAATGTGTGACTACAGTATAACTAAAGAGGAAAGGAAATGCTTTCTGCCTACCTCGTCTGCTGCGGACTTCATACGGATTCCATTTTGCCTCGGGATGGTTGTTGGATCCTGATAAAGACCAATCAATCAATCAATCAATCAATCAATCAATCAATCAATCAATCAATCAATCAAACAATCGATCGATCAATACATGTGTATAAAGATATGGATTTTGTAACAGTAAACTCATAAAGATCGCATGTGAGAAATTCCAGACTGTTTTGTCAATGTGATCTTGCTTTTGGGAATTCATTTCAAAACAGGTGCAATTGTTAACTTTTCGGCCACATTTCAAAATATGTTTTTACAAAGACATATCTATTTTACATTCATAGAAAAGCATGTGAGAAGTTTCAGTATGTTTTGGCGATGAATTCTTGTTCTTGGTAATTCATTTCGAAACAAATGCGATTGTAAGCTTTTAAGCTACATCTAAAAATATGTTTTTACAAAGATACCTATTCTACATTGTTGCATGACATATACCTAGTGTAGTACATAATGTAACAGTCCTTCTAGCTTTAAATGTAAAAATAACCTTACCGATTCGTCAATCTCATAGTCTTCCTCGTTCATCCATTCATTGAACTCCTCGAGATCAGTCAGCCAGCGCGCATTCACCTGGTGAGGGAAACAAAATTCTTGTCAGCTACAATTCACTGAAATGCAAATCCCTTCCCTTACTTGCAAAGACAAAGCGTAATGCTAGAGACAAAGCGTAATACATAGACATATACTTGAGACAATGCTCAATGCTTTAGACAAAGCATAGTGCTTGAGACATGTAGCATAATGCTTGAGATAATTAGTGTAATGCTTTTTTTAACCTTCTCCCTGCTGCCTAACTCTGTAACCAATAGAGAATGGTGTGCCAAACGGCTATTTCGGTGTGCTAAAGGTTGAACTGATGCGGCAATGCGGTTTTGCTACGACTAGCTTCTCAATGAGTGTGTGTTGGGTTCTTTTACAAAAGGGAAACCAATATGGCAAAAAGCATCTGCTGCTATGAGTATGACCCTCGAGCTATAAAATTTCAGATCGAAGTTAAGAGAGGCAGTATGGTTTGTAAATACTTATTGCTGACATTGTACTTTATGTTGTGCACCAAAAATTACTTCTGTGTACCTACATTTTTAGGTTAGATGCACCAGTGCAACCATTCCCAAAAATGCATTTCGAGCCCTGATGTGAGTATTAGAAATTTAGATGAATATTGATATTTCTGTACCTTCCATGACCCCTGGTGTGGAGGGGGGAGGTCAGGCTCCTGGTTAACTTCACTGCTGGGGGTCCAGGTGTCGTAACTGTCAGGAAAACAACAAACAATAAACAAAAACAGCACAGAACGGATCAAAACATGTACAATAATACTTTTACTAGGGGCACAGCCTGGACTACAGACTACTGAAGTCTGTAAAGATTAAAGTTTTCAATTCGAGTAATTTGTGATATTCTTTTGATTAAGTTTGGTGTATGTAACATTCTTATTCTCCTTCTTCTGTCCAACTTGAAGTGTAATGCTTCAGCTTGAGATGATGCATACTGTGTTTTTGGTATCTGAAAGAGTGATGCGGCTTCACTACAGTAAAATTCTTAACCCTACTCCTCTCGATAAGTGTGTTGGGTTCTTTTACATGCAGAGTTTTGAAGCTCCCTTATAAACAGGGCTGCCGGCTTTACGTCACCATCCCAAATGATTGACATTCTTACCTGTCAGGATAGTGCCACCAGTGCACAAGGGTTCGGTTATTCAGAATCATGATAGGACGAATCCAATCCTCTGTGAAAACAGCAACAGAAAACCAGGTTCATTTATTTTTTCAATTTATTTGTTCTATCTTTAGCATTGCTAATGTCTTACACTTCAATATTGTCATGCTGATTTCTGAGGGGTACATAAAAAATGCAGGCACAAGACTACATAGGTAAGAAAATAACGTACATAATAATAATGTACATAAGCAGGGTGCGAAATACTTTTTTGAGCCAGGTTGCCCATGTTGCAACCTAGGGCAAATGCTTGGTTGCACAACCAAATTTCAGGTTGCTCCAGCAAGATTCACTGATTTCTTCAAATTAAGCTTGTATGTAGTGTATAATACTACTAATATTTCAAAATATAAATTAGATAGTATTTTGTTCCCATTGACCTAACAACATCTTTTCTAGCCGAGGGCAATGTGTTTTCGTCTTTTTCAGCTCAAATTCCACGATCTATGAACGGTTTTGGATGGTTTAAAACGAAAAAGTGTTGATTTCTTTATTTCAATTGAAAATTTACCGAATTTTATGAGAGTGACACTGTGTTTTTTGCGCTTCCAGTGCTCCGATTGAGATCTTTGGCTCAAAATATAAGGTTGCACACTGCGCTACCTGGGTTTGGAATTAACTTGCACCAACCGAAATCTTGTTGCACTGTGCAACGTGCAACCAGGTATTTCGCACCCTGATAAGATACAAAACATAAACAAAAATGACATAATCGAGCCTGTACTATACATATAAAACTGTATAAGTTAAGTCAAAGTGAAGTCTCTGTCCACTCCAAGTCTAACTTAGCAAAATCAAAATTTAGAATTACTATATTTGACAGCTGTAAAATGGAGTACATACCTGTGTCTCGTATATGAGCTGATTGGAAAAAGAGAAAAAATATATCACTTTTCAACCAACATTACAGACACATACACAACTTAATTTTTTATAAGCACACACAATAGTAATGTACAGTTTAACATTACCACTCAATCTAAAAGATGCATGTACTTAATTCTACATAGTTAACACAATTCTGTTTCTACATTTTCTTTAAAAAAGGAAATAGTGGTACACAGTGCCTTGTACTTGTAGTTACTGCAGCTACTCAATTGATTGAGTATTCAAAATCAAGACCATCAGCAACATAAAAAGGGATAAAAAATATTTTACTAGAAATAAGTTGGTCTAGTTCTTAAGTTAGTAATACTAATAGAGAGAAAAGAGACACAAAATAATGAATCTTACGTTCAGTATAGGGTGGGATTGGGGGAAACACGATGTGTGTGGCGTTGGTCTTGTCTTCTGTCAAAGTGCCCTGCAAACAGAAAAGTCACAGTCAAACTTAACTTGTAGGTGTGTGTGTGTGTGTTTCTACAATGCAGTTTCTGTACGTTCTATCATCTGAGAGGGGTGAACGTCTGCCATCGCAGACCGTGGAATAATGGTGACACACTGTTATACTACTAGCTCAGCATCACTTCAAATTGAGAGTGTTTTCTTCCTATTTTCCGGATAATTTTGCTAGAATCCATGAAAATTTGCATGGTGTGCTACAGAGCCTCCCACAGCAACGCTATACTCTCAATTTCTGGGAGAACCCTGTTCACCATTGTTTAGTTATCAGGGTTACCCTTTTATCTATAGCCTCTGGCTACATAGGCCTTGCTGTATGTCTTTCTATACAGCCAAATAAATCAAATCAAAAACCCTGTGAACCTACCTGGTGTCTCTTGATGATGTCCTTTAGTTTCCCCTGCAGTTTGGGCTCTACCTCAGGCTGCAGGTATATGTTTGGTCGTGTCAGGCAGTCATTCTACAATAGGAGACATAGATAAAACATTAAGACTGCTGTAAGGGCCCTCAGCACAATAGACTAACAGATGATCTGAACTAATCAATCATGATACAGTCTAAAGGTATCATATTATAACAGTAACAAGTCTTCAATCTGTTCTAGCTGTAATACTTAAATACTTGATGATGTTTCGTACTTGTCCTATGGTCTACAATCAGGATTCACATAAACACAGTCAAGATGCTTGTTTCCTGATCTTCTATAAATGTCATATGGCCTCCGTCGGTCAATAATGACCATGGTAAAATTCTTATTCAGCCCTACAGCATTGCCTATGGCTTAACAGTCATATATAAGAATGACAGTCTCTGCCACATAACACACATCTGTAGCACCCCCATTCCACTTGGATGGCGACCTCGCTGCGTCCCACAATTTGAATGATCACTCAACAAACTTCATAGATAAAAACCAAATATTTCTACACTTTGCATGTGTTGTTGTCTTTTCAGTCATACTTTTACATTGAGCATGATATTCTAATTATGAAATAAAGGGTTACAAAAATCCAATTTAGGTTGCAGTGAGGTTGGTCATTGTCTTGTGGAATGGGGGCCTATGTTTTATTACAAATTTCCTTATATAAATATGAATGAATAAAAAAATGTTATGCAAAAAGCTCACCAGTCCACCCACCTGCACCAGGCTTCTCTCAATGTTCATGAACATCTCGACATTTCTGTCCATGCGAGATGGGTTCTGAAAATCAAACCTTCGCCTGTACGAAGAACAGGGCAGAAGGGAGAGCATATAATGCATGGTTATGATTTTTGTACACTGTAAGTGTAAATTCATTTAACCTCTTCTCCTAGAACTTAAAACCACCAAGAAAATGCTTGTTCTGTCTTGTCTTCTGCCCACCTATAGCTACCACCATGTTTTAACTGTGAACTACAGACCACTGCAAACACTATGGTACAGGTCTTAACATGTGCCTAAACCCCTGTTCCTGATGTTATACGTGTAATATGTTATGGTGCACAGCTTAAAACTATAAATTATATAAATGAAAGTTGATTCCCTCACTAAATTACATCCTCAAGTGATATAACTTATCAAAGCCATAAAAATATGGACACCAAAAAAAGAGACATGTAACAATACAATAGCACATGTATAATGCTGCATAGGACAGTCACACTCATGAACGATAAGGCCCCCTTTTAGGTAAACTCCACATGTTTCCCCAACTCACCATCCCTGGTCACTCTTGAACTTGAAGACTGCAGCCAGGATGTGGCAGAGGCCTCCGCCTGGCTTAAAGTCCATGAACAGTTTAACCTGTAAGATTCAGCAAAGAAGATTTCACTCAGTCTCTAACTAGCGTTAGTAAAAACAAGGAAAGGGAAGGGATAGTGCATCAGTTTAGCTCACTGAAAAGTGAAAGAAGAGCTCATCTTCTACTGGTCAGGATAGGAAAGACAGATACTAAATACTCTGCAGCAAGAACACAATGAACAGTGCAATCTCCAAGCAGATATTGGGATGACATACGATTTCTGGGTAGGGTAGAAGACTGTAAGTGTGTGTACTATAAGAAAAGCTTAACAGCCAGAAAAGTTTACAACTGTCCATGTTACGCCTCTGGACATTGGGTTTCCAGTGACTATCACAGACGCAAGATCGACTAAGAGCCAAGAGTACAGGAGAGGACATACGTGCATGCCGGGACCAAACCATTTCTGTCAGAGCTAGAGGGGTGTATTAAATGTTAACATCATTACATCCAATCCAACATCTGCGAGTAGCTACAGGAGATTAGAACAGTGGATTAAGGGTTAGTACTGTAGCCATTTTCTGTTGGGTAAGTGACAACAGCTGGGATTCTCAACCTGTAGGTCCAGAGGAAAGTTTGTTTGATACTACGGCCGCGTGGCGCGTTGGATACACCCGGTCCCTTGATCTCGGAAGTTAAGCAACGCGCGGTCCGGACAGTGCTTGGATGGGGGACCAACCAAGGACGTCCGGATTGCTGTAGCCTCACGAAGCTTTCCACGAAATCGTCTTCCGGGAGGGACGTAAAACGGGGGTCCCGTGCTCGAGGAGGTGCCTCGAACACGTTAAACAGCCTCATTACCCTACACATTGGGTACCTGCCTGTGGCACTGGCTGCAAATACACCTGATATTATTATATTATACTTACAGGGAGTTTGGTGAGAGGTGGTTTGCTGACATGTTTGCCGAAGCTGTCCTCCTGGTACTGTAAGAGTTGCACCGTCAGACTGGCCAGCCCTTTATTGGTCAGTGGCTCTGCCTGTGTGTGCTGTCAACAACAACAACAACAATAACATTAGTCTGGAAGCTAGTCAGTAATAAAGAAATAAAGTAGCCGAGGCCGGTATAGGCCAAATCTTTGCTGGTTAGTGGCTCTGCCTGTGTGTGCCTTTAGTCAACAACAACAACAATAACAGCATTAGTCTGGAAGCCAGGCAGTCATAAAGAAAATTGAAATAGCCAAGGCCGGTATAGGCCAGATTTTTGCTGGTCAGTGGCTCTACCTGTGTGCCTTTAGTCAACAACAACAACAACAACAACATCATTCGTAAAATTTATAGTTTCATCAGATTGGTAACTCATCATAGTTTATTTGCTACATAGCTTTTTTCTCTGCAACAGTTTTCTCTGGTAAGAGCGCACATAATTCTTGAAGTTTCAAGTATGAGTATGAGGCACCAGTGCCCCTGGAAATAAAATAAAGACACACAGACATAATTTGATAATTTCAAAAGAAACTAAAATTCACAATAGAATATTTATTAGAAATACTGGCCTGGTTGTAGGCTGATTGTGTTTTACTTAATCCTGACAAACCTCCATGCGTACAGTACTACAACCAGCATAATTTTAATATACAGGGATATATCGCCAAATATACACTGACGAAAGGAAGATACATAAAGAATATAGCTGGGGGGGGGGGACAAAAATAATTTGCATGCAAACAAATGATCAGTATGCATATCATACGGACTAAATTTGTAATCCTACGGAAAGTTTCAGCCCCAAAGACAGTTTCCGTATTTCCGGAAGGCGGGCGTTTCAAAACAAATCCGTCAAACTCCCCCACGCTTCTCACAATCAAACAATAGACACACGCCAGACATTGTATGGGGCCCCAAAAACGGGGTGCAAATTCGGTCCATTTCCGAGCTACAGTCTGGGTCAATATCGTCGTCTTTGGTCTCAAAAGAAACCTTACCTTCTTGCAGTTCTTAGAGAGCCAGCTCCGTACTTGCTCGAACTGTGCTACGGTGTCGGGCGAGTCGTAGAATTTCACGTTTGGTCCGCCGTCTTTCTTCCTTACCGCCATCATGGAAGGCATTGTACCGCAAACGGATGGCAGGGTGGCCGGGGCACGATACTTACATGCCAGTAAAACTGTTATAGTAGATATAACCATATCAAACCAAAAAATCATCAATACACAAATCTAGTTACTCTTTCAGTTAGATCATACTAGTTTGCGTACATAAAGCTGTTATCATTGAAAGGAATATAGATTTTTGATGACTATAGTTACAGGCACATTTTGATAGTATAAGAGTCCTCTCTAATACACCCCAATCAACGATGAATATAGTAGGTAGTATAAATCGTTAAATATACATAATTAAGAGCTTCAGCGAAGTTTTATTGCAGAAAATCTATATCATTTAGAACGCGTAATACAATTTGTAAACCATAAGTTTGCTGTGATTGTTAAAAACTTCAGAAACTGTTCAGATAAGTTTACCTCAGACACAGATGGTCTAGGAGCATCCCTTGTGCCGAGGCCCCCACATGTGTATCTGATGAAAGTTGGTCAAAACTTACTCAATCCGGATAAAACCTGTCATTATTTCCGTAATTATACCGTTTTTCTCGTCGCTATTCTTCCAACATGAAGTTGCTGACAGATTCAGGCAATCAGCATGCTTTAAAAGCAGTTGTTGCGGCGAATATAGCAGGAACAGAGCTTCAAATTCAGGAGGTTGATCGAACCAGCTGTAGCGGTGAGTGTTGCGAAACTACTTGGCCTAAATCGTGTAAAATCGCATGTTTGTCACGTCTTTGCTCTGAAAGTATAGTAATAATGCAATTACTATCTTGTTTTATGTATTATATAGAAGCGTTTTTCTTTGATTACACAGTCAATAAGGAAATCAGTCGTTTTCTAAGCTAGATCTGTATTTAATATGCTTTGTTTTTTGGGAATGGGGGAGGGGGGTGACAATTAGTAGTCACGTGTCATGTAGTTAATGATAGCCTGGGGGCGTGTCGAGGGTGTTCTTTGTTTGTTGACTTTTTTGACGACTAACACTAGACTTTGACACTATCCCTCTTTTTTTCATTTATAACAGATCTTCCGGCGTTGTTGAATTTTCTGCAAAGGAGACAGGTAATATAAATTCAATAGTATTGCAAAATTATGAATGACAATAATGCATTTTGTAAATACTGTCATCCTTATAATAATAGACCGATCCCAAGGCCACGCCCCCTGTTCGATTTCGAACACCTCCGTCAAAAACAGGGTTTGACGGACCAAACATGGCCGCCGTGGCAAGGTTGAAAATAATGCCACTAACTTCGGTTGAGCTTTTGTGGCACTGAAACCCTTTCAGAGCGGGCCAAATAAGAATGCTATGTCTTCTTTGTTGAAGGCTGTATCCACCGGGTAGAGTTGTTTAAGAAGGGGGTAGGTGTAGTTGCGGCGAGAGCGTAATGTTTTCGGTCAATGTTAAAGCGGTATGCGCCGCATAGCTTTCCCTTGTCGGTGGGCATCAGCGCCCAGTTTCTGAGAAGCAGGCGATGCACGTGTAAAACAGCGTTCATATATCTGTGACAGGGTTCCCACTGTATTGACTGCATGCATAACAGCTGCATGGTATTAAGTAACTAAGAATTAAAATGCATCCTTTTACTTCCCTGTTCACTTTCAAGTTAACCAGTTTCACACATAAGTAACTGAAGATACAAAACTCTGCGCTAGCGGACTTTGTAGTAAGTCAGCATGTGGTTTAAGCTTCCTCTCCTTGAGTGCCCGATCTATTTTCTTTTTAAATTCGTTTTTGTTCTGAGCATGAATTCAACCAATACAGTGGAAAACCTGTCCTAGGTATACGTACCCTGCTTTCCACGCGCCATTTCTGCCCCGCCAACGCTGTTTTTGACGGAGGTGGGCTAAATAGAACAGGGGGTTCTATCGGCCTTCTATTCGTTCGATATGGTGTTCGACAGGATCGGTCTATTGATATTCTAATCAAACATCACGGCTTTTTTCGAGGCTGTATGATCTACACAGACAATAAATAAGATTCAATAAATAGATAAATAAATGAACAACAGTAGATAGTATTCATAGTTGTACACAATAACATTAAAACTGGTAATGTTACAATGTACATTAGAATTTTAATTTATTAAACTGACTGAAATACTAGTCTGCTTGTTGATGTATGCGTCAGTGCTGCATATGTTCGTTTAAGATTTACATTTGACCTGCTTCCTTTTTTGACAGCTGCCAATCTTGGAGTTACCCTCAGGAAAAGCACTTTTCTCAGCTAATGCTGCCTGCAGGTGAGATTTCTGTGGTCAATATAGGCTTTTCATATAATGATGTCCCCTGGGTGCCAGACTCCCTGAGGCCATGCCTGGAGGGCTTTCTACAGCCCATTCTACGTGTGCCTTTCAACACCAGCCCCCACAATCTGCTTGCCTCTGTGGATAGTGGGAGCTGGCATGGATTGGGTAGCAAGCCCTCCATGCATGGTCTCAGGGAGTTCTGCGCCCAGGGTATGTTGTATCACAGTGTATGACTTTCAAACATGCTAACATGCTGCTACTTAATCCAGTTATCTGCCAACATAGTTACTAGGGGATTCTGTGTCTGTATCTATGTAGCCGGTATAACTATGATCCTTCTGTGTAACACTACGCCCAAATTATTGTACTATCAACAAATACAGACTCCTACTTTGTTTGAAACAAATTTTGCTTATTTTCCCCCAGGTACTTGTTGGGTAACAAAGATAGTGATGACTTCCAAGTCGACGAGTGGCTGGAATGGGAGAGTTCTCAACTACAGGTGATTCATTCATTCATTAGTTCGTTCGTTCGTTCGTTCATTCATTCACGCATTTATTCATTCATTTACTCATTCATTCATTCATGTTCGGAGAAACATACAAGTTTCAAGGTTGATGAATTATACTTGAACTGAAATGAAGAAAAAAAATTACTGCCAGATGACTTACCAAGAAGATAAAGCTATTGACCATCTTTGTTCTGTTTTTCCTCAGCCTTTCCTTGCCCCGTACCTGTTAACCTGTGTAGGACAGGGTAAGAAGGACAGTGCCCTGTTTGCTGCTGTGTTTCCTCTGTTGGAACATCTGGACAAGGCAGTGAAGGACAGGCAATACATCGCAGGGGTAAGATATCATGTTGCCAAATCTTCTTCTTTTTCCCAACCTATTAGTATTACATGTGCTCATTGAGCTATGGTCCTATTCATATTTCCTGTTAAACAGTTAGACACAATATTATTTATTCCATGAATAACAATAATTTTTAAAGCATAAAATGAACTATAATGTAGTGTATTCATGGTTTATTTTGGGTACTAGTATATCGTTATGGGTGATCTTGTTTTGATAGGTTTGTTTGTGTTTGAACAGAACTCTGTGACATCAGCTGATATAGTAATCTGGTCAGCACTCTTCCCTCTCTATGGAGACTCCTCTAAGCTAGCAGGTAAGTTCCTATATGTAACATGGATTTTTTTAAAGCAACAACTAGAAACAATGACTACTTAATGGGATAACTCTTAGAATGTTTACCACTAAAAAGTTGTAGAAATGTAGAAATGAATGTAGTCCTGCACATCTGTACTTTGCTTCTTTTTTTTGGCAATAACAGTCATTATGCGACTTTCTTGTTGTTTTTCCATTTTGAAGAACTACCAAGAGAAAACAGTCAAGTTGACACACTGTCGTTTTAAGTTATTTATTTGTTAACCAAGAGTATTACATATCACATCAGGTTTATGACCTACTTTTCAGGTTACCCTGAATAAGGTCAAAACTATGAGAACACAGACACAAGAAATAAACAAGTGACTATATAAGCATATTGCAAAATTTTGAAATTTCTCCCTGCAGATGAGTTTCTGCGGTACTCAGGAATTGTAGACTGGTTTCAGAACTTGTCAACTCAGGAGGCATTCAAGTCCGCCATAGCAACGGTTACTAAGGGCAAGGGTGTGTCAGCTTGTAAGGTTGGTACTTCTGCCCATACTATGTTTGTTCTTTTACTGTTTTTCATCATCATACTTTGAATATTATCTGTTAGGTTATTTTCTTTGTGAATCTAAGAAGATAGATAAATCTATGTTGAGTATGCTAATTTATTGGAAACCATTAGGCAGACAAGTAGTGAAAATTATTTCCACCATGATATATAATGTACAATGTATAATTTTTGCTCAATGTTGCTACAAAGCAGTTTTCATATTGACATTCACAAAAAAAACTAATCTTGATACAGCAGTTAATGTGGATGTGTTACACTGTTGATAATATGTGCACAATTATTTATCTTTTATGGGCAACTTGTATTTCAGTGTGATTTGCTCCCTGTATGGTACGGCATTAACCCTGTGTCCAGACTGATACAGTGTGATCTTTATAATCAGTCACCACCACATCTCCACCTGGTGACACAGCAAGAGCATGAGGACCATCCGTTCCACTTCCAATGTGACACAGAAATCTACCCTGACTGTCAAACATTTTCACACAACCATTTCCACTGTCAGCCACAATGATGTTTCCCATTCCATTAACACAAATTCCCTCAGGATATCTCAACTGACTTTCATCAGATCCCTCACTGCCAAACTTGAACTTGAAGTTCCCTTGTCTGTCCAAGACATGGACACAGTGATTGTTGTAATCAGTGACAAGAATGTTCCCCTCCCCATCCACAGTGACATAACATGGCCACCAAAGCTTTGGTGACCTATGACCTGAACCATATATACCCACCTTAGAACCATCTTGTTGGTTAAAAACTCGAAGTCGACCATTCAGCCCATCATACTCTGTGACAATCACCTGTTCTGTTGCCATAGTTATTGTTATGCTTCGGAATCTTATCACATGTGGAAGATCTATTTTGACCAAACAGGTGCCTTCCCTGGAATACTGCACTACACGATCATCACCCACCACCCACAGGTTGTCATTTTTATCTACAGCAACATCACATGGTTGTATCTCTTCACCAGTTTCCCCTGGCAGAGTTGTTGTGAACTCTCTGATATAAACACCATCCATTGTGAACACCTGGATTCTGCTGTTATCCAAATCAGCGATGTAAACCTCGTTTTGTTGTGAGACAGCTACACCAATAGGACAGGCAAATTTCCCCCTGCCTGATCCCCACCCCCCTAACCTGACTTTCCTCACCCATGGTTGTCCCACCCTGATTGGTCTGACTTTTGTACTTTTAACTTCTCCAGTTTTTGTCTGTTTGGATTGAACAATAGACTGTATATTTGACATGGATTGTGATGTTACCTTACCCAGCTCTACCAGTGTATCAGATTTCTTTGGCTCAAAGTGACACAGTTCAGTTTCACAGATCTCAGGAGTTTGAGTGCTCTTAAACTTTGCAAGTTTTTGTGCCAAATTCAAATCCTGTGTGAGCCAGACTGCCTCTCCTTGCCTCAAATGCTCTTCTACATCTTCACAAACCCTGGACAGTTCAGCCAGCTGAGTCAGCACAGTGTCTCTCTGTCCTGTCAAAGCTGCCATGTTGTCCTGGTGATTCCTTTCCACAGTTGCCAAGAGCCCATTCCTCTGTTCTTGTAACTTCTGTACTTGTACTTCGAAAGCTTTGTTTATCTCTTGTTGAACTTGTGTCTTGTTGTCCGTGAGCCTCTTCTGAACATCTTCAGTGTTTTTGAGGAATGCTGAGAAGGTTTCCATCTTCTGTTGACCATTGTTGAGCTGTGCCCTGATGTTGGCTTTTATCTTTGGCACTGCCTGTTTGATTCCTATGATGTTGTGGCCAGGGTGACCATCCCCGATACATTCACTACAAACTGGTACCTCGCACTGCTGGCAAAACAGATCCACACCTTTTGTTGGGTGAAATCCACACCTGTTTTTCTGTCCTCCCACCTGGGTTTTCTTGGAGAATTCCTCACACATGTTCGCTACGAGATGGTTGTTAGGAAGCCCCTCCACTCCCTTAGAGGTCAAAGTCACAGGTTCTCGACACATTGAACACCTGAATGGTTGCTGCTGTTGACGTGGCGTCCTTCTGCAATCCTGTAGCCATTGTTTATGTTGGTTTTCTAAACACTCCTGGCAGAAGCTGTGCTGACATGGTAGTTCCTTAATAGGCTTTTTGTAAGGCTCCAAGCAGATACCACAGGTGAGATACCTGCCGCGGAAACTGCGTCTGTATCCTGAAGGAGGACGATCTTGAGACGCCATTTTCAGTCCATAGAACTGGAGACCCTCCCTGTCCAAGGTTTTACTTCAAGACGGTTTTGCATTTGCCCTGGGGCCTAACATTTGCTGGGGTTGCCAGGATGCAATGTTTGCAGATCTTTTGTTCAGAAACAAATGACCCCCATCCATGTCAATTTGTTCCATCTCATGTTCCAACAACAAGGCTGTGAATAAAGTTCAAAGCAATTTACATGTTGACACAACTTCTCTTGTCTGCATACATGTACATGTAAATGGCTAACTGCTTGCTACAGGAACAATCAAGGATACTAAGGTACGGGGGAGTTGGGGTCATGTGTAGAAGGAGCTTACCAACTCAAGTTTGCAACTTTCCCTGATTTCCCATCATTATTGCAACCACACTCAAACCTGCCCAAGAAGACCACGCAGGGGACCAATAGAATCTGGTCTATGTGGACAGGTGGTCAATATAGACAGGATTCTTAATGCTTTTATCAATGGGAAAGATTACTGAAGGGACCAGCAAAAAGTGGCTACATTGGCCAGGTGGTCTTTATAGAGGTGGTCTCTTGTGCAGGCTGTATGGGCGAATTTACAGAGCAGTCTGATGAAATGTACGATAATCTGCTACAGCATTAAAGTTGCATTTCTATGTACTTAAAGCAATCAGTAATACATGTAATTGCAATGTGTCCTGACATAAAAATGTTCTATATTTTCAGGCCTCCTTGTCATCTCAGCCCCTCCCCCTAAAACCAGTGGTAAAGTCCGCTCTCAACAGGTCACAATCTGAGGTAAACAAGTAATTTTCATGAAATTCTTAATTGAACACTGAAGTCATCTTTTTTTACATTTCACACAACTGAGAAGCAAATGAATGCACTCTATGGTCATTGTATTTTGCATCATTTCTGTTGAAAACAAGTTGTTGTTTTTAGGACTACTCATATTTATGTGTTCTTGGTATGATTACATGTACATGTAATCAACTTCACAAGAAGAATATTATTTTAGAATATTCCTTGCCCCGTACCATATCTTATTTTTAGATTTTGACTAATGATTTAAATCCGGTAATGAGGTACAGTGTCACAATGTACGTATACTTTTATTCATTTTGCTTTGGTTTTCAGATATTTCTTGCCAGGGTATATATGCATTTACAGTGTGAAGTATCTTGACTGAACTAAACTTATAATAATTCATCTTGAATATATTTCAGGCTGGCTCCACAAGTAGTGAGGTTTCTGTCAGTGCTGAGGAAGTCACTGCTGCCATTTCTGCTTTCAAAGATGGCAAGAGCCCCAAACCTCGGATAAGGACACATCCCATGTGAGTAAACACATGACACATCTAACTCTAATTGTTGATCTACAGTCAAACCTGACCAAGAAGACCACTCAGGGTGCCAATAGATAAAATCCGGTCTCTGTTGACAGGTGGTCACTAAAGATGAGATTCGTAATGCTTTTGTCAATGGGGAAAATTGTCTATTAGTAAAGGACCACCTAAAAGTGGTCACTTGTACAGGTTTGACTGTACTGAGTATGCACCAACTTAACCTGGTTGCAATATAATTTTGAGAAAATTATATCTGATTTTATCTCATGTTTCTACATACATTTATGTTTTTTTTTACTTTGATAATGACAAGATGTTGTGGCACCATTTTCTTTTATGCCATTATTATACTTTATGTATAATTTTTTTATATAGATAAAGAAATGTACATTTCCCCCCTCAGTTTACCACAGAAGGGAGAGAAGAACATCCTGATCACCAGTGCCCTCCCCTATGTTAACAACGTGCCTCACCTGGGGAACATCATCGGCTGTGTGCTCAGCGCTGATGTCTTTTCAAGGTCTGTAGTGTTTGTTTGTTTGTATTGTATTGTATAACCAGAAAAATCACCTAATGATGCCACATACGGGTCCTGTAACCACAAGGCCACCTTAGCAAAGGCCTACTTCAAACCTCTACATCTATATGCTGACTGGAATCGTAAAGTCTCAGACACTTACATGTACATGTACTCCCAGGAACATAACATTGGGACTTAATAAAAATCTGAGCCCAGAACCTTTGAATTATATAATTTATAAGTCCACAGTTGTAACCACAAGGCCACCTTTCCACCTTCGCAAAGCTCTCCTGAGGCACGGAATTGCAAAGTCTCAGACACTTACATGTATGTGTATTCCCAGGAACAAACGTCCGGATCTGGTAGAAATTTGAACCCAGAACCTTTGCTACAAAAGGCCACAATTAGAACCTTTAGATTCTAGGTTAACATATCTAACCACCTGACCTCCATGCCACCAGGTTCTGCCGGTTACGTAACTGGAACACGCTGTACATCTGCGGTACGGATGAGTACGGCACGGCTACGGAGACGAAAGCACTGGAGGAGGGTCTCACACCGCAGCAGATCTGCGACAAGTACAACAAGATCCACTCAGAGATCTACCAGTGGTTCGAAATCGACTTTGACTTCTTTGGGAGGACCACTACACCCCAGCAGACTAAGTAAGTACAAGTGCAGTAACTGTTAGTGGACAGAGGGACTAGTAGTTAGTGCAGTAACTATTGTAGAATGGAACTCGTTACTGTCAAGTACTGTAGAGGCATCCTTGTCAGATAGCTTTAAACAATGCGTGCAGTTAGATAAGTGAAGGTTAGATGTGACAGGTCATTCAGTGTAATATAACTAGCTGCTGCCGCGCCACGTGCCTGTGAAGCTGGTGTGTTATGCCGAAGGGTGGGTTTACCAGCTAAAAAGCTGAAACTGATAATCAGTACAAATTAGAGTACATCTTTGCTTTTTAGTCAATCCAACTACAAATGATGTGTGGTCATCAACAAAAGTTGCTTGCACAATTTGCGTGTTTTCCTTACCCTATGTGTGACAACTAATGGATAGCTACATGTACATGTAGCTATGGTTTTATCATACTTGATGTCTTCTCTCTGTTAGGATATCCCAAGAAATTTTCTGGAGACTCCACAAGAGGAATTTCCTGTTGACAGAAACTGTGGAACAACTCAAGTGCCAAGAATGTGACAAGTGGGTTTTATAGAACATTATAACAGTTGTATTTTCTTGGCCATTGTATCACACTTATGGAGCAGTGTTCTGCTGCAGTTATTCTATGAGCTGCTAGATGGCATCCATGTACCATCGAATGATACCAGGAATAGATAATGCATAAATTGTCACACATTTTAACCAAGCTTGAGATTAGAATAAAATGCTACCCACCACTCAAGACAATGTTACACAAGCTTGTTATGCTAAACAAAAAAATTGTAATAAAATGTGTATTCTTCAAAATGATGTTAGACTTTGCTTGCTAGAATAGTGAATAAACACCAGTATTTTGTTCATTAGTGGCATCTATGGAAACTGTTTGTGTTTGTTTGTAGGTTCCTCGCTGACAGGTTTGTTGAGGGGACATGTCCGCTGTGTAACTATGACGACGCCAGGGGGGACCAGTGTGACAAGTGTGGCAAACTCATCAACGCAACAGAACTCAAGGTAACTGTCAAACATTTAAGCTTTTGTATGATAATGAAGCCTGTCTTCTGTTGTGTCATGTTTGAATAAAATGTAGAGCAAAAGTCCAAAGTAGTGTAAATGCAGAAATGGTGGTTTTATGTTCATGGTTTTCGCAGCGAACTTAAAACCACCGCAAACATTTTTATCCAATACCGTAGCAGTATGTGACTATAGCGCTGCCACCAACTTTAAACCACTGCAAATACTCCATTTTCGCCTTAGCGCAAAATATAAACCATGAAACTAAATTTACAGTAAGACTAGTGATGGAAAAATTTTGTTGCAAAAACTGTAGACATAAAACCACTGCAAATATTTCATGATTTACAATACAGTATGTGATTTGTGTCTGTTCTGTTGTTCCCAGAAACCCAGGTGTAAGTTGTGTAACAAGACACCAGTGGTGCAGACATCAGAACATCTCTTTCTGGACCTGCCTAAGGTGAAGCATACTTTTCTGGCAGAAGATTTACATAAGTTTTTGTAACAATGTTTTTTAAAAAACCTGATTGTTTAATGAGCTGGACTATGCACTTTTGTAGGTAATTTTGTTTTCAAGCACACCAGGCTACCACTTATTACAGTAGCAGAGTTAGTAGAGTTATTTAACAGTGTTAAAGAACTATAAATGTTTAACAGTGTTTGATAACAGTGTTAATGAATTAAGTTCTTTAATGTACAGTGGGTTAAACACCCTATGCTCCCCCATTCACGGGACTATTTAGTTGAGACCTTTATTTAGCCTTGAAAAAGGGTAACAAGAGATGAATAAAATACATGTACAGCAGCCACACAGGCAACTGAGGGGAAATGGTTGCTGATACCAGGTGGTTGCTCAGGACAGGGTGGGGTTAACTAAGAATGGATAGCATTGTTTTAATGTGGCTTATGACTGGAGGTGGTTACCTTCGCCAGGTAGTTGGCTGGCCAAGTTTTACATACATAGAGATCATGGCAAATTCCTTTACCCCATCCAAGTACCCTTGTTCAATCCTACCTGTTTGCTCAGTTGGAGCCCGCCCTGTCAGCCTTCCTCAACACCATCTACCCGACGGACGACTGGTCCAACAACGCCAAGGTCATCACAAGGTCGTGGGTGAGGGACGGCCTGAAGCCTCGCTGTATCACCCGCGACCTCAAGTGGGGAACACCTGTGCCTCTAGAGGGATTCACAGAAAAGGTAAGATTGATGTTGAGAGAGGGGAAGAGAGAAAGAGGGGCGGTAAGGAGGATGGAAAGAGGGAGGGAGAGAGGGAGGGAGAGAGGGAGGGACCTGAAGGGAACACTTGTATCTCTTGAGGGGTTCACAGAAAAGGTGAGATAACTTCAGGAATAGAGGGGGGAGATGGGAGAGTTTTTGTGTGTGTGTGTGTGTGTGTGTTATGTGTGAGGGTGAACAAGTGAGAAAGTGAATGTATTATAGGAAGTTAGAGATATATAATATAGATATGAAGATCAAGAACATAAGATGAAAGGATATGTTGTATGAAGTTTTTGTGTCATTCCCCCCAATCTAGGTTTTCTATGTGTGGTTTGATGCCCCCATTGGCTACCTGTCTATAACAGCTAACTACACCGACCAATGGGAGAAGTGGTGGAAGAACCCCCAACAGGTGAGGCCATATTCATTGGTTCTTTGATATTTTCAAACAAACATGAAGCAACAGGACATCAAAGATGGCAGGTGCTCTTGTCGTTAGGGTTCTTGACTAAGAGTGTAAAGGATCTGGGTTCAAATCCCTAGCAGGCCCCATTGTTATGCCCTTTAGAGAGACACCTAACACCTACATTGTATTTCCTCACACAACTGATTTGAAAATAACTACCTAGCTTTGGTTAGGGACGTCCTCTTGGATGGGACATAAAGCCGGAGGTCCAGTGTTTGAGAGCATGTTAAAGAACCCAACACACTTATTGAAAGTGTGAGTGGATGAAACCTTACAGTCTGGTCTCTGGTTTGACATCTTGAAAGGTGATAATCACCTGTTATGTCAATCCTTCCACAATGTAGTAAGTCTGTAAATTATTAATGAAAACAGAGTACTGGGAGAAAAATTTTCATCTGTCTATATTCACTACCAAAACTTCCCCCCAGATGTTGCTTTAATGCTGTTCTTCCCATTCATTTAACAGGTGACGTTGTACAACTTCATGGCGAAGGACAATGTTCCGTTCCACAGCGTGGTGTTCCCCTGTAGTCTGCTGGGTGCCGAGGATAACTACACTCTAGTCAACCATCTACAGGCTACTGGTAACTACACACCCAGGGTTTTACTTTTGTCTGGAATTGTACAGACCATGATTATAGTTCATCCCTTTTGTTCATCTTGTGTGATTGTTAACTCAAGATAAAGATCAAAACATCTATTTCTGTTAAACTGAGTTTCCGTGATTGAAATTGCACCAATTACGCATAAACATACACATACATGTACACACACACACACACACACACACACACACACACACACACACACACACACACACACACACACACACACACACACACACACACATACACACATACACATAGAGATGTATTTAATGAGTAAGTAGTGAAAAACAAACAAAAATATAAGTCTTAGAATTTTTTTCCCTGCTTTTCCAGAGTACCTGAACTATGAGGATGGGAAATTCTCTAAGAGTCGGGGTGTGGGCGTGTTTGGGAACAACGCAAAGGACACTGGGATACCTGCCGACATCTATAGGTTCTACCTGTTGTTTGTGCGACCAGAGAGTCAGGTACAACAAGTTTCTTCATGTTATCGTGATGATGATTTTATTTGTAGTACTAAATACTATTAGGACTGGTGATTGTGTTAAGCCCCTGTTACACATAGCTGACCATGGCCTCCCGACCCTCTCCAGGCCATGGTTGGAAGCTAGTCATGATAAGATCATATTTTGTAGTTGGGAGTTGGTCAGCAAGGTTGCGCAAAAGTTGTCTGTGTCAGTTGAATATGAATTTAAACAAATCTTTGATACAATTAGATAAGCAAACTGGTATTAAGCGCAGAGGAAGGTAAATGAGAGGTTACAGACACGTCGGCAGTAAAAACATTTTGGTCGTGTATTAGGTAGTAGCTATAGATAAGAACCAAGCATGTACACTTTCCTTCCACAGGACAGCACTTTCAGCTGGGAGGACTTCATGACCAAAAACAACAGTGAGCTTCTCAACAACCTGGGAAACTTCGTCAACAGGTAAGCTGGTGGGACAGTCATGATTTCTTAGTAGTGAGGAAACCGGCCCTAGTGGGTAGAGTGATCACTTTGCATTCAAGAAGACTGTGGGTTCAAACCTTGGCCGAGTCATACCAAAATGATTAGCACTCAGCCACTTATGTGAAAGAGTTTGGTAGTGAAACACACACATAGCTTGTCTATCTACAACAGTTACTATATTTGTCTCTGTGTTTCTGCAATCCAAATGCACGCACCACGGCATTGTCATGCATCCTCGGTGTTACTAGTACATGTACATATACATTGTATTTTTGTCTGCAGGACTGGAAGGGTTGCCAAGCAGTATGGGTAAAGGGGGTAAAGTTTGCCATCTCGAATTGAAGACAAGTAATGAAAGTCTTCTGTGTTACCCCACAGGGCCCTTATGTTCGTGACTAACTTCTTCCAAGGCGTGATGCCGGCTGTAGATGTGACAGAAGATGACGGACAGCTGCTAGCTCAGATCAACAGGGAGCTGCAAGCCTTCATTCAGTGTCTGGAGAAAGTCAGGTTTGTATTTAAGAAAAGAACAAGAAATAGTCATATTTTCAAGTACAATGTACCAGCGTTATCGACCTAGAATTGATGTGTTCAAAATTTGTATTTTCTTAGAACTATAGAACTTGTTGCCATCAATACTGTAGGAGCATCCTCACTAGCTATAGATAGCTTTAAAGAACGCTTGCAGCCAAATGTGCAAAGACTGGTGTGACTGGTCATTCAATGCCTACAAAGCTGGTAAGTTATGCTTAAGGGGAGGGGGGTATACCGGCTGTAGTGACTGTACAGATTCTTCCAACATTTCACTTGCAGTTTCTATAGAAAGTCAGGTTAAACTTTTTCTTGTTTCTTCAAACATTTCCAACTTTGTGCTCTTGTCAATAACATCAACGGCAAACCAGATTTAGCTATAGTTACATATATTTCTACACAATCATTATCTGAGGCTTGCAGATGATTGATTGATTGATTGATTGATGGATGGATGGATGATCTTTTTACTAAGTAATTTCCTACTGAACATCACATTTTTTTCTTTTCCTCTGTTGTTTTTCAGACTTCGGGAAGGTTTGGTGCGAATCCTGAACATCTCCCGTCTGGGTAACCAGTACATCCAGGGGCAGAAACCCTGGGTTTTAGTCAAGGGGAACCCGGGGGAGAAGTAAGTATAGCTTTGTGTTGTATTGTGTGTGTGTGTACATGCATGTGTATGCGAGTGTGTGCGTGTGTGTCTGTCTGTGTGAGTTTTGTGTGTGTGTGTGCACGTGTATGTGTCTGTAATTGTGTGTGTATTTTCAATGTACTACTACAGTGTACTACAGAATCATTTCAACCTCAAACTTAAAACACCATTTAGACCTTCTTTCCCTTCCACCGTGAAATAAAATCCCTGCGGAAATAGATAGATTAACTGTAGATATTGTTTCATCCCTTCAGAGCGCGGGCGGGGACTGTGATCGGTCTGGCAGCAAACGTGGCCTGTCTGCTGTCTGTGATGGTTCAGCCGTACATGCCTGCCACCAGTAACACCATCCAACAGCAGCTACAGGCTCCCCCAGGGGTCAACATCCTCACAGACACGTTCATGTGTCAGCTACCAGCTGGACATAAGATTGGAAAGGTACCACATATGAAGTCAAGTCAAGTCAAAGTTTATTGCACAACGATTGTAACAGGTACAATGTAAGGCAAAAATAAAATACTTCTGGCTACTTATATCAAATTACTTAAAAGCTATAGGTAGGTTCTATGCTATACAATGGTTAGGTTCTAGGCTGTACAATGCTCCATTTCAAACTATGAAGTGACATGCACATATAGAATACAACACAGTGTTTCTGTATCCCCCGAGGTATCGGCCCAGCCACGGGACGAATTGCCAGATTGAGCAAAGGGACCGAGGGTGATACAAAATACACCGTTTCTATTTCATTTATCTCATACCCACCCAAAAAACACACATGTGAAATGCACCAAAGTTGAGAGAGTTTTGTGTCATCGAATGATGAAATTGTAACAACATCAATTCCAATGTCTGAATCCAAATTTTGCACAGCGGCGCACTCGAAGTAAATTCGAATCGATTGAATTAAGGTAGGGAATCCCGGGCCGTACCGTAAAGTACGGACTGGTCCGAACACCCATGTCAAAGGTTATTACGGCCCAGGTATGATATAGATGATTCTATACTTTGTAGTAACCAACGACTGTGTCTCCCCAGCCCAGCCCACTGTTCCAGAAGATTGAAGCCTCCACTATGGCTGAACTCAAGAAGAAATTTGCAGGGACACAGATGGAAAGAAAAGAACAAGACCAGAAGGTATCCCCGAAATAGCAATTTATTTCTTCGCGATTTTTTCAATTACATAGGCCAAATAGCTACGGGACAGATGAATTGATAGATAAATAGATTTTTTAAGTTTGTACGGTTCTTGGTGGCAAATGTGCTAGATGTCGGCACATCGTCAACCAAATCCGTTGTGTGTTTTTTGGCACACTTTTAGACAGATTAGCTCGGTCGGCATCACTCCGCCACCAGGGAAGGTCGTGTAAAGTGTCTTCCCCAAAGGCACAACGTCGGGGCATGGTGAGTATTGAACCTGAGACCTATTGGTTCTGAGTACAATGCTCTTACCGTTGTGCCACATCGACGCCACAGATGGATAGATGAAAAATGCTATCATGCTCTGGATGTATGGATTCAGAAAATGTTATCAGAGACTTGTTGTCCTGCCATCCCTTACAGAGTAAGGCTCCTGCCCAACCTGCACAGAATGCCACACCTGTTCAAGTGGACCAGGCAGAGGTGGACAGGCTCACAGCTGAAGTACAGAAACAGGTATGTTCATAATGTTTAGCAAAGACATCAGTTGCCAAAGCATGACAATATAGATTTTGAGGAAAAAAGCCTGGATACCTAGCCGGGAATCCATCACACTCTTGCTGCGATTTGCTTCTCTGTAGAATAGTTTGGACTAAGTTTTTCTGAAACACTAAGGCCACACCATTTTAATTTCTTTGTTAACGGAATTTTTTAAAAAAATGCTAGATTGGAAAATCAACAGGAAAACAGAATCTCAGAGGAAAGTTTGTACTTTGGTGCACACAATTTCAGGGAGTGAACAGGGTCAGGTGCAACTTCTCACCCCAGCCTTCTGTTTTCATGATTTTTTTTGCTAAAATTAAAAAAAAAATCTGTTAACCAAGAAATTAAATTAGTGTGGCCTAAGAGAACAGAAAACCGACAAAGATGGAGAAAACTGGCTACTAGATCTTCTGTGGTGCCCCAACAGTCAAATAGTTAGGATACATGTAGATGAGATGAGAGTCTAAGCCCCGCTCCCATTGAATTGTTTGGTCCTTTCGTCCTGCAGTATTACGGGAATCTATATTTCTTTGCGGTATTGTAACTGGTGCCGAGTTTTCAAATGCCTGTTTGACCCGTTACCTTGCTGTTACGAGGACTGTGTGACTCGGAGCTAATCAAAACTCTCATGAATATTCAAATACCAATCGTTTGTGTGTCTCAACATTTATGTTCACGCCTTCTCCTGTTTGCTTTTATAGGGAGAGGCGGTGCGTCAATTAAAGACAGACAAGGCAGACAAGAAGCTGGTTGATGCAGAGGTACAGAAGTTACTCGCACTAAAGAAGCAGCTAGCCGCCGCCAAGGGGGAGAACCCAGCGGAAATTATAGGTGGCAAGGGCAAGAAAAACAAAAAGGGCAAGAAATAGCAAACCAATTTTGCATGTAATCCTTCAATAACTGCAAGGAATTCTTTAGAATATCGATCCACCAAGTGCTTGTTCTTCAGCGTTTTACAATGTCACATGGATCCCTCCGAAATCTACAATGTGATCTTGTCATGCATTGATGAAGGTTAGACATCCAGGTAATGAGATATTCAATACAAAAGTTACTCAAGCAACTGGGTAAGTTTTGTAAACGGTCAGACGTTTCGGATAGAATCCACTGTCTGTCAACAGTGACTGCAGATGCTGTCTGAACTCTCTCACTGTTTACAGAACGTATTCAGTTACTTGATAGATCTCTTGATATTTTACTTGAATAATTTGAAGTCGTCTTTTTGGGACAAAGAGTTTTCAACATGTCTTCTGTTGTTTTTCAAGCTGCCTCCAGAGTGATATACAAAGGAGCAGGTCTCAGTAACAATGTGTTTAATTAGTGTTGTTCATAGGCTATGAAGTAAAAGATTCTGATAAACATGCTCTATGTACTATACTCAGTAATGTGATCAAGATTTCCCACTGACATATTCTTCAACATGAAACGTCATTTTATTCCATGTTATCCACGAGCAACACAAGTAATGCAATCTTATGTTTTTTCATCCTTCACCAAGATTTCTGAATCTGCCGATTTTCATGCTGTTTCAAACAATGCAGGGGAGGTGTTCGTTAGTGCTAAGTTAGGTACCAGGCGACATTAGACAGTATGTATTGATGACCAGGCAAACAAGAAATCAATCATACAGTGACCATTGCTTCTAATTCTTGTTGTAAAAAGAATGTTATGATGCTGAATACAGATGATATTACTGTTTTACAGCTTAATTACATGAGTATCGAATGAAAGACTGCAGCACAAATAGAATATCAAGTAGGTAACAAGGGTTGTGTGTAATTTCTATGAAGGGTGAAGGTACAGTTGGAAATTGGGATCATTAAAGGTTGTAATAAGGACATGATATGAGGTCACAATCATTTATCTCAAAATTACGTTAGGCAAGGTTGTCGAGTTTGTTTGTGTGTGTGTTTACTAGTATGTATTCTTTGTGTGTGTGTGTGTGTGTTTCTCTCTTTGTGAGCAGCATAACTTGAGAAGTTGTGGCTAAATCTTTATATTTGGTAAGAGTTGCCAAAACTAAGGACACGTTTGATTATGGGCCCCCTAGTGGCTTGCTATGGTACTGCACCAGGTTTAATATCCAGATGTTGTAAGAAAATCTATTAGTTTATCCAAACACGCTGCAAAGGGATTTTCACTTTCATTGACCTAAAGACAGACCCGTTATACATGTCCACTAGTTTTTATATACCAAGGCAAGAAGAAAAACAACTTCAGAAAAATCATATATTTTCTTGACACAGCAACAAGTATATATAAATATGGCAAACATTGAGAAGACTCTTACTCTTATAGTTGAGTCTAACTAGGCCCATCAATCCACAATGCTAACAGATCAAGTTTTGCATGTCCTTTTGTATATGTACACAAACTTACAAATGTCTTTACGTTCAGGTTAGTTGGATCGGGTATAACTGCCCTTTGTGGCGTAACATCGCAGCTTCTGTACATGTATCTGTAATTCTGTATAGCGGGTATAACCGCATTTCGGCATAACACACCTGTCACACCAGCTTCACAGGCATGCGGCAGCAGCTGGCTATATCACATTGAACGACCTGTCACACCCAACCTTTGCATATTAAACTTTAAACATTCAGATATTCCACATTACACACCACAGCTGACTTAAGGCCAAGGAAAATATAATAACTTGCGATGATCCTCTTATCTTGGTAAAGATAGAGACAAAATCATTGCCTTATCATAATATTTGATCACTCAGTCAATTCGTCTTGGTCTTAAAAAAATAATCTTAACAAATTCAAACTCTCAATTTGTTCCACAAGAGAACTTCAAATTCTCAAAATGAAAGAGAACAACTTTAATCAAAGTCAAGTCAATTCTTACAACCAGAGCCTTTCAAATGGCCCATGTACTACTTTACAGGTATGATAAACAATGTAGCTACATGTACTCCCTCATGTACATACATGTACAATGTACATGCCTACTTTCAAATATACAAGGTATCTCTTTTCTTACTAATAACCAATGAGAAAAACAAATGAGATGGTCAGTTATTAGAACCACATAGCATATAAAGTGGTTCATATCTCCTCAATACCAATATATATAAAACAGCTACTCCCTCTATCTCTTTGAACATACAAATGTACATACTTTCGCCTGTACAAAGTATCGGTCTTTGATGAATTAGTTATACATGTACTTTAATATAGCATCTTTGGCAGCAGAATGTTGAGAATATTTTTTTTTAGTTCGCAAGTCTATGCAACTATAGATACATACCAATAGATAGATGTCTGTTAATATGATCAGTTTGGCATAATCTCAAGTATTCAGGTAGTACATGTATGTACATATTATGGCAAGTACAATATATAGTCTAAGATACTATAGCCTGACTAAATCATGCTAATGCTAGCTCTTCCACTGGTAGGAAGGGGTTCCATATAGAGACATGTACAACTAGAAGAGTTTGTGTTTCACAGGCTTAAGTTTAGTATAGCACAGTTCGTACTCTTCGTTTGGTTGATTATGGCAACATCTTGTATCTCCAGGGCAAAAACAGGTAACATGGAGAAACACACAGTCAAGGGTTTGCAACATGTCCATGTCAGGATAGTGCAGGTAGAATTTGAGCTGTGCAGGTATTTCTGATGTCTACCTGCACTGGGCCATTATAAAACCCATGATAGTGCATGAGTGGCCTCAAAATTATAATACAACATCATGATATAATTTTATTTGAAATGGTACCACTTTGATTGTTTTCAAATCATTGCCTTTTTATGAGTTTTAAAGGTCAAACTTGCACCAGTGGAGGTATGAAGAATAAAGTACAAGAGTCAAACTTGGTCTAAAAACAACCACTCTGAGACTGAGGAAGAACAATTGGTGGTTGCTCCAGACAGGGTGGGGTTAACTATAGTATGTAAAATTGGACAGGACTGTTTCAATGTAGCTTATGACTGGAGGTGGTTGGCCAGCCAGGTGACTGACAATTTTAGGTCCTTCATGTGATTCTGCAACCTTTTTACATAAAGTACAGTACTCTATTTTCATTTCCTGGTGCTTTAGAAGGAGTCCAGTCTGTTCTTGACTGCATGTTGTACAGTCTCCAGGCTCTCATGGTCCAACTCCTTCACTAAGGCCAGCACTGCACTCAGGATGTTGGCATTCTGGGGGGAGAATGATAGAGAAAAGTTAAGTTAAAATCCTTCCTACACCTTTTGGTGCCCATCTCCATTTCCATTACCCTTAGTCCACACAGTTGCCCAAGCACTATAGCAGGAGGTAGTCTACAAAGTGTGCACTCAACCCACTAGGCTATTGCACAGTAGGAAATTGTGCAATTCTTAAAAACACATTATGTTTTTTTATCAATAGAATGTTGTTAAACATGATACAAAGTAATAATTCATACAAAGCATGCAGAAGGACTATGGAAACATGGACAGGGGAATATCTCATAGAAACACATTTGTTAACCATATAACCCACCAGGTCCTGATGAAACTACATTGTATTTACAGATTACTTACCCTGTGTTTGCTAGTAGAAGGTGAAGCTCTAGTCTGGATAGATGTGTACTTCTCAGCAGGAAGTGGCTTCAGGCCTAGCTGCTCTCGAATTTTACTAGAATGATAGGGCAAGATGGATTACTAGTAATTAACAAGTAATGCCAAGCACAGTGTCAATAGTACTGTAAATGTTGAAATGTTTGCTGCGATTTTCTTCATCGCAAACTTAAAACCACCAAGAAAATACTTCTTCAATCTGTTCTGTCCTCTGCCTGCCTACCCCCTTGTCCCCTCATTTCTACTGCAATCTTAAAACCACCGCGAATACAGCAAAGACAACGTCTTACTTGGTCTCCTCTAGTGTGACAGCTATGGCAGACTGTTGTGGATCAGAGTCCTGGTCAGCTGGGCTGGTCGATCTCCCCCCTCCGTTCTCCAACAGAACCTCCTTCTCCTTCTCGGGCAGTTTCAGGTCCTCCCCTGCCTCAATGGCCCGGTTCACGTCTTCCGGTGTTACGACTGGCGATAACGAAAGGAAGTGTTATTACCGTCGCCAAGAAGGTCATGCTTTCGGGTGTGTCTGTCTGTTTCAGGCTTTTTGCTTAGAATCAAAGACAGGGCATCCAAAAATTTATATGCTGCCCTGACTGTCTGGTATGAGGAAAAAACAACAGTGTGTGCAGAGGGACCACATGTACATGTGTATGTAATTACCAAGGAAACAGGGCGCCCTCTGGGCCTCCCATGCAAAATTAGAGCGTCTAAGTTCTTTGTTATCTTAGTGTATGGCATCCAGGAGACACCCTGACCCCCAACCTGGGCCTGTTTGTGGACAGCATAACTTGAGAAGTTATGGATGGATCTTTAAGATATTTGGTATGTTGGTTGGTGTTGGCAAAATGAAGGAACTCCCACGAAACACAACATAACAGTTTTGTAGAGTAAGTTAGTTAGTACAGCTGTGTAAGATTGCACTGTCATTGTCATACTTACTAGTATTGTCCAGCTTTTGTAGATTTGGCAGAGTTTTGAGAACGGTCATCCTATATTTGTCATGATCGGCCGTTTCACAGGGGTTGTCAGCCAACCACAACACTCGTAACTTTGGCAGGTTCTAGAGAAAAGAAAACGAGGCCATTGTACAAGACAATATGCAGCATATTTCCTTAATTAATACATGATAATCTAAAGTGTGATCCCAAAATATCTAACCATTTGAAAAGACTTGTATAAAATAAATATGTGTCCAATACTACAGACATACATATAAGTTCTAAAGTAATCATAACATCTAATACATATACATGTGGTAATGAAAAATCTTTTTCCTGTCTTGTAGCTTCCTGCTTAAGTCTTAAAGAAATAATCAAGGTATAGGAGTTAAATACACTAGCCTGGGTGCCATCCGATTACTACCGGGGCTCCTAAATTGATTTTTTCAGGGCCCTGGTAGTAATTATCGGATGGCTTTCAGGCTATTACGTGTAGTATAGATACATGTATGTACTACATTGTACACCCCTTTCCAGTCCCACCTTGAGGTAGCAGATTTCCGACAGCTCAGCTATGCAGTTCTTGCGTACATAAAGCTCCTGTAGGTTCTGGCAGTGTCTGAAGTCTTGCAACGTTGTTATGTTGTTCACACTGACAAAAGTAAACAGAACCAAAATGAAGAGATGAGCAAGGTACTACGGTAGTAGGGGTGGATATCGGTTCGACTGGACCGGTTTGGACCGGAAAAACATGCGGTAACCGGTTCAAAAAAACCGAATGTCGTGAACCGGTTTTTTGGACCCGGAAGTCAAAACAAAGTAACATGTAATGCAAAAAATGTTTTTTTCCGAGTATGAGAGTGCCGCCGCCCGCCCGGCAGCGCTCGTGAGTGCGACTGTGTGAGTCGCACATGGGACCAGTTTTTTTTGAGAATGCGACTAGATTTAAAATCACGGTCGCACGGTGCGACAATCAAAAATTACGATCTGCGCCAGGATAATGGCTGCAGAACTTAGCGATAAGCTGAAAATATTTAGGTATCCCAACGCTACCGTAGGTGAATTTTCTATCATGTTCCCACACCCGCGGTACAAAAACTATCCGTTCCTAGTGGCAAAGTTACCCATAGAAATAAAGGATATAAGTTTCTCTCTTTTGTGATGTATTTGTTTGATTTGTAAAATGTTTCAAACGCCAGAAATATGCCGATGAAAGTAAAGCGCTAGCCGTGCGCTCTGCGTTCAGGACCGCCGCCATGATGATTGTAGACCGCAGCAGAATGCAAGGCCTGTTTCCTGCGGTCATTTTTCACCTGTTCAAGTGATAATTTTTACGATCAAAAATCGATGAATCAATTCAAGTGGAGTTTTATCCCCAAAAAATATTAAATTTTCCCTTTGTCACCGATATCATTTCAAAACTCATGATCTGCCCGTCATTATGGTGCTACTTTCATTCTGCTGCGGTCTAGAATCTACAGCCTTGAATTACAAAGCTTTCTCCATGCCGTCGGCCTGTCATTGGATGGCGGCGCCGCGGTCCTGACGCGCGAAGTTTGAACTGTGCGTTTCAAAGGAACCGAACAAACAGATAATTTTTGATCCTATTGAGCAAGAATTTCAAGGATATTAAAGTATTTTGGATTATTTGTAGACAGAGGGTGGGGGTGAAAAAAATGCCTGTAAAAATGTTGAACTTGATGGCAGCAGAAAAGTTTCAAATTATGGAATGTGACTTTATTTGTTTTGGTCATGAAACCAATAGATACATTTTAGAGTTATCTATTTATTTATCATTCAAGGTTATGTGAATCATTACTTGCCTTGTTCCAAGTAAAAAATGCCATTGTGTATTTTTCAACTTGTTGAACTTGAGGCACCGTGGCCCCCGGATTGGGGCCAGCCGGGGAACCTATGCCCAATTTTTCTAAAAATCCCTCATACTAGTATCATTTAGTATGCAGGAAGGTATTGAATA
Organism: Branchiostoma lanceolatum; assembly: GCA_035149815.1. NCBI lineage: Eukaryota > Metazoa > Chordata > Leptocardii > Amphioxiformes > Branchiostomatidae > Branchiostoma > Branchiostoma lanceolatum. Next base: position 11,523,703 of record CM068877.1, on the reverse strand, counting down.
ACTTGAATTGCCAATTGTTCTGCAGCATCAATGTAGGCTTTTATCTTTTATGATCTATTCAAATATTTTATTCCCGGTTGTTAATAGGAGTATTACTTGGTATGGCCAAGACTTTTGCTTGTTCTTCCAACTTTTTGTAGTGGTGCTCCTAGATTTTTGCTGGTGCTCCTAACTTTTTTGAGTTAGGAGCACAGTGCTCCTAGGTCTAAAAGTTAGTCTGGAGTGATTTTTTGTTTAGTTGACTTTTTGAGATCTCTGAGCAAAGACGTTTGTTGAAAATGAAAGTGTCTTGTATCTTCTATCTGCCTGTTAGTGCTCTGTGTCTCCTCTCTGTATTGACAAAGAAGGCATCAAAAATAAGGTTAACATTGAAATTGGGTTGATAAAATGTAAGATTACTAAGAGTAAGATATCATCTAGACAGGATCAGGTTTAGGTTCAGGTCCGGACCTGAACCTAAACCTTTGGACCTGAACCTGGACTCGAACCTGATCGAGCCGAACCGGTATCCACCCCTATACGGTAGTAGGTAAAAGTTAAGGTCCCAAACCCTTCTTGGGGTGTTTTGGGCATATACATGTACTAGTAGTATTGTTGACCATACATATCATGCATAATCCAGTGGTAAGATTAGCTCTTCATCAGTGAGCTGAAATGGATCAAGGTCAGTCATAATCTTTACATGAACAGTGTTTTACAAACAAGAGCAGAGAAGTTAAAACCTACCTCAAACTTATAACTTCAATGTTGGGCATCTGACGAAAAACTGACACCTACAAGTGAAAGAAAAACAGACAGATTCACTAAACAACATTTTGCTGTCATTATGACTGTTGATCCATGCTTTGAGACACACGGCCTTAAATCAACTTAATCAAGAATACAGACTCAAGAACAAACAAGTGTGTGGACTACTTACATCAGTCAACTCACTGCCCCTATAGCATCATAGATGGATCATGTAAGAAAACAAAAGAAAGTTATACAGTTGAGCAAAATACATACATTACAACATGCCTGTACTTTCTACTAAGGAGAAACCTGCCTATAAACTACTTGTTTCTACCAACTTGTTTCTACTGGATCCCTAGCATGACATGTGAATAACGCTTTTCTTTAAAGCTATTCTTCTGTTTCAGTATGAAGTGTGTTTGTCTACAAACCTGCAGTGAACTAGATAGTAAATACTTTGCTAGCGAGAGCTATGAACGATGGGGAGAGATGGAGAGAAAGAGTCAAGCAACAAGATGATGATGAACATACCAACAGTTTAACTTTTTCACGCTCTCTAAGTCCCCGGCTCTTGCCCGGGCAAGCACCAGTTTAGCAGTAAGCTTCACCATGTCGTCTTCAATGGTTCCAGGTAAAATGGAGTGGTTAAATCAACTTAAACTGTGGAAATCTTTCGCCTTGTATCTCCTCTACGTACTTCCGCAACAGGTTGTTGTACAAACTGAAACTAGCATGACATTCTGAACAACCTGTAGTAATATCCAAAGGTACGAAACAAACGGTAATATGCAGCTGAAATAAGATATTATACTTAGATAATCAACTGATAAGTATATCTATGATTTTATACGAAACAAAATGATAAAATTTGACTAATAACGTTATTTTTTACTGCCGTAAACTATCGTATCACGATTATAGAATAAGATGCTTACTTTCTAAGCCGACCACGAAATCGACTCCCGTCATGCTCTTCGGTAGAAAATTACTTTGATAAAAAAAGGCTTCTGATTGGACAAGATTTTTGATAAGGTTGACTAATTTACTTAAATTTGGACTTGACCTTGTTTCAACTCAGTCTTTCAGATTTTATATATTATACTTATAATTTTACAGTGTACCATTAATCACGTTAAGTGAATTTTAGTAGGAAAACGTAAGGTTTTTCATATAAGACTGACCAATCATAGACAGCGTATTATATAGCACAGGAAGCTGACCTTTGACATATTCTAGCGGCCATTTTGAATTTTGAGTTGGCGGTCTTTTCTGTTTGGTTCGACTATTTATCGCGACTTTCGCCAAAATACGGACCAAACATGTAAAATTCCGCACATTTTCAACGATTTTGTACATGTAGAACTGAAATTAGTGCTTATTTTGTAGTTATGTGTGACATTTTAGTCGAATTTTGAGCGAATTCTTGCCTGCGGTACTTGTCGACCAAGTCAAGATGGCGGACGGTGACAGAATTATTTGTGGTTTTAAAAACGGAGAAGACGTGGGGAAACTTGTAACAGAAATACAGGTAATACTTACATTAGGGCGTACTGTAGTCAACATTACCACAAACAGTGCTAGAGTAACTTAGATGAGACCTTTTTGTTGTCTTATGTACAGTCTAGTCGTTTCATTTAGAAAAAAATTATGATTTCTAGAAAAATATAAATTAATAAGTTGGAAGTGACAGTTCCTTGGCCTACATGTAGGTGCTGGATAAATTGAACTGCAAAAATTTCTACAGCAGAATTCTCCAAGCAGAGGTTTCAGTCGGGGTGGGGTGTTGGTTGGCTAGTAGTGGTCACAATTTATAAGTAACATCCAAGGGGAGAGACACATAAAAATATGCGACCACTACCAGCCTCCTGAGTGCTGACCAAAGCCTCTGCTTGGAGAATAGAAAGTCGGGGGGCTGCTGTAAAATTCCTTGGGGGCACGTTGGCCCTGAAGCCGAGGAACTGGCCAGTGAAGGCCCTGGCATCCAGGCTTCATCCTTGGATGCTGGATTAACCTGAATAATGATTTATATTTTTGAATGATTTGATCCATGTAGATGTATTTATCATTTAACATTTTCTTTGGGATTAGACCTACCTTGCACCTGTGTTGAAGACTGGAGCTGCTTTGTCTGAACTGCCGGCTGAAACTCTCAACAAATATGGCCTCTTCTGTATGAGACTGCTGCGGGCTTGTGTTGAGGTACTTTCCTCTGTGCTACATTAATTGATAGCAGAGTAAAGGAGTTCATGATGACTGTACATTGTACATGTTACCATGTGTGGTGTTGGTCGTGAGTTCATACTTCTGCAGACTGCTAAAACTGCTTGCGTGACTTACAGGGGGTGATAAATCATTTCTGCCAACTTTCGAACACGTTCGAACATGTGTTAAAATATCTGTATCTATATAGCCGGTACAACCAGCACTAGGCGTAACACACCAGCTTCGCAGTTACGCGACGTAACAGCAGCTGGTTACATTACACCGAACGGTCTGTTACACCTAGTCTTTGCATATCTGACTGTAACCGTGAAGATTTAGTGAAGATGCTCCTACAGTATATATGTTATCATTATCAAGGACTTAGCTATAGGTTAACTCAAATTCTGTTCCAATGTTCACATGCTCATAAATAATAATCTCCAAGTAGATCTATAGGTTGCATAAAGACCGTATCAAACTGGCAGAGGAAGTACGTTTTGCAACCCAAGGATTGCATTATAAGCTCCTTCTTCCAGTTGGATACGGTCTTTGCAATCCATTGGGTCTGGTTGGAGACTAATAAAGAATTCATCAACCTGTAATGCAAGCAGTTTTTTCGCTGTGTTTTAAGTTGAAGAGTTAAATCAGGGAGTTTAGTATCCTTCTGTAGCATTGTTTTAATACAATAGAAATGCATATTAACATGTCATGGTTTTGTGGTTTACAGATTATCACGAAAACAAAACGACAGCAAATATTTCAAGATTTGCAGACATCTCTCTTTTCTTTTCAGTCTCTGGGAAAAGTAAAACCTGGCTCCCCTGATATAGCCAACACCGTCCGCGTGGCCCACATGTCCTACAAATGTATCCAGCTGTGCCAACAGCACATGCAGTTCAACCCCTTAGCTCTGGAGAAACTTCTCTTCCACATCATGTCCCAACTTCTCAACAAGAACCTGTTGTCTGATGCTCTAGCCATCGCTGGTTTCCTGCATCGGGAGTTGAAATCCTTTCAGACTTCTGGCACCATGTCTTCAGAAAACGAAGGGGATTTCACCAACATTGCAAAGCATTCCTTTGACACCCTCCTGAAAGCTGCTCTCCGCATATGCGATCCTAAGGCCCAGTCTTCAAACTCTGTCGCTCGGCAGGAACTAGCACTCACCTCAGCACAACAGGCACTCCAGATCCTTGTGTTGTCGGGCGTGGAACCCCAGTGGTTTCTAGGAAAGGTTGTCTCGATCGCGAAACACTTTGAAGACATGTGTCAAGGATCTGTCTCAGGGTATGAAAGCATCTCCAAGTTCTGTCAAGCGGTGTATGGGGACTTATTGGAGAATGCTTTGACAAAAGCAGACGCAAGTCAAATCCAAGTCTGCCTCTTACAGCTAGGCTTCCAAGTGTGCAGATACCTTCAGCTAGCTAGGAAAGAAAAGGAAGCCGTGATGTTCATCAATCAGGTGACACACGGACTGCAGGGAAAGGTCTCAAAGAAAAATGAATCTCAGGACTTACTACTAGCATCTGCCAGGGTGTTCAAGGCATCTTTGCTTTGTAATGCTGCAGTAGGTAGTAAAACAATGACCAAGCCAGACTGGAAAAACATCAGGACAAACTTGGAAGAAGCCAGTCAAGTAGTCAGGGATAGAATAAACGGGATAGACCACGGTACAGGGATGGCGTTACTAGAAGCTTTCAACCAACTACGGAAGAGTCTAGAGAATGTCTTAGATGCTAGAGGTCAAGGTCAGTGCATGCTGTCGATGTCGACGTCGGACTTCTGCTCGGTGGAGATGGCCTTGACCTTGTTCATGGATGTGCTGCAAGCTCAGCGAGGACAGGGCAAGGTGAGGACAAACTTGATAGAAATATGAGGGCGAGTTAGAAAGTAATGACAGGCTCCCTTTTTATCAATTGAGTTGATATTTGGCACAAAGGTAAAGGCATGTATCTTCTTGAGACTGAAATATCTCAATTTGATGTTTGCATTTTTATGAGGAACTGAGTTTATTTCCAGTTGACCGAGATGACTGTTTATTTCAAGATGATTTGGAAAAAAAAGAAAATTTCAGCTATGTCTATCTTGAGTGTCTTTTCTATATTTTTATATAAAAGTAGCCTGTAGTTTAAATCAAATCCTTGTCAACTTCAACTTCAGACTAACAAATTATTTTCTCCAGGAGCCCAAGATGTCGAAAGGAAGACTGGATCACCAGCAGTGTGTGAAACTTCAGATGGCCACAGTCAGCCTACTGCTCCAGCTGATGAAACAATACATCAGTGTGCGGGCGGACAGGGATGTGTTACCCGGTTCCCTGGTGGTCGTACAAAGGGCCATGGGTATCATAGAGGATGTGTCATCTGGGAATGGGGGAGGCATGTCTACCTCTGAGCTCAAGTACCTTGGTAAGTTTTTTTGGGGGGAGGGGGGGGTCATTTCTTACAGAGAGAACTCCGTGTACTCAAGATGCCCATTCCGGAGGCCCTGAAATTTAAGTTTTTTTTGCAAAAATGACAATTGAAGGTTAGACATTTAGGTGATAAGATAGTACGAAATACAAAAGTTACTCAAACTTTCAAAGCAGCTGGATAGATTTCGTAGTTGCTTTTAGTAACTTTTGTGTTTTGTGTCTTTTGCAACATCTGTAATTGAAGCCAAACAAGGAAAGGTGTACATTCAATCGTAATTCCACTTGTGGATGATCTCTGACATTTTCTAAGCCCATGCCAATTTATTTTCTTGGTTTTCAAACATTTCAAAGTGAAAGTTATGAAAGCTGAGAAAGAGGGCTGGAAAGAAAATTTGAACCCTATTATATATTTGCTACCTGTACATTCAAGGATAAAGATTTTTCTCTCTGACTCTGTTGTCAAATTTTCTGTTGACACTCGAGTTAAGCTTATCTTTTTAAATCAAGAAGCTACATTGAAATTGGTGCGGCCCTAGAGGGCAGAAATACATTAAACTTTACATTCAAATTGGTGTTTGTGTTTGTTCCAGGCTCCCATATCTACAACTTGAGTATCTGTGTGTACAACAATGGTTGGTATGAGGATGCCCTCCCCCTCATACAGGCAGCCTGTACACTGTTACAGAGGTGGTGCCAGGCAAGTGGGCAACCAGACAGTGCCAATGAGGTAAGAATTCGAACAGGAATTGGAACTAACTACATAATGCTTCACTCAAACTCAATCACTTGCTTGCTCACTCTCACACTCACTCACTCACTCACCCACTCACTCACTCACTCACTCATAGAATGGACTGTTTTTTTATATTAGGTTATACAACCAAATCTGTACAAGTGACCACCTCTACATAAGAACCACCTGGACAATGTGACCACTCTTTGGTGGTCCCTTACTTAGTTAATTTTTCCCGTTGAAACAATAATCCTGTCTATAGTGACCACCTGTCCACATAGACCAGATTTCATCGGTCCCAGCTGAGTGGTCTTCTTGGGCAGTTTTGAATGTATATTGTGCTGCTTTTAAGATTGTATTCATTGCATTCCTTTTGTTTTTCGTCAGCTGAAACTAGCGGAAAGGTTCTGGTTCCTGAGTGAATGTCAGTTGAAGCTTGACCTGTGTGAAGACGCCATGTACTCTGCTGCTTCCGGCTTATTGGCTGACCCGAGTCGCATGACCATGCAAGTGGAATCATGGGTAAGAGCGAAAAGGGAAGCAGTGGAAAAAGATGGAGACCTCAGATCAAGGTATTCACACAATTTTCCCATTCATATTGGATAATTCAATCACTACACAATGTTTTTGTAAAGGAATATAACTAGATATACAATTTATAAGACTGAATAGTTTAAAGCTACACCAACTCATTTTCAGACATCTTTAAGTAAGAAATGGAGCAAGACTTCAGGGTGATAACAGAAAAGTGGGAGGGAAATAGTAAATGCAGACATGTTCTCGGTGGTTTTATGTTTGCAGTTTTCCTGGTAAGCTCTTTGCCTCAAACTTAAATCCACCTTAGAATTTTTTGCCCTCGTACCCACCTTGTCTACTATTGTCTCAACACTCCATTTTCTCCCTACCTCGAAATTAAATCCAGGCAAACTAAAATGCATTTACAATATAAGTGACTATATTCAGTCCCTTCCAGAAAGTGTGTGTCAAGGTAAAGGCATTCCCCTCAAACTCTATTCTTAATTCAACAGGACCTTTTTTCTATGCAAGAACCAACAATTCAATTTATATGAGCCCTTAAGAAAAGAATAATGATGAAATAACCTCCCAAATCTTTTATATTTCTTCAGGACACTCAGGGATGCTGTACTATCGTTGGACTCCAGTGCGTTTGATCAGGACCAGATGATTGCAGTACTACAGGAGGAACTCAGGGTGCTACAGTTACACAGGTATGTGGGGCAGTTTGTTGGCATAACCATAAACCACCTTCAAGCATAGCACACCCAGCTGTGTTGTACGTTAAGCCCCTGTCACACATTCAGGACCTTCCCACGACTTTGCTCCCGACCACTCCCCAACTAAGGCTGGCGCTGGGTTGGGAGTAGCCTGGAATCCATCCTATTCTAACTCTAGTTCGCTTCTCTGATTGCATGTAAGCTGAATATGATTTTCCCGACTTTGATTTTTCCAAATCAACTGGCGCAAACTGGTTTTCAAATTGAATTTAGCAGCACAACATCGTGACCTTCTAGGGATTCGAACCCAGAACCTTTCGATTCTATTAGTATAAGTCAACAGCCCTTACGACAATACCACATGCCACCTTGCTGACTACAAAAGAAACTTTGGTACGTGGACAGATCCACAGCAGAGTGGTGTTTATTGTTACACATATATATATACATGTACATGTAAAACTTAAAATCATGTACCACAATTTGAACATTGTATGATCTTTTTTAGGACATCTCAGTGATAAAAATCTGTGTTGTATGTGTTAGATATGACAGCAGTTATGAGCAGTACTGCGTCATCTGCGACTTACTGGATGTACAAGGGGACAGTAAGCTACAGGAGAGAGCTCACACCATGGTACAGCTGGCACAGCTACTGCTGTCCTGTCCTGGGACCATCACATCCAACTGGTAAGTAGAACTCTTTTTTTTTCTAGAACTATCATAGAGTCAAACTTGTTGTCATCAACTACAGTAGGGGCATCCTCATTAGATAGCTTTAAACAATGCTTGCAGTTAGATATGAAAATATTAGGCGTGACAGGTCGTTCATTGTAATATAACCAGCTGTTGCCATCATATCCAACTGAGAAGTACATGTAGTACCCAGTTAAGTGCCCTATATTTTATTGACAAATTTGTATGTGTTCTGTTATTGTCTTCTATGAGCTACATTAGATTTTTGTGCATGTACTTGATAGAGGTTATTTGACATGGTCAAAAGATGTCCCAAAAGAGCTATGAATCACTAGAAAGCAAAGTAACCTGTACATGTTTTTATCGCTGTCACTGTATGTGGGAAAATGTTCTATTCCCAAAACTTTCCCAATGCCAAAAGGTATGATTTTGAAGCCTACCCCTTCTAAAACATCTGTAATGTTCCAGCACTGCTGTGGAATGCTGTGAGGAAGCTGTCTTCCTATTGGAGGAGATGATAGCCAATCAGGGATCAGACTGTGAGGTATCCATGACAACCCTACATGATGATCTGGCAACAGCCTACATGTGGCTGTACATGTGCAAAAGACAGGAAGACCTTGCACAGGTGAGTGCTGGAGCCTTGGTGTTCGTTCGTTCAGACCAAAGTTGTAGTGCCTAGTGGCACATAGGACAGCAAGTTTCCTTGCTGTTTCAGTGGCAGGGTATAGTCTTTACAGTAATGAGTAAACCCTTTCCCTTTAACGTGCTTGAGGCACCTCCTCAAACATGGGACCCTCATTTACGTCCCTTCCGAAAGACAGGTGCAGCCCCAACATAGATGCCCTTCCCAAGATTGAACCAGGGTCTCCCGGTTACCAACCAATCGGAACTAGGAGCTCAACTGTGATGCTGCTACCAGTTGAGCTACAGGGACATCCCTCTTGACTTTTAGTATTTTTTTTTAATCGTTGAAGGTTAGACATCCAGGTATAATAAGAGACAATGCAAAAGTACTCATTAACAAGCAACTGGATAGATTTTGTGAAGTTTTCATTTTCTGTCCCACTTGCACAAAATACTCACTGTGTCCCACCACTCAAACTGACTTATGATATTCCAGGTACCCCATCTAGAATCTTCCCTGAAACAGTGCGACAAAGAAAAGGACAAGGAATCACAGTTCACCTACACTGAGAACGAAACATCACTGAACAAGCTCCTCGCCAACATAAACCTCCAGGGCTGTCAACTAGGCCCTGAAGAGGTGACCATGGCATACCTGGATCGTGCCTTGGAAAACTGGTGCCTTGTGATAAAGGAGGGGCTTGACTTGTCTGCATTTCGGACTGTGGAGTCCACAGCAAAGTGCCTGAAAATAACGTCAGCAATGTACGGTCTAGCAGGCAGGGTAGGTCGATCTTTTATTTTATTTGTTTGCTCCTTTAACTGTACTATAGCATGCATAGTCCAGTGGTTGGTGACACTGTCTCTGGACCAAGAGGTTGGGAGTTTGAATCCCGGCTTTGTCGCTCACCCGACATGCATGCTACTAGAAAGGGCATTAAACCGCCTGGTCCACTGTTAATTGTGTTTGTCGAAAAAAGCTTTGTGAATTTCTCCAGTACAGTGAACCTGTACATAACGTCAGTCTTCTCTGTCATAACCAGCGAAAGATTAGCCTATGGTCATTGTAGGACATTAACAGATGTACAAAATAACATCAAACAAAAGATACATAGCTAGAATATGCTTTTTGTCTGTGCTATGTAACTACGGCCATGTAAAAATGTTTTCGATGTTCAAATGTCTCAGAAATGTTTTTTCCAGCCTTACCACCAGGCCCGTACACTTCACCTACTCGCCACACTCATGGAGGCTGTCCAAAACTATGAAGAAGCTGTGTTTACAGTAGCCATGGAAACCATCACCATGTGTCTCCATGGTAACAGTAGCCATAGCGCCCACCTTCTAACCAAGGCAGAGAGCATGGTGGGAAAGCTGGAAGAGGATAGTCAGGCTTCACTTATCTTGAAAGTTGCCAAGAGTCACTTTTTGCTTCTTACTGGAGAGGTAATGTGTTGTTATGATATTTTCATTCACTGATATGATTATTTGTGTTAAATTGCATATGAATACTAGTAATGAGATCATTTTAGAATTCCTTTCAGCAACACATTTGAAAAGTTTTCCTTTCCTACAAGTTAAGCCATGGTCTGCATTGTATTTGTCTTAAAGAGATACATGTAGCAAAATTTCCCTGGTACAATGAACCTGTAAATAGCATCTGTCTTTATCACAACCAGTGGAAGAGTAGAGAAATGTTCATTTGAGCTTCACTGGTTTGAGATCACTTCCTCTCACCTTCTGTGATAAACAACAAAATTGTAACCTTTTTCAGGTGGCAGTAGGTTGGAGACTTGTGTGTGAGGTTTTAGCCAGTCCTGTTCTGGAGGAGCATTCTACTGTCTGTTACATGTTATCGGCTCAGGCCCAGCATGTCCAGTCTCTGTACCTCAGGCTACCTGTGGGACAAACTCACATGGACAGAGCTGGTACGTTTGATTTTTTTTAAACCTCTCATAGTTCTGTCAGGTGCCCTAGGACCACCACATTAAAGTAAAGACTATGTGAATTCAAAAAGATCTACTAAACTAGAAAGGCCGTCATTTGCCCCTGAGCAAATACAGCATGTTTAGCCATACTCCTCCCCATGCAAGAAGTGGGCTGTCCCAAAATAACACCTGGGCAAATCGAAATATTAACTGCATGTAGAAAGGCAACATTTGCGAGAGCATTATACTTCGACAATCTCCCTCCTGATGCATAAATGGACTGTTCCAAAATCACCCGTACAAAAACTCTCTCTACAAGTTCTGCGAGACCCCAAGAGCTTCTTACTGCAAAGGCTTGCGTGTGTTCCTGCAATATGACCTCAGGTGACCTAAATAGAACAGTGTTCTTTGGCCAGTAGCAAATGGAACGCGGGGATCCTTAGATAGAACATGGATTCCTTGGCCAGCAGCAAATAGAACATGGAACGTGGATACCACTTTTGGCCTGTTTTTGGTCTGAAAATGGGTCCAAAAGTCCCCAAAATGAAGCATTCTGAAGTGATGTACACCAGAATTGTGATTGAAATCCTGTAGGGACATGTTCAAGGCACCCTTGTACCGAATTTCAGGTCACTTGCTAGCAATACCAGGGCACAGGAGCCCAAAATATACAAATTGTCTAAAAATGCCCCAAAAAACCTCCATAAAAATGATTTTAAGGGCTGTTTCAAAGCAATTTTAAAATCACCTGAGGGTATTTGCTTTCTTTACCTCCATGCCAAATTTCAGGTCGGTTGGTTAAAAAATGGCGGAGTTGAATCCATTTGAAGATTTGGCAGGAGAAGAAGAAGAAGAAGAAGAACATGAACAAAAACAATATGTTGAGCCATACTAGGTATGGCTAAACATAATAAGAATAAATGTAGCATCAGTAATCCCTGAGGTATGCACACTTTCTTGAGAAGGCCTCGATAACAAGTTATGTTTTCAAATCTGGCAGTCTTAGGGTGCTTGTACAAATGTTTGAGCATTGAAGTTACTCAATGGTCACTATGTAACAAGACCCAAAGGACACTTCAAGAATAAGGGTTACATGAATAGGACTGAGACAACATCTCTTCTCCATAAGTTATAAACATCATGATTTAGGCAAGCTTTAACTCACTTGCCATTTAAAAAGTGAAATTTTTGACCGTGAATTTGCTGTGATGTTGCAGAAGGCAGCTCCTGTTTCGAGACGGCGTTTGATGCCTTCCGCGTGAGACTATCCCTGGCGAGACTGCTGTTCGGAGAGAGGCTGAGACAGAACGACCAACTAACAGCCAGCTCGGGTTCTAAAGCAAAAACCAAGAAAGGTAGGCAGAAGAGAGAGGTTGTTTCTTCGTCATTTCTGGGTACCATGTGTCCAATGTCTGAGTAGACAAAAGTTCTTACACTGATCTCAAGTACTTGCTTCATGATTTATAGGGCACATCATTTCTAGTCGTGTATGGACAGCTAGCGTACCCGGGATCAAGATTCCTGGTATTCCTACCTACATGTAGACATTGTGTCCCTGAGAAAGGCACTTTGCATGATCCTGTCACTTTACCCAGATGTAAAGTGACTAATAAGTTGGGGAGATAGAAGGCTGTGGAAATGGCATTGCCCTAGTGGATAACAACCCATTGCCTCTACAAAGGCTTGGGGAATTTTGCCCTACGTCATTTCTATCAACATTCTAAAAAGTTAAAACTGTTTAGCACAGACAAATCTCCAGCATTGATGCAAGTAGCTTTTGTGATCTGCGTAAGTCTCGTGTATTGTCTTCACTAGACTAATAAGTCAGCAAAATGGATAAAATGGTGTTAACAGAGCAGGTTGTCTAAAGCACAGACGCCTGTTTATATAACACCGGACAGCAAAACTGCCCCTTTTCCTCCCTTGTACCACGAGTGCTTTGGTAACAAGGGCTCATGTGGGGCATACATCATAGTAATAACTGCTGTTTTCGATGCTTTGGACATAACCATTTTTTGGTGTTCATTTTTGTTTTTTTGGTGAAGTCTTCAGAAAATATCATTAGGTATAATTGGAGATTATGCTAAGATGTACTTACCATCTGACGTATAATCGAGATTATACATCATGTGAGAACCTTGTTCAAAGTACCTTATGCAGTAGTTCCACTGCGGGTCGCTAGGCGGTGCACATATACAAAGCAATACGCAAAGCACTATGGTACCTTACGTGACGTCACCCTTCTATCGTCGCCATTTTGACGAAGTGTGAGAAAGGTGTAATAGATGTGCTGTCCCACTCGGGAGGGTGTGGAACAGTGAAACTGGTTACACTATAACCTAAAGAAAAAACATGGGGTGGGAAGTATGCTTGAACAAGGTTCTCACATGATGTATAATCTCGATTATACGTCAGATGGTAAGTACATCTTAGCATAATCTCCAATTATACCTCATAAGGTTCGAACCTTGTTCAAAGTACCTTATGCAGACTCCAGAGCCGTGGACAGCACAGCATGCCCAAAGGCGGAACGGTCCATGTCCGTCTCCCGTCGGTAGAACTTCTGGAAGGTGGACTCCCTGGACCAATCTGCAGCCTTCAGGATGTTGGTCAGAGACACTCCGGCCGCTGCTGCTGCTGAAGTGGACGCCCCTCTTGTAGAGTGAGCTGAATAGGTAGACACGTCTACGCCTGCTAGTTCTAGGACTGTCTTAATCCATCTAGCAATAGTTGTAGACCCCACCGGCCTGTGGGGCCGCCTGTATGATAGGAATAGCTTCTCTCCCCCCCCTTCTTTCCCCCGAAAGGGGGAGGTTCTTCTCAAGTATTCCTTAAGGTATACCACGATACACAAACGCCTGTCCTGAGGAAAGGCTGGCCAGAAACAGGTTCTAGACGGCTTGTTTTGGCTAGAAGTCTTTAGAATAGTATGGACTTTCCAAGAAAAACCATTCCAATGTTTGGTCATGAATTTCAAATCAAGTGTAGCCAGGGTCTGACCTCTGTCTGCTGACACCAAGGCTGCCAAGGTTACAAGTTTAAGGGTAAGCTGCTTCAGACTGAGGCTATTAGCTGGGCAACAGTGCTGCAAATACGTCAGCACCTGACTAACGTCCCAGGTTTCAATATACCTCGGGCATGGGGGCCTACGATGAAAAACACCTTTTAGGAGCTTGGTTACTAGAGGGTGACTGCCTATGTTGCACCTATCAATTGGGAGGTGAACTGACGATATGGCAGAACGTGCTACACCAATAGACATATACTCATAGCCCTTGCTGAATAGATCTGCTAAGTATTCTATGACACTCTCTACAGGCCCTGAAACGGGATCGACACCCCTGCGATCACACCAGCTACACCATCGTCCCCAAGATGATTGATACTGTCGAGAGGTACTCTCTCTCCAGGCTGACAAGATGAGCTCTGAAGCTCCTGAAGAAAGGCCTCGACCTTGCAACTGTCGCCTGATACAGGCCACACGGCTAGCTTCAGACGTGGGAACAACGGGTGATGCTCCTTGTTGTGTGGCAGAAACAACAGATCCCGCCTGTGGGGGAGGAGGGTTGGCCTGTCGTACAGCATGTGAAGGAGCTTGGGGTACCATGCTTGTGCTCTCCAAACTGGTGCTACTAGCATCACTGTCGCATGATCCGTCTGAACTTTCCTGAGGACTCTGAACACTAGACTGAATGGAGGGAAGGCATAGGCCAGACCTAGCTGATACCAATCCATGTCTAGGGCATTCACTGCTACTGCCATGGGGTCGGGACGCCATGCTACGAACCTCGGCAGTTGAGCATTCAGGCGCGACGCAAAGAGGTCTATGGTGAGAGCAAAATCTGTCTGAGCATTGATCTGCAGAAACACTGACCTGTCTAGCTGCCATTCTGTCTTGTCCTGAAATACTCGGGAGCAGGAATCTGCTTCCGTATTGTCCAGACCTGGGAGGTGACTGGCAGAAAGCATTAAACCCTTCTGTAGTGCCCAATGCCATATTTCTAGTGCTAGGGCTGCTAGTGTTGGGGACTTCGTCCCCCCCATACGGTTTATGTAGGCAACTGCTGTTGTATTGTCCAGCTTCAGGAGAACGTGATGATCCTGCTTTGATGCAAAGGATTTCAGTGCAAGGAAGGCTGCCTGGAGTTCTAGCCAGTTTATGTGGTTCCCTGCCTCTAGCTGGGACCAACGACCCCCGGTTCTCTGGCCATTGCAACATGCCCCCCACCCTTGAAGGGACGCATCGGAAAAGATAGTCAAATCTGTGGGAACGAAGACCCTTCGTCCGTTGACCCCGCGAACGTGGTTGACCCACCACTGGAGGTCGTCTTTCGCCGGAGGGGATAGGCTGGTTATTGAGTCGAAAGAACCTTCCCGTTCTAATGCCTGATTTAGTAGAGTTTGCAGTGCCCTGTAATGCAGGGGAGCTTGCATGATAGCCTGTCTTGTAGATTCTAGCAGGCCTATAACACTTGCCAGGTGTCTGGCTGACATAGTTCGAAGAGAAAGACAATGCTGACATTCTTCCTCGACCTTGACCACTTTCGCTTCTGGGAGTGAAAGTGTCATTGATTGTGAGTCCAGAATGAAACCTAGAAAAGTTACCACTTGTGATGGCACTAGCCGGGATTTTTCTAAGTTCAGCACGAAGCCCAGAGTCTCCAAAAGGTCCCTGGCTACTGCGATATGTGCCAGACATTGCTCTGGTGACCTCGCTAGAATTATTAGATCGTCTAAGTAGATCACTATTAGAAGGCCCTGCTTTCTCAGAATCGCAACGACCGGGCGCAAGACCTTCGTGAAAACCCTGGGCGCCGTGGTCAACCCGAACGGGAGACATTGGAACTCCCAGAGTTGGTTCCTCCAAGAGAAGCGAAGAAATTTGCGGTCTTGTAGCCAAATAGGAATTGTGAAGTAAGCATCCTTCAGATCTAAAGTTACCATGTAATCCCCTTGCCTCCAGAGCTCCTTTACGAGCTCTAGACTCTCGAATTTGCAATGTTCCTTTTGCACAAACGTGTTCAACCGCTTTAAATTTATTACAGGCCTCATCCCCCCTGATGACTTTGGAACTAGAAAAATGCCTGAAATGAATTGACCCTCGCAAGGTTCCACCGGAACCACAGCCCCTTTTAATACCATGTTCCGAACTTCCTCGTCTACGTTCGCCCATCCTGAGGGCCTTAAGCGCGTTACTGGCTGAAAAAACTGAAAAGGAGTGGTCTCCCACGGTATACGATAGCCCCGGACCGTCTGAAGGACCCACTCGTCGGGAGTGATTTTCTCCCAATTCTGAACAAAAAATTGTGTCCTCCCCGCATGTCGGAGAGGGGACAAAAGAAAATTTTGTGGGGCTAGAGAGCTTAGAGATACTACTTGTTGTTCTTGTAGTTGTTGGGGCCTTTTGACCCCTGTTTGTTCTGAAACCCCGAGGTTTTATTGTACCCGGAGTCGGAGGAGTTATCGGGCTTAAAGTTGTAGCTGCGAAAGGAACGGTTGTACGGTACCCTTGGTGCAACTTTATTACCACGGAATTTGTACCCGCTTCCGCGGGGGCTAGGCTTAGACGCTTTAGCAGGCTGGTGGTAGGCTTTATTCAAGGAGCGCTTTGCCTGATCTAAGGCAGTCAATTTCTCGACAAAAGCATCACCAAACAAGTGTTTAGAGGCACAGGCTGGAAGGTCAGATTTAATCATGTTCTTGACCTCTGGCTTCATTTCTTTGCTACAGGCCTCCCTCCTAACTTGAGTGAGGGAAAAAGAAGCAGTGCCCAGTGCTACCAGGGTGCTTTCAACTGATTTTGAGACAGCATTTGGGTCCAAAGGACTATCTGAACCTTTAATAGCGGCTAACAATTCGACTAGTGGGTGTGCAGCAAACAACATAACATCCTGTATATCTTTCAGGAATTTATCATTAGCGATCGTGGTAGAATTAACCATGGCATTAACAACTGCGCTCAGTTCTGGGGCTTTAAGAATGCATTGTAGTTTTTCTGGTGTAGGGAGTAATTCTTTCCTCTCTTTCAGTTGAGTATAGGATAGTTTGTGAGAAAAAACATCCTGCAAGAAAGACTTTATCTCATCCGGCACATCCCACTGTTTAGCCGTATCTGCCGCAAAAGGATTATCAAAGGACAAAGCCTTACCTGCCTCCACGTCTGAGCCTAGCTCCACAAGTGAGGGGTCATCCTCAGAGATTTCCCCGTCCTCCAAGCCTTCCGGCTCGGTAGCGACTGGGCGGCTGTCATGGCTGCCGCCGGGAGTGACCGTGTGTGGTCCCTCTGGCGCTAGGTTTTCTCGTAACCACCGCAGAAAACCAGTGGAGTCAAAGCCGGGCAGCTTGTCGAAAGGGTTTCCCAATCCGGGATTCTCTCGGGTTTTAGGGGGAGAGGCGTTGTTGACGGGGTCCAGGTGTGGCATCCCGCCGTCCGGGTGTTTACTAG
This sequence comes from Branchiostoma lanceolatum, assembly GCA_035149815.1. Lineage (NCBI taxonomy): Eukaryota > Metazoa > Chordata > Leptocardii > Amphioxiformes > Branchiostomatidae > Branchiostoma > Branchiostoma lanceolatum. Next base: position 11,506,692 of record CM068877.1, on the reverse strand, counting down.
TATCATGGCCAACCGGCACATGTACGGGCATGCTAGCACTTGTGCCGCTGCCTCCGGCCGCCTCAGATGGCCCTCCCGTGGCCAAATTCCCCTGTGGTGCCGGCGGGTCCTTCTGGGCCCGCTCTGCCTCGGTAGCCGGTTTATTCGGCAGTGCGACCAGGAACTTCTCCCGCCGTATGTCGCTAGTGCGTGAAGACGCATGCTTGGACTCTCGGACATTAGTCTCCGAGTCAGATAGCGAAGCCACGTGCTTCGACTTCTTCTTCCTTTTCCCTCCTTTTAGCTGCTCAGACATCGCTAGCGAATACAGGAGGTGTATAGGCTCGAACAAAAAGAAAAAAAACTCGAAAAGAAACGCCAAAAAAGAGGCGCGAGCGAGCCCAGAAAATGTGCGACCGCTTGCACAACAACACAAGGAAAAATGGCGACGATAGAAGGGTGACATCACGTAAGGTACCATAGTGCTTTGCGTATTGCTTTGTATATGTGCACCGCCTAGCGACCCGCAGTGGAACTACTGCATAAGGTACTTTGAACAAGGTTCGAACCTTATGAGGTATAATTTGATTATCTGATGATTTTGATTATATGTCAGTAATAATTAATGATATCCATGTACAACAATTGTCCTTGATCACTTGCTTCAAGTTCCAAGTAGAAAATGCATGTATCATGTACATTTTCACTTGTTGAATTTGAAAGCACCGTTGGCCCTCTGTTAGGAGTCATAGCGGGGAACCTAGCCTATGCCCAGTTTTTCAACATTACATGTTACTATAATTATATTTTTTTTCCAACTGGGAAGGAAGATCATTTAAACCATATATGTACAGTTACTAGTATTCTGTTCAATATCTAACAATAGGTATGGTCCTGAGGCATAATTGAAGAAATACTAGTACAACGTACCTGCTTATGATCTTAGTTCCTTCCGACAGTCATGTGGACACAGTTTTCCTGTCAATTTGGTAATTTTCCGGGGGGTACTTTTATTCAAGGGGGTGCTTATATTAGATTTTGAAGATTTGTCTGGGGGCTACTGTTATTCCAGGGGGACTTCTATTTGAGAGGTGAGAGTATGTATTTGCAGAAAATATGTACCCTAGGTATTTGCTCATTTTAATTCACTCTGAGGAAAAGACTGCCGTCAAAAATTTGATGCACAGACTTTTTGTGTTGGAACAAAGTCTAACTTTGTGCATAATGTACTTTAGTTTAAGTCTTTAATTTGGTGTTATCAGAGCTGGTATTCTATAGCCCAGGATATCAGTTTATACGACACCATACAGTAAAACTGCCCTTCTGCCTTCACTTGCACCAAGAGTGCTTTGGTCACAAGGTGTATTGTTGGGCAGACAGAATTGTAGATAACAACAGTTACTTCAATGAAGGTTAGATATCCAGGTTCAATCCTGGGCCAGGACATCTCGGTTGGGGCTGCACCCGTCTTTCGAAAAGGGTGGAAAATTTGGGCCCTGTGTTCAAGTATATCGTGCTACTTAAACAGCACAGAAACGTGCTGCCCTATGTGCCGCTAGGCACTTACAAGGGTCTGAACCAGGGCTGTCTCCAGAACCTGTCCCTTTGTCCTTGGACGGAAACTTGCTTGTTTGGACAGACAAAAATTACACTTTGTCCGTCTTGAATTTTATGTGTGGGTCACGTCACCAGCAATAGCTGCCTGTGTCCCATGTGTATTGCACGGTTGCAATTCTAATAAAATTCAATCAAATCAAACTTGATGAAAATGTATTTTCGTAAGCTTGAAATGACAGATTTAACAACAAAAACAAACAACCTGGTCTCCCAAACAATGAGTGGGATGGAAAAAATCTAAAGCTGGAGACAGCCCTGCTCTGAAAAAACAGACGGATGCTATGTCTTTCCCCCTTCCTCAGGTTATCCCCACTTGCCGTGGTGGTGTTGTGATGATTTCCTGTTCTCCCTGCTGGACATGGGGAAACTCTACTCCGACCAGGGCTGTGTCAAGGAAGCCAAGTCATACTTCTTAGAGGGACTGGAGATAGCCGCCAACTTTCGACTGCCCAGAAGGTGACTTACATCTTAAGACCCACTAACTCCACACATGCACTCTCTCAATCAATCAATCTATCAATCAATCAATCAATCACTCTCTTACACATACACGCACACACACTAACCTCGCTCTCACACATTCATCCACTTGATATGAAAAAGCAATCTAAGGGTAAAATGTTCAAAACGCAGAAACTGCATGTGTGACAGTTTATGACGAACATGTACTGACAAACATCTACCTGTATTGAGAAAAAGGTAACTAGTTTTTAACAATGGAAAAAAAACTGTTTCTCCAGATGTGCAGAGTTCCTGACGATGTTAGCTGAGGTAGAACTGCACCGAGGACTGACAGAAGACTGTCAGCTCCTCCTTAAGTGTGCCTGCAGTGTCCTGACGTCTACAGACAACAAGCAAGACTTCAGCAAGCCACTTCTCAACAGAGACTGCTCAGTGTCGAGAATCAGTGTCAGCAAAGACAGTGTGTCGTTCGACGACCAGTCACCAGCTCCTAAGGAAGACATCAAACCAGCTGTAGGAGAGGAGAAGACAGAAAGTAAGAAAGATGCCAGAAGAGAAAGAAAGTCAGGAGGCTGCTTTGGGTTTGACTCATTGGAGAGTGAGGAGGAAGATATGGAAGACGATGATTTTATTCGGAGCAAACATATCTCAGTGTCAAAGCAGCTGGAAGAGGATGATGGGATGGATTCTGACCTGGAGGATTATGGGAAACACCAGCCATCCTTTCCCATCATGCAACTGCCGGACTATGTCGGGCACAATGCTAAATGCACATGCTCATTGTGTAAAGATGTTGTCAGTCAAACCTCGTATTTGGATGTTTTCCTCACGGCGACCGAGTGCGCTCTCTCAGAGGGCTTGCCTGCAGTTGCCATAGCAACGTGTGCTGCATCACAGAAGATTCATGAGAAAACCTGCCAATGCGCCTCAGCTGTGATGAAAGACTTCGCCTCAAATCTTGCAGATGGGAGGAAGAAGGAGGCCAAGTCGAAGAAGAACACAAACACCGAACAACATCTATTTGACCCCCATCTTGCCCTGCTACATTGCAGGCTGTCTGAGGCCTACTTAATGCAGGAGAATTTCTCCAAAGCCAACACCAGCATTGAAAGCGGGTTGCTCCTCTTCCAAGGGAAGTCTCGAGCCATACACCTCCATTCCAACACCCAGGCACACCTGCTCTACAACGCTGCCTTGTGTGCCATCCTCCAAGAAGCTGCCAAGTGCAACTGCTCTCCATTCGATGTGTTGAACTGTAATCCCAGCACCCAAGCGGATGTGGTTGGAAACCTCGAGAAGTGCATGGAGAAGCTGTCTCTCAAGCCCGTCCAAAGCAAAGATTTCAGTGCTGCTAAAAAGGAGGCAATGGACTCTGAAACGTACAGGGCTTTGCAGGCACTGGAGGAAAATGTGACAGCCAAACACAAGAACGGACAAAGCAGAAAGCCAGTCATCAAGATTGACCTACCAGAAGACGAAGAAGGGGTCATCGACCCTGACGTCATTCCAGATGTAGAAGAAGATGATGTCTTTGTTGTCAGCAAGCCTGCATCCTCACGGAAATATCTTGCTAAGGAATCTACTTCAAAAGGTTCAAGAAGGAAGAAGGCAGAATCAACAATAGAAGATAACAGTGACCCCGAGATTATCCCTGATTCTGATGATGTCTTTGTTGTCAACAAGCCTGCAACCTCACAAACATACCTTGCAAAGGCCTCTACTAAGAAGGTTTCGAGAAGGAAGAAGGCAGAAGATACCAACGATGACCCTCAGCTTATCCCAGATTCTGACCAGGACGAATTTGCTTTGAAGAAGACTTGTGTTTCTGGAACATCCAGAAAGTTTTTCACATCGAAGACACCTGCCAAGGGGAGTCTTAACCGGCCAGGAGATGGAGCCTGTGAAATTCTCAACAGCAACAAAGGTGCAGAATGTACGAATGGTCTGGTTCCAAGACCGTTTCTGGCTCTTGGTGGCGAAGTGGTTGATGATTACACCTTTGTCGGAAGTCCCGAGGCCGGCAAAAAAAGGAGAGGGAGGGGTAGAAATGCCGTCGCAAGCAAAACAACCGCAACCGAAACGGCAAGAAAACCTGCACGTGGCAAAAAAATCCAGACTGAAATCACAGAAACTGACTCTAAAAGGAAACCGAGAGGTGCCAAAACGTCAGAGAAACCTACCCCAGTGTCTACTCAAGCTAAATCGGCTAAAGGGAGAAAGAATTCTGCTTTCATCATTTCTGATTCAGATAGCGACGTAGCAATTGCTTTAGCTCCGTCCACACAAAAGAAGAGACCACAGAGAAAGACAACAGCAATAGTATACAAGGAGGAGAGTTCATCAGAAGAATCAGAAGGTATTGTATTATATTTTGTTTATTTATTTCACCAGGGGAAACATACATATATCCCCTACTGGCGTTTTTTTAATGTGCCCTGGGGGAACCTCCCAGACATACAGTATGGTATGAACATCAAATAAAATCAACGATACAAGAAATGAAAAAAAAAATTGTGCAAACTTTATTGTTACAAAAGTACAGTACCGGTAACTTAGAAACAACATGCCAAAAATGATACAAAATAAGTAAAACATTGATAAGAGCTGTCTCCAGCTTAAGTTTTTTTCTGTCCCACTCTTTGTTTGGGACCCCATGTTGTTTATTTTCTTTGTTAAATCTGTTATTTTGAACTTACGAAAACACATCAATTTCATGTCATGAAGTTATTTTGGACGGACGGCTGAAATTTTTTTCTGCCCCTAAAAGCAAATTTCTTTCCACAGTACAAGTCCTCGAGACAGCCCTGCATTGATATACGTTTACGTTTAGCACACTGAAGTAGCCGTTTGGCACCCAATCCCCTATTAGTTACAGAGTTAGGCAGCAGGGAGAAGGTTAACATAATGTACATATAACATGAAACTCAATTGAATGAAGTCAGAAGTCAGGAATTTGTGTATCAACGTTCGGCAGATTCAGTGGTTCAGTGTAGACCCAGAAGAGGGAGAGCAGCAAGACAACCCAAGACTGCACCGTCCACCCGGGGTAAGGGACGGAGAGCGTCAAAGAAGGCGCCGATTGACGACTATAGTTCAGGAGACGAGATCTTACGAGCGGCAAGCAGTGAGGAAGACTGTGCACCCATCGTCAAGGTTTGATATTAAATCCTCTAACTTCATCCTCAGGGCTTAAATTAAAATAGCCGGGAAACTATCCCATTCTGATCCAGTTCACTCCTCTAATTGCTAATCTCTGCAGAATATTCTGGCCGTCATTGCCATTGAAACGTTTGATCCTTTTGTCCAGTACAATTATTACTGGCATTGAATATTTCTAGTAAACGATGTAATCGGGATTGAACGTTTGAGTGCCTGTTGAAACCAACCCCATTAGTATTATATTATACTATGATGCTATGAATATGAGGACTGTGCGACTCAGAGCCAATATAAGAACTCTTGCCTATATTATAGGCAAATATACAAAATTTGTTGTCAATTGTTTCAATCTCTACTATCTATCTGGAAAAGGAAGCAAAAAGAGCTTGATGTGTACAAAACTATTCCTGTTCTCCCGACCTACATTTTTGTTAAATCTAGTTGTGGGATGATGTGTAATTGCCAGTCTTTTCTCTGCCAATGTCTGTATATACCTGTTTGTATTTTGTCTTAACCTTCTCCCTGCTGCCTAACCCTGTAGCCAAGAGAGAATTGGTAACCAATCAGCTACATCAGCGTGCTAAAGGTTTATTTTGTATTTACAGAGGAGAGGCAGAGCAGCAAAGACATCAACAACAAGAGGGAAGAAGTCTTCAGCCAGACCGAAGCCTTCCACAGAGGATGTAGAGGTGTTGAGGGAGTGTGTGCAGATAGGGGATGAGGACAGCACACTTGGCTCCACACTTCTTACTAGCAGCTCCATGCAGGAAGCTCTACCTGTGCTGGGAGGAAGGACCACACCATGTGGTAAGAACTCTTGTAAATTTTGATTTGATTTTTCATTAGAATTTCAACAGTGCAATACACCTGGGACACAGGCATCTATTGCTGGTGTCGTGACCTACACATAATATACCTGTTTTTACACTTGGGTGGAGTGAGGAAAGTCGTGTAAAGTGCCTTTTCCCAGGGGCACAACATTGGTGGCACCAGGGGATTCAAACCACTGGGTTCTGGGCCGAAAACCCTGCCGTTACACCACACAACCCCCGCCCGCATCTGATTCGTCATGAAATGTTCGTGGTGATTTTATTTTGAGGATGATCTCTCCACTGGGAATTCATTACAGCACAAATATATGTTTCTAAATTTTGATATATTACTAGTATACTGTACTACAGAATTGTTTCAACCTTTCCCCTGAAATGAAGTCCCTGTGAAAAAGACAGTATTGCATTGTATGTGAGTCTGTGTGTGTAAGTGGGTGTAGTATGTGTAAGGGGTATACATGGTGTTTTATTATCCCAGGTTCATCGATAGCTGATGCCACACTGCACTTGGAGACAGCAAGCCTCCTGATATAGCACACACAGCCTAGCCTGCTGTGCAGGAGGATTGAACAGCTGCTGTTCCTTTGCTTTCTTTTTGTCTCATAATATTAAATTTTTTCAGGTTCATCGATAGCTGATGCCATGCTACACTTGGAGACAGCAAATCTCCTGATACAGCACACCCAGCCTAGCCTGCTGTCCAGGAGGATTGGCCAGTTGCTGTTCCTTTGCTGTCCCAACGACAGCTCACGCCAGGCAGCTTACTACATGATGGAGACTTGCAGCGTGACCCTAAGACATCAGATGCTTGCTAGTCTCCACAAGAAGATCAAGTAAGGCTCCCTTAAGAGTCGTGCCTATCACTATCACTATCTTGTCATTGCTCGTCTTATAAAGATGCAAAAAACTGTAAGCCGTAACTTGCAGCTGTGAAACAGCAGGGAAACTGTGATGTGAAAACCATGAAATGTACTAGTTTTGAGTTTTGCATTGTTTCCCTGTTTCATTGAATGATCTCTATATTCTTTTCCACAGGAAACTCCAGAAGGTTGAAATGAAGTCAATGACTGAAAGCATGGATCAGCTGTCTCTTACCAGTGCACCTCCAACGCAGCGGAACATCCAACACCTCAGGACCAAGCAGAACATTTTTGGCTTGAACACCAGTCCCTCACAACACAGCTACACTGCAGACAACATGCAGGATGTCCTGGCAAGGCAACTGCCAGAGGGTGGGTTTTTATGGGACCTTTATGTGCAAAATACACTGTTTGGCCATAATTATGGATCAAACGGTGGCCCCGTATTAGCCTCAAGCATCAAACCTGAGCAGATGTTAAGAACCTATTGGAAGGAGTAGGGGTGACCCAGTGTGCTAAATATGCAAGCCATAGCAAAGCCGCATTGCACTACTGCATGTAGCTAATGGTCGACTAGACGGAAAAGTGTTTGCATTTGGTAGCTTGGAGGGTCATACCTCAGACTTTAAAGAAATGGTACATACAATGTACAGCTTTCTCTGTTTAGCACTCAGCACTTATAAGAAAGACTATGGAAGTTGAACACACACCACTATACCAGTAGACCATTCCCCTGCTGTAATGCTTGAATGTACATTTTAAACTGAGTGGTCTAAGGGCTATTGAAACAGAGATTGGTGTACAACTTGATTCTATAACAACAAACTTCTAATGTCTATTCCTCAGTGACATTTCACATTTGCTCTGCTTTGTAGGTTGGACTATTTGCAGTATGGCACTAGTGTCAATCAACCCCTGTTGCCATGGTAACAGCCTCAATCAGCAGTTACTGGTCATCACAAGACTTCAAGGTGACAGCGAACCTCTGATCGTCAAGATCCCCATTTCTCAGGTAATTTTCTTTTCCCTTATTTCTTAGACGAATATTCAAATAACAAACGTTCCTCTGGTAATGGGTGTTAGGCTATTCGGCAAGGGAGCATTTGAAGGAGCAAACGGGAGGTAGAATAGGGTTGATACCAAGCTGATGTAACTGACAAATGTCACCAAAGAAGTGTATATCTTGACATGTTTACAATGGTTTTATTTTCACGGTGACCTCTTACATGTACCATGGAATGATGACACAAATATCTGTTTTGTATTACTACTGTTCCACAGAATTTTACATTGGAAGTTAAAACCTTCCCCCTCCTAACTAAAAATTTACTGTACAAAAATGAAAGAGTTAACAGTATCCGGTATCTTTTGCTTTTATCAATCTCACAGGCACTGTTGGAAAGGGAGATTCTCAGGAAGCTGGAGACCATCCAACACGACAACAAGACCAGCATGGCCATACAGGACAAGAAACTCCACTGGAAGGCTAGGCAAGAGTTGGACTCCACGCTTAAGGTAGTATAATTGCACTATTGTGTATTCTCCCAAGTATTCTCCCAGGTGTACTAGAACAGTACGGGACTAGAAAATCACTGGAAAAAAAGCCCTAAACCTGGATATGAACCTGCATGTTTGGGAGTAGTACCCAACTTTATTTCCGAACCATGATTTTATTATTGTTAATAGAATACAGGGTTATGTCACAGCCTCAAAAACATTTACCCGGCTGATGTTTCAGTAACTCCTCAGCTACCTTCATCAGGCCCTAAAAGAGGGTCTGCATGCCATTTACATATAGAGCGTAATTAGCCGTCTGTTTTAGCACCGGACCAGTAACATTTAACGTAATCTGTGCATCCTTGCGTCGTTGGCGTCTGATTGTAGTGTAAACAAAGCCAGCCTGCCAAATTTAGTGTAATACATAGCTGCTTCCTTCCTGAATTTAGCATAGAGAGTTGACAGAACCTGTGATGCACGCTGCCTAAAAGGGCTATATAACTCCTTTCCGCTGTTTGGTGTTGCAGCAATGATGTGGTCCCAGACAGGACTGTTTTTTTTTTTTAATTTTTTAATTTATCTTCAATGTATGTGCTGTAAAGAAATGAACAAGCAATAAGAGATAACGACCAAGTAACGCTTGACTATTTCAGGACCTGACTAAAGCAATGGAGAACGACCTGCTGGGTGGATGGAAGGGCGTGGTTCTTGGTCGCCATGGTGACAGGAAGAGGGAGAAACAGCTGAACTCAGCAACAACGAATGTCTGCAAGACATTGGGCTCGGACAACGAAGTTGACTTCCATCTTCTGAGGGTATGATTGTCTTTCATCCTTAATTGATTGATTGATTGATTGCCTAATATGCCCTATTGATCAATACATTTTCCCCTGAAACTGTGCATAATGTGTAATGTATCAGTTTGGCAATGTCTTTGCTGAATCAGAAAACCAACAACTTGGTGTCGTCTTATGTACCCTTTACACTTTGCAAATTTGTTACAACCAAGTACAGTAGGGGCATCCTGGCTGGATAGCTTTGCAGCTAGATGTGCAAAAGACAGGTGTGACATGTCGTTCAGTGTAACATAACTAGCTGTTGTCGCGCCGCATGCCTGCAAAGCTTGTGTGTTACACTGAAGGGTGGTTATACCAGCTATACAGATATAGATACGGACGCTGGTGTGTTATGCCGAAGGGCGGTTATACCTGCTGAGTAGATACAGAAAATACATCACTAAATCTCCTTCCTCTTGCGCAGCTTCTGTTGGATTCCTGGCCCCACCTGAGAAAGCGCCACAAACAAGACAGTCTGGCCTACCTGCTCGGAACTTCAACCAGCTCACCCCTCGTACAGAATGGTTTGGACCTGATGCAGAAGGAAGCCAACAAGATAACTGACATAGAGGACCTACAGGATAGGGGCCCAGTCATCATGATTTTGGACAGGGTAAGGCAACTATTCAGGGATGTCCTTGTAGCTCAACTGGTAGCAGCCTCACAGTTGAGCTCCGGGTTCCAGTTACATAATAGTTGGTAACAGGGAGGTGGAAATGGCAGTGATTGAGAGGACACGACTGTATTCTTCCGACTACATTTTTGAGCTCAATGGTTAGCTATTATCGGTGTAAGGTGTGGGAGCAAAACTGGAAATATTGTGGAAATATTCTGGACAACAAAATCTCCAAGTGATTGACATTGACACCTTCACTTTTTAGTATATCTGTGTTGTTGCTTCGCTTTCAAACCATGGTAAGTTGTCTCTTTTGTTTGATGCTAGACTTTGCAGCGGCTCCCATGGGAGAGCATCCCACTCCTGCAGCAGGGGAAAGTGTCGCGCATGCCGTCACTCCGCTTCATCCTGTCTCACCTCCACACCATGAGGGTACGTCATCCTAACATCAGTCTCACATTACTCGTTTTTAAATATTCAAAAACTCATAAGTGTGTCAAGTTTCGCTCCTTGTAGTTCATGGGAATTAGAAAAAAACTTCAATAAACAGATTGTGTATTCAAGATCATGAATTAAGCCGGCTCCACTAAAAAAAATAACACACTCTTCCCATTCCAGCAGCCGTCAAAGGGAAATTGTTGAGAGTTGAGAAATAATGAAAATATAACTTACATTCTTATCAAGAGGCGTATCATTGTACATTTGCAAATTTAGCTTCCTACAATAACTGAAATGGATAATATTTGCAATAATTACTTAACAGCTCTCTAGGTACATTCTTATGTCTATTGTATGGATAATAATGTTCTGTATGTGTTCTTGTTCCAGTCCATGCCAGGGCATGTGTTGTGTGATGGTGTGGACCAAGACAACACGTACTACATCCTAAACCCACGGAACGACCTGGCCAGCACACAAGCCAACTTCCTAGAGGACTTCAAGAAGTGAGTGGACACAAATTAAATGTACATGTTTACACTGGTGTGTGTGTGTGTGTGTGTGTGTGTGTGTGTGTGTGTGTGTGTGTGTGTGTGTGTGTGTGTGTGCGTGTGTGTGTGTGTGTGTGTGCATGCATGTTTTTGTGAGTTTAGGTGTGTCTGTGTCTGTATGTTTATGGGTGTGTGTTTGTGACTTAGTCTGAAGTGGTGAAGTCTACCATTTCTGATTGCCTTGTTGTCCAAGGGAGTGAAGTATGGCATGTCCATCTGTGTTACTTACTGTGTGATTCTGCAGATTTGCAAAGCATTTTGGGTGAAGGGGTGAAGTCTGCCATCTCTGATGTCTTTCTTTTGTGTTGTATTTCTGCAGGAGAGGATGGAATGGTGTGGCTGGAGTTTCCCCCACAACGGACCAATACATCAGGGCGCTCACAGACCACGACATGTTTGTGTAGGTTTACCTTAAGTCATATTCTCTAGTCCATAAGCATAAGGTACATGTATAGCTGCAGGTATACAGTCAAACCTGCTCAAGAAGACCACCCAGGGGACTGATAAAATCTGGTCCATGTAGACATGATGAAGGTAATAAGATATGCAAAGTAACAGTTACTCAAGCAACTGGATATGATTTTGGAAACGCTCAGACGTTTTAGATAACAGTCAGTGTGGTCTGAAACATCAGCCCATTTCCAAATTGTATGCAGTTTTGTTTTTTTTAGTAATTGTTACTTCGCATAAACAAACCTGCTAATCCCCCACCTGTAGGTACTGTGGCCATGGTGCTGGGCAGGTGTACCTGAAGGGAGATGAGATCCAGAAGATCACCACCCGGGCCACCACCCTGCTCATGGGCTGTGGCAGCGGACGACTGTTTGTGGAGGGGAGCACAGAGGCACGCGGCATGGCATTTAACTATATCCTATCTGGATGGTTAGTATACTGTAATCCCCTATAGCTACCGTTTGACTATATCTTATATGTCTGGTAAGTAAAGGTAAAGGGCCCAAAGGCAAACTTAAGTGTAAAAGGTAAAGGTAATCCCCTAGCTTTCAATTATATCTTATAAGTTATACGGCTGGTAAGTAAAGGTTGGGGTTAAGGTCTCAGCTACGTCTTACATGGCTGGTTACAATGATAAGTTACACATGTAAAGGTAGTCCCCTAACCTTCAACTTGATATACAATTGTACAATGTATATATTTTATCTGGCAGTTAGGCCAAAGATAGAGGTAAGTCCTCTACTCTTCAACTATATCTTATCTGGATGGTAAGTTCACGAACATGTAGTCCACTAGTCTTCAACTATGTATTTTATGGCTGGTAAGTATTTTTAGGTAAACTTTAACATAAAAGGTAAAGATTGACCCATTGGCCTTCAATTATACCTTATACAGCTGGTCAATAAAGATTAACAGTAGCCTCAGAGGCCTCCTTATCAGGCTGGTAAGTTTCAAAGGCCGTCAACTATACATATGCTGAAACAAGGTGGTCCCACAGCATTCAATTCAACTACATGTTCAACTTTAACTACAAGAAAACTCCAACATCCAAGGTAAATGTAGCCCCTAATACTGGATTGTTATCTACTGTGCGCATACACCATGTACATATGTTCTGAGGGTTTTTCACACAAATCGTTATTGTTTGCTTGTCTGTTTACTCAGCCCCAGTATTGTAGCCAACCTGTGGGATGTGACAGACAGGGACATCGACCGATTCCTCCAGGCCCTGCTCAAGTCCTGGCTCACCTCCGGCTCAGAATCCTCCCTGCTGGAGTTTGTCAGCCAATCACGTGACGCCTGCAAGCTGCGCCATCTAATTGGTGCAGCCCCTGTCGTGTATGGTTTCCCTGTGCATGTCAAGTAATCTGATGGGCTGGCTAGTTAGCCAATCATGTGAAGCCTGCAAGCTGTTCTATCTGATTGGTGCAGCCCCTGTGGTGTATGGTTTCCAAGTAATCTGATTGGCTAGTCAGTTAGCTACCTGATTGGTGCAGCCACTCAAATAGATTTCCCTGTGCAAGTAATTTGGTTGGCCATCAGGTAAACCAATCGTAAATAGGGTACAACACTGTCCTGCAACCTCATTGGAAGAGCCTCAGTGATCTATTTTTCCCCTGAATTTGATTCACAAATTACTCAGCCAGTCGTAAATATGAAATAAAAAGGGCAGGATGCATGAAGTTTCAGAATTATACATAGTGTGACTTTTCTTATCTATTTCTTGATTCAATGTTTTCAACTTGATAGTCAATGTGATTTTGGAAATTAGACATTGTAAATTGTTACTCCTGGCTAAATGTATATTCACTGTTTATTATTCTTGTATGTATATCTGTGTTAAGTAGCTAAATCCTTTAGATATGTTCATTCTCCTCATAATTTTCACATGTTGTGTTAAACTTAAAGGTGTTTGTCAACAAGATATGTAATTGTGCAATGATAGGTTTAAAATTCCGCTGTTCAAACCTGGTAATGTTATAGATATTAAAGTTGTCTGAGTAGAAAATGTGATAAGTACATGTGTTTTACTTGTAGCAGTTGAAATAAAGATGAAAATAAAATACCTCAACTATTCGAGCAACATTTACGTCAAGTTTCTGTGCTATGACGTTCATGAAAGAAGAAATGCATTACACAACCGTTGTTCATTTTCAAGAATATGGCTAACTGTTTTCCATAGTGACACAGAATCCTGAGCTCCTATTGGACTAATTTTCAAAGTGACACAGAATCCTGAGCTCCTATTGGACTAATTTTCAAAGTGACTCAGAATCCTGGCTGAGCTTAGTCTGAGTGCCAGCCTTTTTAGCTTCCGTACGCTACCCAAGCTCCGCTCCTCGCCAAAATTTGCGAGGAGCGGAGCTTGGGTAGGGTACGGAAGCTAAAAAGGCTGGCACTCAGGCTAGGCTGAGCTCCTATTGGACTAATTTTCAAAGTGATAAAGAATCCTGAGCTCCTATTGGAATGATTTTCAAAGCGATAAAGAATCCTGAGCTCCTATTGGACTGATTTTCAAAGTGATAAAGAATCCTGAGCTCCTATTGGTGACTCTAGGAAAGGGAATGGTTCCCTAGTTAGAGGTGAATGGCCAGAGGCTCTTGGGGAGAGGGCCCAAGGGCTGTTACTTGGGTAAAGGCAACAATATATTGAATACAGTCTGCAATCGATCAAGCCTTTATTTCACATGGTATTCATGATACATGTAATACATTATTCTAACATTGCTATGCAATTTGGACATGTCAAACAAATGCATTACATGGTGCTTTTTTGTTGAGAAATGCTATTATCGCTATAAAGTAGAAGCATCATGGTAGTACTCTGATCTCTTGGCTCTCATAACAACAGTATTTACAGAGTTCCCATAACTGGTTGGTTTCTATTTTTGCTACAGACATAACATCTTTTCTCCAAGTAGTAAGCCTTCCACACTGGATTCTGCTTCTTGTGTTACTGAAAATAAAAGATGAAAATATATAAGTGATCAGAGATGGCTTACAGGTATACATTTTCTGCCAGCTCAAAAAACACAAAATTCTACTTAATCTAAAACCACAACATTTTAAGTTTCAATTCACGAATTTCACTTGACGTTTCAACTGAACATTGCATATCACAGTGTAAAATTTAACTTCAAGAGTGTTGGGTTCTCAGAACTTGGCTCAAAGTCTGAAAGTGCTGTTAACTTAAACAGTCCAAACTGCCCAAGAAGACCACTCGAGACTGGTAAAATCTGGTCTGTGGACAGATGGTCACAATGTACAGTAGCCTGGGTGCTATCCTATTTAGTTTACCAGGACGCGCATACTTTCTCCCTCACAAACCTAACTATTTTTGATTTGTTAACGGTAACTTAATTTTAGCGACTTTCACTGTCACTACTCCACTGCTAAAATTTCATCATCGCAAATATCTGAACACTCTTCCTGCTGTGGTAAGAGCTTTGTTCCCGCCATTTAAACTAAATGCCGTGAACTACTCCCCCTTCCCTCCAACCGCTTAAGTTACTAACCGCAGTATTGAATAGATTTACAGAATCATATGTTTGGGATCTCCACAGGGTAGATTCTACATCAATACATTATTAGTACGTAGATCAGTTCCATCGGCAATAGGTACATACAACACAAAGTTGTGAGGGAGGGAGTATGGGAGCTCCGGTAAACTAAATAGAATGGCATACACGCTAGGAATTCCATGCCAATGTACCTGTTGCGTCTGTCCATCTGTTGGTGTGACCGGCCCCGGTACAGCCTGTGCTGCTGCAGCTAGCGCCTTCTCCCGTCTCTCATCTTTGGTTCTGTACATGTGGGTAGCCACCGAGCCCACCAGCCATCCACCGTACAATGTCAAACCTACAGAAACACACCATGTAAAATGAAGGTCATGTTTTCGGTGTGTCAGTGTTTCTGGATATCTAGTCAGCATGACTGGATGAATTATGATGATATTTGGTACATGGGTAGGTATTAGGAAGACAAAGGTCCAGGTAAATTATATGCCTCCTGACGGCTTTCCTTAGTACTGCAGATCCGGTAGAAGAACTTCAGGTCTTTGCATCTATTGTCCGGGTCATGCATTATGGTGTTAATTTTTTGGTGGCAGGAGGAAATTAGTAGGTTTGGGCCCCCTACTCTTTTTTTCTGGTTTGGAGAAATTCAGACTAGCAACCCCAAAATAAAGTTGAGGAGAGTTTCATGCATTATGTTTCATTAGTTTTGCTAGTTCCTTGTGGCTAGTGTGTCTTCTAACCTGGTTTTCCTCTGAAAGATAACCAAGATGATGATGTTGCAACAGTAATATGCCATTTAGTTTTAGTTTACAGTGATTGTAAGCAATGTTTAATACAGCCTTACCGACACTTGCGACGACAAAGACCTTTTGCAGAGAGGTGAGAACACCACGCGTCTGCCCTGCAACCATCGCTGCCTTCTTTTACTGCAAAATGTACATGACTACAGCATTACACTTAACACATAACATATATCAACATATGAATAAATAACGTAAATATTACTATAATTTTACATAGGCCTTTAAAATACTTAGGCAATGTTCCTATGGATTACTGTAAATGCAGAAATGTTCGCGGCAATTTCATTTCAAGGTAGGGACAAATGGAGTGTCCGCGGTGGTTTTGAGGTCGCGTTTGAAACAATAGTAGCGCTACAGTAACACAATGAAACAGCCTTTCGCGGTGGTTTTAAGTTCACGATTAAGGATTCACCGCGAACATAAAACCGCTGTGAACATTTCTGCATCTACAGTATCTACTAGATTGATGATACTACATGATTTGTATGTTACCTTATTTGTTTGTAGTTTAAGAAGTCTTAATTACTACAGTCTCAGACTCTCAGTGCTTTTGTAGGATCTAAAAAGATTCTTCTTGTGTATCTATAATAATTTTTTTTTTAGTAACGTTACATGGTACTCAAACGTTGGTTGCAAACAAATATGTTGCCTATCCTATACCAACTAGTAAAAGCAACCCCCGTCTTCATACTAGTACTTCGGTCGTTTTAAGTTTAAAACCATGAAACCATAATAATCAAGTCTAGCGAAAGATACCCGCCGATTTGAATTATATATCACGCAACATGCACGAATAAACTGCATATAAAATTTGCGTAACAACTTGCCCCCCTCCCCCATAATGTCCTTTTACATAAACAACCCATGTTTACGGTTATATTCAAGAATCACACATTTACAAGGGAGAAAGTAACATTAGTGAAACATGAGTGAGTTTTCTGTGTCTCCTACCTGCAATACAAAGACAAAACTGAAAACACGACTTGAGCTCCGTACGTTTCAAGATAACACGCAGGCTTCCCACAACCTTCTCTAGGTCAAAGGTTATGACTGTAGGTTCCCTAGCGAGTTTCACCGTCACTGCAGATCACTGCGTGGAGCCAAGCAAGGAGCTTCAGAATTGATTTCCAAGCAGATGTAGGGTCGGGATTGTTTCCTTCGACAAGAAGGTTATGTATTCGTGTGTGCTGCTCTGTGTGGGTGGGTGTTTGTGAACAGCATAATTCGAGTCGTGGAGAGATATTCATGATATTTGGTATGTTGACAAAATGAAGAAATGGTTAGATTATGGGCCCCCTAACGGCCTTTCCATGTAGTGCAGCAGGACACCCGATTATATATCTCATGTTCTTGACATGCTACGGTATGTGATTTCTAAAGAACAGAGAGGTTTTGGGCTTGTGGTGTATGCGTATTTTTTTTCTTCTTTTTTTGATACATGTTTTCAGCTAGTACATTTCGAGCGTCTTACCTCAAATCTTGTCGGGGTTCTTGAATATAGACTTTAGTGTTGCAATCCGTTATTTAGCTAGCAGTTGATGTGTCACTCGAATAACAAATGGGGTGGTGTCCTTGTGGGAAGACCCCGTATCAAGTACTCTTATTATTATTAACATATTTATTTATTTAATTGTATCAGGCCCATGGCCCATAAAAACAGACACAGAACAAAGATTTACAAAGCTACACTTACAAATACTTTACATAATGTCGCCAGAATGTGCTATGCCTATGGCAAAAGCCGTCCGAGTGTACAAGCACTCTAATTATATCATTGTCAGACGACAGCAGGCGTGTTACAAATGAGTAGGTGACCTTGCGACGCCTTGCGTCAAACATGTCGGTCCGGTTATTCACAAACAACCAACTAGTGCTTGTATGCCTGCCGACGGAAAAGAGCATTTTCATTGCGCTGTGGTAAGCCACTCGTAGCTTGGAGATCGCACTCACGCTGTAATTACTCTATATGAAAGTTCTGTGTGGATTTAGGGACTATTGTGATCAAAGCGCAAGTGCAATACTTTTTTGACTGCATGTCATGTGAACGCCCCCCACCCCACCATGAATCATCAAAAATGAAGACAACCCCCTAAAGAGAAAAGGCAAGACAACTTTCTCATTTACCTACTAGCGACAGTTGCTGCTGGAACTGATCTACTGCATGTACTGAGACAGGTCTGTCATCTGGAATCCAGTGCGTTATCATCTGAGGTTTGTGGATTTTTATGTGGTGTGTCGTTTATTATGATAAAGTAACGTCCGTAGCATAAAGTCATACACTGTGCACGTACACAATAAAATGACTTAAAATTTGATAATAACCAAAGGAGGATGCATGCTGAAACATCGGTTACAGAACTTAAGTATCAGAACACTCGGAGTGAGTGTGCTTTTTGTCCTAAGCTATACTTGCCTTTTTTTTAAAGATTATAACCTGTTGCTGTTTGGGAGGCATGCGATTTACTATCAAGCTGTGTTGATACATGTATCTGGAACTCTATTCTGTTGTAGTTAGTGTCGCTGAATAATGATTTGCGCGACTTCATCTGTCAAAACTCTCAAATGACAACCAATACCATGACCAAAACGAACGGACACGAACCATATGACAGCTCCCTTATGTATTTTTGTATACCATTTATGTGTAGTAATGTGTGTACAGATTTACTAAGACTTTAGATTAAGTAAACTGTATCTTTGTTATATATTTTGCCTGACCCTTACGTCTTCACTCATAACCTCAATGAAAAGCGGCCTGCGTGCCGATTTGATGAACTTCTCATGAACAAAGGTTCAAACAAACAAACAAACAAACAAACAATTAGATACTACAATAGTCGCTACCCTATACAGGGCATTGCAGACGGGAAGCAGTAAATCCGGTCTTACAACTATCTCATCTAGTCGGGAGATCCCTTATGTCCAATTACATCATTATATAGATTCCCCAAACAGTGGAAGCACGTAATGCCTTTGTTTACCTTGAAACAGCATCTGCGAGCCAACTTAAATTTCATCAGAAAGGTTAGTTTCTTATGACAACCGTTTCAAATACTGGGATGTAGCTAAGCAAATTAGCTAGCTAATTAAATCGCCGCGAACAAATATTTTGCTAACCATAGTTATAGACGTCTGTATGTGTTTATTCTCTTCAGAATTCTACAAACACGTTTCTCTCTTTAAGTTTTTAAGCCAAATTTCTCTCCTTTTCAGTAAATCACCAGGCGACATAAGATGACGCTAAGAGATCGCATCGGTCGCAGTAGGATGATCAACAAAGTAAACGCCATATTGATTATGGTGATCGTGACAACATACTATAGTCTACACCTGATGGTGCAAAGAATGGAACACCTCGAACGACGGATAGACAGAGAGTTGTCTTCCGCCTACGATCGAGAAAACATAACAGAAAAGCTTCTACAAAGACCTGGAGAGGAAGAACCCAAGAACTATAGCTACAACTTTACTATCGATATCAACAACTTGGAGAAATGTAAAGACGAAAAGGTCTTCCTTCTAATCATTGTCACCACCGCCCCACAGAATCACAGACACAGGTTCGAGCTTTTTTTCACATTTTATTTCAATAACAAAACCTGTACATTAAAAGCTAAAATACATATACAGCACAAAACATGTAGAGACATGTCGGAGTATCAAATAAGGCGGAGTACCAAAAGTTACAGGTGTGCATGTGACAAAAATGTTCTGACTTCGTATTTGGTAGTTTACAAATTTCCCGTTTACTATATATAGAGCTTCGTCCTTAAACATCTTATTGAATATATTCTTGTTATATTTGTTCATAACTTTACACTTTTAATTCTATTCATCGACACAGGTTTGAGATTCGCCAAACCTGGGCGAACGTTTCGGACGTTTTCGGAGCCAACATCAAGACAGTTTTCGCCGTAGGAAAGCCAAAGAACCGAGCGGCACAGGTGGCACTGGAACAAGAGAACAAACAACACCACGACATCATACAGGGGGATTTCGTGGACTCGTACAGAAACTTGACTTTAAAAACAATGCTGTGTTTAAAGTGGGCTATCCAGTATTGTCCACAGGCCAGATATGTCATGAAAGCTGACGACGACACCTTTGTAAGCATTTTTACGTTAGTAAAACATTTACGAGAGTTGCCATCTGATACCAAAGACTTCGTCACGAGTTGGGTGTACGAAGGTCGCGCACCACTTCGAGATCCAAACTTTATGCCAAAATGGTATGTAAGCGAGAAGGAGTACTCGAGGGATGTGTACCCCAAGTATCCTTCGGGGTTTGCTTATGTCCTTTCTAATGACATCACTGTGAAGATTTACAAAGCCGCTTTAGATATCAAATATTTCTTCCTAGAAGACGTGTATATTGGACTATGTTTGGAGAAACTAGGCATCAGTCCGGTGCACCATTCCGGATTCTTTCCGGAATTCGTGCCCATTCCGTCGTGCAAAGTTGACTGGTTGTTAGCCTCTCATTGGGTTAAAGAGCCCGAGGTCATGCTCAATCATTGGGCCAATCAAAATACGGACTGCTCGCTAGTTTCAGAAGATCATGTTGATGAGCAAACTGGATGAGTTTATTGTATAGTCTAGATTATTTTGCCCTATAGTGAGTGAGTGAGTGAGCGAGCGAGCGAGCGAGTGAATGAATGAATGACTGGAAGTAGCCTTCGGACAAAAATCCCACTCACTCACTCACTCACTCACTCACTCACTCACTCACTCATCCACTCACCCTATCACCCACTCACCCAATCGGAATGAGTGTGCTTTTTGTCCCCAAGCTATACTTGCAAGTAGCAGAAATTTATTCGAACGTACAATTAAGTACAGCATAACGCATGACTACTCTAATCTAAAGGCTAACTCTAAATCTTCTGACGAAATATTCCACTTCTGTAATACGTTGTTTTTATGTGATGTTAAGAGGAGGGTAGTCTTCTTTTTGTCTGTAAACGATTAGAATGGAATTTGGTGTCTTCTTTAAAGTGCTCACTTCTTAAGTGATCCCAGAAGGAACAGTTCAGAAATTAAATGTATTTTGTCTTCTACAACAATATGGCGTGTCAAATACAGCGTTTCGGAGCACTTCTAGCATGGTTCTGAAATCGTAACATTTAGATAGATTTCTTAACATTAACATTAACACTGACATATGTGTTTCTGAATACGAAGATGAAAGATAACTAATTAAGTTAAATAGTCGAACTCATCCTCTGCTCATCATCTGTTCTTTTATCTAGAAAGCAAATGTCGATCACAGTGAATAAAGATAATCAACAATCGGAGAACTAGTTCTTTTAACCTGTTATAAAGTGGGGAAATTATTTCACCCCGATGGGGTGGAGTATTGTTTTTGGTATGTCTGTGTTAATCTCCAAGCAGATGTTGGGTGGACAATTATAAACTTTTTTTGCATGACCGGTTTCTGCCAGTCAGAGGCTATATGTATACTAAGGAAAGCTGTGCGGTTAGAAAACTTTACAACTGTCACCCAACATCTGCTTGGAGATCATGTCCCCATGTGTGTGTGTTTTGTGTGTGTGTTTGTGTGTCTTTGGTGTGTATGTGTGTGTGTTTGTGTGTCATGTAGGTGTGTGTGTGTGTGAGTGTGTGTGTGTAAATATGTGTGTCCGTGTACGTGTGTGTGCGTGTGTGTGTGTAAATATGTGTGTCCGTGTACGTACGTGTGTGTGTGTGTCTGTCTGTAATGTGTAAATATATGTGTGTGTGTGTGTGTGTGTGTGTGTGTGTGTGTGTGTGTGTGTGTGTCTGGGTCTAGATCTCCATTCCTGACCCATTTTGCCCAATATCCGTTATGAAGCCTTTTCGACAATACAGCAACAATTGAACTCCTTTTTTTCGTTACGCTAGCCTTTTTCGCTCGGTTTAGGTTTGAGTTTTACTATCCCCCCCCCCCCCCTTAGCAGGGAACAAATGGTTCGTTCCCATTTACCCCATCCCCGACACATTGCCTCCGGGTTCGATCAGACAACTACGACGATTCGGCCTGGTTACTTTACGTCTAACTAAGTACTTCAAGATTCTTGTTGGAAACGAAAGGACCTAATGCTTGCTTCTTATGGTAGGTAAATTTGATGTACCTTAGTCATGACGGAAAACTAGATAAGTTAAGAAACAATTCGCTAGTAGTTGTCTGAGTAAAGTAATCTAGTCAATGATGGTAACGAAGTGTTAAAACAAAATGAGTTAAAACTTTGGCCAGATATTTTTTACATTCAAGAAACCAATTCCTCTCTAGTGTTAGGATGTAGACAACGGCGGATAGTTGCATGTAAACCGAATCATAGCCAAATGTGTAACATGTAAGTGAGTTAGACATGTTTGTGCTCGTGAGTATGAACTTTCACAATAAGTAGAACAATCCATTGTAGCACGCAACTTTTAAAAGATGTACATTCTCCATGCACAATCTGGTCTACAGCTACTTTCCGTATGGACATTTTTACAGCATATCGATAAAATGTTGACATGGATTACAACTAATTCGTCGTCAGTTGTGTATTTAGTCGTTACCTTATAGCAAAAGTACAAAAGGAACGGAAGCAATGTTGATGAGCCGGTCTTGTGAGTTTGATATGGATACACATCCAGGACTAAATGTATATGTACTGACCTATATAGGAGCGTAAGTGTTCAGATACTATGGAAAGTTCAGATGCAAAATGTTTCTAGTTGCTTGTCTTACATCACTTTGTCGTTCTTGTGCTTTGCTTGTGTGTATTTATTCCAATGTACTTTGTTTTGATGACGACAAGAACATAAGCTATGGGTCGGACTTGAGTGTGTTGCCGTCACGCCTTGCCAGTAAATGTTGTAATCAAAAAATGTTAATGGAAGTAGCTAAGGACAGTGCCGCCTCGCAAAGCCGTAATAAGAGGATCAAGTTGTCCGCAACTAGTCTGGGCACTTATTAAGCAGGGTAGGCAAAATGTTATAGTGTCACTACATGCAACTGATCTTCTAATTTAAAGTTTGCTTCAAAACATGTGCCTGGAAATTTGCCAAAGATAATGATTGATAAACGCGTTTGTAGATAATTCCTTATCAATGAAAAACATTTGTAACGTAATGCCTATTTTTTCAGGTCACAAAGATTTTAAAAGTACTCAACGATGTATTCTGCCCGGTACAATTCATGGCATGATGTGGTACGTATACTGGGTTATCATATCCCCAAACAGTGTATTACTTCCCCTCCCTCTAGTCGGTCTGTCCTTTTTTCCTTCATTCTCTCCTCAATAATAGTGTACATTTATAACTTCACTTATACCACTAAAACAAGAGCACATTTTCCTGGCTTTTCTTGCTATTGGCAACGTCTTTCTCTCTGTCTTTCTGTTTCCGTCTCTCTGTGTGTCTTTCCACATCTCCGGCTCCTGTGTCTCCGCCATCTGAAATATACACATTTATTTCTTTTAATTTTCCACAGGTCAGAAACAGACAACTCCAGATAGCCATGAACACGATGCGAATGGGCCGCGGCTGGTACCGGTACGCTCTCGGCGCCGTTTTGCTCCTGTCCGTGATCACAGCATGGTTCAGCCTGTCTCAACACATCGAACATCCCAAACACAGGGACCTCCACAACGGACTCGCGTTACACGCACCCAAAGAAGAAGCTGACAAGGACAGAGATAGATTCATCAGTACTTCTTTAGATAATGATCTCATCAACCCACACACTTACACCTTCGTTCTCAACAATCCAGATAAATGCAAGAGTGGCGAAGACGTTTTCCTTCTCATCCTGGTCTCGACGAGACATCTTAACCACAGGCAGCGATACGAGATCAGGCAAACGTGGGGGAAAGAAGCGAACGTACCGGGTGTTGTCATCAAGGTACTGTTCGCTGTAGGACTAGTACCTGATGCCGCGTTACAGAGAGCTCTAGAACATGAAAGCAGAGTACACAAGGACATCATTCAGGAAGACTTCATTGACTCTGACCGTAACAGAACCCTGAAAACTATCATGGGTCTGAAATGGGCAGCCCAGTTTTGTCCACAAGCTCAATACGTCATGAAGGCCAACGACGACACCTTTGTGAACGTTTTTAGCCTGGTGAAGTACTTGAAAGATATCCACGTCACGAGGTTTGTCGCAGGACGAGTTTTCAATAAAACAAAACCAGTTAGAGATATAAGATTCCGAGACAGATGGTACGTAAGCAAAGAGGAATATTCAAGAAAATTATATCCTAAATATCCAGGAGGATTTGCTTACGTTATGTCAAACGATACAGCAAAACTCTTGTATAGAACGTCACTGAGTACAAAATATCTGTTTTTAGAGGACGTGTACATAGGTATCTGTCTGGAGAAGCTTGGTATTGTCCCTGTGCACCACCAAGGGTTTTATCCTTGGTATGTTGACATTGACTCTTGTAACTTTGACTGGCTACTTGCTTCTCAGTGGGTTAAAGAGCCTGAGGTTATGATGGACTTATGGAACTCTTTAACGTCCAGCTGTTAATGATATACATGTACTAGTATGTGTGTTGCTAAGGTGTCGCAGTGACAATATTAGTTTTTTGTTTGGCAATTTTTGTTTCAACAAAGGCGTGGTGTAATTATGTTCATTATATGAATGAATGAAGACCTTTCTTGTACAAATATGCCCACTGGTAACAACAAAAGAATTGAAGAAAGGAAGAATTATATTCAGTCTCTGGCGAAAGTTAGTGGATGCTACCTGTCTGGCGGTTTGAAAAATCTATCCAGCTGCTTAAGTAACTGTTATCTTGCGTAAAAGAATTGCATGTTTCAATATCATGTATCAATATACATATAATGTCCTTGCATGTATATTGTTTTGTCATTTGCGTTCATGAAGAAAGGCATGTTTAGTATTGTTTTGTAAGACTGGGCTCCCTGAAAGAAAAACTTGTCAAAGTTGAATGAAGCAATCCATTTGACAAATAAATGAATAAATCGTTTTTTTTCTGGAGTGTTTTGGCCTACATTGAAATAAGCATATTAGTCTTGTCCCTGGGCGGAATATGGCTACCTGGGTCAGACAAAAATTCTAACTCTTCCGTCCCCAAATATCGAAATCTTATGACATTTTCATCATTCGTATGTCATCAGCAGTTCCACACAGCGTCCTAGTAAAATTTGAATGAAACCGTGTGAAAGTTTCTCCTCAAACTTCCCGCCATGTTCCGTGGCTTAATGTACAGTCAAACCAGTGCACTTTCACATGGACCAGATTTCCCAAGGGCTCAATATCAACAGCGTCAGGGGATTCGAACCCGGGACCGCTGGGTTCTGCGCCAAACACCCTGCAGTCACGCCACACGACCCTACTTTACGCAATTTTCCTCACTCTACCCAGGTGTAAAAATGGGTACATGTATATTGTTCTCTGTACGTGGCATTGTTGAAATGAGTTATAAAAAACGTGTCTGCAGTGCCACGTCGTCCCTGTGAGTGTCTGTCAAAAAGCAAAATAGATTTTATCGGTCCCCTGAGTGGTCTTCTTGGTCAGTATTGACTGTGCATATGTACCTCCCCCAACGAGTAAAACTTTGGCTGTTACACAAAAAATTCAACAACACAACAAAAGCTTTAAAAACTAGGACACGATTACAGAAAGTGATATGATATTAATAATTCATACTAATGACTGGAACTATATCACGTCCAACAACTGGGTGGATCACAATGGAGCGCTCGAGCGACCATACTTACATGATTTATCTGTCTAGAATGACTTAACTAGGTCATTAATTCAATTTATTACCTTTTTGATCCCGTGACACACTCCCCTCCAAACCCCTTGGGAATAGCGGCTAAGGCCGACAGGGCACATCCGGTATAAATAAAAGTTATTGATTGATTGATTGGTTGGTTGATTGATTGATTGACTGGTCGATTGGTTGGTTGATTGATTGATTGATTGATGATGGGAATACATAACACTACTATAACGAAATACCAATAACCTAACTTAGAATAGAGCTAACTTTTAAAAACAAGATGAACATAATGCCTCCAGAAAGTGCTGTTATTGTACGGGTCTTCATGAATGTACGAATATCTGGGTTATGGCATTCTCGGAACAGAGGAGTCGAGAAACAAATGAGTGTGTCAGTTTCCGGAGTCTGGCGTCAAACGTAGCAAGTCTGTTAAAAGTTATAAAATAAAATAAAAACTGGTGCTAGTATGCCTCTCATTAGAAGAGAGGTGTACGTATGAACAGTGTGCCTTATGAATTTACATAAACAAAGCAATGCAAAATCGTCCTTATGTATTGCAATATAGTAAATTGCAATACAAAATGGCGGTTCGTCGATGAAGGTTGGATCAACCAGGTACTGAGCTGATATACTCAATACAAAATTCACTCAAGCAGCTGGATAAGTTTTGTGAACGGTCAGAACTTAACTGGTTTACAAAACCTATCCAGTTGTTTTAGTAACTTTTGATTTGAGCACAAATGGATGATGTAAACAGTAGATATGTTTTGACAGGCGTCAAAGCTAGCAGAGTAAGTCTTAGTTTAATAACTACGCGTTAAACAGAAAACACACGACAAGGATTACTCTAACAAAGCAGAGAATAATTTGCGTAGGCCATGTATTATCAGGGGAACTTATAGGTAACACCGAACAGACCTTATCTAAAGAGTGAAAATCAACTAAGACTTTCATGATTATAATCGTAAAGACAGTACTTCTTTAATCGGTATCTATGGCTGTATCTGACTATGGCAAATTATATACTTACCATGATGCAAGTAAGCTTTACGTTTTTTTAACGGAAGGCCAGAGATGCATCTACATTACATGTTACTGGTTATGAATTCTTTAACTATTATCATGTGTATCATATAATTCATATTGACACAGTCTCTATATTCTTATCAAGTTTGCATGTGGGAAAAAGCAGTAGGCACATTCATTTCAAGTCATACTTGCTCGAGTGACTGCAGACAGTATGCACGGCAGCCATCTTTTTCTGTGAAGAAACGTCCCCCTTATTAAGAAAACAAACCGGTTGAACGGGGCGCACATACTGGAAGAAAAAATGTCAACGGAAATATGTCAGACCGGATCCAACCGACCACCCTTTTCATTCAAAGGACTACGGACGAGTGAATGTTTCGTATTCTCAGCCATACAAACAGACAAACAAACAAACAAACACAAATAAAAAATAAACAAATGTTCTCAGCCATTGTTAATTGGTCACTTCTAAAACTTTTAACATAGCACTTAAAAACACGCCTCCTCCTCTCAGAGTAGTCTCGTCCAAGGAGGTCAATTAGCAGACGAAAACAAAGTAACCTTTTGGCTTTCTTGCTTTCGGTTGTGTACCAGGCGTCTTCATACAGCGTTCCATGCATGGAATCGGCCAGACCTTACAGAAATAGAATACAACATCAACAGTTCGTATCTACCACCTAGCACGTACGTATAGTATGTTTTAAAGTTTCTGTGTAATAATTGTCTGTCAACTTTGGCACCTGTTATGTGGGTCAGATAGTCTTGATTTTACACATGGGTGCAAAAGATTGACATGTTGCTTTTAAGACAAACCCGGTGGCATATCCGCATGTCTGATGGGTTAAGATTCCCTTAAGAACCGACTTTGATATCTGACGAATGCTGATTCAAAACTAAAAGCTGCTGATAATTTTTTTAGAAAATCTAACGTGCATCGTTGGGGGTCTTTGTTTATCTTCTGCAACTCTGATTTTGAACATTGCCACTGTATATAATATTTCCTATTTTTCCTTTTCTAGAGGAACAACTTAGGATATAGCGTGAGAATAATGGTTCGTGGTCGGATCCGGCGAGGCATGAGTGGCATTCTTCTGGTATCACTGACAGGCGCGATTTTTCTCATGTACGTCATGCAAAAAAGAGTCAGTCACCTCGAATATCGATTCTCACAGCTTCACACGTCTGATGCAGATGATTACGAGGTAGGAAAAGACACACTGGTACAAGAGACCGTGCAAGAATCTGCTCGGTTAGTACAGAGAGCCTACCAAGCCGCTGGCGAAGTGCAAACAGAACGTGAGATTCGAAGGGGAGCTTCTATAGAACATGAGATTCGAAGAGCTGATTCTATGGAACATGAGATTCGAAGAGCAGGTTCTATAGAACACGAGATTCGAAGAAAACATTCTATGGAACGCGAGCATCGAAGAGGAGATTCCATAGAACACAAGCATCAAAGGGCAGATTCTATAGAACTCAAGCTTCGAAGCGCAGATCATATAGAAGACGAGCATCGAAAGGCAGGTTCTATAGAACTCAAGTCGGTCCAGGGTGCCATTCAGGCAGCATCAAATGACACGCAGCAAGATAACCAGAACGAGATAGTTGAAAACGTTCATCCTCGGCTTCAAACTGTAGCAAATAAAGGCTCTGAGACTGCTGTAGATGTTAACCCACACCCTTATTCCTTTGTTATAAACAACCCTAGCAAGTGCGAAAACCAGGACGTGTTCTTGCTGATCGTTGTGACAACTTCGGCTGAGAATATGGGACGGAGGAACGGCATCCGCCAAACCTGGGGCAAAGAGTCCAACATACCCGCAGTCGGCATCAAAACTGTCTTCGCAACGGGCAAGTCGAACGATGTTGCCAGACAGGCAGCTCTTGAAGAAGAGAACGAAATATACAGAGACATCATTCAGGAAGACTTTGACGATACGCCGCGTAATTCGACCCTTAAGTCTATCATGTGTTTGAGATGGGCGTCTCAGTTCTGTGCTAACGCCGAGTTTGTGCTGAAAGCTGAAGATGACACTTTCGTGAACCTCGTTCCCTTCATCAACTATCTGCATGGTCTTCAGAATAGAAAAACTACCGGTTTGTTGATGGGTTATACATACAGCGGGACAAAACCACTCCGAGACCCATTCTTTATACCAAAATGGTACGTTAGCGAAGACGATTATGCAAAAGACGTGTATCCTAAATATCCTGGTGGCTTTGCATACGTGATTTCCAACGACATTCTAAGACCTCTGTATGAGGTATCGTTCAAAGTCAAGTATTTTTTCCTAGAGGATGTGTACTTAGGGATTTGTGCAGAGAAGTTAGGTATAGACCCAACTCATCATGATGGTTTTTATCCTATATTTGTAGATGTTAACTACTGTGGTTTGGATTGGTTGTTGGCATCACGTGATGTAGCAGAGCCGGAATTGATGACGAAATTTTGGCTCATTGTTAACGCTTGTCGCAGGGTACGTTAGTAACCGCCATTAACATTTATCCGCGGGGCTACATA
The DNA here is from genome assembly GCA_035149815.1 of Branchiostoma lanceolatum. NCBI lineage: Eukaryota > Metazoa > Chordata > Leptocardii > Amphioxiformes > Branchiostomatidae > Branchiostoma > Branchiostoma lanceolatum. The sequence continues at coordinate 11,477,800 of CM068877.1, read as the reverse complement.
AAACCGCCACTTTGAAAAACAGTCAGTTCGAGAGATCTCTAGTGCAGCATCCCCCATGTGTGCGCAGTTTAGATATACAGGAGTGCATTATACTGGGGGGCGTTGGGTTGGATATTTTTCAGGGTGACGGAATTATGTAATTATGTTAGTAGATATTAATGTTATGGCTGCAATCTTACAATATCAATGGTGCTAGGTTAGTGGGTTAAGAATAGAAATATTGTATGTGTTTTTCTGTGATATATATTTGACAGCAATGATGTGTAATTCAAATGTGAAATACAAAAATTTGGAAATCAGTGAAAATGAAAAATAGATTTTTCAAAGTTGTGTTAACTATCCATGGCTTAGGCTTGATACAATTAAATGGCATTCAGATTCTGTCAACTCGTTGGGACTTCGCTTTTCAATGAACAATTTCTTGTATGTCGATATACTAGTATACAGATTCGTTTGCAGCACATACGTCACTTCCTGTTATACCGATCACGTGATACTGCCGTAACTATGATACTAGACAGAGATGTGACAGAGGTATATCGTTCCCGAGGTTACCATGGCGGTAAGTTAGATATCATTTAGATGATCAGGTGCTGTAACAGTTAGATATGTCACGGTTAAGTTCCAAAATTCACTTAATACATTACGCTTTAGTTAAAAGTTAGTTAAAATCCTCCCACACCATAAGGTGTATAGGGCGGTGCCCATCCCCGTTTCATAGCCCTGGGCCACACTGTGGTGCAATCACTGCAGCAGGGGGCTAGTCCACTGGCAGTGGAGTGTGTTTAACTTCCATACTGTTTCAGAAGTATGTACAATTTTTATGTAGTCTTTGGTATGACTCAACGCGCCTCTTGTGTCCTACCTGGGCACGAACTCGGGCCTTCTAGTTCCAAGTAATTTGAACCAGATGGGGTAAGTGACAGAAGCGCAGACCACTACACCACAGGGACACCCCACACTACTAATTCGTCCCATCGCATTGATGGAATTGTCTTTTTTAAAATGAGACACAATAAACCATCAAAATTAAGATATTTCGCATAGGTATGAGATTTTCAAAATCTTGTATATAATTTCCTCATATCCGAAACCTCCCATGTGTAAACTGGGCTAGAAGAGGGCTTGGTTCTTGACGAAAACATGAGGGACTCAAATTAGTACCATCTAACTATGGATGGAATTGTCTGTTTAAATATGCAATAAACCTACAAAATCAAAATGCTTTGCGTAGGTATGAGATTTTTACAATCTTTTTCATAATTTTCCACATATACTAAATGCAACCTGTGTAAAACTGGGTTAGAAGAAGTCACCTGGTTCTAAGTCGAATTCGCGAAGACAAAAGGCTCCACTTCGCTCTTTTTGATCGATGCCTCTCTAGATCTGTCCCCGGAGGGCATTCTGGCCCATCCTTTTGTTGTGAAACGTTACATGTAATCATCGCACAGACACGCAATGGCCATCAGGAATCTCCCAAATTAGGTCATATGCAGAACAGCTGCTATCAACACCCAGAGTTTGTTTAACACTCATTTTTGTTAAAGACATGTAAAATGTAGCTTCCGATTTTATACTTATTTTTGTTAAAGACATGTAAAATGTAGCTTCCTTAAGGTTATGTATCAACCCCCTTTGAAGAGTCACCGTGTAAGATTTAAGTGAAGGTCTAAACTTTTCTTCAACATTTAACCTTGTCAACATGACCTATGATAAAGGAAAGAAAGGAAAGTGATGTCGATCCAGTTTAGCTCACTGAAGAGTTAATCTTCCACTGGTCGTGAGAGAGACGACAGACGCTATGTACAGTAATTACAGGTTCATTGAACCGGGGAAATTCCCCTGGCTCTTTTCGACAAGCACAATGAACCTTGGACCACGGCTTAACGTCCCGCCCTAAGAACTGCGACCCTTTCCGGTAGCGTGCATGTCGGGTGAGCGATACAGCCGGGATCGAACTCGCGGCTTCTAGTTCCAGAGGCAAGATCGCTAACCACTGGACTACGCACGCTATGGCCTACAGATTATGTATCTAACCTCCTTGATTTGACGGACCTGCATCCACTCTCTGATTACTAGTATTTTGATTGACAAACTGGATCAGTCCATTGTGTTTCGGGAGAACAGGATGAATTTATCAGGGGTGAGTCACTTTTACGGTCGTTTTTTTACGAACATCGCTGGGTTTTTTTTTTCTGTACCAAATTTGGCAGTAATTCCGTTCAAGTGACACACTGTAGTTTTGTCTAGTATCGGTTTAAAGTTACTTATTTTGTGTGGCCTTTTCAAATTTGGGAAAACATGGTCCATTCCACAATTCACGACAACTCTTCACACTTACAAGATGGGGAGAAGACAACTGGGTCAACCACTTTATGGGGGTTAGTTTTAGTCCCCGCGGTCTCATTTATATCTGACCATAGATGTTAGCCACACGGATCCTGAAGAGCCAAGACAGAGGAAGCCTATCTGCCTATAGGGGTTCTCAACTCAACTCTATCGAGTAGCAAAGGTGCGTTTCTTCTGGTTTTTACAAACCAAGGAGGTAAACCTCCTTGTACAAACCCGACTCTACAATTTTGGGTATATGGGCAGATACTGATTTGCATTCAGAGATTAGATTGGAATATGATCGTTGTAGAGAGCAGAAAACTAGGAAACATAGTTTGGCACGATGTCTATGTTTGAAACCTTCTCTCAGTTGAAACAAAATATACCGCGTCATCAATCAGTGCGCTTCGATTCTCTGTGTCGTTGTTTTTCCCTAATTTCGGCGACCATTTCTTGTGGCACAACACAGGAAATTCGAAATATCTAACATCTTGTGTCAATTGTATCTCCAACTATCAACTTTTAAGTGAATAACAAGGCAAGTTTCAATCATACAGATCTGGCTTTGTGATCAGCTCATGGTTCCCGGTTTGAAAAGTTGTCTGAAGCAACGGTATTAGCAACCCTATAAAAATTGGGAAAGAAGAGACTCAAAGAAATGCATGCCAGTCGGAACAGGTATTTTTTTCTGTACAAAGCTGGAACAACTTAAAAAATATTTATCATAAAAGTAAATCCAGTCGTTGGTGAAAGACTGGACCTACATATTCGAAGAATTTGAGTAACTCCATTTTTTTTATATTTCTAAACATTATTTTTATAATGACTTTTACGAAGGAGGTTCAAGACAATGTTGTTTGTACAAACTTTCAAGGACACTATAGAATAATCTTTAATGCTTTCATAAGGATTGAATATTTCTTCCGATATTTTCTTTATTGACCATATTATGTGTTTGACCCATTTTTAATCTGGTCATTCTGGTAGTGCTAATGTACTGGACATTAATTATTCAAGTGGTCACAGGCACTGTCTTTATAATTCCATACTTCCACACGAGACCAAGCGAATAATATAGTTCTAGGGCCGGGTCAAAGGTCGACAACTTCCTTTGTATGCAATTTGCTACATGGGATTTCATAAAGAAATACGAATCACAGTTTCTGATGTTTAGAGGGTGTCAAAGTGCAAACAGTTGGTGGTTTCTCCGTAATGAAGGGATGGTGGAAATTTAGAGTGTGTTTTGTGAAGGAAAGCTTCCCTGATGTATTGAGAGAACCTGGTTATATTCTAGTGACCTGCTTGAGAGGACCGGTTTTTCAATCTTTCATGTTGACACAGAATGGTAATCCTCGCCCACACTTTTGTCCCATTCGGTACCCTTGGTAAAAGTAGCTATAAAATCTTAAAGGCTTTTGTTTTGGATATGTTGGGATTTTGGAGCTAGATGTTACAGGTAACGGTTTTTACCTTGTTTTCGTGTTAAAAAGAACAGACTTTTAGCCATGTTTGTGGTGTCCGTAGGCTGTAGAAGTTTGGTGTTTTGGTGTGAAGAGGGGTCAAATGTTTTTCGTTTGGGCCTGATTCCGTCTGAATACGGACAGGTTGCGCCGTATGGAATATGCAAATTGTGCTCTAGAATGACACTTTAGAGGTCAGACATCCTTGCCAATGCAAGTTTTTCATGAACTAAAACTCAGGTAGGTGACTTTTGACAGCCTCTTTACCATGTATTATTAGAATGGGGATTTTTGGGCCGAAGGGTCAAACAGATTGATTAGATGCGAACCCTGGCCCCTCGGCCCAGCAGGGAGACCAGTCAGTTCAACCTCCTTGGTCGGAACCTCACATGATTAGCTCTGTTCCTCACCAATAAAAGTTCTACCAAGCCCACTCCTCTGTCATCCTTGCCTGAGTGCAAATACTTGGGAGGCCTTGATTACCGGTCTTTGGTCATGTCTGGGCAACATATCCAGTCAGAACAAAACAAAACCTAAAGTCAGGACGGAAGTAGATTCGTATTAGTATGATGTACATGTTGTACTAAACAAGATGGAGACATTGATTAACCCTTACAAGAGTGTAAAACACGCAATTGTGTAACATCAACGTGTTGTTGTTTTTTTTTGGTATTTTTTCTGAACGTTTCGCTCTTCTCCATTTTACGTCCGCGAATTCCCCAAGATATAAAGGGGAAGTTATACTGTAAAATATGTAAGTGTGGCACCGCAGAAAGTGCCAAAGACCTCTTAAGATAGATTTGTTAAAACGTGTTGAGGTTTGATACGCTATACCTACTTTGTCAAACACAATTTTTGGCTTTAATTTTGTTCGACTCCGGTGTAAATGAGTCCCTAGCTTCGGCTAGTGACGTCCTTACCATAATAGAATATTGAATTGAGGTCCAGTGTTTGATTGCTACCCAAGTTAAAATGCTGCTCTTCTTAACAAAAATCGAAATAGAGGTCGACATCACAGTCTGCATGCCAATAGTTAAATTGATCAATTTAGTTCGATTTGTGTGTGTGATATCTTGCAACAAACGTAGTTGTTGGTACACAGAAATCTACCGCATTTCTCAAGGAATTAAAAAGCTAAAATGTTAACGTTCTTTGCAGAATTCGAAATAGAGAGGTAATAATCAAAGTGTGTGTGTGTGTGTGTGTGTGTGTGTATGTGTGTGTGAAACATCTTACAACAAACGTATTCTTATTACACCTGTACCTGTCACATCTGTCTAATTTATGATGTTGTTCTTCTTTACAGAACTAGAGAACAGGCGACAGCCGGCATCAACATGATCCGTAGAAAGTTCAGGCTCACATTGAAGATCTTCTTCGTCGCGTGCATCATGGCAGGATGCTTCCGCATGCACCTGTTACAGCGACATGTACACCGCCATGAACGACGGAAGGAAAGGGGTATTTTGCCCTCTGACATTACCTCTCATGACGTCACAGGGCAACAAATGAACATTTCTGTTGAAGGTCTTGCACCTCCAAGTGTCGTGAAAACCTACGGCCGGATTTTGCACGCCGAAAACAATCAGAACGTATCAGAAGAAACCAAAGCTCAACCGAACACCACAGCGCAAATTAACGCAAATGAAAGTGTATCCAATGACTCACTGATAGTAGTTAATCCACACCCTTACACATTTGTTTTGAACCATCCCGACAAGTGTGCAGGTAAAGAGGTGTTCCTTGTCATGATTGTAACGTCATCGCCGAATAACCACGCCCAGAGGTACGCCATACGTCACACGTGGGGTAACACACGTATCCGCAACGAACGGGACATCAACATAGTCACGGTCTTCGCTGTGGGGAAACCGGACGACGTTTTAACACAACGAGCCTTGGAGTACGAAAATAAAGTCCACAACGACATCATCCAAGAAGACTTCGTTGATTCGTATACAAATTTGACTCTTAAGACCGTCATGTGCCTGAAGTGGGCGTCAGAATTCTGTCCCAATGCCAAGTTCGTTATGAAAGCTGACGACGACACCTTTGTGAATACCTACAGCTTGGTCAGACATCTAAGGAGTCTACATGCAGCAAACAGAAGCAAACTGCTGACGGGGCATATTTTCTCTGGTGCACTACCGATTAGAGACTTAAAGGGGAAACAAAAACGGTGGTACTTAAGCAAGGAGGACTACCCTAGAGAAACATTTCCAAAGTATCCTTGCGGATTCGCTTACGTGATGTCGAGTGACGTCATACGGCCATTGTACGAAGTATCGTTGACTGTTAGATACCTCTTCCTAGAGGATGTTTTCATGGGACTTTGTTTAGAAAAGTTGAGAATCGAACCCGAGCACCAGGGAGGCTTCCGGATATACAAAGCACCAACCACCTCCTGTAAGTCTGTCAAACAACTGGCCTCTCACTGGTTCAAAACTCCAGAAGATATGGTGAACGCATGGAAAGTGCTCAACGAAAACTGTTAGGTTTTAAAATCAGCTTAGAGTAATAATATATAATATACATTGCTACCTCAGTATTCATAACGTATATAGATATATGCCGATGATTCAACCAAGTACGCCAAGACCGCCATATTCAAGGTATAAACGGTGTAAAATGGTGAATCTAAAGAGTTTCTAGAATATTCTTCAATCAGTGACATATTCTAAAGGTAACAAACACGTACCTCCAAATTTTCGACGTCCACTGTACTTCTTGATCACGGAGTGACCTAGTCTCGCGAGAACACGAGACTAGGACGAGACTTGCGTAGATCTCCTGGCCTCCCCCGCCTCCTTACGGAGCAGGGGTAAGTAGGATTTAAAATATGTCACTCTTTGAATAATATTCTAGAAACTGGGATTATACGTGACTGATGAATCTCTTCAATGAATCTAAAGAGATCTAAATGCAACATCAGTAATCCCTAAGGTCTACATCCTTCAGATATCCAGGTGTTCAAGACATTCTTGAGATCTCCTAGACAACACCGTTATGAAAGCTATGGCGGTCTCAGGGTATCTGTTGGAATTATAAGACTTGATGTTAAAAACTTCTCAATATCGTGGCGATATGTTGTCAGAATGAGGGGGGGTGCTCGTCCCAATGATATACACCCGCTCTCACGGTTATTACTTCTCAAGTACACCTCAGGTATATTAATTGATCCTTATTGGATCCTTATATTGTTACCTCAAATTGATTCAAATACTTCTCAAAGCTATATTTCAAAGTGTGATTCAACGTATCGCATGTTGCAAACGAAAATAAAGTATTGATAAATATCCTTCTGTTGTCAGTTTCAATTGGTCTTGTTCGGGGAAGGGTGTGGCTTCCCAGGTACTAGCAAACAACACTCTGCGCGAAAAGCGGGACTTACTGATAACGCTGTTAAACTCAGTTTCGACTTATTTTTAAGCCAGGAAAATACATCCAAGTAACAGTTGTTTGTTTAGGTACCCCTGCATAAAAACTACAAGAACATGATGAAAAACAACCACACAGGACCACAAAGGGTCAGATAAAATGTAACAGATACAAAGTCATTTGAGTCCTAATAACTCCATCAACATATATCAATAAATACATATTTATGGTACAACAATATAAGATTGGTACAAGTAGGGCTAAAGCTGGTTTATGGTCCCAGTCCGTTCGGTTCGGCCTTAGCAACTTCGTTCAAGTTCCACTTGCTTTGGGCCAAAATGTGTGTGAATAGCAGTTCATCAATTTTGCAGCCTTAACAACTTGATTCTCCTCCTGTTGCTTTGGACCGAAAATTGACACGACTCCTTAAAACGAGGACTGCTGCAGATACTCTCATTTCCCCAACACCTCTCAGATTTCATTCTGTGAAGTTTGATAAATAAGAACTGTCACAGATAGGAACTCCCTACCGTACTCAGAAACACGAGCAAAATCTGGAAAAATTCAGAGAGGAAGTCGCGAACCACCCGAGGAAGCGTCAATGTGTGTGCACAACTACCCTCTAAACGTTTTACTCCAACTTGGGGGTGTTGTTCAGTACCAGAACCAGAAGCATCCCATTGGAACTGGCACTAAGATAACAAGAACGTCTGCATTATTGCCATCATGAGTCAGAAGGGGGGGCAGCATTCATTTACTGGATTATAAAAGATTAATTTTCTTTCCCAAATTTGGTTGATTTTGTATTCATAAAAATGTGATCTCTTATAAAATAATATTTTTCAAACAGCCATATCAATGGTAGGGACACAGACCAGTAATATGCTTCATGAGTACTTGGACTAATTAATGGAATTGAGGTGACGATTTATCAACGAAGGCTTCATCTCAATGCTTTTCATGAAGAAACAAAGGTTCAAACAAAATCATTATTCAAATTTTAGACAATGTTATCACGATCGTCTAACATATGGCGTGTTGGTCACTGCTGCACGTCGTCACATTACATTGAACACGTTTGATGCCTATAAACCACACCACACCACACAGGACAATGGCAATGGATTCCACCTGAAACGTTTGACCGCTCACAAAACTTCTCCAGTGACTTAAGTAATTTCTATGTTGAGTATCTCAGTACCTGGATGTCTAACCTTCATCGACACGCAGGGTAATATTTGCCGCGTTCACAAAGTGTTGTCTACGATTTCAGTGGCTCTGACAAAATTACACCACACAATTGTCTATCATAAGGTTCCATTTGATTGTCCTATAATGACAATTTCTGGTGATCAGTAACATTTGCTCATGTCTGGTTGTCAACAGTGCAGTTATAACGCCGTTCTTTGAACTCGACTTTACACAGAAAAGTGTTTTACGGCAATTATGATAAAAAAAGCGACGCCTTTTTCTGTGTAGAGGTGGTCTTCTAAAAATTGACTTAAATGTCCTGTAGCACCTTGTTCCTCGGTTGTTCTACTAGTTTGCCTTCATAAATCTTCCTCTTTTGCTTCTATTTGGGTGTGGACTAATTATCGTCATTAGAGCAAGCTAACCCTGGATTGTTCCATCAGACTTTCAGGCGTGGTTGCTGTAGCTTTACTAAATGTTCTCCTGAAATTAGATATTTTTCGTTCCTCAAAACTCGAGGATTGCCCTTCTGGTGGATGCCTATGTAACATTCTTTCTCTAACGTACAAGTCGTGACGACGATGTTTGTTTGACAACGGTAAAAAAAGATAGAGGGGCCCAAAACGCACTGATTAAAAGACCTTTAGAGGTAGTTTTTCCAGTTTTGTCTAACAAGTGCCCTTTGTTCTGGTTCTATCGGTCTGTCTTACATAACTACAAGGGGAGGACACATACATTTTTTTAAAGTAATAAAACATGTAACCCTAGTAACAATAAGTACAAATTCGGTAATTATGTAATATTTGTGCCATCAAAATAGTCTTTACCTTTGTAATGTGGACTTCGAAAGGAGTAATTCTTCTATCAGGCAGTTTAAGTCCCCCATGTTTACAATGGTTTGTTCCGAAACTTGGTCAGACAAGAATGAGTGGATGACAGACAACTAAATGTAGGTCGAAGAGTTTGGGCGCGGCAGGCTTGATTTTACAAGTTAACTCGGCCCGTTTCTGACACCATCTTTTTCCGTCTGCGTCGAGTTCTTGAGGTCACTAAGGTGAGAATGATATATTTTTTATGTACCAATTTCGAGTAGTAAAACTCTAGAAAACATGTAGTTATCCACAATGCAGAGTTATCAATCATTCGGCCATGTGTTGTCTATGTTGAAAAATTGAAACTTGATATTTCTCCAAGCATTTACAAAGGATCACTTTGTCAACATTTTGCTGTCGAACCGTCTGAAATTTATCTAGAATTTCTTAACGATGAGAGAGAACGATTTAAGCACAAAGTCATTTCTAATGTCTAGCTTTTACAATATGTAAAAAGAAATCGATGTTTTATGAATGAGTGTAAACAACTGTGAAATGATGGCCCAACATGTGGCCATTTTGTATAGTTGGCTTGGGGAGCACATACCCTGGTAGTTTTGGTATCACCCACCTGTGACGTATTCTGACCTTATTCGGTTTACCGAAAAACTAGTAGGTTCGTTGTCCACATTTTAAAACCCCTCTAATTACATGTGTCATGATTCCCAGGGGAACAAAACTGCTAACAATTTTCCTCCTTACTATTGTGGTTATCGCACCTTGTATAGTGTTACGTTGATGAAGGTTAGACATCCAGGTAATAAGATACGCCAAAAATAATTACTCAAGCAACTGGATAAGATTTTGAATAGTATATCATCTTGTATAGTGTTGACAGATATTTACGGAAGCATTATCAGTAATGATATGGGTGGTACTTCTTGTTCTTTTGTTTGCAGAAAAACATTGATGCGATACTGAAAAAATAGGCTTGCTATGTATCTGTATCTATATACCGCCCTTCGGTGTAACACACGGGCTTCGCAGGCACACCGAACGACCTGTCACGGTTAACCATCGCAAATCTAACTGCATGCATTGTTTAAAGCTGTCTTATGAGGATGCTTCTACGGTATTTGGTGGCAAATACAATTTTCGATCACATCAATCCTAGGTTGATTACTTAGGATAAGTCTAGTATCAACATGTAGAGATATTCAATGTTGATAAACTAGGTAACAACATGTCTGTAATTAATGCTTAAGGAATGTAATCTCACCGCTGCCACCACTGTAAGGGTAGTACAGACCTTACTGTCAGTGTGATTTGGAACAGACTGACACAAGACGGTCTCTCCTGAGGTTTATTACTGTACCTTTGCCACGAAGGTTATATTTTCAGTGCCCTTTTTATGCTTGTTTCTTTGTTTGTTTGTGGATAGCATAATTCGAGAAGATGTGAATGGATCTGTGCTGTAGTTGGTCGTCGATAAAGAAATTGGAGTAGCCACTTTATATGGTCCTGAACCGGAACTTCCAGTTTTGACATACTCAGTATTCTGAACATCATTTATGATCATGATCTATTCTTATATCTTGATACAAACTTGTAAACATGTCTTTGCTTGTGACTTGTACTTGACCTAGTTGGGCAAAAATGTACAATAAAGGTCTTAATTCATTCAACATATTACAAAAAAGTTAATGAAATGTTTGTATTTTACAGACGGAGAATCAGCTACCAGGGAATATCAGTCAGACTGAAGATGGGAAACCTCCGATCTGGGTTCAACGCCGTCCTGCTCTTCGGCCTGATGATCGCCTGTCTCCACCTCTACACGCTACGACAGCGCATGCACCAACTGGAGGAGAAGATGACGATAGTGAAAGACGGACACAGCGTCGTTCGCAGAAGCCTCGCGACAGAAGAGGAGCCAGAAAACGCGCTGGGTTCGAACGTCCCAGTCGAAGGTATTGAACTTGAAGAAGGTTCCGTCGACAAGACCTTGGGTAAACCACAAAATCTTCAAGACCCTTTCGTAGACAAGAACTTGGGTGAGCCACAAGGTCTTGACAACATTCCCTTGGTCAAAATTGACATGGCAAAAAACACAACACAAGCCCCAACAACGATATCTACTAAAGCACCTACTAAAGTAGCTAACACTACAACAACTGCCGTCCAGAAACCAATAGCATCTACTCCATCCCTCAGAGCAACCTCTGCACCCTCCGATCCTATCATCAACCCACACAACTTCTCATTCATCTTGAACAACCCAGACAAGTGTGGAGATGGAGACGTTCTCCTACTTATTCTCGTAACAACGACCGTACAGGGAACGATTCAGCGGGAAACCATCCGCAGAACATGGGGCAACGAGTCCAACATCCCCGGCGTTGTCATCAAATTGGTTTTCGCTATCGGTCAAACGGACGATTGGGCCGCTCAAGCCGCTCTGGTGGAGGAGAACAACAAGTTCAAAGACATCATTCAAGAGGATTTCGTAGACTCCTACCATAATCTGACCTTAAAAACGGTGATGTGTTTAAAATGGGCTTTCCAGTACTGCCCCAAGGCTCGCTTCATTATGAAGGCTGATGATGACACCTTTGTCAACATCTTCAGCATCACGAGGCATCTGATTGGTCTACACAAATACCACGCCAAAAGATACGTGACAGGGTGGGTGTACGTGGACACCAAACCCATCCGCGATCCCACGAGCCAATGGAACAAGTGGTACGTCAAGTACGAGGACTACCCACGTGACTCGTATCCCAAGTACCCTTGCGGGTTTGCCTACGTCATCTCCAGTGACATCACACAGCTTCTCTACGAGACTTCTTTGACGATTAAGTATCTATTTTTAGAAGACGCGTTTCTTGGGCTCTGTATGGAGAAACTTGGCTTTGAGCCGGTTCATCATGGCGGGTTTCTCCCATGGTACACCCACATAGATTCCTGCCAGTTCGACTGGCTTATGGCGTCACACTGGGTGAAGAGTTATGAGTACATGTGGTACTTATGGAACACTCTCACGAGCTGTTGATCATATTCCAATATAACTTTTGTTAAAGATCTATTGGAAAGGCTCTGTCTCACAAATTGTTGAAACCTATCTTCATCTGTGAATAAAAAAAAGTTCGACAGAAATAATGATGTTCATAGTTCCAACTTCGCATGCGCATCGATTGGGTTGTGGGTATTATGTCAAAGGTGAAGGCCCCTAACTTGTTAACAGTCTTGTCTAGACTATTCCCAATACATGTCCAGACTTGCTTTGTTTATGACTCACGGGTCTTCACCTTTGACCTATTGTGCACAATGTATTTTGCTGCGCATGCGTAGTTGGTACCTGGAACCTCCTTACAAGTGAGATGATATAATTTCAAGTGAATGTATATCGTTTGGAATTTGTTGTATCGAATAGCTAGAAAAGGGTTTTGAATACAATCATCTTATATATGTATCTTAAATGTATCGGTGTGCATGCGATAAAAAATCTATTAATGCTTTCCAATACAACGATTGCTTTGAACATCAGGGAGCACATATCACATAACAAAATACAAGATGATGTACTGTACTTATCTTTCACAATCAGGTATAACTTATATGCACGTTAGTTGTAATATGATATGAAACCAAGTTAGTAATGATTACTAATGTCCAGTTCTTCCATCCATATACAATACCTTCAGGATATTATATATGCACGTTTGTTGTAGACAATGAAAAACACATAGTCTGCTACATGACTAAAACATATGGACATGTAGATAAATAAACATACAGGGTTGATACTTTACTCTAGACATGTGTCAAATTTGTCTTGCATCTATATGTTACTAGGCAAGACCCTGCATTGAGTATGACGCCTAGAAGACAATAAAATGATAAACGATATTATTGTTTACTTTTGTGCTTGATGCAAGACAGGAAAACAACAATTATTTGTGGAAAATGTGAATCAGAGTATACAAATGTATGACTAGTTTTAGTACAGTATAGAACTACTTGCAGCCATGGGCTGAATTGCGAGCTCATTGCGCTTCATCGTCATCATCTTCAAACTACATCATTAATACATGAAAACAAAGGCTAATATCTAAGAAAGTCTTTTTGATATTACTATGAAGCCCATGATATGCCTAGAACAAATTTGAAGCAACCATAGGCTTAGCTGAACATCTCCCCCTGGTAAGATCAAACATAATTGAAAATACGTACATGAGAATTCAGCTTGAGTACGCCCACGGACAGACATACACACAGACATAACGTTTTCTAATGAGACAACATAGAGATATAAGAGAAACTCCTATCAACGTTAGGCTATACAGATACAGATACAATATCATGGAGTGTCGATTATTAATCAACTCATCACGGTACAACAGCGACTCTACCGGGCCCGTTAGGAACTGCAAAAGTCACACACACACACATGTAAGAAAAAGTATGGAGCTTGAATGAGATGTTCTTGAGTTGTATTTTAAACACGTGGCATAACACTTAGATTACAGTATCGAAGAAAAAAAACATCAACATATTTTCAGGGATCGAAAGAAATAGCATTCACTGTCAGATAAAGTTAGACATACATAAAGACGATGCTAGTGTTTACAATTACACGTAGATAAATTGGAAAATGTTACAAATCAAAGCATAAATTTCACACTTTTTATGCATTTTTTATGTTCAGGATATTCATACCATAAGTAAGTCAATTATCGCTTAGCTGAATGAGTAAGACATGTGCTCAGCTCAATGAGCAAAAATTTACAATGAATTCATTCAGTCAATAGTTAAGTTGCTGCACCGGTTTTTGCACTTTGTGACTGACCCAAATTAATCTGTATTTTCGTATCTGAGGGTAAATATCGATATAATTTCTGTTATCATATTCTCCTTTCGTTCAAGCAGTCTGGCTGTGCTTGTAATTTATGTGTTCATCTACTGATGATTTTAGAGTCAAAACAACTAAAACAAATTAATGCAACTCGAACACTAGTAAGACGCCATCTTCTGTGAACTTTGACCCGAAAGACAGCATGAGTTGTCTGTCTTGATTTGCATCATCTGGCTGAGCGTGGAGTTTCTGGCGGTCGTTTTCCGTGCAGATAAAACATAGGGTAAGTTTAGTTTTATCAACTTTTGCATATGAAGTCTCACAGTTTTATTCTATTATCATCAAAACATGTGGAAAGTTACAGTCACTAGTATCTAGTACAGAAGCCCCTACTGTACTTACAGACAATTAGTTCTACTCCACGATCATTTATAGTTCTCGGAAGTGGACGATTCTAACATCATCTCGAATCTTATGGAGAAGTCAAACTGTTTGCCAACTCCTCAGATATTGATCTAATCATAACCGGAATTTTCTACTGAAGCGCTCAGTCTTCAGTTATCTGACCCAATTGCTCTGGTCTCGTGTCTCGTGTCCAGAGCTATTTGGTCAAGTAGCTGAAGATGTTTGAAGGATTTATGATTAGCCGAAATCTTTTGTTGATTTGGTGAACAGCTTATTTTCCCTATGATGTAATTTGCCAAATCCGATGAAGAATATAAAGTTAGTCAATTCCTTGAAAACAACTTACTCTGGTACAATGGGCAGTGTAAAATAGTTGATACATTTACTAGTAGATATTTGAATTCAACTTTTGTGTTTCATAACACTGTGATACCCACTTCCCAGGCATATTGGGATTTAGCAATCCCCAATCTTGACTGGAGAAGGATTTGGATGTGCCAAACTTGTACAATCAAGCACAATAAGTTGCGTGAATTTAACTTTAAATTATTAAATAAAATACTACCTTGTAAGTACCTGCTCAACAAATGGAAAATAAGAGATACGTCAGGAAACATTTACAGCCCTACCTGTGATATATGTGATAAGATCGAAAATTATGAACATATGTTTTTAGATTGCAGTAGATTGAGAAACTTTTGGTGTAGAATAAGTGTAACTCAGGATGAAGTTTTGTTTGGGATCCAAAGAATGCTGTGCTTGCCTATTGACAATAGCAAAGTACTCGATCTATGTCTCCTGGTTAAAATGTAAAAACAATCCTAGACAACTCATGAGAGATGATGTTAATATCGCCCACTTCTTTTCACAATTATTTTCCTGCATTTGCAATTATGTACCCTGGTTGAATTATGTACCCTGATGGAATTATGAGCCCTGGCGGAATTATGTACCGTGGTGAAATTATTTACCCTGGTGGAATTATGTACCCTGACGGAATTATGTACCCTGGTGGAATCATGTATACCCTGGTGGAATCATGTAACCATGATGGACTTATTAGCCCTGGCGGAATTATGTACCCTGATTGAATTATGTACCCTGGTGGAATTATGTACCCTGGTGGAATTATGAGCCCTGGTGGAATTATGTACCGTGGTGAAATTATGTACCCTGGTGAAATTAAAATCTTTGAAAAAATGCTAATATCACCTCAAATGTATTTTCACAGGGGAGAAGGAATCAGATTTAACGAGGATGGACAAAATCTTTTCTGCCCGTACGATTGTGGAGAAAATCGTTTCCGCCGTTCGTCGCGGCAACATCCCTCGGCCGCCCGTCCTCAGCTGTATCCTCGCTGTCCTGTTCATCACGATCTGCTACGAGTTCTTCCAAGTCAACCAACAGGTGCGAGCCAGAAATCACAGACATAGGCCCAGTTTACACACGCACTTTCCAACCATACTCGGAGCACACTCAGCCGAAGTCCGACTTTGGACAGCGGAGTCGATTTTGGACTGTGTAAACAGAAATTTAGGGTACTCATGTACCATTTTCCCGGACTCGACTTGAGTAACCCCGAGACCATGCTGAAGCTGCTCAGCTGGTGGTGGTCACTTCCAAATTCCAAGCCACTTCGCGGTCCCGTGTAAACAGACCGCACTTGAGTTGGACTTCGACTGGGTGTACTCCGAATGTGCTTGGAAAAGCGTGTGAAAACCCAGCCATTTCTTAAATCTTGCCAATGGGAATGAGTGGTATTTACACATGGCATAACACTTAATATTGAGAACTGATCATGAATGACCGCATACACATATTCTCAGGGGCTGAAAGCAAAACACTGGTAAAGATTAGACATCTATGAAAACTATACTAACGTTAACAAAATCTGTAATAAAAAATGTTAATAAAAATTAAATCATACATCTTATCCTTTTTCTTTTCTATGTTCAGAATAAAATATGAATATGCAATAAAGAATATTATTATCAGTATGCGTACAAAAGGTACGTCAATTACCGATAAGCTTAATGTGTGTAAACATGTATTAATGGTCACCAGTAGCTCATTGGGGCAAACATGTCAAATAAACTTAGCAAGGTAACAGTTACTCATGACAAGCAAAGTGGATACATATTGCAGCACCCACTACCTTTCGTCACTGATCACTGGTATAGATTAGACAAGACTAGACAGTGTCACTGGTAGTGGATGCTACCTGAAACGTCTGACCGTCTCCAAAGTCTGCCCAGTTGCTTAAGTAACTGCTACCTTGCGTATCTTATTACATTGATGTCTAACCTTTATCAACGTACAATAAAATTGTTCATTTATTCCTTCTCCGTAAGGTCCGGACCATGGAAGGGACGCTCATGGAGAGGGAATCACAGCAAGACGGACAGCAGGAGGCTTCCCAACGACGATTGGACCTCACCGCTAAAATCAAGAACGGTGTGAGGAACAACAAGCCTATCCTGAACCCGCATCCGTTCACGTTTACCTTAAATAATCCTGATAAATGTAAGGGCGAAGACGTTTTCCTTCTCATCATCGTGACCACGCCACCCGAGAGTCAGTCACAAAGGCAGGCCATCCGGGAAACCTGGGGGGATGAGTCCAACATACCAGGGGTCGTCATCAGAACCATCTTTGCAGTCGGCGTGAGTGATGACGCAGGGATCCAACAAACTCTTAAAGACGAGAACGAGACCTTCGGAGACGTCATTCAAGAAAACTTTGCAGACTCGCCACGAAGTCTTACCATCAAACAAGTCACGGGTTTAAAATGGGCCCTCCAGTTTTGCCCCAATGCCAAGTACGTCATGAAAGTAGAGTGCAATACTTTTGTGAACATTTTCAGCTTGGTTAAGTACCTGAAAAGACTGCGCGGAGCTGGCTCGAGAAGATTAGTGCTGGGTTGGGTCTATAACGACTCAGCACCTGTCCGTGACCCAGAAGGGGAAGACAGGGAATGGTACGTTTCTATGGATGACTTTCCGAGGGAAACATACCCTGCATATGCAGGCGGTTTCGCCTTCGTGATGTCCAGCGACATGCCGCGGCTTCTGTACGAGGCATCCCTGACCACAAAGTACCTATTCATGGACGACATCTACGTCGGGATCTGCCTGGAGAAGCTGGGCATTGCTCCGCGGCATCACGGTGGGTTCTGTCATTGGGACGTGGAGATCGACTCGTGTCACTACAACTGGCTCATCGCGACCCGCTGGGTCGACTCGCCGGAAAAAACGAGGAAGTTTTGGTCAGCCATCACATCGAAGTGTTATTAGAACCAAATCTTGTAGGTAGATGCAAGCATCTGGCTTATGCTTAGGTCCCAATTGCGCCAGTTCCCGTCGGGGGTGTAGTCCCGGCCTTGTCCCGAAGCCACCAATTTGTCCGCACATTGATTGGCTGTCTATTTGTTACCGGGTCCCGCGTTGATTTTAAGGCCGGGTTAAAATGATTCGGGGTCCCGACCGGGCCCCAAAATAGCCTGGCAGCCGCAGGGTGTTCCACGGGGCCACGTAGGGGTCACATCCAAAAGTGCAAAAAAATGCCAATGAACTACCCGGCGGGGCCCTTTTTCCAATGGGACCTAGGCATAAGTTGTAGTCTGTTAGGCTTGCTTTTTGTAACATGATAGATTTCGAAACTAGATTTGCAACGTTTATAGATTTTTGCAACGTAGGTAGATTTACAACATTTAGTACATGTTTCTAATAGTCCACTTTTTTTATCTATTCCTTATAAAACGTTGCAACAGCACACCTAAATACTGAGTCTTAGTCGGATCTGCTTGGAAATTACCAGAACCTGAATTAGGAAATTTTGCCCAACAAAAGTGAAAAATTATTCATAAGTTACGAGATACATTCAAAGAACTAAAGCCAAAAAGAAGATACGCGACTGCCTAGTTAAACTCCGTGTAAATAAATCAACAACTTGGTTATAATGAAAATTGAATTCCACTGTAGCTTCTGAGTATGTTAATGTTGGGTATGTGCGATGTTCAGTAAACATTAATGCATCTACATCTCTTTCTATGAAGAATTGTAGATAAGTAATGTGTGCTGATAAACACACGTAGTACATGCACGAGGTAGTCTTTGTTTGAGAGTTAGGTAATCTAAAGTGTAGAATGTATATATCAATATGATATAGTTGGTCCTGAACCTTCCAGTCTTTCTGGCTGTAACCGATATATTACTTATCATATGTGGGCTTAATTCAGGCGCTGGGCTATCTAGTCTAGTCCACTGGTAATCGTACAACATACTGATCTAACTAAAACACCGCGTCAATTCTCGACCCTGTTTCTTGCCCTTGTGCTGTAAAATACTCTTGAATAAAACCCATATTATTATCATTATTATTATCATTATCATTATTGTGTTTCTTGTACATGTATCTTCTTTGTGGTCGAAAAGTTTGCACTTTAAGATTCTTTAGCAAGTAGAAAAAAGGGAAAATACATTCTGATTTTTTTAATAATCATTAAAAACTGTGGTGAAAACCACCTTTCGGACTATGATACTTCACGCTCCAGTGGTTACGGGTCAAAAGTTGGCTTGCAAATGTCCAGAAGACAAAGTTTTTGTGTGGCAAAATTTGAAACGCAGTCACTGAAGCGTGTACAAATTTTTAAAAGGCGCTGAGGTGGCTGAAATATCAAAACGTCTGTTACTCGGTACTTGGGAAAAGGTTAACGCAATCGTAAGTGACTATTAAGTGAGATCTAGAAAAAAATGCCTACAAAATGCGTCGGACGAACAAGTTACAATTTAGCACCCATATATAGCTACAATTGGTGCATCACGGGACAGGAAAACAGGTTGGACCTGTTAGGGCCAACCTATTTTCTTGTCCCGTGAGGCTATACCAGAGGACTTCTTGCCGATGCCGAACGTCTTGTTGGAGTCGGAGCTATAGGGCCCTTCTACGGATACCGCATCCTACTTTCATGGGGCAGAGGGAAAGAGTTTTCTCTTGACTGTACTACGTCGTGGTGACACAAAGGTACGATGTAGTTCTCCCCAAATTACGACGTCTTATTGTCGTGGCCTATGAGCTACTTGTTCACTGACCCTTAAATTGTAAGTAACCTCCCCCTTTTTCGTTGATAATTTCCCCTTAATCACCTGTAATTGTATTTTCAGAACCTTTCACAAGAAGACCAGATAACAGAAATGGGGAAACGTTGTACCAGCAAGGCTCCTCGGACTGCGCTTGTCGTCTGTGTCCTCGTCGTTTTCCTCAATCTACTGTGTGTGTTTTCCGCACGCCAATACATGTACGCTACATCAGGGGAGACACTAGAGGAGGGAGGCGGCTCTCGTCACGATCGACCGGACTTCCTCTCAGCCATTGCCAACAACACGGGAAACAAACCAGCGCTAAATCCGCATCTCTACTCTTTCACTTTGAATCAGCCATATAGATGTATTAAAAAAGACGTTTTCCTTCTCATCATCGTGACCACGCCGCCCGAGAGTCAGTCACAAAGGCAGGCCATCCGGGAAACCTGGGGGGATGAGTCCAACATACCAGGGGTCGTCATCAGAACCATCTTTGCAGTCGGCGCGAGTGATAATACAGGGACACAACAAGCCTTGGAAGACGAGAACGAGACATTTGCAGACATCATTCAGGAAAAGTTTGCAGACACAAATGGCAACGGCACCCTTAAAACAATCATGTATTTAAAATGGGCTTTGATGTTTTGTCCCGATGCCAAATACGTTATGAAAACATCTCCAGACGTCTTTGTGAACATCTTCAGCTTGGTTAACTACTTGAAAGGGTTACCTACATCTAGAGCGGCCAAATTGCTGTTTGGTTGGGTCAACACAGACAAAAGACCTGTTCGCGATCCAAACAGTGCGTGGAAGCAATGGCACGTAGCAAAAGACGAGTTTCCAAGCGACACGTATCCACCTTATGTCAGCGGGTTCGCCTACGTAATGTCAAATGACATGCCGCGGCTTTTGTACGAGACATCTCTGACCACAAAGTACTTATTCATGGAGGATGTTTACTTGGGTATCTGCCTGGAGAAACTGGGCATTGCTCCGCGGCATCACGCTGGGTTCTATCCTTGGTTTGTTGAGATCAACTCTTGTAAGTTTAAGTGGTTGATCGTTTCACGCGGAGTTGGCAACCCGGAAAAGATGATGAAGTTTTGGAAGGCTCTGACATCAAAATGCTAAACTCTTAGTAAAGTCGAAAGTTTGATAGCGACGTTCGAACATTCAGTATTTCTTCCTATCGTCAAGATTACGTGGTTGGACAGCAGTTAAGGATAGGTCTATGATTGTTTTGCCCGACTCACCGCACACACGCCTAATCGATTGTTTGGACTATAACCTAAAGACTGGTGGGCCGCTAATGTTTTCATTTTCGTTTTCCTTCTTGTAACGCTACATTGTATTTATTTTCAAAAACCCTTCTACACCTTTGAAGATTTTCTACATAAGCTTAAAGGTGCGGTAAACAGCAACAACCAAAATGCAATTAACTAGGCTATGATTACGCTTTTCCACAAGAACAATAAATTCACAAAAGCCGCCATGGCAGATAACACAATTAATAGAACTTGCAAGTCACTTTAGATCAATGTGGGTGACTTGAAATTTAGAATGGAAGGCCACCCTACTATTTCCCTATCATCCTGATTGGAGTCTCTATCGACACTTTTAGTTGGATATAGATGGTACTTACTAGTGTATTGTATAAAGGTGTGGTGTAAATTTATTTGCAATTTGAAAATGTGCTTAGTCTGTTAAAGGGTTATTGAACGCACAATGTATTATCTTTATGTAGTCGTATTCAAGCATAGAAACCAATAAACAGCGTACATTGTGTGATAAATTTCCTTGCCATTTGGACTTTACTTCCAAGAAAAGCGTGAGCATAACATGTTTGAACATACTAGTATACTAAACAGCCGCAATTCAGAAATCAGAAGATAAGAAGATGTCATAGAATCTCATAGTATCTGCTACTACTAACGTTTAGTCTCTACCTGACTACACTGGCTATAGGGAGAATGATTTTCCAGGGTACTTTGGTCACTATGTTTGGACAATGCACCCTGTTTTTGCCCCCAAGTATACTATTCACAAAGCCTAAGGAAGCTCTGATAGAAGCTAGCCAACAGTTCACCCTGTGTAACTTTCCTCAAGTTATGGCGAGCCAAGTATTCTTTCTGCAAAAAAAGCGAAGACATAGAAGGGTTGGACTTCTCATTCCTTCACACAGACTGGTGCTGTTTGGTCGATAATTTTAGTAAGTCCAATTTCCCCGTCGTGCTGGTGGATATTGAAGTTTAACACACATGGATCCCCAAGCTAAGTTAGAAATATGTTAATATGACAAACAGATATTAAGGTTTCTGTTGATGGTTTGCATCATACGATTATTGCCTGGCACGGTTGCGACGGCTCCCACCGTCGAGTCGTTCCGTGCCAGGCTGGAGGCCTCCCCGCCTTAGCCCGGGACCTCAACTCCCACCCCCACCCCCTACTTTGCCCCTGAATGGGCTATTTGGGGGTACCGAAATGTAGATGTAGATTATAAATGACAACACAAAAGTGGCCTGAATACGAGTAAGACAACGCAATCCTTGTCATGTTAATTGCCTGACCTATATTTCTCGTTTCGGACTGACTGGAAGTAGACCATTTATGCGTAGGGGACAGGGTATTCCTGTCAACTACTAGTATCTGATCTGAATATTCCAACTACAGTTTTCATTCTGAGTCGTAACACAAAAAGGTGCTTCGCTCCCATTCCCGCCTTCCCCAACACACCCTATTTTACCACCTCTCTTCAATTTCCCCAATTTCTTCAGTGGAAACCACTAATTACCGAAACACATCACCTGTTGGACTGGTGCAGTTCTTGCCCTTTGACCCCATAAGCAACAAGAATCGGCCAAAATTAAACTGTGCCGCCATTTTCCGAAGAATTCTTGGGGCACTGGGATTATTACGATAGGGTAAGTTTGGTCTAATTCATCACACAAAGTTTTCACAACAGCAGTCACTTTTGCATTATGTCACTCTCATTGTGTAGCTTACAGTAGGGCAAGGAGGATATAATTCAGAACAGCGCCGATTCTAATGCGACATGTAAGGTGGGGTAAGTAGGGCATGCATATTGTTTCCTTCGTTAAGAAGACTCTTTATGTTTTCGAGTCCGTTTGTGTGTTTGTAAAGAGCTAACTCAAGAATCTATTAGTACACTGTTATGATACTGATATGTCGCTAGGTGTCGACATACCAAATGACACGTTTGCTTATGAACCTCCTATCTAATTTAGATTGATATGGTACTGCATCTGAGTTTCAGGTTTTGGTATTTCGTGTTCTTAACATGTTATGGTGATGCTTTTGTAATTAACAGATAACTTTCAAGTTCAAGAACAAGTGGTGTTAGTTTGTGCCATTCCTGGCTTTCCTGAACCTGCAGGGGTGTTTTTGTCGAAGAATTTGAAACTGGATAACCCAACTACATGGATGAACGCGTTTTAAGATTTTTCGGTTGTGGATATCTTGTTAGCCTCTAGCCCCACACTAGTGCATCTTGATAGCTACCAGTCAAAATAGAAGGTTGCAGCGCTATTGCTGTATCTTTTAGATATTTTTCCTCTTAATTGGACTGAACCAACAAGAAAAGGTAAGGGGTGTTTTTTCTTTCTTTTCGTTACTACGACGTAAGCATTGTCCGCCATGCAGGATGAAGTTGCAGGCAAATTTGCGCACACGCCACTCATCAGACTAAGAACAAACATTTCGCACAAAGCCTTTATTCATATATGCATTTTATGTATTTCCAGATTCATACAGCAGAAGACAAGATATAGAAAATGGGGAAACTTTGTACCAGCAAGGCTCCACAGGCTGTGCTTGTCGTCTGTGTTGTCGTTCTACTCTATGCATATGTGTTGTCCCCACTGCACCAATATGTGGCATCTGTCAGATGGCCGCTACAGGAGAGAGGCTCTTCCCAAGATCGACCAGACTTCCTCAGAAACGCCCTGAACCCGCATCCGTTCACGTTTACCTTAAATAATCCTGATAAATGTAAGGGCGAAGATGTTTTCCTTCTCATCATCGTGACCACGCCGCCCGACAGTCAGTCACAAAGGCAGGCCATCCGGGAAACCTGGGGGGGTGAGTCCAACATACCCGGGGTCGTCATCAGAACCATCTTTGCAGTCGGCGTGAGTGATAATACACAACAAGCCTTGGAAGACGAGAACGAGACATTTGCAGACATCATTCAGGAAAACTTTGCAGACACATATCGCAATGCTACCCTTAAAACAATCATGTATCTAAAATGGGCTTTGATGTTTTGTCCCGATGCCAAATACGTTATGAAAACATCACCAGACGTCTTTGTGAACATCTTCAGCTTGGTTAACTACTTGAAAGGGTTACCTTCATCTAGAGCGACCAAATTACTGTTTGGTTGGGTCAACACCGACAAAAGGCCTGTTCGCGACCCAAACAGTGCGTGGAAACAATGGCACGTAGCAAAGGACGAGTTTCCAAGCGACACGTATCCACCTTATGCATGGGGGTTCGCCTACGTAATGTCAAATGACATGCCGCGGCTTTTGTACGAGACATCTCTGACCACAAAATACTTATTCATGGAGGATGTTTACTTGGGTATCTGTCTGGAAAAACTAAGCATTGCTCCCCGACATCACGGTGGGTTCTGTCATTGGTTTGTCGAGATCAACTCTTGTAAGTTTGAGTGGTTGATCGTTTCACGCGGAGTTGGCAACCCGGAAAAAATGATGAAGTTCTGGAAGGCTCTGACATCAAAATGCTGAACTCTCAGTAAACGTTAGATTGTAAACGACGAACATAAAACGTTTATGTAGGTTGTAAGTTTTGACAGCAGGGTGATATATCTTTAGTTCCTTGATCGACGATTCAAATTAAAAACTTGACAATTCTCTCTATTCGTTCTCTCTCTCTCTCTCTCTCTCTCTCTCTCTCTATATATATATATATATATATACATATACACATATATATATATATATACAACTATATATAACTATATAACTATATATATATAACTAGAGAGAGAGAGAGAGAGAGAGAGAGAGGGAGAAAGATAGATATAGATACATGTATATAGTTTTAGTTGGATGTAGATGATAATTATATAGAATGACGCAGTCTGTTGAACGATTATAGAACGCAAAGCGCGTTATTTGTATGTGGTGTCATTATAATAAATCAATTAATTGATAGCGCACATTGTTTTATACGTTTCCTTGTTGTTTGGACTTCACTTCTTAAACGACTTTGTACTTGAACATGGACTTTATAGAGATATATCCTTAATTTGAATAAAGACAGGCTAAAATAGTGTAGTCATATCTTTAGAATCAAGGACGCGAATAGACTTACATGATTTCAAAGTAGTTTAAAAAAAACGCAGCTAGTAAAATGCAACAAAAGACCCATAGGACAAGCCTGAACGAATCATCTGTTTGAAGACTAGGAAGTTAGTACTTCTACTTACTCGCTAACACTCTTCCTTCTCCTATTTCATGAAAACCCGCAGCAGAGGATGTAAAAGAAAATATACTGATGAACTGTACCAGTTGCTGCATTATCAAAGGCAACAAGTGTACATGTACATGTTTGCGGGTCACAGTCAGCCATTTGGGATATGTATCGAGGAATGTGTGATGCAATGATTGCTGGGAAAGTCTCATTTACCCCCCTGGATTTGGTGTGTAGTGATGGTCACGTGGCTTGACGTCATTCCCTGGTTGATGAACCGGTCTCTCAACATACATGACACCCTGATTACTTGGCAGACCTACCCAACCCCATCATCATGGCGGCAATGCCGGAGGGGCTTCAGGGTAGGCCTCCAACTGGACATACCATGTTAACCAATTTGTTCGACCCATTACACCATAAGATTTAGGTGGAAGGTCGAGGCTACTGACAGGACTATCCTATCAATAAGAATGTTGCTGTCACTGTAAATATGACATTTTTTTCCTATCCTGCTTTTTTGTGCTATTTGGGTGTTTCTGTTAATAATCTTTTGCTAATTATCTTCGCCGAGTACTTGTACTCGGAGAAGATTATGTTTTCGGTTGAAAAATCTGTTGGGTGGGTCTGAATGTGTGTCAGGAGCATAACTCAAGAAAGCTTCAATGAATCTTTATGATTTTTGGTAGGTGTGTAGTGGTTGTGCAAAGGAAGGTCAAGTTCGAAAATGGTTCACCTTGCGTTTTTCAACAGTACTGCAGCGAACTTTGCATTTTTTTGTGTGTGTATGTAGGCAAAAAAAGTGACGAAAACGTTGATGGATCTTCATGATTTTTTGCAGGTGTGCAAATGTTGCGAAAACGGAGGTCAAGTTCAAAAATGATTCCCCTTGTATTTTCCGTCGGTACTGTAGCGGGCTTTGTGTGGATGTGTATTTGTATGTCGCCAGTATAACTCAAGAAACTGTTGATGGATCTGTATGATATCTAGTGGATGGGTAGGGTTTACAGAAAGGAAGGTCAAGTTCGATAATGGGCCTTCTAGCGGGCACCTAAGGTACTGCAACAGAGCTTCAAAATTTGGAGGCATATTTTCTGAAAGTGCTATGGTCATGATTTTTGTGTGTTAGATAGTTCATGCCACAGAAAGTAAGTTCTGTAAATTTGGGCCCCCTTGTGGCTTGTTAAGAACTGCAGTGGGTCTTTTTGTTTTGACATTCGGACATGAATAACTTGAGAAGGGGTCGACAGATCGTCGTGATATTTGGTATTTACAGAGCTCAGATGGTGCTTTACATAATCAATGTCTAATTATTGCAAATCAGGAGCTAATTTGCATATTTAGAAATGAAAGTTTGTTAACCCACTGCATTTCATAATCGGACATGGGACTGTCAGGTCATGTAACCAGATGGCCTTGCATAAACGTACATGTAGGTCAAATAAATAAACTATCCTCCAAGCAGAGGTGTGGGTCCTGCTGGTTTTTAACGCGTTCAGTTTAGGCATTTTTGTTCACCACGATTGGCGACATAATGAAAAGGGGACTAAATAGAAAGCCTGAAACTCTGTGGAGAAGCCCTCACCGGTGTCAAGTCCCACCCCTATCTTGGAGCACAACTGTCCGACGATCTGCGGTGGGACACCCATATCAACTACGCCACTAGCAAAGCCGGTAGGGTGCTAGGGGTCATTCGGCGCAATTTGACCAATTGTCCATCTAGGGTCAAGGCCACTTGTTACAAAGCGCTGGTGCGGCCCCACTTGGAATATAGTGCCACCGTCTGGGACCCGTACACCACCAAAGGGATACAGGCGGTGGAGGCCGTCCAGCGCAGGGCCGCCCGAGTGACTCTGAATGACTACCGGTGGACTAGCAGCGTGACACAAATGCTCAATGACCTGTAGTGGACCCTTCTCTCTGAAAGGAGGAGGAACGCCCGCCTCACCTTTTTCTATAAGCTAGTCCATAACTACATCAATATCAACACAGATAGTCTACTGAAACCAGCTCAGGGGCGCACCCGGGGGAGCCACACGTGCACGCTCAAATTTCAACCACTTAACGTCCGGACAGACTCTTACAAACATTCATTCTTCCCCCGCACCATCCCCGAGTGGAACGCCCTGCCTGGCGCGGTTATTACGGCTCCCACCATTGAGTTATTCCGCGCCAGGCTGGAGGCCTGCCCGCCTTAGCCTGGGACCTCCTCCCCCCCCCCTACTTTGCCCCTCGCGGGGTTATTTGGGGGCTATCGAAGTTGAAGTTGAAGAAGGTCACAAGGGAAGAGGTAAGGATCAGGCAAAATATCATTCACCACTGTCTTGTTATAGACGAGTTGACAGCCACTCCATATATAAGACGCTATAGACGTAATATAAGCATGCTAATCCACCCACTTTCATGATAATGTTTTAAACTACTGTCATCATAATGGCACAAACGGGTAATCTCCAAGCAGATGTAAGGATTCGGCTCATTCTCAGTGTTCTACGCCTGTGTTTGCAACATTTAGCACTATTTTCTAGTATTGCACTTTTTAACATAACCTTTTTCCCCCTCCTTGTTACAAAAAGGTGAAAATGGTACAAAATGTTGCAAACACAGGCTAAGAACACTGTGCATGAGCTGGACCTTACATCTACTTGTAGAATACGCACACTAGATAGTGGTTAGATAGGTCGCAACCGACAATTAAGAGTCTTTGAAGAACTCACGGACGCCTGAGGCAGCGTAATTAACTCCTGAATTATTTGACCCGAAGTTTGGTGACAAAACTCAAATCCACTTAGCCGTGTTTGTTGTTCTGATGCTAATGTTTCATCGTCAATATTTACGTAATTAAGTTTTTTCCACCCTCGTGTCTGGATACATGTTATAGAACTTTGCTTCTAGATAATATAACGCTACACCCAGAATCATCTGAATCGTGTTTGGCTTGAGTACGGTCTCGAATTCTGTGGACTTTTTGGACGCAGATTCCTTCATTCAGAATCAGTTACTGTAGCTACATGATCGGCGATGGACACAATAACAAAACTGACCCCAATGACCCGCCATCACGAGACGAAGACAACTCACACCGAACAGTCACACCAGTCTTTCAGCTTTCGCGCAGACTGAGCACAAGGCCGGGTCCATGCTATAAAGAGGGGTGACCTAAATGTTACAAAATCAAACAATGTTAACATTAAACTTCTAATTTCCAATTTCACCCGCGTTCGTCATAAAAGAAAGCTTTCATTTCAACTTTCATTGCTTTAAATTCAAATCGTGGCGCTGCAATGTTACAGAGCAACTTCAGCTGAAAGAAAACGTCCCCAATCTTAGTTGAACATTCTGACGCCACGTCGCAGTGAATATTTCGTATTTGGGAGCGGTTTGAGTTGTCAGTTAAAACATGAAGAGAAGAAGTCTTTGACACATTCAGAACAACGCACGTTTTGAACAACAACATCGGTAAGTTACGGCCCTCTTCCTTATAGATACTGTTTTCGCGGTTGCATTGTTGTCATAAGTGCATCGGATTACAAAATATGACGAAAATTCGGTTGTCCCTAAAACTATACAGGGTCATTTGCTTGTGATTAACTACTTCAAACTCATGTCAGAAATGTCTGGAATCCGCTAAGACAGCCGACTTGACACCCAGGCTTTGTGCAGGGAACGACGCTTAAGGCAACGTCAAAAGAAGTGGATCAAGAGATTGCTATCATAAGAATGTAATCCTCACATTTACGTTACCTTGAGCTAGATGTATATGAATATATATTGGTTGTCATAAACATCTCCTTAAGTCCTCTTAAGAGCTAGTCTACTTATAGATATACAGCAATCAAACCCATTCAGTAACCGGGTACTGGCTTAGTGTTGGGCATAGAGCGGGGGTAAGCACAGTCAAATCTGTCCATTGTGACCACCTAAGGGAGTTGATGAAAATGATCACAGTAGATAGGAGGTCACAATACACAGAATTGGGTCAATTGAAAAATAAATCTAAGGGGCTTCTAAGAAGCGGCAACAATGGGCAGGTGGTTGTTTTCTTTTCATAACATACATGGTGAGTGTCGAGCTAGTTTCTCGGATGTGCAGTACTCCATTTCTCCCTATCCTCCATAGCTTTAGGTAGGTCTTCAAAGTGCAGCATGATTGCTTGCACAGTTGTTGAATGTATGTTGTGTTGTTCTCCCTACTCTTGCGTGGTCATGCTTTGGCACCCATAGGAGAACATCGCTTATGATCTCTCCCTTACTCCACCTGGCATGCCCAGCAAACCGTAGTCTTTTCTCTCCTATATGATATGGGGGGGGGGGGTAGGTAGTGTTTTTTTCAATAGATGTTTAGAGCAGAACGAAATAAACACCTTTGTGTAGCTGCCATCCAGCTTTTTCTCAAGCCGTCTCGTAAGTGTCCACGTGCTGTTGCTTGAAAGACGCTTCGCTTCATTTTGGTTTGAAGAGTTGATTTTCAGATCACTGAGAGCTTGTCTATTGCATTCCAGTGTATTTTCGTATAGTGTGCGCCAAACCAGTGACCTACCAAAGTCAAACAGCTGCCACGTCTAAAAGTTCAAGTAGAAAACTTGGCCTCAATAACTAGGTGGTCTCTAAACACAGGTCATCGTTAGTACAAGCTGACCTGCAGCTGTTGTGTGTGAACAATGATATTTGACACGATAGTCATGAGTAGATTTGATAAGAGTTTCTCTGTGTTTACATCGTGACAAATTGAGTGGTGGGCGTTAACGCTAGCTTGAATGTTTTTATCTGACTAAAGAATATGTTGCCTCCGGCAAAATGCGCTTACCTTGTAGGCAGGTCACATTGTTCTCCAGTTACATATTTCTTATTTGAGTTGTACACCCCGTCTTCATGTTTTACACAAGAAAGGGACAACAACCTAACGACGGTTTTCCGAAGGAGTACGTCAAGAAATCGTTATGTAAAGAATGTGGAACACTGGTAGAAGGGTGTGAGAGCAATCTTTTATTTACAGATAATTGACTTCTTAAAAAAGCTGACTTGTTTATCACTAGACATCATTATCGTCGCAAGGTCCCATGATTATGCTAACTAACCTTCAATGTTATTGAGTTTGTTGTTGCGCCTTTTTTTAAAGATCAGGCAGATGAAACAAACAAAAGCATAGATGATACTACTGCTCTGAGAAAGTAGTGTAGAGTAGAGTAGAGTAGAGTAGAGTAGAGTAGAGTAGAGTAGAGTAGAGTAGAGTAGAGTAGAGTAGAGTAGAGTAGAGTAGAGTAGAGTAGAGTAGAGTAGAGTAGAGTAGAGTATTCTCAGTCCGGGTAGACTACCAGACATGAAGATAATTACAAACCTTTTTGTTCCATGTCATTGGCTTTACTTTAAACGTCTGAGTTGTTTATAGCTAGATATCATCATTGTCTCAAGGACTCAAGATTGTTCCGAGTAACCTTAGACTTGTTAAGGTAACAGACAATGCAATAATGATAAACATTAGGTAACAGTTACTCAAGCAGCTGGACTTGTCAGATTGTTGGACTACAGCTCTTTCCACGACCAATGCTGGACTAAAGATCTTGACGAAAAGTGGTGGATGCTATCTGAAACATCTGACCGTTTACACAATCTAGCCAGTCTCTTGTGTAACTGTTACCTTGTGTAGCTTATTACCTGGATGTCTAACCTTCATCGATGCATTAAGAACGACGTAATTAGTTAATTAGAGTGTCTAGACCGCTGCAGCAGCAGAACGTAGCCTTAAGGGGCCAGTGATAATCTTGAGAGCATTCGTGAGAAAGACGTGGATGCGTCGTATGCAATTCCTGGTTGTCGTGGATCCTTGTCGTAGTCGGTTCTATCATAGTCTCTCTGAAAAATCCTCCGACAAAAAGAAATCACACGACGACCATGAATGCACCTTGACTAAAGTTAATTATGGTTAGCGAGCGAGTCAAGTGAACGCGTAATGACCAGGATAATTATGCGCTGAACATAACAGACAGCTAAGCATTGTGGATTGTCCAATACATGTAAGTAAGTGCGAGGTGCAACTAGAAGTTCATTTTGTATTGGTAGAAGTTGTTCTAGATCAAAGTTAAACTTTCCAACACAAAAAGTGGAATTCGCCAAATTTTCGAGTGATCAACTTCAGTCTTTGTCGATCAAGGAATAAGCAACCCACTGCTTCTGTGACGTCGCGTAAGGCAAATAGAACACGTGACTCCTTGAGCCATCTACAAGCTGGTGTGTTACGCCTAATGGCGGTGGTTGTGCCGGCTATATAGATACATCTACAACCATCCCTCAACAGAGACGGGGGCGCCATAGACTTTCTACAACTTATAACCCACTTCTCACCGAGTCATGTGTTGTATCTGCATAACGTGACGTCATAAAAGCAGCGGATTGTTCATTTCTTGACAAAACCCCGAGTTGATCAGTCGAAAATTTGGGTAAGTCCAACTTTGTATGTGTTGGAACTTACAGTTCACCTTTGACCCAGTATAGACTAGATCATTGACATGATTTCCATTGTTGTTCTTTTGTTGCATTTTTACAGACAAAGCAGACGAGGAAGCATGCCGATGAGGATAGGCAGCGTGCGTGGCAAGGTTCATGCCCTCTTCAACTGCCTGTTGGTCGGCTGCATCATCACCATATCCTACCAGCTTCACTCCCTGCTGCAAAAATGTGATAAAGAAACTGTGTCGAGAAACCTGTTCAATTCACCTGCCCTTGTCCCACATAGTCCTTTGGTATTGAAAAGCGGAGTGGGAAGTTCTCTGGGATCTGAACCTGGAGGGGGGAGTTGGCCACAAAGCTCGTCTGTAGTAAATCAACATCCGTACCACTTCGTTTTGGAGCATCCGGACAAATGCAAGAACCAAGATGTCTTTCTTCTCATAATCGTCACCACGTCGCCGAAGAATTACATACAGCGGCAGGACATTCGCCGTACCTGGGCCAACGAGTCGAACATCCCGGGAGTCGTCATCAAGAGAGTGTTCGCCGTTGGTCAGCCTAAAGATCCGGACGTCCAACAAGCTATCGAACAAGAGAACGCCGCCAACGACGACATCATCCAGGAGAACTTCATCGACGCGTACCGAAATCTATCCACAAAGGCGATCATGGGATTGAAGTGGGCGTTTACGTACTGTCCAAACGCAAGGTTTGTCCTAAAAACCGACGATGACGTTTTCGTGAACCCTTATCGTCTGATGTACTACTTGAGAGACCAGCAGTCGAAGAACGCCAGCAAGTTGGTGACGGGGTGGGTGTATACCGGCGGGAAACCTGTCAGAGACCCGAACAGTCCGTGGAAAAAGTGGTTCGTAACGATGGACGAGTACCCGAGGGACAGGTATCCGAATTATGCGGACGGATTTGCCTATGTGGTGTCAAACGACATCACCAAGGCTTTGTACGAAACCTCATTGACGACGAGGTACCTATTTGTAAGAGACGCGTTCATTGGACTATGTATGGAGAAGCTCGGTATCCATCCGCGTCACCATGACGGGTTTCGTCTGAACGATGAGGAAGTGAGGTCGTGCAGTTTTGAAAGAGTTTTAGCCGCGCATCTACACGTTGTCGAAACTCCGGACATGATGAATACATGGAGGGCACTGAACTCTAATTGTTCGGCTATGAGAACATAGAATATTTCGTCATTTCAATCCGTGGACGAACCCAGAAAAGTGAAAAGCAATTGCTGTGTAATACCAAATCGAAAGAAGGCATAGTAAGAACTCATGACCAGTTTTTGATGAAATCAGCAACATTTCACAATGCAAGTCACAAGACGTGGTTAAATTTACATATCAATGTGGCCATATTGAAACTACACAACGGCAATAGAACATATCTGTACGTTGTAAAGTGTGATCCTCCTTTTGAGTTTAGGGAAAATGTCTGAACTTTCATTCTCTAAACCACGTAGATTTCGCAAATAGATCTGCTGAGTGTGATATTACGTTTAGTTGGTGTTGCAGACGTAACCTATTCCAGCCAAATGCTCTGTACTCATGTCACATAAAGACAAGGCATTGCAGTACGTAGTTTATACCAAATGTCATAGCAAGATGAAATTCATCATATAGTAAAGCCTGTACAAGTGACCACTTTTTGGTGGTCGCTTAGATAATTTTCCCTATTGACACAAGCATTAAGAATCCTGTCTATAGTGACCACCTGTCCACATGGACCAGATTTGATCTGTCCCGTGTGGTCTATTGGGACAGTTTTGACTAAACGTATACTTGACTTTGATATCTTATTTTTACTTGCTGTGTGTTTTGCCAGATGAAGAGGGGCCAATTGTGCTGTACAAAGACTTTGGTTGTTGATACTGAACTTTGGCTCTTATAGAGCAGCTAGTAGATTTTTGAGTGTTTGCCTTACTGCTCGTGGAAAATGTAAAATATAAATCTGGAATTAAAAAAGATGCTTTTTAGTTTGATGGAAAAGAAAATGGATGGAGTTAAATAAAGGGAAATATGTGCAAAAATACCACATTTCTCCATTTGTCTATTCTCTGTTTGTGAGTTTATCCATATATGGTGTTTGTACTCACGTGACCATGGCGTAGGGCTTGTCCGCCATGTTGGGTGATTAAAATTGTAAGTTTACAGGTACATTTCCATGTGTATATGCAATTTACATCACGTAATTGTACCCAGCTGGTTCATCCAAAGGGCATGATGATTGTGACGTCACATGCGAACACTGTGCAACATTTTTTCGCACCTTCTAAAACTAAACTGTGGATTTGTTTAACAAATTTTGAATTGAAAAAGGACACATCGATTTAACAATTCAACATTTCCAAGTAAAAGTTCAATCCGATTAGATACAACACTGAAGCGATGTGGCTTAGCAATCCGTTTCCCGGCAGGCTGAGGGACATTCACATATTGGGACTCAAGGTACCACTTGTATATGCAGGTTGATGCAGGCGAATTTGAGTTGTGAAATTACAATGCGGCCCCGTATCCGTTCGGAGTCTTTCGGATCTGAGGTTCCGGATCACTGTGTTCCATTTCCGGATACGTCAGGATCCGAGGCCATTTCTTGCAGTGTGATAAAAAGCAATAGTTATGATATGAAATCAACGTCATTATGTATCTGTTCTTTATGGTCACTGTTCTTTATGGTCACTGTCACACTGCAAACGACCTTGTTGATCGCAAGAAGGTCACAGAATTTCAGAATCGCCAGAGTTGAAAATGGCTCGGTGACCTGCGAACATTGACCTCTACAAATTGCGCAGTCATAAAAAGAACAACGGTCGTATTTTATATTGCGGTCGAAAATGCCCTTTGGAGCTCGTAAACTTGGTACTTTTGTACTTGGTACTCTTTTGTTTCTACACTTTAATTCATTGTTGTATTTCATCTTGTTTAAGAAAAATGGGGAAGGAATCTTATAGATCAGATTGATCTCTACTTTCTCCAGCACCATGTATTTTGATTAGTTACATGTATGTGTTGTTTTCTTTTTACCTGTGCGAATAGAACAAATAAAATAAATAGACTCGTCGGGCCAGCTACTAGAATTGTTCTGCTGTGTGTCGCCGACTTCAATTCACCATTAAAACTTCTGGCGTTTGTTTACTTGGATCTGGTGAACTCTGACTTCTACGTACATATCCTTAGGTGACCTTTTAACGAATCCCCAGGGCAATTCGTAGTTGTTACACTGCACATTCCAAAACAACTAAGGCATGTAATTAAAACATCGACTAGTTTATTTACAAAACGAGCCTGCATGTTTTATTCATTTTGCAGATAATTTTCAATCTTAATCTTTCGAGGTGATTGCCTGGAATCTAGCCTTGTTATGGTCCACTTCTAACGGTCGCTACCCCGCCAACAAGGAAACTAGCTATATAGACGCCGACTTAAGTCAAGCCAAAGAGACTGGATTCTAAGCTACAATATGCAGGAGTTGCTGGTTTATTCTATCCAGCTGCAGGTTACATTTTCTAGCCTGTTGAGTTTGATGCACAAAAGATATGTCTGCTAAGGTTACCCATTGACCCTTGGTGTAACATGCCGTTTTTCTTGTCGACTTTTAAAACGGGCCAGTCCATTTTTGGGGTGGGGTAAGGCATACAGAAGCGAGATTATACCAGTGAGTAATATAAAAGTACTAAAAGCTTTAACGATTTTGTCAGATTCAAACATCACTGAGTAAAGAGTCAAGTTTGAAGTGCGATTTTGTCAGACGGTCCACTGAAAGTCGGTGTGTAAGTTCCATATGGTCGTGTATGAAACAAGAGCTTTTCAAAAAAGCTGGCGTTTCGGCTACGTTTATGAGTGTGAATTGTCTTTTCCCTTTACTTGAAGTAAAATCTGCCAGAGAAAGTCACTCAAGGGCTGTTCAGTCTATAAGAAAAATTGTCATTTTGGGAAATGAGTACTGTTTTAATAGAGAAAGGCAGATTGGGGAAAGCAATTTTGAAGTTACGTCACTTAACTTAAGTGCTTTTGAAAAAGCTGGTCTTGGCCTACAACTTGTACTTATTTGTAAAATGTACAATAGGCTCATTATAAAAGCTATCAATGTAATTATGTACATGGCACGCAATAAAACATAAAATTTGAAAAAGCACCATTGAATCATCAGCACTATGGTAATTAAGTGAAATAGAAGTTCATAACAGCTAAGGTTCTATCTAAAATGACTACCAAATGTCAAACAAATCAACAGCTACCTCATCCGTATTATTCTGGTTTCCGCATTTACAACATTTCTTCCTTATTTTCCTGGGTAATTTTGCTAAAATTCATGAAAATTCCCATAGTTTTGTGCCGAGCGGCGCCACTTTCCACGTCCGTGTTGTCTGAATGAAGTCGATACTGAACAATGGAGCATTTGCTACTGTAACAAAGGATCGCTGTTTTGCAAACAACATCAAGAGCCTCTGTTTACATCGGGGATAGAAGTTTAGTGGCGAGTGTTTTGCAAGAATCATCTTACCGCGCATAGGAGCCGCTGCACGGTATTTTCCATTGCAATGAACAGAAAAATTCGAATGCCGGGTTTGGAATCTATGAAGTCCTGTTCATAAGACAAAGGCCTTGTATATATTAAATGAATATTTAAAAATAACAAATATAAAATATTTCTTTATTTATTAATGAAAAAATGAAAAAATGATATTCATAAATATGATATTGATAGATTAATATAATATCAATATATATTTTTGATATTCAATATCTAAAAAGAAAATAAAAAATCCATGCACGGACACGAACCCGGATCTTCTGGGTCCGAAGTGCTTCGCGTTGCCAGATGGGCTAAGCTGCGGTACGTAACCCGTCTTTCTGTACGTAATGCTATAACCTCACTATATGGTATCATTTATGTCGATTTTTGGTCGTTTTCTTGACGAAATCATTTTTTTTCTTCTGCAATCTTGTGGAATAGATGTAATATGGTCATTTTTCAGGATATCAAAGTCCGAAACCACAATGCAATGATATTTCCGAACAGTTGTAGCAGTTACATGCGGTCGCCCTCCTGTGTGTCATGCAAATCTAGCCTGCCTGCCTTTTCGTGCTCCCTTGCCATATAAGGCAACGGCTATACAAGGATTTGGGAACGTATTGCCATATAAGGTCTTCTGGTGTGCGACACAGTGTTGAACCAAACAGCATGCCTCCTTGATGCATGCATGCATCGAAGGTAAAAGCCAGGACATTGCGTTCCGGCGCGATGGCGCCGAAACGCAAAAACTCTATACTACAGCATAGAAGCCGTCAAGTATAATGCAACATGCAAAGGATTCGAGAAAATGCTGCACATTTTTTTTGTGTGGTGAATTAGTCGGCAACTGAAGTAGATAATGTGTCCACCATCATCGTCACCGCAATACCAACTGTTTCCGCTTAGTGGCCAATAGTCGTAAATCATCTGCCAAATGAAGCAGATGCTGTGTCCACCACGAAAACGTTACTGCAATACCAACAGTTTCCGCTTGGTGGCTAACGATTAACCTGTGCCTTGCATGACGAGTGTGTGCTTTGCTCTTTGGGAGCGGTAGATCACCTTTTATGAAGAGATGGGGGTCGATCGATTTGGTGAGCTGTGATTCCCTCCTTGGTTTAGGCAAGTGGTTTATGCAAGGAGATTCCTTGGTTTTAGTAACAAAGAAGGCTTTCACATATGATAATGCAAAATCATCCGTTTGGACACAAAATCAATCGACTGAATCTTGTCACGATGGTAACTCTAAACACAGTTCTGAATGAAGTATCTGGTTTAAATCCCTGGCAGGCCCCGATGTTGTACCCTTGGGAAAACACTCTACTCAGGTAAAAATGAGCACCTATAGGATCCTATGGCTAGCTTGATTCGGTCAGAGACGTCCCTCCGATAGGAGGTCCCATGTTGGACTGAAGAGATCTACACTTCTACCACGTTAAAGAACCCACCACACTTATTGTTTGTTGTTTGTGATATATAAACTTTTAAGACATTAAATCGTATAAAGATAGCAGTAAAACACACACAGGGAGGCCAAAGACCTATTTTGTGGCATGGGCCTCCTCCCAAATTGTAAGAATCTAAGAATGTTAGCGTTGTAGTTACAATGTATAATGATTAATGTATACATACATAAGCAAACAAAATCAACTATTGAAAAATCATTTAAAAGCTATTAGTATTATATCATAAAGTATCTCTCTATATACCTATCGGAAGCTTACACATATGAAGACATTTAAGAGTCTTTAAATCTATGAAATAAAGAATGAATTATTGATAAGAGTAGGGAGTCAATCCGAGTGTGAGTGGATCAAATTAACGTGAAGTCCTATAACCGCACCTGCAGCTGGAGCAATAGGTGAATCCTGACTGTCAGTCACAATTAGCAGGTCAACCATTGAGAGAATGGCAGTTAGTGGTTCCACCAATGAGAGAATGACTTCATGTCCGTGTAATATTGGCATTTTGATGTTTCATTATATATTTCTATGTTTTGTCGGTAGACCAATCCCATAGCCCCGCCCAGCTCCGCCCAAACTTAGAAATGCAAAATAGAAACATAAGAATTCAAACATTTGACGGACATACAGCCACTGTCTCGCTGGTTGAATGCTAACTGCCATGCTACCATTGGTTGAACTGCTAGTTGTGATGGACAGATAAGATCAGTCCACTATAGCATTCAAGCAATAAGCCCATTCGTAATTCCGACTACGCATGTGCAGTGTTAAATATGAAGGCCCCTGGCTTGTAAACAGTTCTCGTCTCGATATTGTCCAGGTTTGCATAACAATGCCCATGTGTTTTTTTTATATCCTAGGGGCATATATTATCCTCTGGCTGCAACTTGGGGAGTAGTCTGACCCTCCAAACAGCAACTCGGACCCATCGGGTTCTAGGCCGGGGAGTGGTCGTTATGGCAACGAGACGGTGTCTTACAGACTAGGTGAGTACAAGATTAAGTCATTTTCGTTACACTAAAAGGAAAGGTTGGGCGTACTCAGCGGACATGGACAAGTGACCTAAAACAATGGCCAGGACAGCCAACATACCAGCTAGCAAGAATGGCAGAGGGTCACTAGGGTGTTGAACGTTATGCTGTCTCTACAGCTGCTGAAGGGCTATCGGACAGGTGAGGTGGGGCGAAAAGGACTGAATATTATTTTAGAGCTGTCTTGTTTTAAAACTGTACCAAAGGTAATGTTATCTGTCCTTGGCGAACGGTTACATCCTTTTTCCGACACCACCATCCACCATATGGTCTAACCCCTCCAACCTCACCCTCAACCCTAACCATAACCCTAGACAAGGGCCTTGTCCCAACCTAACCCTAACTCCAGAGGTGTCGGAACATAGGGGTTTACCTGTACCGGCATTTTATGATAGATGTTATGAGCACAAAGTAGATTTTGCATAAGCTAGTTCGGAGTTGTTACTACGCATGTGCAGTGTCAAAGGTGAAGGCCCCCGAGACGTGAACAAAGACAGTCGGGGCGTTGTTATGCAAATCTAGACAATGTCCAGGCGAGCACTGTATACGAGCAGGGGGCCTTCACCTTTGACACTGCACATGCGTAGTAGCAACTCCGAACTAGCTTATTGTCTTACAACATTCAGCTTTAAAAATGCTTAGTCTTTTTTAGTTTGGTAATAGTGCATGTGTGATATGAGATTCGTATAGTATAATAGGTAACGTTAGGTATAGTATAGTAAAATTTGGAGGGGGTTGATTATGATTAACGCCGTTATCTGAATTATGACGTCATTCATATGTACATCTCATTATCTGTCTATCTACTAGTATCTATCTATCTATCTATCTATCTATCTATCTATCTAGATCTATCTACCTATGAATGTACGTATGTATGCATGCATCTATCTACGTATATATGTATGCATGTATCTATCTATCTACCTATGTATTTCTGCCTTTTTTCTTACTCCACTGGGAGTAAATAGCGAGTTAGACTTAGCATCCGCGGTGTTCTTAATCCAAAGAAGCCTGGTTAAGCTGATTTTTATCCACAAAATACTATCTTTTCATAATCTCGTGCTATCAAATTTAAG
The DNA here is from genome assembly GCA_035149815.1 of Branchiostoma lanceolatum. Classification (NCBI taxonomy): domain Eukaryota; kingdom Metazoa; phylum Chordata; class Leptocardii; order Amphioxiformes; family Branchiostomatidae; genus Branchiostoma; species Branchiostoma lanceolatum. Next base: position 11,438,278 of record CM068877.1, on the reverse strand, counting down.
CAGATCACATTGGGCATATTTCAATTCCCCCATATATGTTCATCCCTGGGAATTCGAAAGTCAAATCTTTTACCGATCTGCGCCTGACTTCATCTAACCTATTCAACGCCAAACATGAAAGGGAAAAATAAGTGTTAAATGTTGCTGTGTTGCTTTGCTCCATGAAAGAGTTGTAACCTTATTGTTTTTGGTGTGTGTGCGTGTGTGTGTGTGCGTGTGTGTGTGTGTGTGTGTGTGTGTGTGTGTGTGTGTGTGTGTGTGTGTGTGTGTGTATCTGTTCGTGTGTGCCTGTGCCTGTCTGTCCCTGTGTTTGTGTTTCCAGATATTTGCGGTCAGCGTAATTCTAGTATGTCTGGATGGATTGTAATGATATTTGGTATGTGGGTAGGTCTTGGGATGACGAAGGTCAAGGTCGTGTGTGTGTACGTGTGTGTGTGTCTATCTGTGAGTATGTGTCTGTGTCTGTATGTCCCTGAGATTGCGTTTCCAGATAGATGCGGTCAGCGTAATCTTAGTATGTCTGGATGGATTGTAATGATATGTGGGTAGGTCTTGGGAAGACGACGGTCAAGGTCGATTTTGGACCCCCTGGTGTGTGACCTTGTTTATTTCGTATCTTGCAGACAGCATGGCCGTGGATCAATTGGCTTGGTTCGGCTGTAGGAAGGGTAACACCACTTTCAAGTTCATCCTGACTGCTTTCGCCATCGTTTTTGTCTACCAGTTATACTTCCAACTACAAAAGCGGGGCGAAGTACACAGCCTGACGGCGGTAGAACAACGCTCTGCTACCGAGAGCCAACCTCTGCAAAGTATCGCCAGAAGAGACGGTTTGCACGGAGTCAATCCCGATCCAAAACTGTCACAGGCAGACGAACTACGACATTTATCATCAAGATTCCAGGCCTATTCAAACAATGAGACGTTAAAGAACGCTTCTATCATCAATCCACATCCGTATACATTCATACTAGATAATCCGGATAAATGCGAAGGTGAAAACGTCTTTCTCCTCATTGTTGTGACCACCTCTCCTTCGAATCACGACCAGAGGCGGGCCATACGAGAAACATGGGGGAACGAATCCAACGTGCATGGCGTGGTCATCAAAAGAGTATTTGCATTTGGCATGGTGGGAAACACCTCCATACAGGAGGACTTAGAAAAAGAAAACAGCGTACATAAGGACATGATTCAGGAAAATTTTGTGGACTCTTATCGGAATCTAACCCTAAAGACTATCATGGTATGGAAATGGGCTTTTCAGTATTGTCCTCAGGCAAAGTACGTCATGAAAACCGACGACGACGCTTTTGTGAATGTTTACAAGTTGGTGAACCATCTGGGACAGCTGGAGGGAAATGCCAGTCGAAGGTTCGTGACTGGGCACGTTTACACTGACACCAAGCCGGTTCGCGATCCGACGGGCTCTTCAAAAAAATGGTTCGTAACAAGAGAGGAGTACAGAGGGGATACGTATCCCCGCTACCCTTGTGGATGTGCTTACGTCATTTCCAACGATCTCCCGAAGCTGCTCTTCGAAACATCTCTGGTGACCGAGTACCTTTTTATAGAAGATGTGTATCTTGGAATTTGCTTAGAAAAGTTAGGTGTTGACGTAGTGGACTCTGATAAATTCTGGTCCTTGTACGTAGGGACCCTTCCTTGCTCGCCGCAGTTTGATTTCATTGCCACCCATTGGGTAAAAACGCCGCAGGCTATGATGACGTCATGGAAAGCGTTAAATGCAAACTGTAAGAAATCCTTCTTTGGGTTGTGGGACATTTTGCGTGACCTTTGGTAGCCGCTATTTAGCGTATTCACATTAAAAAGCAAGCTTTGTTGAAAAACACAATCTATCTCTCACTGACGAAAAGTAGTGGATGCTACTTGAAACGTCTGACCGTTTCCAAAATCATGTCCAGTTGCTTGAGTAGCTAATATTGGCTTATCTCATTACCTGGATGTCTCACCTTCATCGACGCACATATGTATCTATTGACGAGTTCTGGTATTTGAGCGTTACACAATACAATCTGATTGACAAATTATGTGTTACAAGAAGCATGAAACAGGCGATGAGAAAGTCAAAATCAATGACAGTACATATATTTTTTACAATAGGCGAATGAAGGAAACTCAAATTTATTGTTGGACATTGAATTTTTCCATCGATATATTATGTTTACTTTTTGGATTATTTTGGGGTTGTACGTTTGCAAATACTTGACAAGTTTGTATGTGCAAAAACCAACTTCTTCATTAGCAAAGTGTTGATAAGTCAACAGTCAAGTGTTGTTGTAAGTCTAGTGTATAGAAATACTATAGCCTCAGTTCTTACTCCTGATGGTGAAACTAGTTCATTTGAGATAGTTCGGAAAGTTTCGTCATCCGAGCGATAAGTCGGACGTGTACGCTTTTTGTCATGAGTGCTGCGGTCAGGCGCTGGCGGTACAAGACGGCCTCTTGCGGATAGTGGCTAATTGCAGTTTAAGATGCGACAAATATCGTTGTATCTGTTAGATTTGGGTGACATTTTTCTATTGAATGACAAACACGTGCGCTTACAACAAGAAGTAAGACATCTCCAGTACAGCTGTTTGTTAATTGGATATGCAGTCATAAAGTTGCGTTTTTTTTATCTTTGATTCCAATGGAACAGCCTATATATAAGACCTTCGGTTGCAGACGACGTTATTGAAACGAGGCCGAACCAGCATGGCTGACGGTAATTCAATGACGTCATCATACGTAAGCAAGCCAGAATACAAAAACGTCATTACTAACTTTGGCTGAAGGTCATGTGATACACGTTAACATGCTGACGGTTACAAAAAGAATTCTTGACCTGTTACTGATGGTCATTGACCTAAGAGCCGGACACATTCGTTGCACAGTAGGTCCACGAGTGCATTTTTGTAACAGTCGTGGCTGTGTTGTACTACATATAGTACTGAATTTAGCTGTTTTGTGATAAAGATTGTCACAGATCAGTTATTTGTCGATGGTTGTTCTGTTGTAGCCTACAATATGAAAAGCTCATGTGACGAATTTGACTGCGCCTTGGTGAAAATTCAGGGTGATATACTGAACGAGAACGACATGAAAACAGGGGGTTGGGTGTAACATTTCACTCCATGTAAATGTATGCACCAATGTATGCTTCCCTTAGATTTTGATATGATGTTCCAGTGCAGCAATATCCGTTTAGAATCTAAGATCCAACCAAGTTTTTGTGACCTTCTCTACCCTTTCAAATTATACTGATAACAAACAGGTATGTGCGATGTCAACCAGTTTGGCTTTTAGTCGACTGGAAAATTCAGGAAATAATCCTGGAATAGATCCATAGCATGCTCCATTGCAAGTGCTTTTGCTTATTATATGCCGTTTTTTTGTCGCTACAAGAGGTCTTATATCGCTTGTCGTCCAGAGAAAAGAGCACGCCATCATCCAAAGACTTCAAAAAACATTCTTGGTCTCCATTAAACAATATCCGTCCATAGAAAAATGCCATCGTCCTGCAGGGCAATAATAGTAATGGGCTTCTGACGTCACATGTATGACTCTCGACGTCATACTACGCACGCACCCTCTAGAACATATCATCCACATAATTAAAAATGTCTTATTTCTGACTCTTAGACCGTTTCCTATTCATTTAACATATAACCGCCCTTATTATGGGCTAAATAACTTATTTGTGTTGGCGGTTGCCACAGTTACGGACCACCTGGACTTAAATAGACACATTTATTCATTGTGACTCATCAAACTGGTTGGACGGCTCAAAGTTGGGCGGGATTTATTCATGTTTTCGGTGGGGGAGAGTTGTCTGCATTCCGAACAGAAAACGCCTCTTGAATATTCATTTACTTCTGGTAAACTCAGCAGACAAACATAATTCTTGATATTGAGATATTATTTCCTAATGTTAAACGTTCATATTGTAAGAAAAGAGTAGAGCAAGAAAGTTGTTGGACTCACCTCTTGAAAAGTGGAATCGACTACCTACGTCGCTGCTGTCGTCATTCATGACAGGGTGAGTGGGGAATCGTCCCTGCGCAGTGTGTGACTTAACTCTGAAAGGAAAGGTGTTCTCCCGACCTAGCCGTGCCTTTGAACGACAGTTGCGGTAAGTCTGTGGTTAAAGCTATCATTTGACCGTGTCGGGATGTAAGTGGGGACGATGGGAGAGGTATTAGTGTCTGCATAGTAGCGCTGGTTGCATTGGAAAGGGGGTGGGTGGGTGTTGTGAACTTTCCGTGTTTTCCGGTGTAAACTTGGATTTTATTTTTTCACACTTGCAATCTCTCTCGTGTCACGTTATACATGTGTTACATAATGCTGTTATATAATACTATGATAGCAATGAATTAGGCTTGTTCGTATGTTACAATGATTCTCACGTTTTGGAGAAAGTTGTTCCCGAAATGCCTGTCCAACGAATAGTTCCCCAGGGTGCTTCTGTCCTCTCTATAAAAAGTCAGACAATATCCATAATGCCGTTACTTCTCATGGCTTATTTGGGATATAGAAACGTCCCATTGTTTCGCACTTGAAGAGGTACAGTCGGGTACGAAATAGACACGAGCTTAGACCGAAGAGTTTCAAACGGCCTCGGGCCGTACAGACAGACGGAACATTACCGATGATTTCTTATATCTGGCCTTCATCAGCTAGCTGGTGATATCGCCGGCTTTTGAACAGAGATGTTTATCTCTTCGTTGAAGCGGTAACTTGAACCTTTCTACTAATCTAAATCTAACTATAGATGCCTGTAGTACGACGCGAGGGCCGGTTCACACCCAGGCAAAAAGGTGTCGTACGTCGAAGACGTACGTTTTCGTCGTACGCCGTAACACGTTGTCGTACGTTTAGAGATTTCCCCTGTGTGAATCGGGTCATTCGTGCAGTCACGCGTTCATAGAAAACAGGATGTGGTTGAATTTACAACTACGTGAAGTCGGCACAGGACAGGGTGAACTCAGCGCCTTAGTTGGCCTCAAAAGTACATATGTATATATATATGAAGAAAAAAAGACATATTTACTGTAGATGTATCATCGTCAAAAATGTGATGCGCTAGTCCAGTGCTACATACATTCATCTTGTACCTCTGCAGATTTTGATTTAGTCGTAAAAAAAACACGGAAAGGCTTCTTAATGATCTTGCAAAGCTAATTGACCATTCGCGCATCCAAGCGTTGCTAGCAGTCACTGTGACCTCGGTACCAGGTACAGTTGTCGCCATTGTGTGACAGAAACCCACAATTTCTACTACATGTACTAGTGGTATCCGGATATGGGCAATGCACCAGTTCGGTACTATAATCACACATTCACAGAAACAAATTATAGAACAACGTTACTATGAGAACGTACTATAGACTAACTTTTCCCACGTGTTAACAATGTTGTGTTCAATGACATTCAATTTGATGCCTGGAGACCGCCAATTTTGTTACCAATTTATGACCTGCTTTAAATTCAATTGATTGTTGATAGTCTCGAGCATCGTTTCTGAATTCTCTTTGCATCAAATTATCCAGTTTAATTGATTGTCCAAGATATCTATTGGTCCACTTAGCTTAAGGGCAGAGATGATCTTTAGATGAACTTTTTAGCAGCTGGCAGGGCTGGCTCTCAAATTATCAACAAAAATGTCTTATCTTGGATCTTACTGAGTGACAAGAAACGAATGGGAAAGTTAACACGTTTCGGGAAAGTTAGCTCGTAGTACCGATGAAACAGATTCGTTTCTTTTTTAAAAGATTATCTAATAGTATCAGTTTTTACAAGTAAAGGATGACAAAAACTGATCTTTTTGACTCAAATTGTTCGTCAATAATCGGTTGACGTGGATGTTGTCAAAACGACTAAAAAATATAAAATAGAGAAAAAATACTGGTTGACATCAGAAGAGTTGTCTCTCAGTACTACTGAAGATTTTTTTTGGTTTGTCGTAGAATATCTACTAGTCTATAGGATAACAAAAACGAGATTTTGTACTAAAATTATCCACGTAAAATCTCTTGTCGTGGATTTTACGAAATAACGACAAAGAAGAAAATAACTTGAAAAGGCTTCTTACGTCTTGTGCGAAATCACTTCCTTCAAAATTGCCTTACTTTTCATGACAGGTAATTATGATAATTTTCGACCTTTGTGAACCTATTGTTCTTGTAATAACTTGTGATCATAGCCTAGTTAATTACACACTTTTGAAACTCTTATGCTTTCTGGACTTCTGAGCCTGTGTAGAAAGATCTAAATGGCTTAGAAGTTCTTTTTCTGAAAGTACTTACAAGTAGAACGAAGAAAGAAGAAATGGTGGTGACCTACCAGTCTTTAAGGTAGACCTTTCGTCCAAACAATCACCTGGGCGTGTGTGCAGTGCCTCAGGCAAAACGATAATGGGTCTAAATCCCATCAAGACCCTTTGATGATAAACATAGAACTGACCCAGAAATCTTTTCTTTAAATGTCAAGCCTTCTTGTTTAACTTTGTTTGAATCTGGCTTGAGCTTCATCAACGTGATAGAACGGTTTCAAGGAATCCAATGATATATATTGTAACATGGTTATAAGAGACGTTATTGTGATGGGATTCTTGTAGGTTCTGGATGGTGCAATAGGTTACTTTAAGACGCGGGCGTTTCAGTGCTTACGTCACATAAAAGGTTTTTAACATTCCAGAATAAGAATAAGACTTGTTTTGGACACACATCCCGGACCACTCAGGTGTCCATCTCGTGATTAGGAAGAAGAATCAGTCGGAATTTTGAAAACCTTCACTTCGAGAATCAAGCTTGTTTCGTATTGGACTGGGTAACCATTTCGCTTTCTTAAATCTGCCTCGGTTCTGATGATTATAGGGAAGATAAAACTTAGCCAGAGGGGAAAAATTGGAAAAACGAGAAAACAAAAGAGTCCTTCAGGACGTCAGTGTATTCCTGTCATTCTTTGTCTAATTTAAGGTGTGGCCCATTACGATTTTGTGCGTGTGTGCCTGCCCCCCCCCCCCTAATGTTTGGCACTGTACGTTTTATTGGCCATATGATAATCTATGCGCTATTTTCACCTTTCATTGTACAAGTTAAAGTAAGATTGGCGAGATTTAAATTTACCAAGAGACTAGGAGACTTTAAAACATAGAAACTACTAGTTTGCTAAATTTCATCCATGTGTTTGTGAGTGCCAAGAAAGAAATCAACTGAATTCAAGTTACGGTTTAACATCAAGTACGTCACTGCACGAAAAGTGGGATGTTACAAAGGCGACGAATGTAAGGTAAGTATGGAAATGATTGCTTCAGTTATTTGATGCTTGAAGCAACCATTCTGAGATTTACCTGATATTTGTCACTATTATACTGTCAACCATGGTCTGGAGAAGGTCTGGAGACTGGTTTGGCAGTCCTGAGCTTAACTCCCAGCCATGGTCTGAAGAAGGTCGGGAGGCTATGGTTGGCTATGTGTGACAGGGGCTTAACTCCCAACGATGGTCTGGAGAAGGTCGGGAGGCTATGGTTGGCTATGTGTGACAGGGGCTTAACTCCTTACCATAGTCTGGAGAAAGTCGGGAGGCCATGGTCTGTTATGTATGACAAGAGCTTAACTCTCAACCATGGTCTGGAGAAGGTCGGGAGGCTACAATTGGCCCTTTTCTTATATTAAGTACAGTGCTCCCCTACATATTGCTGAGTTCTAAACATGTTCCAATTTTTTTTGTCTCTAGGTAAACCTTCCAGAAGACGAGATGCTGTCAAAAATGTGGAACGGACGAGGCAAGATAGGGGTCATCTTCAACGTGGTTCTGATTCTCTCCATAGTGATCGTGTACCATCAACTGTACCTGATCTTTCAACAGCGTGGACGGCGAGCAGAACGACTGGCTGTTATACGGAGCCAAATTCGTCATTCTAGAGATTTAAGCAACAACGGAACGGGTGGCGGACCCGAAGAAACTCTAAGAGGTTCAGGAAATGTGGAAACAAACTCAAACAAAAGCTCACCGCCTGTCAAGTCGGACTCCGGTGGAGCAAACAAGAAAGAGAAAGCCGACACGAAAGCCATCGAAGTCTGGCCTAAAAAAGGTTCGGACAATGCTCCTTTTCAGGTCAAGCAAAACTGGCAGAAACGAAGTCCACCGGGCGAGGAGTCAAAGGGAAAGGAAGCGAAAAATGGCCAAGAAAAAGTCGAACCACCTGTCAAACCCAACCCAGGACCCCCTGCAAAGCCTAACCCAGAGGGCCCTGCCAAGCCTAAGCCAGGGGCTCCTGCTAAGCCCAACCCAGGGGCTCCTGCCAAGCCCAACCCAGGGGCTCCTGCTAAGCCCAACCCAGGGGCTCCTGCCAAGCCCAACCCAGGGGCTCCTGCTAAGCCCAACCCAGGGGCTCCTGCTAAGCCCAACCCAGGGGCTCCTGCCAAGCCCAACCCAGGGGCTGCCAAGCCCAACCAAGGGGCACCGGCCAAACCAAACCCAGGGGCTGCCAAGCCCAACCCAGGGGGTCCTGGCAAGCCCAACTCAGGGGCCCCGGCCAAACCCAACCCAGGGGCCCCGGCCAAACCCAACCCAGGGGCCCCGGCCAAACCCAACCCAGGGGCCCCGGCCAAACCCAACCCAGGGGCTCCGGCCGAACCCAACCCAGGGGCTCCGGCCAAACCCAACCCAGGGGCTGCCAACCCATATAAGTTGGCCCCGGTCAACCCCCACCCTTACTACTTCACCATCAACCATCCCTACAAGTGTGCAGCAAATGTGTTCCTTCTCATCATCGTTACCTCCTCGCCACAGAACGTTAAACAGAGACAGAGCATCCGCCAGACATGGGGCAACGAGACCAACGTGCCCGGAGTCGCCATCAAAACTCTCTTCGCGATCGGGAAGCCCAACAACATTGCCACGCAGCAAGCCCTACAGCAAGAGGACAACACTTACCACGACATTATACAGGAGAACTTCGTGGACTCATATCACAACTTGACCCACAAGACGATCATGTGTCTGAAATACGCCTTCAAGTTCTGTCCTAAAGCGAAGTACCTCCTGAAGACCGACGACGACACCTTCGTGAACGTCTTCAACCTCGTAGCGTATCTTAAGGAACTGGGGAAGACCAAGAAGGAGCGCATAGTAGTCGGAGAGGTTTGGAGGGAAGGAAAGCCGATCCAGGAACAAAGAAGAAAATGGACGGTTCCTTCAGCGGAGTATCCAAGGGAGTCATACCCGAAGTACCCCAACGGTTTTGCCTACGTCATTTCAAACGACATCACGTGGCAAGTCTACCAGGTTTCTGAAAACATCAAGAACTTCTTCTTAGAAGACGTTTACATCGGACTGTGCCTAGAGAAGCTTGGTATTGATCTGATCGATAACGTGAATTTTTATAATTACTTTGTGGATATTGATCCTTGTCGGCATCAAAAACTTATAGCGAGCCACTGGGTGAAAGAGCCGGCAAAAATGGTCAAATTGTGGAATGCGACGAAGAGTAAATGCGCGAGGAGTTAGTTAGATGTTTCGTCAGTTAAAAAGTGGTCGTTGGTTATGTTAGTTGATTTGTCGTTACAAAAATACGGTCATTAAGAAATAAATTAGGTATAGATGATATATATGAAACGAAGTTTATGATTTAACTTCTAATATGAAGAACTGTGGCTGACCCAAAATTTGTAGTCTTCATCAAATAACGTATTATGGAGTATAGTTAGGTATTTGTTAAATATCAATTACTTTTAATATAATAGTTGAGCTTGATGAATCTTATACGGGTATAAAGGGAGGGAGGGTATGGTAGAATGTCAGTCAATTTACCTCACATAATAGACATATATCTTCATCATTATCTCAGGGTGCCATATAGTGGGCTTTAAGATTGGAAATATGTTCGAAACTTGGATAAGGTCTAGAGCACGTGGTTACGTTTTCTCATAAATGCTGAGTTCTAAGCAGAGGAAGTAATATGTACCAATTTTTTAGTCTTTGGTAGCTTATGATATGTACCTGACGACAGAATTGAAAATGGAGCACAAAAAGTGAAATTTAAAAGAAATGTAAACGATTATTTTAAATCTCTACTACCAGTTTCTGTTTCTTAGAAGTGCTCTCCGGCCACGTTATTTGTCCCTTAAGACGTTTAAGGACAGGTCAGTCAAAAATGTTGATTTTTGATATGTAACATCTAGTAACATAATTCCACCAGGGTACATAATTCCGCCACCCTGAAAAGATACGTCCAAACAGATCTCAAACCCAACGTCTCCCAATATAATATACTCCAGTTTATCTAAACTAGTAGTGTGCATATCCGGGGGTGCTACACTAGAGATCTTTTAAACCCACTGTATTTCAAAGTGGCGGATTTATGTAATCCGGTGGATTAATTTTAATGGGGAGTACTTAAAACGCAAAGTAGTCGACGTTCAATTCTCATGCTCTTTACCACAATGTACCATTTTTAAGTCTTGGGCAGATTATACGTTATATAGTCGACGACAGAATTGTATATGGGGCACTAATAGTTCAATTTAAATGAAAAGTGTATTTTTTTAAAAATCACTCAACGTGGTTCTGAAAAACAAAGGTCATGATTTATAATTTGTATTTACCTTTTTTTAGAAAAAAAACTTTTGTATGATTTTGGAATTTCGTAGTGAAAATGTTACGTTTAAACTTTATATAGTTATATGTTTGTCAATTTATGAAAAGAAGATATCATGTGAACATCAGTTTTTCCTTTAGTCCATTGATATGAAATGAATCATATCACAGTGAACAGGGTAGATCGTGAATTTAACCAAGTATTTGACTTGGATGTAAATTGTGGAAAGTTTAAGGGTGGAACGAAGACGTTATTTCTTCTCCAGTGATATATCAAGAGTAAGATGTATTAAAGATTGAAACCTCTACGCGACGCCGTTTTTGTTTATTTGTATTCAGTGAGTGTATCATACAAGGTGGGGCAGTGACAGATGAAAACGCCATCGAGACATTTTCTCATCACGCACAGTGCAAGGGTGACAGAACTCACACATACACACTTAGAAACCTGTGAATCTGTATACACTGCAACCTCTGAATATACTATGAAAGTTTTGATAACTGATTGATGAAAATGGCAAATGTTTCATTTAGGATGAAAAATACTTTCTCTTCAATGATTGTCACAGTACTAGTGACGCTGATTACAAAGTTACACGAAAACTGTTTACATTGAATTCCTGTCAACATTGCGTTTCTTTCAAACGAGTCATCAAGTGACACATTGAGACGAAACGCCATCACATCACATTGCACACTTTGCTGGGTGAGTCCGGCAGCGTTCTACCGGCGTCTCTCGGCAAGATGTCCTTGTCGGCCATGTTTAAGATGAGAACGCTGTGAGTCGCAGTGTCCGTCACTACAAGTCTCTTGTCTCCGAGCAAAGCTAGACCGGTCGGTCTCTTCAACCCGTCCGCTTTGTTTGCCGTGTGAAGGAGGAATTTACCGTTAGAATCGAACACATCTACGGTACCGTTATCAGCGTCCGCCACGATGATGTTGTCAGCGTTGTCCACGATGATACCCCTCGGGTACCGAAGCTGTCCGCTCCCGTCCACTCTCTCGGCTGTCTTCCCGATCGCCCTGACGAAGTTTCCTTCCTTGCTGAACAACTTTAGGGACTGGGTGGCGTTGTCGGATATAAGTACTCCGCCGGAATTAAGAGTCCCAACATACGCAGGCTTTCTAAACGACTGTAGTCCCTCTCCTTTAGAGTGTAACGTTAGTAGCAAGCTTCCATCTGGCCGATGTAACGTTACCCTCTCTTTCTGGATGTCCGAAATAGCGACCACGCCGGACCACGGGTGTATACTGATACCGCAAGGCTTGGCAAAACCTTCTCCGAAATATTCTAACAGTTGGCCTTCTTGGGAGAAGATTTTCACCGTGCCGTCACCCAGATCCGTGACGACCACCTGCCCGCACGGATTCACGGCGACGCCTTGCGGTTTGGAGTGTTCGTTTCCAGAGTAGAAGGCGCGGACAAAACTTCCCCTCTTGTCCAACACCTGCACTCTATTGTTCCCCTTGTCGAGGACAAAAATGTGAAAGTTCGTCACAGCAACGTCTGTTGGGAAGTCAAACTGAGCGGCCCCCCTCCCCTTCAAACCTCCAACGGTTATATTAGCCTGGATGTTAGTCTGCTGAGACTGTGGTAATTCTAACGTACCCCCAGCGTCTTTAACGCCAAATTGACCAATAGAGATGCTGTCTAAGCAAGGTTTGAATTCTATTTCCTCTCCCGTGATGTTGAGATCGGTCGCGCCGTGACTTGTGACGATCTCGGTGAGGTCGCGCTGTCGGGTTGACATCGCCTGGAGGTCGGCAGTGCGCAAGTCTTCCTCCGCCCGACGACACGCCACTATAAGGTCCGACATCGTCTTTTGGACCTGAGAAGAACATGAAGATATCAAACCATAGATGAAGAGATAGATCAAAGGAACGTGAAAACATACGGCAATTGCATAATTTTCTAAGGCTGATACAAAGTCACGGACTTTTTACAAAGTGGTATTCGTGTTAATGTTTGTAACAGATGATAAGAAAAGACTACGCTATCAAACTATCAATTTTCTCTTTCTTTTTTCTCTTAGGATTTTTAGTATGGCTTTGACAGAACATAGTGTCGACAAGGATAGCAAAAACTTCTCCGTCTCAAAAAGGCAGCTGAATTTTATACGACAATTAACGACAAATCTACGACTGCCCCAAGAATACCCTCACGGTCGTATGCCTATCGTACGACTACCAAAACGTGACCGAATTCCTACCTGTTCCCTCCGTTGCGTCAGTTCGGTCCTCCTCGCCACAGCCCGAGCTCTCAGGTCGGCTATGACGCCCTCCTGTTGCCTAGCAACCTCCTCCACCAGTCTTTGGCACGTCTGATTCACCAACATTTCCGCCTCCTGGAAATTCCGTCCCGCGTGCACGTCTGCTTGGTCAAGTTCGTCTAAGAAACCGTACAGTTTGTGGATCCTTCCTTTCGCGTTGTGTAAAGTTTGTCCGATTTCGCCTCGCTTCTCTGTCACAACTGTCCCAATATCGTCAACATCGTGCCCGGGGTGGTCGTTTGCGCATGCGTCACATGTAGCAATCTGACAGGTTCGACAGAACGATTGAACCTGGTTGCCAGGGTGATTGGGGCAAGGGTTTGTCGTCTGCAATGACGTCATCTGTCCTGTCGTCTGATTCTCGTGAGAGGGGCTGGAAACTTTGGCACACAAACTTGCGATGTAGAAGTTATCGGTGAGGGCTTGGACGCCGCCCATTGGTAGCATGATCTCTCGGCGGCAGGTTGGGCAGGCCAGGGATGATTTTCCGGCGGCGTACCCCTCAAGACACCGCTGGCAGAACGTGTGGATACACGGGAGCATTTTCGGACGGGTGTACACCTCCATACAGATGCTACACGTCAAAAACTCCTCCCTGATTTCTTCTCGAAATCCTTCAGATTGGTCGGCCATGTTGAAAGACCACCTGTACGTTTGTCTGCGAACAACAACAAGAATGTCTTGCATTACGCAAAAGTAAATCAAACAACTCGGTAAGGTATCTTGTTACAGAGTTAGACGTTTTAGACAGCATTCACTTTCATCAGTGACAGTGATTTATTTTGTGCCATGTATAAACGTACTTGGAAGTATAACCGTCTAATCACTTTTATGGGTACCTACTGGCTGTAACAACACAACAAGGTAAATTATAACCTATATCGACGCATAAAGAATGACTTGGTTATTATCTCTTGTGTACGGACTGTATGTAGTAGTAATTATGATTACCATTTTCCCATGTTGTAGTACTAGTTTTGCAAATTTTTATTGTCAATCGTCAACAATCGCTGGTACCCTCAGTATACGATATCAAGACCAAGCCTCCCTACTTACCTTTTTGATCAAAGTGGATTTTTCTTTAAGCATTGTTAGATTACTGTGGACTTGGCACAGCGAACTTTCGACGAATACTCCTAAAAGGAATTACAAATTATTCCATTCCGCTTCCTAAGTTTTCATTGATATGAAACTTCCGGGAGCTATGTTTGTTTCCTATAAGACTTATAGACAGAACAAGCTTAAGACTAGTAGACGAAATAGCGACTAAAAATACCGTAAACAAAGTATTTACCTACCCACTTCTCAAAACACGACGACCAGAAGTCCAAAAAGTCCTCAAAAAGGCACAAAACGGGGAATGCTCTTTCCACCTGTCCGCCTTTGCGCGATCATACTACGCAGGTATGTTGGGGTTAAAGGTCAAACATTGCGGGGGTGACCGTTGCTAGGCGATGGACAGGTGACCCAGTTATAAGGGTCAGTCACATGATTTATCTATCCTGAGCTGTTCTTATGTGAGAACGAGCCACATGCACTATGAGAGGTTCTGGCGCTCCAAATATTCATTTTTTTTAATGTAGATAGTACACAGTAGTCACAACACATACGGCCGAGGCCTCATTCGTTTTTTTAGTGTGCTTTAAAAGTGTCCCGTCAGAAAGTTTCAATCTCAGTGTTGCTGCTCTTTTTTCTCGTTTTAATGGTGCCCTTGCATTGTAGCCAGAATAAGTTGTATTTTTGTACATGGTCTGTCAGCTTCGGTCTACTCATTTCTTGTTACAACGTATGTCAGTGTATACAGCAAACGGCTCCTGGCGGCAGTGAACATAATTGCAACGCATGCTTGATCTTCAAGCAGTTGTTGAGGTAAAATATTTAACACTTTGACAATGTTCTATCTATGATTCAAGCTTTACAACATAACCGATAGTTTATATGTACTTCTCGAGTTGTTTTATATACTTCTATTCTTACGATCTAATCTCCATTTTGAATATACATTTCTGTTTGCATACCTTTTACAGCGATCGAAGCAAAAAGGTACATGAAGTACTGGTATAAAAGATCACTGTGAAAAAACTCTGAAATAAAATTCACTGTAAATAAAATGTATATACTAGCCACTAGTGCCATTTTGACATACTGTCCTATACTATAGCATACGGTACGGTACACACACCATTTTCAGTGTGGATTATGACAACATGTCTGACGTAGATATAGTGGTAATTACTGTAATTTACATCAAAAGAACGAGTCCGAATATACATATTTTGGTAACATGCTACGACACTCCGTAATAAAATATATGATGAAGAAAACGTACATTCTCGTCACTAGTGTAATTTTGTTTATTTGAATTCATCACAACATGAAAGGGGGGGGGGGTAAAACAGGTGCATGCGCACCTTTAGAAGTTGCCCTCCCTCACACTAAAAACAACATCAACATTATACAATTCGAAATCGATTATAAGTAACACGTTAACTAAAATGTAAAAAAATGTACAAAACATGTCATAGAATAGTGAAGTGTGCATAATCCGAATATACAAATGAAAGAATACATCGTGATGTTGATATACTGTTCTACTGTATAAAAAGTGTCCCATCCTACCCTGTGGATAGATTACAAAATGCCACATAATGTTGTAGGTGTAGATAGCGTTTCTTAATTCTCATATACATATAGTGTACATCAAGAGGACGAGTCCGCCTATCTTTTGGCAACTTGCCGCGACACCTCTAGCCCGTCAATTTTCCACCTGAATTATTTCCATCCCTTCGCAACAGCCTGCGGCTAGCCAGCAAGCTTTGTCGGTATGCTTCGCAGCTACCGAACCAATGAATCTATTAGTAAGTAGACAAACAGATAATTCCTATATTTCACACCCTTGGCTTATCGACGTGGAGCGTAAGTGCTTTATCGATAGCTGATAGTCCGATGCTGCTTTGCCACGTTTGCATTTTTTGAGCACACTGCGGACGAGCATCTAGCCTCCACCAGGCCTTCCTACGGGGGTATGGATCGAAGAATTAGGCAAAAAAAGGGAATAATTGGCCAGTAGAGTCAGTCCACGGTAAGGTACGTATACATATTTCACCCGCGAGCTAAGCAAATCAAACCTTGGTCAAACTTGCCTGGCAAATATTTCCCCTATAGCTGGCGTAGTTAGTCTGGAAGTTGGCGACTGAGACTCCCTTACACACGGTATCGACTTCTTAAAACACTTATTGTTCTCTCTAATAAATGACGTTGAAAAATATATTCTAACATCCTTTAGGAGAAATAACGATACATTTCCCTTCACAAAAACGTTTTGAAGCCGTCGGCCTCTTGTATTGTTGATTGTAGTCCGCTATGCAATGTAGAGCTCTACGCTAAATTCAGAAATACAGTGGCTACGCTTGACCTAAATTCAGGCGCGAATTACTCATTACGTAACATGTACCGATTACACTCAACTTCAAATCTGAGCGGTCTGGTGAGAATTACGTGGAATTAAAACGACTAATTACACTCTACGTAAAAGGGCATGCCCCCCCCTCTCCAAGTAGAGGTTAGGTTTTCTAATTTGTCAGGTTTTCTTTTTGTCACAGTGTCAGCCAATTTGATATCCAGACAAAATAAAATCCCGCATAAAAGGCGTCAAAAACAAGCCGTAGCCTAAGATCTGCTTGGAGAGTACCCTTAGAAGTGTTATGAGTTCCGTGTATATCGTGTCCGGTATAGGTCTAGCCTGTGTAAATACAAAGCCCGACAAATGGCAACAGCCCATAGGCTGAGAAGGGGGCGTGTCATCTCAAACCTGCTGGTTAACAAGTTAATATCAACCCGATAACTCACGGGAGGTCACTGCGCATGTGCGATCACTTCAACGTGGCAAGATGGCGGCGCCCAGATGTACCGCCGTGTTTCTCTGCGTCTTGGTTCGTTTCTTCCCTTGTTTTACCCGTCTTAAAGACCCTGATCGATTGAACCCTGGTGTTTTAGCTCAGCGTATAGTCTACTTAACGAAATGCAAGCTTGTTTGTTAAGCGGCAGGGTTGCTTGGAGGTGTTGTAAGAGGTTTTGTACAGGCCGGTGTTCAAGTCGTTGTATATTTTTCCACGTTGTAGATATTTGGTTGTAGCGTAGTTGTGGCGGTCACTGGTTCAGCGATCGATAAAATAAAACTATAACGTTAAAACTGAGGCTGATTCTTCCCCATAAACGTCTTCTACTCTAATGCATAATCTTAAACAAGAACATGAATGAATGAATGAAAGAAAGTTATTTACTTCTGAACTAAATTTGTTTTACTTCGTGTGTCAGATGGCATAGGAGTATTTTGAAGTTCGGAAATTATGAATCAAAGTTCCCTGAAAGGAAAACGTGAATGTTTGGTACGAAATTAAACGCACCATGTTCTATATGAATATGTTATATGGGCTGTACAGTCAACTTTTTTTGTTAAAGTATTTAATTCCAGAAGTAACTTTAAATTTTCAATGTAAAGATTTTGGAACAAACATTACAAAGAGATATGTTGGCATAATGATTGGAATTATTCCTACAGAAAACTTTGAATATTTCATACATTTGTTTGATGAATAACTATAGAAGATGAGTTGCTTTCAGGATGTATGTTACATCCGCATGGGCTTTTTTATATAGGCACAGCCGGTCTGTTTAAACAAACTGTTATTTTTGGAACAATCCACTTTTCTACCTGTCCCCTAGATTTTCAAATGGACTATTCCAAGAAGACGCCTTTGATGTGCATTTGTAATGGTTTCTTTTTTGGTCCTTAAGCCTAAGATTTACTTGCTGGCTTACTTATAAATGTACCTTGACTTTTGAATTTGCATGGGTCTACAGTAATTGGGCAGAACTATGTAAACAATGCTGTATGCCATACAGTATACTGTGAAGTGTAGAGGTTTAACCGTTTTACATATTTGTTTGTGTTGCTTATTCACATTGCAGAACAATATTTGTGATTTCAGAAAAAGAATGAAACAATTTTGCAAGCTATAGAAATATAGGATAGGTATTTTTATAAACACAGAAAATGGAAGTTTTTTTATGCCTGTTTCAAGTACTTCTCTTCTTGCATCTAAGATATCCACTCCAGCCGCTGGCTTACAAAATGCCATGCCTGTGTGGCCAAAATATTTGTGATTTCAGAAAAATTATGAACAATTTTGCAAGCTATGGAAATGTAGGATAGGTATTATGAACATACAGAATGGAAGTAAAGTATTTTGAGGCCTGTTTTAAGCACTGCTCTACATGCGTCTAAATATCCACTTCAGCCCATGGCTTATAAAATGCTTTGTTGTTGCTCCTCTTGATAATCACTTATGCATACTTTCAAGGACACGTACAATAACTGAGCCCTACACTGAGTAGCTTTGATCCAGCTGTTGGTTTTTTGAATGGCTTATGCATACCCATCTACGGTATATCTTGAAACATTTGAAGTGATTTTGATTCCGATTTTTTAGTTTTTTGCATTGCCCTCTTTACCTAGCATTCATGACAACATGAATATGAGTTTCCAATGTATAACTACAGTACTATAGAATAGTTTCACCGGCAAACTTAAAACAACACAAAAAGATGGTGTGTTTTGCCAAAGGGCGGTTAAAGGCTATACAGATACAGAAGCCGGTGTACATGTGTTATGCCAAAGGGCAGTTATACCAGCTATACCTTGAACCAGCTATACAGCTACGGATTATATACACGATTATAACCATGCCTGGCTAGTGGCTACGCACCTGACATATTGTGGACCAAGTGATCTTAAAATTATGAATGTCTTATCTCTGAGTCGTCTTGTTTGCTTGTTTGTTCCTCACACGTCAGAGGAGGTCAGATCCGGTTTCTTATGTTGACATAGTACGTACTACTAGTAGGACAGGTAGGTCAATAGGTTACACTCAAGGTACTTAATTTTGCCATCCTGGCTGGATGGAAAAAGGCCAATATATAATATGCTACCATTCCTAGAATATACGTGTTTCTTGTGTAGCATTGTTCTGTCTGAAAAAAATGATAATTTGTACCAGTCATTAGATTATGAATTGGGTTACAAATTAAGTACTAGTACTTATTTTTGTTGTCCCAAATAGATATCAGTCCTATGGCTACAATGGAGTATTGCGTTATATTGATTATCTGTACATGTTTAGCAAACTTGTCTTTTGTTTTGCCAGATAATTTTGTACTGATAATTAGTTTATAGCTATAGATTGTATTTGTACGGTGAATTCATGGGTTGACACATATATTTTAATTTTTAGTTTCTCTTTGAAATTCTAATTTTAACTTCTTTTTTTTTTTAAGAATATTATTTGTTCCTCTTCAACACAAACAAATTATATTTAATGTTTTGGTTCAATCAGTCTCAGTGTCTAACAGATGCCTTATTCTCATCAGGACCTTCTCAGGGGTTCTTGTAACAATTAGTCAAGCCTGAAGAGCTTTACAATGTGGAGGTATTGATTAACAGCAGATAGGGCATCACCGATATTGTTCTCAGCTCAGAAACAGACTGTGCAACGCCATCAGGTTTACGTGTAGACAGAATACAACAGTTTTGCAGATTTTCTATTGAGATAACAAGAGGCCACATCAATCTATTTCCTTGGTTTTCTATTTAGGAAAAGTTAGTCCCAGAGCCTTTTTGAGGCTGCAAGGGTAGTGGGTTGTTATCCACTGTGTCTACATGTAGCTATAGGGCACGGTATTTGAAGACAGAGCCCACCCCTCTCCTTCCACTGCCTTTTACCGCCCCAACCAAAGTCTGGTACCCATTTTTACACCTGGGTGGAGTGGGGAAAGATGCGGAAAGTGCCTTTCCCAAGGACACAACGTCTAGCCAGGAATGCAATCAGTCGAACCTGTGACCTCTCAAACTCGTGTCTGCTAGTCTAGCCACTCGGCAATTTGATATCACATGGCTGTAGCTCTATAACTGACAATTAGAGATTAAAATTCAGGAAGTAGACAAGATGAAAACAAAGGGTCGTGAGAAAAAATTGAATCTGGCCAAATTCACTTAGTCAAAACTTTCCCCCCAGACTCAGTTTCTATGTTGATCTTCCAGTTCAGAATGTTTTTTTAAACTAACAAATTAGATTGATGCGGCCAGGATAATAATTGTTTAATAACTCGATAAATCACAGAGGAGCTCGATAAAACATTTAAGCATGAAATTGCTTAAGCCTGCATACATATTCAAATTAGTACACTGAGATGACATATCTATTAGCTTAATGTATTACTAGTACGGTGTCAAATATTAAAATTACGTAACCGACTAAATGAAGAATAAATGAGAAGCAAATTAAGAAAAAGAAACACTTGGCAGGACTTGAGGAAAATTTGTGATTACGCCTAAGGTCCCGAAAAAAATTAGGGATGGTAGTTAGGGATCTTCTTTTTCTTTAATAGATTTGAGACAAAGTGATCTATCAAATACAGTTTAACAATGGAAAACTGAAGTGCACTGTACAAGGACAGTTTCTCCTGCAACAGATAATTCATAAAAATTTGCTAATGTTTTTAGCCAAGTCTCTTCAAACATACAGCAAGACTTTGCTCTTACTACATTTCTGGGGAGAGCCCTTTCATCAACGTTACTGCAAATTCCATAAGACTAATGAGATCAATCTGAGTAAGTCAGCGTTGTAGTCAGCAGTATGATTTGATCTCACCTCAGCTTACGGAGGATTTGGCTGGAACTGTGCCTTTACCATGGGCACACGTAACAAGCTTGGCAACCAGAAATACTGAACATCGATTTACATTTGCGGGGACTTAATTTTACTCTCCAAGCAGATATTAGGCTCCGGCTTTTTTGACGTTTTTTTAGGCATTTTTACCTGGCTTTATAGTTTGTCAGGTTTCCCTTTTGTTAAACTGGCTGGCAGACGAAAGGAAAACCTGATAAAATAGTTAAGCCAGATGAAAATGTCTGAAGAGACGTCCAAAACAAGTCTCTGCTTGAATTGGGAAATTAAATCATACCTTTAATTTCACGGTAGTATTGGAAAGAAGGAGTTCACAGTGTTTGTGAGTATTGCAATGCAAGACAGAGCACAGGTAAGTGGTGTGATAACCTCAAACCCCAAGCATAAAACTGCTGCAAATATTTTAGAATTTACAGTACTGTAACTGAAATTTTTGTGCTTGTTTCATGTTCGTAGTTTTCCCGATAAACTCTTCACTGTGAACTTAAAACCACTGTGAATATGCTTGTTCTGTCTTCTGCCGGCCTACCACCTTAAACTAAGTTAAAGCTTGTTTCAACTGCAAACTGAAACCAGTACTGCAAACACTCCCGGACCATCTTCTCTCCACCGCGAAATTAAATTCGAGCAAACTTGAAAGGCATTTACAGTAACCTGACAAATTGAGTCGGACCGGAACAATGAGTTTGTCCGCAGCAGCGGCACTTCTCAGTGATTAGGTTTAACTCCGGGCCGCCGCTTTCAAGAAGGGCGATTGGAAATCAATGAGAGGCAGACAGCCAGGGGGATCTACCTGCCAGGGTCTTTAAGTTTGTCTAGACACGGGCTGAGTCAAGTGTATTAGTGCGAGCGTAGTCCAGTGGTTAGTTTCCCTGCGTCTGGACCAAGAAGTCCTGAGTTTAAAATGAAAAAAATCCCGGCTGTTTGTTTATTTGTTTATTAACGGGACGTTATGCTGTGTTCCACTGTTCATGCATTGTACTTGTCGAAAAGAGCTAGGGGAATTTTAACCTGTAAATACTGTACATAGTGTCTGTCTTCTCTGTCATTACTAAGTGAAAGAATAGCTCTTCAGTGAGCCAAACTGGTTTGAGATCACTTTCATTCACGTGGGAGAATGTTAGAACTACTCTCCAAGCAGAGGTTAGGCTCCTTTTTATTTTGGACGTCTTTTTAGGCGTTTAATATTGTCAGGTTTTCTTTTTTATATGACAGTTACAGCCAGTATTGATTGCCTTTTCCAAGGTTTGAGATTAGCCATATAAGCCTCAAAAGAACAGTATCCAATGTACATGTCTTTAAGAATATTTATTCTAATAAAAGAAATTTCCTTGATCTTCCAGATGCTGTTACCCTTCTCCCTGCCAGCCAAGAAGAACAAGATGGCCCATGTCTTGACTGTCGAAGACCACAAAGAGTTTAAGAAGATCCTGAGGACCAGGACCAACGTCCTCTCTCTGTTCGCCAAGTCAGGTGTGGTTGGACTGTTTCTTGTGTTACAAGATATAAAGCCTGACAAAAACGCCTAAAAACACGTCAAAAACCAGCCGACACCGAATCTGCCTTTCCTGTTCCTTCTGTGATTCAACTGGATGCTAGCAGGCAATTCTGCAGCCGAAACAGCAACGATATCCTGATATGACAATATATGAATATAAGCCCAATCCAGCCACCTGTTTTTAAAAATGCTGACATGTTTTTATGTATATCACAGAGCGTGCAGCCAGTCCCATCTTGGATACTTATGCACAGGTAGCAGAAGACATGAAGGGCCTCAGTACTCTCGTCTTTGTGGACTGCAGGTAGGGAAATCTTCATTGTAGAGTTTCAGGACTTAAGAAAAGGAAACTTGCTGTATAGATAAACATATTCTATTTGTACTTTTCACAGATTGTGTAGTATTGAATATCATGCAACACTTGTTATGCAGGATTTCTGTTTATTTGTATTTACAATATGTATGTTACAAAGTATGATCAGTCTTATATGATACAATGTTGATGAAAAACAAATAAAAATGAATTTTTTAAAATGTGGCAAAACACCATGCGACAAAACAATGTGCCTCAGAGTTTGTGTACTTTCTAAATCCATAGAATCAGAAACGATCTTACTGTTATACATTACTATACATTTAGTTGGCTAGATATTTGGCATTTTACATTATGTGTGTTGTAACAGTTGTTTTTTAAATACAGTGACTGTCATTAAGTTTAATTTTGAGTGTGTATTTACAGCGACAAGGAAGCCAAGAAACTATGCAAGAAGGTGAAGTCCAACCCAAACACTTACGAGCTGAAACATTACAAGTAAGTCATTTTTAGAGATCTAATGTCAAAAATGTTAATACAATATATAGTATGAGGTTGTCGTTTATGCAAGACTTCTTGATAATGTCGTAAATGTTAAACCAATGTATCGTATGATGATGTTTTGTATGGGAAAATCCTTGATATAAATGAACAAGGTCTGACTGTTGATACAATGTATAATGAAGTACATGTATCGTAGACTATTCTTTCAAAATTGAAATTCTGATTTATTTGTCCTTTTTTGAGATTTCATTTTATCAAAGTTGCACATGAGAAGATTGTGATAGATGTGATGGGAATTTCTTTTCTTTTCTCAGGGATGGTGACTTCAACAAAGGTTACGACAGACAAGAAACATACAAGGTAAATAAACAGTTTACTGATAACAATCCTTTTCCTTCCTGCTTAGACCGTGTTGATTTGATTATATGGATGACATCCTCTGGGAACACCAAAACTGATGCCACCGTGTGAAAAAAAAAGTTTGGTAAAAAAAAGAAAAATTTGCATTCATTATGAAATCAACATGGCCTTACATGAGATTTGTTATTAAATGTACACTGAAATATCAGAGGTTTTCCTAGACCTTCTAAGCCCTCTAAGTTTATTTGTTCTGGTCATTGGTATATGGGTTCTTTAACAGGCTTGAGGTGTGGCTTTCTTCAAACACAGGACCTCACGGCTTTATGTCCTATCTGAGAAGATGTCCCTAGCTGAAGCTAGATACTCATTTTCACCTAGGTAAGGTGAGGAACTAGGCTTAAAGTGCCTTTCCCAAGGGTACAACTTGGGGGCCTGCTAGGGATTTGAACCTGGAACCTTTAGAGTCTAAGTCAACATTTTAACCACCTTGCCACATCCTTTCTTCCTGTATAGTCGATGATAAATTTCCTGCGCGACCCCACAGGCGACCTTCCTTGGGAGGAAGACCCGTCTGCAAAAGACGTTGTACATGTGGAGAGTGATAAGGTTTGTGCCTTCCATACATTTTATTTTCCTTTAATTTCTTATCTTAAATTTTGAATTGTACAATGCTGACAAGGTTTACACAATAACAAAAAAAAAATCTGAGACAATTTTCAAAACTTGTATTTTTCAAAGATAATCTAGTCCTTTAGTTAATCTTGAATTGATCCCTATTCTCTCACATCATCAATTTATCTATTTATCATTCATTTTTGATATTAGTAAGTAATATTCATTTATCTGTACAATTACGACATCTATTGTACTTAAAAAAAATGTTTTCAATTCCATTTTTTATGTAAGCTGACTTTAAGCTTTTGAGTGCATAAAATGGACTTTTACTATAACTTGCAAACTGCACTTTTTAACTTGTTCTAAGAATAAATGACTAACACAATCGAACTTTGCACATTGCCTGATTATTTCTTAAAGCGTTAAGGTACTATCTGAATGAAGAGGAAGCCTTGTGATAATGCATGATGTCTGACCTATATTCTATTGTTTACAGGCCTTGAACAAACTTGTGAAAAAAGAAAAGACACCAATCCTGATGATGTTTTATGCACCTTGTAGGTACCTCTTGTGTTTTCTCAATGTACTTAACCTTCAGAATGCTAAGGTAGCTGCTTGTCACCAAACTTGTATTGGCTAGAGGGATAAGCAGCAGGGAGAAAGTTAAAAGCATGGGGAAAACAAAAGTTTGCAAGGAAGAAACATGATATCGCTACATTTTAACACTTTGCATGACAGTATGTTTCGACGGTCCTTTTATGTGCATTTGCTGTCATTATAGATATAATTGCATGATGTGAATTACATGTAAGGCCACAACAATATAATATGTTGGTTCTTGGAATTAAGAAAAAATGTTGAACCGAAAGATCAACATGAAAACAATCTGATGGTAATCTCCAAGCAGATCTAACGGTTGCAAAGACCGTATCCGACTGGCAGAAGGAGTTTTTATAATTGCAACCCGACAGAAACTCCCTTTGCACAACAATAACGATATACTTATTTCTGCAAAAGTAATAACTCAATCAACAAGTATCAACATTTCAAAGTTGTACGATACTAGTATAAAAATATTTTTAGCCTGCATTGCAACTGATTGTCACTACATTAATTTGACATTCATTCTTCATTATGTGGCTTATTTCTATATAATTTGTCCTATTTTTGTAACACAGGGTGCGGCCACTGCAAAAGGTTGAAACCAGACTATGCTGCAGCAGCTACAGAATTGAAAGGACAGGCAGTGAGTACTGTTTGTAAAATTATGATTTTACTGTCTTTTGAGTATTTTTCCTTTGTATGTACATGTAACATACTTTTTTTAGCATGTGTAGTCCAGTAGTTAATAACCCTGCCTCTTGGCTGTTGTTGCTCACCTGATATGCACGCTCCCAGAAAAGTTTGGAGTCCTTACAACTGGTCCACTGTTCATTGCACACCTGCAATGCTGTACTGCACTGCTAGGGGGCAGTATTGTACTGCAAATGGAAATAGATTATGAACCATGGCCAGTTTACATACTAGTACAGGTTCCTGCAGTTGTAGAGAGCTGATCTTCCACTGTTCATAACAGGAAAGACAAGCGATATGTACAGTATTTACAGGATCATTCTATCAGTGAAACTTCCCCTAGTATTTTTCCACAAGTTGGTGAACAGTTGACCACGACTTAATATTCCGTCTCAAGGACTGCGACCCGTTCCTGTAGCATACATGTCGGGTTTCAAGATTCGCTATCCAGACCTATTACTACTTCTCACAATATGAAGATGTCCTATTCATATTTCTATCTGTGTTTTTCCAGACACTAGCAGGAATGGATGTGGATAAACCAGAAAATGAAGCTGTAAGGAGACAGTTCAACATCACAGGCTTCCCAACCATTCTGTACTTTGAGTAAGTAATCATTATTATTATGATGACTTAAGACAAATCTTTAACCACAAAACCTATCTCTTATTACTGTTCCATCATTATGAATTCAAAGAAGGGAGTAAGAAGCCAAATACACCCTGTAAATTATATTATGGACACTAGCCTGTTTATATTACTTTTTGTGCGTGACCATTACAATACAATAAAGGTCTAGTTCATTTACCTCTGAGGGAAGAACTCACGAATGAACTTATTGTATTAACCAAAGCAACTTTGTTCTGTGTTTTCAGGGGAGGAAAGCAAAAGTACAAATATGGAGGAGAAAACAACAAACAGGGCATTGTTGACTGGATGAAGGAGTAAGTAGAAAACTACTTTTGACATTTGAAGTTTGATACAGAAATCTGTCCCTTGGACTTTTATAATGGTTCCAAGACATTCCACGTAGGAGGTGTGAAAGAAGTTGAAGCCATTGTTCAGAACTGTTTTCTAACTCCTTATAATGATAAGAAATGTGGGTTATGATAAAAATTTTGTGCACATGCTATGCACATGTATGTATGTAGTAATTTGTGTAAATGTGGAGAATGTTAACTTTGTACTTTCTTTGTACAGCTCTGGTACATTGTATATTATGGTCAATTACTCTAGCACCTTAATTTCAAACTGTACAATATATGAATAAAGACGGAAATGTGGAGAAATGGGAAACTGAGTTTGGTACAATAGAGCGAACATAATAGCCTGAGTAAATGAGGTGCGTTTTACACATCTATCTTACATCTATATCTTTTGGTACATTAAACAATGAATGTGTTGGGCTATCAGAAAATGAGACACTATTTTTGCTGACAATTTCCATATATCCCATAGTCCCCAGCCGCCTGTAGAGAAGGCCCCCGAGCCTGAGTGGAGCGATGTGGAGTCGGACGTGGTCCATCTCACAGACGAAACCTTCGACACCTACATGGAAGATCACGCTTCAGTCCTTGTCATGTTCTACGCACCGTGTAAGTAGTGCATAGATACATTGTGTTTGTTTGTTTGAGCCTTTTTTGGTTCATAGAGAACTCAAATGAGCATACATGCTGCTTTTCATTGAGGTCAAGAGGGAAGGGTCAGACAAATATAACATAGATACACACAGGTTTTTCTTTGAAAAAATCTAAGGGGGAGGATTACAAGGGAGCAGAGCATCCAAGCGGGGGGATGGTGTATAAGGGGGAGTTCCCCCTTCCACGGTGTGGAGTTTCAGAGAATTTTGAGTTAAAATGGGGCATCCTAAAGCTTCTTGAGTTGGGAAAATACTGTCAAACAGGTCACAGTTGAAGACTGTGGTCACATGTGACCTAGTAGCATCCCTGGTCAATCAGATTTTTGGCTTGTCAGAGGATCTACTCGCCAGAGTAAGGAGGCGTATGGTCAGGGCATGTTGGCGCTCTGCCCCTGTTCCCCTCTTTAGACAAAGTCCTAGATACAGATTAAGGGTAGATAGACCTTCACAGATTCAGGTCCAGCACTGGTTACCTTAAACTTCTACCTTAATTTTCAACTGTACCTGAATGTTAGTCTCAATTATGGAGACATATGTTCTAGTTGGTTGTCTGACGTTAATAACTTTCTATCCTGCTCACAGGGTGTGGTCACTGCAAGAAGATGAAACCAGAATACGACGAGGCAGCGGCCACTCTTAAGGAGGAAAACGTATGACTGTCATGCTTTTTCTCTGGAACTTTGTGTACCTGCTAGACTAAGTGTTACCTTCTGTTAGTACAATTGTAGATTTAAGTCTTACATCTGTGAATGGTTTCATCACTGGTTAACAAAGTTATGAATACAACCAATGTTTTTCACTTGCTGACATTTTGGTGGATGGATCAGAAAGGCTAACCCAGTCATTAACCGTGATTAGGGGGATACAAACTCAGTCACATTTAAGAGCCCAATCTTCACACTGCAGCAGTGACACCTACATGTTTGTACATGTAGCTGCAGTACTAGTGTGAAGTACATGTACAGCCAGTCAGTAGTGCCCTATTTGCAGATGAAAAAACCTGATGTGGTGTAAAGAACCAAATGAATTAGTCTTTTTGTAAATGTTCTAGATCTTCGATAGATGTTGCCATACATTATCGAATTATGCCCTGTATGGTTGTCAAGCATTTAAGTTCATTCATTCATTCATTCATTCCTTCCTTCCAAACATGGTTCCACAGATTGACGGTGTGCTGGCAGCTTTAGATGCCACCAAGTCGCCTCAGGTCGCTAAAAGGTTTGAGGTCAAAGGTTACCCGACGGTGAAGTACTTCAAGGATGGAGAGGAGGCTTTTGGGTTCAACGACAGAACGGCGGATAAAATAGTCGACTTCATGAAGGAGTGAGTACAACAGTTATATGTTGCTGTTACTTCTGAGCAAATTGTGTGTCATGACGTGATGATTTTTAATGGCTTATTGCTTCTTGCCGGATGGTTCCCTCACTGTGTTTGTTATTGAAAAATTCAATCATATTCATTGAGTACCAAATACCATGTCAGTAAAGAAAGTATTGTTAAATGTACATCAATCCCAATAAAAGTAATGAAACTACTAAATACAGTGTTATATCATTTTCAATAGCGTTGAAGCTCTGAGTTCAAATCTCGGCTGTGTTGCTCACCCGACATGTACTTGAAAGGGTTGCAGTCCCTGGCACAGGACGTTAAAGCTGCGGTCTACAGTTCATTGTACTTGTTGAGAAGAGCTAGGAGAATTTTCTTGGTACAATGAACCTGTAAATACTGTACATAGCTGTACATCTGTCTTCTATGTCATGACAAGTGGAAGAGTGGCTCGTCAGTGAGTTTAGATGGTTTGAGATAACTTTCCCTTTCTTTTATTTCTAGTCCGAAGGAGCCGCCACCTCCCCCACCCCCTGAGCAGCCCTGGCAGGATGTTGAGAGCGAGGTCGTTCACCTCGGAGACGAGGACTTCAAGTCTCAGCTAAAGAGGAGGAAACACGCCCTGGTCATGTTCTACGCACCGTGTAAGTTACAAACCCTGGATTGACCTTGTAATTATCTTACACCTTGTTGTATTGATAGTATTCCTCACAATTTTTAAGTTACACAAAGTCATGTATGTGCTGCTACAATAATTGTGCTTCCACCTCCCTCATGATTGTTTGGAATCCCATTTTTCCCCATTCTTTTGCACTATGCTGCTACATTGTAGTCTTGGGTCTTTTCCTAGATTATTTGCATTTTTGCAGTGCCAGCGATTCATGTTGTTGAACCAAAAATTTTGTCTTTTTTTTAAAAGAATGTATTATGTAGTGGAATCCATACTCACCAACACTTACATGTAGTGTGGTAGATGCACCTTCAACATATCATATATAGCTTTGAACAACGCCTATAGTTACATGTAGATGTGCAAAGGTTAGGTGTGACAGGTCAGACAGTGTGATATCAACCGGCCACTGCTGTGTGCCTGTATTGCCCTGCAAAGTCAAAAGATTGTACTTGCTGCACAGTACATCAGAGGGATGAGAGAACCAAAAAGAAGACATACATGTAGAACCAGATAGAAGAATGTTTATTATTTTCATTGTTATTTGGTATATCATCAAGATGATTCGCTTGGCTTCAAATAGATTTTTCATGATTTTTTTCTGTATACGTAGGAATGGATTTTTATGATTTTTCCCTGTGGAAATCATAACTTGCATGCTTGTGTCTTGCAGGGTGTGGTCACTGCAAGAAGGCCAAGCCAGAATTCACTAATGCAGCGGAGAAATACAAGGAGGACACAAAGGTGAAGTGTTATAACTTAATAACTATCATAATAATGTAACATATTTTATGAAGCAAATAACTTCCAAATTACTCCTGGGGAAGTCTTGTTCTTTGAACCTTAGGGATTTGGTGCAACTGAAAAAAATAGTTCTAAAGCTATTCTTAGGTGTTCCGGAAGATTTGAATGTAATTCATTTCTTGAAAATATACCCTGTGATTTTGTTTTTGTGGTTTTCGCTCTGACGTCTCTACTGTGAAATTATGACACCACAAACATGTGACTGTACGTTCTGTTTTTACTAATGATTAGTGCTGCATACCTAAACTGGACCTAGAATGTTACGGTTCAAGTCCCAAAAAACAACTAAATGTCAGGAACCAAGTCAGGACTTGCTAAAAAGTATCTCTCGCTTATATTCTCCTTTTTGTTCTAAACCATCAAAAACCTTCCATAGATTGTGACATTTGCACTGGAAAAAGACAAAATCATTGCTGTCTTTGTGTGTATGACTTAGCCTTTGTGTTTACTACTGACTGTATATAATTTTGCATGTATATTTTTCAAATTGTTTGTCAACTTTATGTCTCCATGGAATTTTACATATGCCATGGGTTCAGGTTCAGACTTATATGTCCGGACGTGAACCTGAATCCCTGGACTTGAATCCGGACCTGAACCTGAACATGAGTTTAGGTATGCAGCACTAACTATGGTTGTTTCAACTTAAAGCACCACATCAAAATTTTATCCAGTTGCTTGAGTAATTATTTTTGGCGTATCTTACTACCTGGATGTCTAACTTTCATCAACGTTTTAAAGCACCACAAACGCCTCCTCTCCCAACCTACCATGAAGTCAAATCCCTGCAAACAGACATGAACTTACAATATTTAATTTTGAACAGGTGACGTTTGCAGCTGTGGACTGTACCTTGCACCAGGGTGTGTGTGGTCAGTACGAGGTCAGAGGTTACCCCACCATCAAGTACTTCAACTACGGCAAGAACCCCAAGGACTATGAGGGAGGAAGAGAGGTCAGGAAATGTTTATCTGTACCCATAGGATTTGAGCAAAATCCCTGATTTTTAAAGGAGCCCAAAGTAAGCTCCCTATTAATATTATTATTAAATTGTATCATTATCAACATCAACACAGATGTATTTCCTTGCTTAACTAAAACTGTTGACTGTTTCTTTTCCAGGAGGCAGACTTTGTTGTGTTCATGTACATGTTGTAGATGATTGTACATGAAGGACAGTCGAAAATTTGATGCACTTTTTGTGTTGGAACAAGGTTTAAGCTCTGTACTCTATCAACGAAGACACAATGCAGAATGATGTACTAAGTAGTAGTACTTTCAAGCTGAATTGAAACTGTAACGGTTGTAATGTTCCCTTTCCAGGAGCCGGACTTTGTTGCGTTCATGTCGGACCCCCTGAACCCCACGCCCCCCACCCCGCCCCCCAAGGACCCCGCGGAGGAGTGGGCGGAGCTGGAGGGAGCCGCGGAGGTGGTCCATCTCCATGACAACACGTTTGAGGACTTCATCCAGCAGCAATCATCAGTCCTGGTCATGTTCTACGCACCATGTAAGTTTTGGCCAACTCCAGGGCTGTCTCTAGTTTTAGATCCATCCCACTCAATGTTTTGGAGCCCATGTTAATTTTCGTTGTTAAATCTGTCATTTTAAGGTTAGGAAAATACAGTTTCATCAATCAATGTTATAAACTTCACTTTTTTTGATAGACAACTAAATTGGTGTGGCCATAGAGAAGTTTATTGATACCGTTATAAACTTATTTTAAGTTTTATTGTGAGTTGAGGCAGTGTTCAATATTAGTCACTTGTATGGCAATTATAACCTAATGCAATCATTGATTTTAAAGTTATATTGTTTTGTTGTAGGGTGCGGCCACTGCAAAGCCATGAAACCAGACTATGCCTTAGCTGCGAAGGCACTCAAGGAAGATGAGGTAGCAAGTTTTGTCCTGTCATGTCATCCTATCAAACATTTTGTTATCAATTACTGTTCATTTAGAATTAATGTACCAGAATACCATTAGTCTGTGTCTGTTATGTGCATGGAGTATTGGTATTGTTTGTATTGCATTAAAAAATTATATGATATAACCGGTGTGTAATACTGGACTTAGCCACTGAGATTTGTTCAACTAACACCAGGATGGACCCCTTCTTATGGTTAAGTTCTTCCACAAGGTCTACGTTTTTGAGGTATATTTCAGGACTTGATATTACATGTAAGTGTAATGCCTACTTATTGCAGATTCCCGGAGTGTTGGCTGCAGTAGACGCCACAGTGGACAGAGTCCTGCAGAGCAAATATGACATCACAGGATTCCCCACATGTGAGCTCGCCGTGTTTTGATCTAAAGAGATACACCAATCCTATAGCCCCACCTACCTCCGTTAAAACATAAAAATTGAAAAGTAAAAACTTAAAGTATATAAAAATGCAAATATTTGATGGAAATGCATTGGTCCAATGCTAGCTGCCATGTTATCATTGGTTAAACTGCTAATTGTGATGGACAGTTAGGACCGGTCTATTGAATGTTAGCAGACCTTGTAGTAAGAGCAAGGTTAGGACCATGTTCAAAGTCAATTTCTTTGTCATTTCTTTACAAATCAGTGAGCTGAATCAATCCTATAGCACACCATAGCAATATGTCAAGTAGATATTGTGACATCATTGTGCCTTTACAAACAATAGCATGGTTGTTTTGTTGGCTTAAAAAAAACTAATTCTAATGCTTCTTTTCATTGTGTGAAACTTGCTTACATTGTTTTCTTGTTTCTCTCTCCGAATGCTGTATACAGTGAAATATTTCAAGTGAGTAGCTTTCCATCATTTGCTAGTTAATATCAGTCTTTCTTTTTTAGATTTTTCCCCTACAAATATACTTGTGTCTTATTTGCATGTTTGTGTTTAAAAGTGAATAAATATTATTGTATTTCTATAGGGACGGAGAATTCAACACAGACTATAACAAGGGCAGAAATCTAGATGCTCTTGTGGAATTCATGAAAAAGTAAGTATGACTTTTTTTGACAAATATTTAAACATTACACACAACATAAAGATTTCGTCTTGATGGAATTTTAACGATAAAAAATAGTTGATGCACGTGAAGTGTTCAAATGAAAAAAAGAGCTAAAATCCAGATTTTTAAGCAATTAAAAGGTCTGCCTTTTCACTGGAAGAAGGTCTTTTTTTCTGTTTCTGTAAAACAAATTGTCATTTCTCTCCAGTCCCCAGAAGGCCCCTCCCCCTCCCCCACCTGAACCCGAGTGGTCAGAAGTGCCGAGTGAAGTCAGCCACCTGACTGAGGAAACCTTCAGCAGCTTCATTAAGGAACACGACTCTGTACTAGTCATGTTCTACGCACCATGTAAGCTCTTCTTAGCCCATGCTCATTCAATTTGTTGATTCTTGGATTTAGAAACTGGTAGATAATGTTACTCTAACGTTAAAGCAGTCTCAGTCGGAGGGGACATCTGTACCTTGGTTCACATAGTTTGATAAAAGTGAACATTCAAGTTTTTCTCTCAGCCCTGTGTTTTTATAAATGGTCAAACATTTCAGATAGCATCCACTAATCACTGATGAAAGATAGATGCTCTCTGAAATGTCTGTCAGTTTAAAAAATCTATGCAGTTGCTTGTAATGAGTCAATTTTGAATTGTTTATTTGATTTACCTGGATGTCTAACCGTCATCGACATGACGTTAAAGTTAAGTTAACCATGATTATGCCTGATTCACAATATTATCAGTATGGGCCTGATGTTTCTATGACACATCTATTTAGGGTGTGGCCACTGTAAGAAGATGAAGCCAGCTTATCAGGAGGCAGCAGAACAACTGTTGAAAGAAAATCCTGGAGCCAAACTGGCTGCAGTGGACGCCACAAAGTATGCAGCCCTCGGAACGAAGTACGAAGTTCGAGGATACCCAACAATCAAGTACTTCAAGTGAGTGCACATTTCTTTATCAATTATGATTATCATACAGAGAGATAAAGATGATGACTTCCTAACAGAGGTGGTCAGTTATACGTATTATAAATCCTTATAACTGTTGATGTATAACTAAAGGTTGTTGGTTCTAATCCCATTGCAAAGACTTGTTTGTAGCAGACATGTACCTAATATTCTTTCATTATGAATATTTTTAGTGGTGTTGTATATGTGTATATGAATTTTGTCTTACAAAACTGAATATTGTATAATAATTATATTGTTTCTCACTTGTTTGCTTTACAAATCAAGAGATGAAGTCTTCAATAGACATACAGTACATTGTATACTGGATAGATTAAATTTCTTGTCCCATATTTGCCTTATCTTTAGATTTTATTTATTATAATAATTTATCTTGCAGAAATGGAGAAATGGCATTCCAATACAACAAGGGAAGAACCACTGATGACATTGTGGCATTTATGAAAGAGTGAGTATTAAACAAATCTTTATATCATAAATCGTTCTTATGATAACCTCCACAAAATTATGCAAAAGCCAACACATTACTGTTTATATGATCGATACTTCAAGTTGATAAATTGATAGACTAAGATTAAATGCGTCCATCAACCTACAATTTGCAGCAAAATTTCTCGATAACAGGAAAACTGACAACTTGTAATTTAATTTGTATGGTACAAGATTTCATTTTTTGTTGTAACAGTTATTGTGTTTGCAGCCCAAAAGATGTCCATACATTGTTTTTGCTGAAGGCTTTTCCATGGTCAAAAGTCCTGCAGGAGAAAAATGTATAAACAGTACACAAAAAATTCATGTTTTTTTAACCTTTAGCACACTGAAGTAGCCGTTTGGCACGCAATTCTCTATTGGTTACAGAGTTAGGCAGCAGGGAGAAGGTTAATGAAGAACTCTGAGGAACGTGTATGAGATCTTTGATGTCTTGTTTGTTTTGCAGCCCTAAAGAGGAGAAACCCCCTCCCCCAGAGAAGGAGTGGAGTGAGGAGCCCAGTGATGTGGTGCACCTGACTGACGCGACATTTGCTACGTACACACAGGAACACAGCCCTGTACTGGTCATGTTCTACGCACCATGTAAGTCTTGTTATCCATTTGATGAATGAATGAATGAATATCATTGTATATCAATATATAATAGATAAAAGTTAAGGTCCCATATATAGCCTGTAGGGGCAGTGGGTTGTTAATCCACTGTGTCTAAAGAACGGTATTGGTGATAGTTAGACCATTGTAAAGCGGGCATCATGCCCTCCTTTTAATTGTAATTGCCAGAAGGTCGAAAAATCTAAAAATCGCTACATGAGTGTGTTTTCCTGTTGTGTGATGCTGTCTTAAAGACGTGAACTTAATTTTTCTTCTTTTGTACATTTTATGACTACTAGGGTGTGGCCACTGTAAGAGGGCCAAGCCTGAGTATGTGAAGGCAGCAGAACAACTGAAGAAAGACGACATCTCGGCCACACTGGCTGCCGTCGACTGCACCAAACATTCCGAAGCCTGCAAAACACACGACGTCAAGGGTTATCCCACGTTCAAACTCATCAAGTAAGTGGGAATGAAACAACATATAGGAAGTCATGACATTATAGGGAATGGGTTACATACAACCGAAGTACACTCACTACTTGAGCCAAAAATGTGGTGGGCAGAAGACAGTACACTCAGGCATTTTCACAGTGGTTTTAAGTTTGTGTTGAAGAGGATGTGACAAAACTGTGAATATTAAACCACTGCTTAAATGCAATTAGAGTAATTGGCAGGTTTAAAGTCTGTATCAGCTACTTAAACTACAAAAAACTTCTTCATGTAATTATAGGCTTTTTACTAATAAACATTAGTCTGGATTTCTTTAAAGCTTAAAATGCCATCCCATGTTTGCCATGTTTTTTTTACATCACATTTTTAATCTGAATTTTTTCTTATCACTAAGTCTTCCCATTTCCTTTTCAGTTAATATCATTTTTGGTGTATTGGAATTCTCTTCCTACATGTAATTTTTGAGAGTGCTTTTGAATGGGTAAGAATTAGGGGTGGGCACCGGTACCGTGTACCGGTACAAAACCGGTATTTCTTAATGGACCGGTCCAAAAAAAACGGTCCGTAAAATATCAGTGGACCGGCCTATGGACCGATTAGAAAATTCATAGTACCAGGCTACCAGCAGGCGGCCACATAACTGGAGTAAGAAAATACAAAACAGCAGATTAACGAGTCGTTTTCGAAGACGTTAGCTGTGAATCATATCTAGAAACACTTAAAGGATGAATAAACAGACGACGAGGAGAGTATAGTTATAACTTTGAGACAAAGTGCAAATCTAAGAAATTATATCCCAGACATGACGTTTGGAGACTTTTACGTGTGTCTCTCTCTCCAAAATATTATGTACTGCGACACTACTATAATCAGGTACAGGTACAGGTCCGGACCTGGATCTGACCCCCTGGACCTGGACCGGACCTGAATTTTATGTACCGGTACCCACCCCTAGTAAGAATCTATGTCGAATCGTTACAGATACAGAACATTACTTTGACACTGAACTTTCAAATTGTTATTCTTTCCAGGAACGGTGTTGCCTCCGACTACAACCTGGGGAGGACATCAGCGGACTTCATGGCTTTCATGCTGAACAGTCTGCCTACACAGTAAGGATCTATAGTCTTTGTCTTGTACAGTATGTTAAAATCCTCCCACACCATAAGGTGTATAGGGCGCTGCCCATCCCCGTTTCATAGCCCTGGGCCACACTGAGGTGCAATCACTGCAGCAGGGGGCTAGTCCACTGGCAGTGGAGTGTGTTAAACTTCCATACTGTTTCAGAAGTATGTACCATTCTTATGAAGTCTTTGGTATGACTCAATGCGCCTCTTATCCAGACGTGTCCTACCCGGGCCCGAACTCAAGCCTGTCTATACTATAGTTATGGTGACCACTCAATGGTCACAGTAGATAAGTGGCCATCATGTAGACAGTCAAGATTCTAAGGGACCACCAAAAAATGGCTACAGTGATCTGACCAGGTTCTTATGTGGCACAGTAGTGATACACATTGTACATATTATCAGGGTTTTTAGTTCATATTATCAGGGTTTTTAGTATTTAGTTAACCATGCAAGAGAATGGGTAGATAATAATGTCAAGAATATCTGAACTCAGCTTTCCTTAAAATTTGTTTTCAGGGCCAAAGAGGAGGCTAAACCAAAAGAACAAAAGAAGGAACCAGAGAAGAAGGTGGAAGAAGAAAAACCTATAGAAGAGAAGAAAGAGCCCCCAAAGGTACACGCAAACCAGCAGATAGATAAACAGTTACTGTTTGATACATGTCATAATCCTATTACTTTTTACTGTCAAAGGACTGTTGCGTTGTACATGCATAGTCTCAAATATCAGGTTTGAAAATACTACCTGCATATACAGGTTAGTGCAGGTAAAGTTGCAGTTGTGCAGGTATTTCTCATAACCTGCACGGTACACCTAACCCGCAGGGGCCCACGATTAAATCTGCCATCGTAGTAGAAAATTTTCAGAACATTGTTGTTTGATGAAATGAAAGGCTAGGGACAGAGACTGAGAGGTGCCAGGTAGAACTTGTCTAGTGCAGGTAGTTTCCGTCGGTCAATATTGACCATGGTAACTGCGGTATGTATCTACGTAGCATGATTATATGTATCATATGCACATTTATGAGAATGTGCAATCTAAGATACACATACACTAACATATAATTCGTTATTCAGGAAGCTGAGAAACCCGCGGAAGAGAAGAAGGAGCGTCCTAGGAGGGAAACGCCGCCGACTGACGAGTGGGCCTCCACCGACGCAGCCGCTGACGTGAACTTCCTCACCACCGAAACCTTCGACCAGTTTGTGTCTGACCACAACTCCGTCCTGGTCATGTTCTACGCACCCTGTGAGTACACACTCATCACACACCCACTATCCAGTTTAACGTCTTCTGTTCCCCATCTTCTGGGGGTTGGACGTGCTTGCACATGGTTGGGGGAGGGTCAAATATGTTTTGCCTAATCTGACACAACAACGCTATTATACCATTTTATGTCCTATCCGAGGGACATGCCTAACCAAAGCTAGGTACTCATTTCCACCTGAGTGAAGTGAAGAAAGTAGTGACTGTCACTATATGTAAAGTGCCTTTTCCCAGGGACACAAGATTTGAGTCATAGACTCATACCAAACGACTTTTCAAGCATAAAACATTCATATGTAACTCCAATGTATTTTAAAGCTACAAAAGGATCTAACAAAGAGGCACATACTGTACATGATGACAGCAGCTACGTTGTGTTTTACTTGTTGCTCATACTTGAATCGTTTATCCATCCAGGGTGTGGGCACTGTAAGAGGATGAAGCCAGCATTTGAAGAGGCAGCAACCCTCTTGAAGACAGAATTTCCTGCCGCTAAACTAGCAGCCGTGGACGCCACACAGTACAGGGACGTCGGGTCCAAGTATGAAGTCAGGGGGTACCCCACACTACTCTACTTCAAGTAAGTTGAACTGATGATTTATTTCTTCTTTTCTATTCTTTGAATTATCATGATTATCATTATTTTTCGGCCACACAAGTAAGTAGAGAAGTACACAAGTTTAATTTGTTGCTTTGGGTCTTGTATTAAAAGATAATACTGAAGTCAGAAGAGCTATCGAATATAGAAATGGGGTCAATATAGCCAGAATGATGTAGGTTTTTCTCCTAGCCTTCTGATTTCATCTTGTCCTCCAACTGAATTTTAGCCAAGAAATGACCTATTCGTGATTAGTCATCAGGGCTGAATTTATCACTATTATCATTTCAGAAATGGTCAGAAGGAGTTTAAGTACCAGTTGGGACGGTCCACTCAGGAACTAGTCAAGTTTATGAAGAAGTGAGTATTCTTTTTGTGTCTGACTCTTTATTGGAAAACTATCATTAGTAGTCAGTGTATCTGGTGATACAAAAAATACAGCAACTACATTGGAATAAATCAATCCACCTTCTATTAATGATTGATACATATATTAGGTATATAACAGAATTTTGAGAGTTGATGTTGAACGACATGTCATCTCTAAAAATCTTAGCTTTTTAGATCATGATATTTTGAATACTTACATGACTGTATGCTTGTGTAATGTTACACTGATAATCTTTCGTCTTCATTCTCTTGTTGACGACTACATGTTTAATTTTCCATGCTGCTATGTTATAAGCTATAGGATGACAAGGACAGAGACATTGCATGCTGTATGCATCCTGACATCTCTCCTGACAGTATTGACAAGGACAAAGCATGTTGTACATGTGAATATCAAAATGACAGGTAACAATCAACACACCTGCTAAAACAGGTAACAATTGACATTGACTTGACAGGTGCTTATCATATTTCTGACTGACTATAGACCTCACTGACTCTATTAATGACTGTACTGACAGAGACTCCTGCAGCTATACTTTTTCTCTGATGAACAAGTGTTGTAGTACGATTGTTTTGGTAGAATATGGGATCTTAGAATATCTAGAGACTATTGTTAGATGTTAGATTTATCAATTGTTAGATGTGTTGTTGCCTAAGCTTTCTCTTCTTTTAGTGCTGTCCATTTCAGAATCTGTAAAATTTGCCATTTTTCTGCCTGTAGATCATTTAGATAGTTTTATGAATTAAATCATTATAGTTTGTAACGTTGGGTAACATAAATTCGGGATTTTTCCGATAATGGTTGACTGAAATCAATCTAGCAGTACAATAAACCATCCTTTTTTTCTATAATTCTGTCAGTATCATGTACTATCTTTGCACTAATCATATATATGGTAGATTTTGTCTCTAGTCGTGCTGACACCATAATATTTCAACTTGAAACTACCGTCCGCCGCACGCACAATTACGGTGCTGTCGGACAGGGGGGCACATTAATTTGGGAGAGAAGATTCGTCTTGAATATCTTACCGCTAATCACATTTTATACAGCAGCTATTCGTTCCATCCTTGGCTTGAGGAGAGTGCTATGGATATAGACGTGTCCAAGTAAAAAAATACACGAAAAAACGGTCGTACCGCACACATCAGGCCTTCGGGAACAACCCGTGTGTTGAGTCGGTAGAACTTCACTCAAAGTCGGCCCATCGTCATCATCGGGCAACGTGTAACGTTACATTATTCATGGGAAGTTAGCTGGATGCCGTAGCAATGGTAATACTACTATGTCCATGTGTTCCTTGTTGTGTTAGGAGCAAACTTTGAGGAAAATATCTTCCTCAGTCCACTATCACACGCAGCATTTAGACAAAAAAGTGTTCCTCACAAACCTTTGTCGTCTGCTTGACAACAGGATTCTGGTTAACAATATGGCGGCGGGAAAATACACGTGCCGTAGGTTGTAGCAACAGAGAGGAGTTTTGATGATTGATCACACTTAGAATCCAGTTGCAGGTTAGCAAAAGAGATTGTAATAAGTTGTCTTGTAAATAATTGTGTTGAGCAGGAATCGGATGTGACATTTTTCTTATAAACCAGCCGACAACCATGTTGTTTAAGTCTCCCACGAAGTCCTCAGACTGTTCCAATAAGGGACGGAGAGTTTTTGACCTCGTCGCCTTATAATCCATGCTTATCGAAGCTTTTCAGACAGTGTTCTGAATACGTAAGTCTGGCAGGTTTGCATTTCTAGCGGTATTACTTATGTTGCATCTAGCACATATCCCTAAATACCCCGTTTTCGAAAAATCCCGAATTTAAGTACCCCGCGAATTTAGGTTACCCAACGTTAGCATTATTATTATCATGTTATTTCCAGTTTAATATATTACATGTACTAACAAAGTCATGTATTATATATACAATGCCATAATTTATTATACTTCTGTTGACAGTGGTGATGATGTATCACACTCATAAAACCTAAATATGAAAATGAAATTACGACACATTTTTGCAGCCCACAAGCCCCCCCTCCCCCACCCCCTCCTGAGCAGGAGTGGTCCGAAGTGCCAAGTGAAATCAACCACCTGACTGACCAGACGTTCGACAGTTTCGTGTACAGACACAGCTCAGTACTGGTCATGTTCTATGCACCTTGTGAGTACACTGTTCTCAAACATGTATGAAATTCTTGTCATTTACTAATATCATTTCTGCTGCAGTACCATAGAAACCTGCTAAGGGGCACGTAATTGAATTTGCCCTTTATTTTACTGACGCATACAATGTACCTAACAAACATACCAAATATTTTAAAGATCCTTCGATAAGCTCTTGTGTAATGCTGTCAATATACCCACAAACAGCACAGAAAACATACATTTCTTTTGTAGCCTTCTACATGTAGTTCTTAACAAGTATTCCAGGAGTCTTAAAGAGTCGTTTAGTTAAGATTTGAATTGGTATTCTGGCTAGAATGAGATATTACTCCATGGTCCATTGTCGATTGTACAAATGTACATGCCAAGAAGAGCTAGGGTAATTTCCCCAGCAACTTGTAAATACTGTACGTACATGACATATATCGTCTGTCTTTCCTGTCACATTGAGTGGAAGATTACATGTAGCTTTATGCAGTGAGCTCAACTGAGTTTTGCTCAGCCTAGATTTCTTTCCCTCATCTGGCAAGTAAAGCTTGCCTCCTGGTGTGATTTGAACTGTTTCTAATCTAATCTTTTTTCCTATTAGTCAAGCCAATTTTGTCTGTCAAAATGACAGAATGGCCATTTTTTTTGTCTGTCATCATCAACAAGATTCCTTCAAATGACGGACTGGGCAAAACCTATTTCCAAATTCCCTATTATTCCATATGAAATATTTTTTTCTTCTTTCCAAGGGTGCGGCCACTGTAAGAGGATGAAGCCAGCTTATCAGGAGGCAGCAGAACAACTGTTGAAAGAAAAACCTGAGGCCAAACTGGCAGCTGTGGACGCCACAAAGTACAAGGAGCTGGGACAGCAATATGGTGTCCGTGGCTATCCCACTCTCAAATACTTCAAGTAAGTGTTTTGTTTGTTTGTTTGTTTGAAGACTAATCAAAGTTTAGTTGCTGTTTGAAAGTGTGTGGTGCCTTTTTAATTGTGTACTATTGGAAAATTGTTGTTGAGTTGTGATCAATATACAAACTTTATCACAAATACAATATGACAAAAACAACAAGACAGAACTTGGACATAGATATGATCAACTCTCATAATTCTGCCAGGTGCTCTAGAACTACTACAGTAAAGTGTTATCGAAGCCTTCTCAAGAATGTCTTGAACACTTGGATGTCTGAAGTGTACATTCCTTGGGAACTACTGATGCTGCATTTGTAGATCTCTTAAAATTCACCGTTTTTTTGTATGTGGTGGTCTTCGGGTACCCAGCAGACTTATGCAAGTTGATTTTCAGTCTAGTGAATTACAGAAGTATCAAAATATGGCGCTATTCCTCAGGCTAAGGAGTGATCGAATCCTATAGTAACCTTGTCGCATTAGCAACTGTTTTCTCAAAGAGTTTAATCCTCCAGTGTCTATAAAATCTATCACTCTGACGTTGTCGTTTGGCGCCCAATTCCCTATTGGTTACAGAGTTAGGCAGCAGGGAGAAGGTTAAGGTTCCTAAGATCTCTTCATCGTGACTTACCCCACATTGTTTTCTACAGAAATGGGAAGGTTGCGTCCGACTACAACAAGGGCAGAGCCAAGGATGACATTGTCGCTTTTATGAAATCGTAAGCAGATGACTTTCCACTCTATGATTTTATTATTGTCACAAAAGTTTTGTAAATGTTGATTAGATATGTCACCCAACAATGTTTGTTTTGATTTTCTGCATCAGTACATGCAGGCCAAATCATATTGAACAGCTTCTGCACAAGAGATGGGAAAAAATATTGTATTTTGGAATAGTCCATTTTGCATTTGGTACAGGGCTATTATGGTAATTTTGCCTTTTTTCAAGAGTTCATTCTTGCATGAATTTATCATAGTTCTGTGTACAAGTTATAGCTTCCCTTCCAGGCCACAGGTTGCTCCCCCTAAGACAGAAGAGCCCCCTAGCAAGGAGGTGAAGCCTGCAGCCGGCCAGGAGGACGGTTGGGAGACCGGTGATGTGCACCACCTGACAGCCGACTCTTTCAACACCTTCATGCAGCAGCACCACTCCGTCCTCGTCATGTTCTACGCTCCATGTGAGAACTTACTGCATGTTTCATAATACAAAAAAAAGAGCTATCTGCCACTGAAAAATCATGACCATAGCATGTCCAGAACACAAGATATCAAAACTGTCAGTTCCACTGCAATATCACAGCAACCCGCTAGGGGGCCCAAAATCTAATCATTTTGAGGTCTCAAGAATACCTGCCCACATACCAAGTATCAAGACAATCCATTCAGGCATTCTTGAGTTATCTTCTTCACACACAGACAGACACACAAATGCTGTGCAAAACATAACCTTCTCGGTGAAGGTAATAAATCGAGCAACTGGATAATCTGACAAAGAGTCAGAAATTTCAGGTAGCATCTACTATTTTTCATTGCTGAAGAGTTGAAGAAGAGTCAGACATTTCAAAGTAAATGGTCAGCAAGAGGTCAAGAAGAAAACAGAGAGCTTGAGAGGAAAACTTGACTATATTCCTTCCCCAAAACTGCGTGTACCAAGGTACAGACTTTCCCCTCAGACATGTGTTTTCATGTTGATCTTCCAGTAGCACTTTTGTTTTTAATCCAAGTACCAACAACTTGACTGGGTGTGGCCTTATCATTGGATGATAAACATTGAACTGCTTTTCAGGGTGTGGACACTGTAAGAAGATGAAGCCAGCCTACCTGGAGGCAGCAGAACAACTGAAGAAAGAAAAACCTGAGGCCAAACTGGCGGCTGTGGACGCCACACAACATGGAGATCTGGCTTCAAATTACGGAGTTAGGGGATACCCAACTCTGAAGTACTTCCAGTAAGTGCTTCTTTATTTTCTGCATATGTACAGTCTATTCATTACATAGATTCGTCAAGTTTTTAAGACATTTGCAAGTTAACTTCTTTTAAGACATCTGTGTTAGCCTAAAACGTTAATGTTGCAGAAAAACAGGTATTTGTGTGTGGATGGTGTTCAGCACCAAGGACAGGTATATTTGCTTGTGTGGATGGTGTTCAGCACCAAGGACAGGTACATTTGCTTGTGTATGGTGTTCAGCACCAAGGATAGGTATGTTTGCTTGTGTATGTGTGTGAATGAATGGTGTTCAGCATCAAAGACAGGTATATTTGCTTGTGTGTGGATGATGTTCAGCTCGAAGGACAGGTATGTTTGCTTGCTTGTGTGTGTGTGTGTGTGTGTGTGTGTGTGTGTATGTGTGCATGTGGATAGTGTTCAGCGCCAAGGACAGGTTTCTTTGCTTATGTGGATTGTGTTCAGCACCAATGGTGTTCAGCACCAAGGACAGGTGTGTTTGCTTGCTTGTGTGTGTGTGTGTTTGTAAGTGTGTATGTGTGTGTGGATAGTGTTCAGCACCAAGGACAGGTATTTTGCTTGTGTGTGTTTGTGTGTGGATGGTTTTCAGCACCAAGGACAAGTACATTTGCAAAAGAAAAGCATTGATTTAAGCGTATGTTAACATGAACACTGCAGGCAGTATTTGTAAGATGTTTGTTTTGTTTCAGGGATGGAAAGGAGGCCTACAATTACAAGAAAGGAA
The DNA here is from genome assembly GCA_035149815.1 of Branchiostoma lanceolatum. Lineage (NCBI taxonomy): Eukaryota > Metazoa > Chordata > Leptocardii > Amphioxiformes > Branchiostomatidae > Branchiostoma > Branchiostoma lanceolatum. The sequence continues at coordinate 11,394,022 of CM068877.1, read as the reverse complement.
GGACCACAAGCGATCTGGTTTCTTTCATGAAGGAGTGAGTACAGATCTACATTTTGTATACATTTGTACATCTACTTTCTTTTTGGGCCATAATCTTGCTTTCAAATTGTTGCTTAAGATTATGAAAGCTTTGGAAATCTTGGTACACTGTTGCTTGATGATTGAATTTCTCCCCTCCCCTCCCCAGCCCTCAGGCCCCCCCTCCCCCACCCCCTCCTGAACCAGAGTGGTCAGAAGTGCCGAGTGAAGTCAGCCACCTGACTGAGGAAACCTTCAGCAGCTTCATTAAGGAACACGACTCAGTACTCATCATGTTCTACGCGCCATGTAAGTCAGAAACTCTTCTCTTATTTGTTACCTTCGCCAAGAAGGTTATGTCCGTGGTAGTGTTTGTGTGTGGTTGAAAAGCATAACTCAAAAAGCTATGGATGGATTGTCATGAAATTTTGTATGTGGTTAGGTCTTATCCTATTAAAGAAATGATCAGATTTTGGGCCCCCTGGCTCCTTTCCTCGGCACTGCAGCAGAACTTCCAGTTTTGATATCTCATATTCTGGACAAGCTATGGCCATGATTTTTGAATGGTAAATAGCTCTTGTGCACTGGAGTAAGTGACATAAGTTTTGGGCACACTAGTTTTTTATTTCTTGAACTCCACAGACCGAAATCTCTCACTGGTAAATTGGATACATTGTGAGCATGAGTTTGTTTGTTTGTTTGTTTTATTGAGATCCCCATTGAGAGACACTATTCTACATGTACCTGGAGTCCACATAATAAATCTAATGAAATGTAGGTGACAAAAACTTATAAATACAATTGGTAAACGGAAAATTATACAAAATCAAATGTAGTGAACTTAAAAGGGAGCGGAAGAAGTCAGATGTCAACATGAAATAACAGAAACATAATCCAGGTATTTTATGCAATATGACAAGAAAGTAACCCAACAAATGCCCCCCTCCCCCTTGTCAGGGTGTGGCCACTGCAAGAAGATGAAGCCAGCGTACCAGGAGGCTGCAGAAACGCTGAAGACTGCCGGCCCCGGGGCTAAACTTGCAGCCGTGGACTGCACCAAATATGGAGCTCTGGCCAAAACATACCAAGTCAGGGGCTACCCGACCATCAAGTACTTCAGGTGGGCTGTTGACAGTCTTTGAACCTATTCTGTACCTGTATTGATATAGTTCAATCAGCAGAACCACCCTTAAGTAAAACACACCAGCTTTGCAGTTCATTAAAGCTAGTGAGGTCTTTGATGCCCCTATTGTTTTTGGTCACAATGAGTTCCACTATAATTCTATGAAAGCAGGAATTCTTTAATACCTTTGACATTTTGTAAAGGCTACACTTATTAATTTAGTCACTCTGAGTAATAAATGTGACAATTGTTAACATTCACAGATTTTGTCTGACCTTGATTATGTTTTACATTGCTTTCTGGACAATTTGAAAGATTTTATCTTCAGAAAAGGGCTTATTGATTGAGTTTTAGCAGAAAGCAGTTCCAAAGTTTGTTTCTTGTGTTTTTTTGAAGGAGTGGTGAGGAGATACAGAAGTACCAGGGAGCCAGGGATGCCGACAGCATCGTGCGGTTTATGACAAAGTGAGTTGGTTATTGTTCACAGCACAAATCCTCATGGTGTTGATGTAAGATACGATTACTCTTTCGCTCCATTTCTCCGGATCTTCCATAGCTCTAGGAAGATCTTCTAGTTCACAGCACACATCCTCACAGAGTTGGAGTAAGACTGATAAAATATCTCATCATCTTGACCAGCTGGTTGCTCTGGTGTTCTTGACTCTCTCTCCATCTCTCCCAATCCTACATAGGTCTAGGTAGGTTTTGCAGTTGATATCGGTAGCTTGTACAAAGTCTCCCTACCCTTACTTGACTGAATATCATGTTTAAACAGGAACATCACTATCCCAAGCCTGTATATAACTGCCTCTTGTCACATGATAATTAACTTCATCAGTCACGTGACAAGAACTCCAATAAGAGATCTGATTTTACGGGGTTGAAGAAGGGACATTCTTAAGACATTCGCATGTAAACTTCTTTTAAGCAGCCGTGTTAGCTTTAAACTTTAATGTTGCACAAAGAGAGGTGTGTTTGCTGGTATGTGGATAGTGTTCAGCACCAAGGACAAGTATATTTGCTTGTGTGTGGGTAGTGTTCAGCACCAAGGATAGGTGTGTTTGCTTGACTGTGTGTGTGTGTGTGTGTGTGTGGTAAGTGTTAAGCACAAAGGACAGATGTGTGCACCTGTGTGTGCATGGTGTTCAGCACCAAGGACAGGTATTTTGCTTGTTTGTGTGGATGATGTTTAGCACCAGGTATGTTTACCTGTGTGTGGACGGTGTTCAGCACCAAGGACAGGTGTGTTTGCATGTGTGTGTGTGTATAGTGTGTCTCTGTTGTGTACAAGCGTTTAAAAAGTAAAGCATGTTGATTGTTCCCCCCAGGCCCCCCACAGAAGCCCCCCCAGAGTGGACAGAGGGCCCCAGTGCTGTCGTCACCCCCATCAAAACTATCCCTGCTTTCGACAAGTTTGTCCAAAGCCATGTAAGTAGACTCTTCTCAGACATCATACTTTATATGTATGTACATTCATGTATTGTATCATTTTTCTGTACACAACATTTTTGCTTTGTTTTATAGTCTTATTATAACGTATTGATACATTTTTTGTAAAAGTATCATCATATGATAACATTCTTCTGATTCCTTGTGTAACTGTAACACATAATAATGTATTTTAGCTTGTTATTTCTTCAAGTTGTCATATTTGATATTAATACAATATTAATAGATATTTTTTAATGCCTTGTGTGGAACCAGGAAAAACGGGTTGTGAATGTGTGTTTGATCACCTTCAGATGTGTGAAGCACAAAAATAAAGTAGAGTTGAAAATATAAGAAATCTACCTGGGTTTCTTTATTTTATGCCATTTTGGATTGCAGCGAAAAGCTGCCAACCCTGTATAGAAGAGGAAGTTTTTGGCATCAAACCTCTGCATGTAAAAGAACAAGACACAGTTGCACGATTGTACATGTGTACATGTATCAAGAAGAATAGTGGTAATCTGATGTGTTTGACTTTTAACGTGAGCCATAGCAAAGCCACATCATGCTACTTGCAAAAGCTTTGCACTTCACCTCAATTGAGGATGACATAGGAAGAAGAAGCTGACTTGTTATATTTATTTCCTGTAGGAGAATACCCTGGTACTGTTCTATAAGAAAGAGTTACCGAAGTACACACAAGCAAAGGCACCCTTCATGAAGACAGCCGCTGCCTTTAGAGACGACAACAGTAAGGTGTTTGCTGCAGTGGATTGTGAGGCAGTCACAGGTTAGTCTTCATATCCAACTTTTGATATGTTTTCTTGTTCGTCTCTTGTAATCGAGACCAATAGGAGCTCAGAATTTTCCTGTCACCATGGAAACCAATCGTCACAGCTTCCAACACCATGGCAAGAGACAATTCTCAGTTTGACAGGAATTGATCACTGTTAGCACACACATTAGTACAAGTATTTGCATACAGTGTAAATCAATAGTTCCCAATTCTCCTGACTAAGAGGTGTTGACCTTCCAACTGCTGAAAACATGATTTAGTCAGGCTACAAAACAATAGACAATTACTCAATACAAAACTTAGTCAAGCAACTGGATATCTTTTGTAAATGGTCAGACATTTCAGACAGCATCTGCTATCTTTCATCAGTGACACATAATTTTATACATTTCCGTAACTAGAAAAAGAAACAGTGCCAAAACAAAACCAAAACACCAAGCTCATATAGAATTGTGTATCTTACGTCAAAAGACAGTTACGATCAAGTAACTGGATACAATTTTGAATCTTATTGTGTGTCTTAGTACCTGGACGTCTAACCTTCATTGACGTATCAATTGACAATTACTAATAACTAATACAATTTTTTTCATTCTTTTTCAGACCTGTGTATGCGCGTTGGGATCATCCCAGAGTCACTCCCCACCATCAAGTTCTACGTAAACGGCAAATTCTCCACGAACTACAAAGATCCGGTCACAAATGTCAACCTTTACAACTTCATGAATGCGGCGGGCTCCGTGCCAGTAAAAACAGACAACAGGGAAGAATTATAACAGTAGCTATCTTCATAGGCGGGAGAATTGTGTATGTAGTAAGGCAGCAAATTCCCTATTTAGCAAACCCTGTGATTGCCTTTGTTAGGCTGGTTTAGGTCATTTGAGGTAAAAAAAAAACAGACTCAAAAGAAAATTTATAACCGTTACAGTAGCTATCTTCATAGGCGGGAGTATAAGTAAGTTCACGGTTTGAACTGAGCATGCAAGAGGTCAAAGGTGAAGGCCCCTAACTTGTAAACAGCTGTTCTTTTCAAGACATGTTTTGTTTATGTCCTGGAGGCCTTCAACTTTGTACATGTACTACCTACAATGGATCACACTGTACATGTGCATTTTGAACGGTGAACTAGCTTATTGTAGGTAGAAAATTTGCTATTGAGCAAACTCTCTGAACAGCTTTTCCTTCTAATATTTATCTATGAAACGGTTTACTAGCAGGAAATTATGCAGATTGCCTTTTGTTGCACACAGGATACAAAGTTGGATTGTAGTATTGGGTACCGTACAATCTATTAAGTAATATCATTAGTTAAATGGATAGACACTTGGTTTATAAACATTATGATTCTGTTAACAAGCAAAGTGGCCATTAGTTTGTTGAAGAGCGGAAAAAGAATTCTTTGAAAACCGTTGCAATATGATAATTTTGCAGCCAAGCATGCTAGGTAAGTAGAAAAAATCAAAAACAGATTTAACTTTGGGGGATGTCAAGTGAATCAAGTGTAACAGATCAATGCCATTGAAAGCTGTTTAATATGCACATTTGTAATGAGGAGCAGCTCTGTTGAGTCTTTTTGTACCAAATCGTAGGTAAGCCAGCCATCAGGAATGGTCTGATGGAAAACGTGTGCTGTCAGAACGCGCCTTGAACTTCAAATCACGCCTCCCTAGATTTCTAACCATTTCTAGCCAAATCTATATATTTGTAGATAGTATGAATGGGTGTGGCTGGATGAAAAAGAATTCTAACACGGATTTTTATGCTAACATATATACTGTATACAGTTGGATATATGATGACATGGATGATGTAATATTGCTGACAGAAAAAGCAAATTTCGTTTTTGAACTTTGCGTACATGTAATTCTAAAAAGTCAAACCTGCTAAGAGTCACTTCTCCATGACTTGAAGAAATGGTTCACAGTAGACAGGTGACCACTATATACAAGACTATTGATTCTTGGGTTAAAGGGAAAAATATTCTACGGAAACACCAAAAAGTTGTAAAATTAGAGGTGGTCTCTTTTGACTACTTCCTATGTCCTTATGACACATTCACTATTGCTCTGGGGTGGTTAAATCTAGATAGAATAGATAGAACTTACAATATTATTGATTATAAGTAATGTTTAGCTAACTGATCTCTGTGTCATAATAAGTCTGTTAGTTTTCATTCTCTTTAAGTTCTTAGTCAAACGTCAAGATAGCTGTTTTCTGCAAATCTTTCAAAAATCCTTTACTGTCTTGCATGATTATGTTAATAACTTCTCAGCTTCTGTGCCACATAATCACATGATGAAACAATCAATCAATTAAACAAACTTCATATGTTTTGATTATACAACTTAGTGTGCTGATTGAAGACAATTCTTCATGTTGTAAAAATTGTGTCTGTTTTGCTGATGTTGCAGATGCGGTAGCACACTGACTTCATCTTTTCTTATAGAAAAAGATTAAAAGAAAAATATTACTTTATGGAGTTATTTCATGCGCTAGCTAGTGGCATTTGATTCTTGTGAATCATGATTATTGATAATCTATTGATTATTGTGATGACGATTTATGATTATCTATGCATGGATTATGATGATGTAGAAGGTACTACAGTACTAGTGTTTTTTTTGTTATATTACAAAGAACATTATATGTGGTTAGTAGAAATTAGCTCTCAGCATTTGTAATCGTATTCTTACTTGTGATAATTTGGTGCAATGTAAGTTAGTTAAGGATGAAAAAGATGATATTGTAGATTCCTGAATGTGACTATGATTAGGGTTAAGGTGCATATGAAGATATGATTTTTTGCAACATTTACTCTTTTATAGTACTGCACTTTTTAAGGTGGAGGCAAACTGTTAAAAAGCACATTAACTGTGCTAAAAAAGAGTATTTAGTGTATGAAAATGAGCCTAGTCCTTACATCTGCTTGGAGATTTTTCCCAGATAGTGAGAAGACAGTGACAGTGGGAAATGAAACATTGTTTGCTTTCCTAAAACTCTATTTTCAAAGGGGATACGGAGTGTGTTGCTGTGAAATGACACAAGTGGAAATCAGTGCAGGAGATAACTACAAGTCTTGCAGAATCTTGAAGAGAAACTAACCAATTGTGTCTCAGCCATCGCTGTTCGGTGTACAGGTTTTGCGGATACTTTTGATATCAGTGACTGTTCATCTCTTGAAGCAAACTGGCAATAAACAGGACATTTTGTCTCGACTGCCGTCTCTTTTGTGATTTCATATATAAGAGGGTGCTTTGTTTGTTCACATAAGGATATGCCGACTCGATTATATGGATGACATCCGTGTGCGCCTTAGTTTACGTAAGACATACTAAAACAGCCTTGCACAAACCCTGAGCAAAGTTTTCCAAATTTGAAAAAAAAACTAAAAAATAAAGAATGTTCTGACTACATTGTAAGTTCAGTCATTGAGTGTGTGTGTGTGTACGTGTGTGAGAGAATATGTATGTGTTTGCGTTTGAGATCAACTGAAAGCTTGCAGGTCGTGGCCAGAACTTTATTTGCAGTAGTGGACTTTTCATCGTCAGGTACATTACCATATGAATGAAAACTAAGCACACATGTAGGAAAAAGTCAGCATTGCTATTGATGAAGGGAAGATTCGAGCCTTCAGGATAAAAGAAAAACAGTTCGAAATTTTCCTCTAGATGCTACCTAAAAAGATGGGTTTCTTTTGCGTCATGTATGGAAGACTGGGCCGTGACTTAAAAGCTTGAAGTATGGCCCTGTGTAACCCGCCAGAACCGACTCAAATTGAGGTGACTTCACCGAAAACCAACATGACATTTAGGTGTATTATCATAATTTACCCAAATGGCTATGTTTGCTCTAGATTAAGTGATATATCGGAGCAAGGCAACGACAGGCATGATTGTTATACGTAACAAATTATATGTATTCTTCATTTCAAAGATGTACAAATATATATATATATAAATTAACCCGGATATCGGGGAGGAATCAACCGTACCTTAAACGTTGTTGGACCACTAATGAAAATTCTACAGAGCTACTCTGGGCTTCAGGCAAGATAGTTTCGAGTTATGTCGTTCCTTGCTTGGAACGGCAGCCTCCCTGTTGTGGGAGAAGATGCCATCCCACTTGGGATGGCATGTGCGAGCCTTGGACGGCTGAGCTGAGCTGTCCTATGGCTTAGGAGATCACTAGTTCTCTGTCTGGGAACTTAGTGTCTCAAAAAACTAGGGTCCTCCGTGGTGACCCTTAAGGCCGGTCTGGCCACGCCAGGCTGTGTCGCAAGACGTCACGTGACACGATGTCGCATTATGTCAGAATTACACTGAAAAAATACAAATATTGTGAAATTTCGTCGTTATAAGTTTATTTTCCCACAATTTCCCAGACTCTTCTTGCCCTCCCCTCAATGCAAGGTTTAATATTGACTGAAATTCTAATTTGTTATTGCAAACCCTTGTTTGGTTTCCCCAGCCCCACCTACACCCCCGCAAATCTTTACACTACCTTAAGAGCAAGCATCTTTCGTTAGTGGTTTGGACACCAAAAAGGCCATTTGGGTAAATTATGTTCATGAACACCTGTAACACAGGTGAGTGTAATTAATCTGAATGTAATAATTGACTTATTGAGAAACCATTAATACTGGTCAGGACATCTATCAGTCAATTTGATCGTAGGCAAACTCCGGAGGCCCAGTAGCTGACGTGAGGATACAAAAATACATATAATCAAAACAAAGAAACATTTCAAGGAAAAGTATTCTTTATTCAATACTTTAGACATAAACAAGAAAAGTAATAGAAACACATCTACCGAATCTCATTCTGTCATAAATGCTACTGCCAGAAATCTGACAAAGGAACAACGTCAAAAGTGTACATTGAAACGAACTCTCTCGTTGGCTTATATGCATTCACACCATCACTACAGATATAAAAACAAACCTTATTTCAGTTAACATTAAATATTTTGTTATTTGTAACGCTTCTAGACCTCAACATTCAAAAGTTTACTGTACACTAACAGATGCATGCAAAGCATGGCCACCTTGCGAGGTTTCTAACATTAACAGCAGAACGGATAATTAATAAGACACAAAATATATTTGTAACACATCATTCTCTCACTGACTTATGGTTATCCTTTAGATATGCAGATACGCACATGATTTACTTATGAAAGTTTACAGTCAACACTGTGATTCATGCCAATTTAAGATACACTAATTCCACAGGATTTCTATTTCACTTGTGGTCCAGACACAAAATAGACCATTTGGGTAAATTATGTTGATGAGCTTCTGCAACACAGGTGATCGTCATTAAGGTTGAATATATGTATTATTATTCTGGTAAATTATGAAGATTTTACAGTACTTCTTTACAGAATTTTTTTCCAACGTACTCATATTCAAGTTTACATAAGAGATAATGAGAGATATATTTATACCGTATGAAGCTCATGGGAATTCGTTTTACAGTTGTAAGATCATAGAAATACGGTATTTATATGTTTTTACATATGTAAAATGGACTCCGATGAGCTTCTGCACTGGTCCCCGCAGCAGGAGGAAGATGTCGGCTCTGTTTTTCTTCGAACTTCTGCACCGGTCCCCTCAGCAGAAGGAAGATGCCGGCTCTGGCCGTGGGTTCACCCAGACAAGATCGGCGACCAGCACTGCAGACACTGGGGAAATGAACTATAACTCACCTTATATTACCATACTTTTATACATCATTTCCTACTGACATATACATTAGACAATGATTAAACATTAAACATCCGTGACACCTTCACGACCAGATGATGATGATAACAACAGTAGAAGAACTCTTCCCCCCTGCATCATGATATATTTAAGCAACGAGCCAGTAACTGTTCTGGTATTAAAAAGGCGCCGCACATCATTGAAACGTAAAGGCGGACAACCACAAATCCTTCTGAACATACAAAATAAGACATCCACAACAACTGACATTGCATTAGCATTGCATAACTACCTGGTCTCTAAACTTACACGACCTTACACCGAAAAGCCGCGGAATCGAGAAGTCCTGTCTGAGACGTGCACAGGTAACACACGTCTGCGGACTCACCTGGGCTTAACGTCAACAAACCTGAACTTTCTGACCTTTAACCTTAAGTTCACTATGGTACCTAATACACACATAACGTCGCGGTATGTTTGACGTACATGTACTGTCAAACACGTTTGCAGATGACTCTCATTTAGTATGAAAGCTCACAAGCTAACTCTAAAATGCTTCTCTTGGACTTTTTTCTAACGTTCTGTCTCCTGTGTACTAACCTACATTCTCCTCCGATCTTGAACACAGCTACATCTATCCATATTCGTAAACTCCAAGGGCCACACCTGAACGTAACACGATGTTAATAAAGCGCCGCCCAGTGACAGGTGCAGTTACTGCAGCCGCTGCACCTGACCGTGACACGACCATGCTGAAGCGCCGCCTAGTGAAGGGTGAAGGTATCGCAGCTCAGGAGTGGCCAGTTGAGATAATTAGTACAGCATCAGCTAGAACCCAGGAGAATATGTGCAGTCTGGTGATTCAAGGTTTTATTGCATCAAAGTTTTAACTTTCATTTTCCTAAAACCTAATTCCGTAAGACAGACACGTAGTTTTGGACAGGTCTCCTGACGCTGAATATGAAACACTACAAGTGAAACCAACTCAATTCAGTTCTCATCTATCCTTAGTCTAACTATTGTAACGTCGGAGCACCACCAAAGATCAAGCAAACAGTTGTCTCCATCCTTTTCGATTTTCTGGTTTTCTTAATGTTTCACTTTGTTTCATGCCTGTCCATTATCTGATATCACCCTCACATCTATTCCGTTACCTCTTCCTTCGTCCCTGAACGGTTCCTTGTATGATAGCTTTAATTAGCTGGTCCCAATGTAATCCATAGTCATAGATAATGTGTCACTGTCAGTTTTTAGTGTTTCTTAACTCAATGCAATGATAGCAGTTTTGGTCTAGCCTCCTGTACGTCTGGACTGTTATCAGCCTGCGTTTACACAATCTCTCGCTGGGTGGGGGCGGTAATTGTCGGGCCGGCCGCAAGGAGCGCGATTTAGACAGGCAAGTCTGTGATCATTACCTTCGCCGAGAAGGTTATGTTTTGGGTAGCGTTTGATGGTGTGCAGCATAACTCAAGAAGACTTTGGACAACTTCTGTCATTTGGTAGAAAAGATGATCAACTGGTATGATCTAGAATCGATGAGAAACACTCATGATACGTCAGTCAAAATCATTTGGCAAAGGTATGAGGTCATGGAACTCTAGTTGCAAAATTTTCCTGACAACATAGATTTAATTTCATGATGAAGGCAACTCTCTTTTTGGCCCAACTTTCATTTTTTCCCATTCTACATTGTAGTTCTAGTTCATAGTCTGCAAACTCCCTACTAATTTTGTGCAGTAGGTACAAGCTGTATATATACATATAAAACCAGACTGACATACAAGCATTATGTCAATGACAAAAGCGCACAATGTTTATTTCACATCATGTACATACATACATACATCCTTTCTGCCTTACAAAAATACTACAGAAACTCTAGGCTATGTCAATTTCCAAGCAGATGTTGGGGTGTAAGATCATGCCATAAACTGACTGATGGACTTCTGTGCTATAGTGAGTACATGTAACTGTCAGAAAAGCCAGGCAGTCAGAAAACATTATGACCTAACATCCCAACTTCTGCTTGGAGAATATAGGCTACATGTACAATTGCATGTCATAACAGCACTATAATATAAGTTGTAGTGGGAAGTAAACTTTAAGGATTTTTAGTACATTGTCAACGTCTCCAAGCAGTCGTGGCAAAAGATAATCGCAACATCATCAGGCAGAAAATCTTAACAAAATACTCTTGACATCTGCTTGGAGATTACACAATTCCATCACATGTTCATAGAAAAGTTCCAACAGAAACTTTGTGGTGAGACCAGAAAGTCAACTATGCAACAGAAACTGCATAGACTAGAGAGACCTCAAGAAAGGTTATGCAAGAGAAGTAAAACTGCATAGTAAAAGACCACAACAAATATTGTAACAGGGTTTTTTCTCCCTTTTTTGCAAGCATCTGAATATGTAACTACTGGTAACATTGTAACTCAGGTGTTTGTTGCAACATTCCATATGTGTCACAAACTGCTGTGACAGCTTTTCAACACACAGCCTACTTGAATTATCTGCAAGATTTGCATGTAACAATACTGCATTGCAACAACAGGGAAAGGCTCTGCCCTTGAGCCATTGCCAAAAACAGCATCATCAGACGTAAAAGCCAATGCTAATTTTTCTACAGTGACCGGCATTTGACAGAACCTTGTTGCTAAAGGATGGCCGAAAACAATAGCCTTTCTGTCAACTGGTGACACAATTGACATGTCTAATATGAAAAATAAGCCAAGAGGTTATGACTATAAGCATAGATTTGCTCAGATGACACAAAACAAAATCTGGTGCTGGGAAAATATTCCAAATGGACCACACCAAAAACTGACATCTTGAAAAGTGCAGCGAAAGGACAGTATTCTTAAATTAGCTTATCTCCAAGCAGAAGTAGGATCTACGTCAGTGTTTTACAGTCATGTTTATGAGACTTTTACGTGGCACGTGATCTACCATTGAGGAAAACACTAGAAAATATGTATTACACTACTAAAGTAAACATGCATAAAACACAGACTTATAGCAGGACATTTTCTACAATGTTTCGAGACTTAGTGCAGTACGGACTTTACTTGCTGTAGCTCCTAAATTGTTGTGAAATTTCTGTTTGTAGTATCTATCCTTAATATTGCATCTATTTCACTGTCGGGAATATTGTCAAGTACACACACACACCACCACCAAATTTATAACATTTAGTAAACACCATAAGAATACACATTTTCTTACATCTTCATTTTTCTATATTTTGAACAAATGCCATGACTTTGACAATTATGATACTAAAACATCCTTTTTCTTGGCAGTAAACAAATGTTTAATGTGCTTTATTTGTAATAAGAAGGAAACAAATTTCAGAAAAAAGTAATTTCTGTCATCATTGTTTGGCAGCATACATTTGATCAATGTTGTAAGTCGGGGTAGGGATCACCCTATTGGGGTAGCAATAAATATTTTTTCAAACATTAATGGAGACACTCGGGGGCTTTGAATGGGTAAAAATGCGATAATTTCATTCTATGACTTGTATTTAAAGATAAACACTGAATTTGATATGTTAGATAAATACAGCTATTCGACCTAATAGTATGTCAATCTGGAATACGTTACATTTTAGTCTGCGCTAAAACAAGACACAGGTAAACCAAAGAAGTTTTATTCAAATTCCTTGGTCTAATGTCAAACTTCCAAAAAACTTTCCATTGCCGAAATGTTATTTTCATGAAGTTTTTGTAACGTCTTTCACTCAAAGTTTACTAGCATAACTTAAGTACTATGGAGTAGAGACTGTGTGTTGTTATTTCGTTGTATAATCTACATTTGTGTAGCAGAAGGCTCAATAATACAATTTACATTTAATCTAAAGAATGAAAAACGTTTGAAAGCAATTTGCATAAGTTGTATTCACTCAATGTAGTTTAAGTCAGTATTAAACATAACATAGCTTCATGTATTGCATATCTTACTCAGATTAACACAACTTACATAATAATTAATGCTCTCACAACTGAAAAGAAATTAAAGCCATGTTAACTCAACTACATGTACTATAACACCCATTGTACATTTGCAACCTCATGCTTGTAACAGTATAGCACAGTATGGCCACACCAGGTTATTTACTTGATTCTCGGACATTTTAGAGGAGCACTTCCACAAGATGACAAAACGAAAATTAAGGGCTGGGATGAAAACTTAACATTCACTCCCTGAAACTTTCTCAGCCAAGGTAAAGACTTTCCCCTCAGACTGTTTTCATGTTGATCTTGTGCAGAAAAATATATGTTCTTAAATCCGAGAACCAACAAAATAAATTGTTGCAACCTAAAATAAAATAAAAATTCAGACTTTTTACATGCAGGTTACTGTTTATTTGGAGGTCTTGAATGTGAGTAAAATATCTAATTCCTGCCTTTTTCAAACATAAAAAGATTTTACTGACAGTACAACATCTTGCAGCCTCGAAAACCTGTGGAAATTTGTCGAACATCTTTGCACTGCAAGAAACACATTAATCTTATACAATATAAAGGTGAGAGTAGCTTCCTTAGTTTGGTTTGTCATTGGAAAATAGTATTCTTCTTTATTCAATACGTAATACAAAATAAATGAAGCAACTGGATAAATTCTCTGAAGAATCAGAATTTCAGACAGCTTCACCAGAGTGACTGAGGTCTGAAAAGAAGTCGAACTCGAATATTCAGATAATCTTGTTTATATACAAATTCCACCTTTTTAACAAAGATTATGGATGATATCTAAAACGTCTGAATCTCTGGGGCATCTATCGAGTTGCTTCATTTATGTCTTGTTCTCCCTGGGTGTCTAACCTTCATCAACATTCTTTATTTCACTATTTTCCTTGTATCTAGTTCCAACAACGTTCTTGAGAAGTCCGTGCAACAATTGCAGTAGATTCAAACAGTGCTCACATACATCACAACGCCATGCTTGGTGCCAAAACATTGTTTATGTCAACAAAGTCCATGTTTCAACAAATACAAATGAATTTTCCCACTCCCAAAATTATACTTCATATAATAATTGATATACAATGTATGTCCACCACAGTTCAAAACATTTGTTCACATTATAAGAAACGATGATACAAAAACCTTGGAAGCCTCCAATCTTTTCATTAGGACTAAGTCTTTTCAGATACAAGAAAAGAACAAATTCTTAAGACTTAAATGAACAGAAAGTAATAATAAACCTCCAGGAATACAAATTTAAGTATTCTTTCAATGCAGCAGCTATATCTTAACACATTCAATGTTAAATATCTATCTTACAGTAGTATGATGTAATGAAAATACACTACGTGGGTATAAACATACTCTCCGTCGTCTCACTATACTAGAATTTCTACATTTTCATCGTCTTTGCGTGCCTCCGCCAAAGCAGAGTGATTTGCATCTCTCTCTACTACTGAGCCTCTAGAGCTATCTGCCAATTCCATTCTTTCGTCTTCCGCGTGCTGAAATTCCGACTGCTCTTCCATGGGAGATTCCTCGGACTTTGACTCTTCTTCTTCCGTTTCTTCTTCTTCGTCTTCCATCAGCTTTCTCGCGAGCTGCACGGCGTAGAACTCGTTGTAGTGTTGTTTTCTCTTCTCCTCAAAGTCGTCTTTCTTAGCTGAATGGAAAGAAACAGAAAACTTCAGAAATGTTCGTTATGAAGAAAAACAAGGCAATCAGAGATGGCAGACTTCACCCCTTCATGCAGGTAAGAAACACAGACCATCAGGTTCCTTATTTTGCAAATTCTCTTACTTGTGAGTTAACACAATTTCATTTCATTTCATTTCATTTATCCAGGGTCAACATGTTGAATCAGAAACTTATAATTTCACAAATACCATCTTCAAAGCAGTGCATTTTGATAACAAATGTCTCTAGGTGTTTAAACACATATATTTTGCAAATGCCTTTCTATCCACTGAATTACACAATCACCATATTTATTCGTCCAAATGACAGTTACTCAAGCAACAGTTATAAGATCTGGAAACAGAAGTTTAAGGCAGCATCCACTGTCTTTTGTCAGTCACTGTGGGAAGACAGCGGATGCTGTCTGAAACGCATGTTTCCAAATTTGATCCAGTTGTTTGAATAACTTTCATTTGGTGAATAATTTATAAAGACGGCGATTCTTTCGGACAGCATCCACTATCTTTTGTCAGTCACTGATGTAAGACAGCAGATGCTGTCTGACACTTCTGAATCTGTTTCCAAATCCTAGCCAGGTGCGTAACTCTCATTTGGCGTATCTTGTTACCTGGATGTCGAACCTTCATCAACACAATTATTGCATTATGATAGATCTTTGACTCCAGGTAAAATAGCTGAGAAGATTTCTGAAATTTCTGGCATCCAATTTTAAGTGACTTTTTGCAATATCCAATACCCATCTCAATCTATATTTTTAATATTAGAAAGAAACAAGAAGAAACCGAACCTATGCATTAGAGTAGTTCGTACTAGAAGTCCTGTCAGTGTCATTATATTTACTTTATTACGTCTTTTATATCTGTATGCCTGTACTTTGCCCTATAGGACATGAATGTACAATAAACTGGTTATCAATATCTGGCAAAAATCTGACGGGGAAGGTTTTCGGACCTTTGTCTTCTTCGGTAAGGTTTTCCTCCTCCTCTTCACTCTCTTCCTCTTCTTCTTCTGCCTCTTCCAGTCTGGCCACCACTTTAGGCTTCTTTCCTTCCATCATTCTGGGTAAAAAATGAAGGAAAAAAGTCAGTGAGTAGTTTCATTCGATTGATAAGTCTTTTAAAGTTTAATGTTCTTTCTACAGAACCAAAAATTTTTTGGTTGTGTAGCAGCTATAGAAAGAACCTTACTTTTCAAATCTAGTTCTTTGAGTTGAAATCTAGTTCTTTGAGTTGAACTTTCAAGCTAATGCCACTGTTTTCTTGTTTGTTTGTTTGTTTTGTTTGTTCTATTTACAAGTAGATCTAGATTAGTGATGCAATATTCACTATTCTTCCTGGACTTCAGCAAAATAAGATAAATGTAATTATATTAGCATGAAAGCTCATCTGTGTTGGTACATTCCATGATAAAGTTTGATACTTTACTTCAACACAAGAAAATATGCTCACCTCGAATTTTCAGTCGCTCATGCGTCAATCTTCTTTAGGAGCGATTCAATTCCTCGGTTCACATATTTGAGTATATCATTAAGTATCAAACTCTATCATAAAATATAATCATAATATATACAAATAATGCAACAGAAGTACTGTATATAGCAGAAAACTTAGATAAGGTGAACTCAAATTAAGAGGTCATCATCCATTCTGCAAGGCCCCCTATGTCTCCTGTACATACTTCTGAGTGAGTGCATCAGGGTCCAAATCAGGCCCATCCTCTTCATCCATGTAGTTGTAGGGGGTCTTGGGCTCTTCAACCTTCATGTGTCCATAGTCCTTGTCAGGTGGGTGATATGTCGCCAGAATGTTCATCTCATCCCATTTGATGTTACCCTCACTGTAGCAACAGGGCGACAAGAGCATAATGTTACCCTCAATGTAGCAAATACAAGGTGACAATGACATAATGTTACCCTCAATGTAGCAAATACAAGGTGACAATGACATAATGTTACCCTCAATGTAGCAAATACAAGGTGACAATGACATAATGTTACCCTCAATGTAGCAAATACAAGGTGACAATGACATAATGTTACCCTCAATGTAGCAGATAGAAGGTGACAAGTCCATATTACCCTCAATGTAGCAACAGGTTTGGACAACATAATGTTACCATGATTGCTGAAGCAAATACAAGTTAACACTCTTTGAATATACCAAATATAAGGTGACAACAACATAATGTCGCACTCACTGTAGCAAATACATTTACAGGGTGACAACAACATAATGTTACCCTCAATATAGCAAATAGAAGGTGACAAGAACATAATGTTTGTTGAATTTGAATACACATGATTGTATACCCTATGATAATTTGGTAATTACAAAATGTGTAATTATTAGAGTAAAATCACTAGTTATTCTCACGTCTCTCGCTGTTTTGGGATATAAAGCGGAGGGGGCCTTCGACGTCGAAGACTTTTTTTAAAAACAAAACACACAAACACAGAGCAAAGAAACAGACATCAGTTACAAACACAGAAAGGAGAAATATGAACATAAACATTCGTAGCATTTATTCACTTTGATGTGCAAAGGTTATTAAGGTGAGACAGGTCGTTCAGTGTAATATAACCAGCTGCTGCCGCGCTGTGTGCCTGCAAAGCTGATGTGTAATGCCAAAGGGCGGTCATACCGGCTATACAGACACAGATCCTTAAGCTTCTATTTCCCAGTAGTAAGATAAAGAAAGAACAGCTAAGATAAGCAATCGCAAAGTACAGTCAAAGACATTCCCAAAAGACCCAAATCCTTAAAATGATATATTATACATGTAAGTTATGGTACATGTAAGTCCTGTTACCAGGCTGTATATGTGTGTGTGCATGTGTGTGTGTGCATACACATTTGTATGTATGTGTGTGTGGGGGGGGGGGGGTATGTACATGTGTGTGGGTGTATATGCATGAGTGTGTGTGTGTGTGTGTGCCTGTGACTGGAAATTCATGCATGTGTGTGTTCATGCATGCATGCATGCATGCATGCGTGCGTGCGTGTGTGTGTGCGCAAACACTGTACATTTCAAGGCCCTTGGAGCAAGTAATTTTTACTTTCATCCCCTTCCCACTTTTCTGCAAAATTCCTTCTGTAACCTCAATTCCATCCTTCCAACAAACTCTTAACGCCCCCCTCCTTCCAATCCTCAGACATTAAGGGCACAAGACGTTGCACAAATCAGAAGTGATTACACAGAGCCCCCCAATTAATCCCTGTACAACCAGACAGACACAACCAGCTGCTCAGAATACTAATGACATCCTTGTGAGGCCTGGGGGACAGCGGCTTGATTACAATCTGCCCTCTACATGTATATGCCTGCGCCAATCTGTTCCCTCTTTTTTGAAGCATCTCTAGGCCACACCATCTCAGTTTGTTGGTTCACGGATTCAAAAAAATAATGCAAATATCGTCCTGAAAACAAAGTCTGTATAGTCTCTGGGAGTGAATGGTCAATGTAGTCAGGGTCAAAGGGTCAACTTTTTCTACCTGAGCTCCATTCAAATCTCCCTTGTCCAATAGTTGTCATGTCGTTGAGTACTCTAAAATTTCTGAGTACAAAGAAAATAAATTGGTGCGGTCTGAAGTAGAACTGAAACACATTCAGCATTAATAATATCAATAATAATAATTCTATTGCACAACAATTGCACAAAGGTACAAATTGTGGCATCTACATATACTAGTACTATATAAAGGTACACTGGGCCCAAGGCCCAAAATCTTGACATCTTAGTAATAACAGTTACTGTAATATGATTTATATATATCATATATCATATGATGATTGCAGCAGACATTTGGAGTCATAAGGATCAAAATCAGCCTAATTAACTGAAAAGGCAGATGACATTTTGATCTAATTATCAAGAAAGTCTAGATCTGATTATGGACAAGGTCTAATCGAATTCGTTAGTTCTTCAATAGATCTAAAAAAAATAAGCTGATTAGAATATCAATACAAAACGTCTGAGGGGAAAGTCTGTACCTTGGTACACAGCTTTAGGGAGTGAATACTGTAAAATACATTTAAGTTCACGGTCGTTTAATATTCAAGGTTTTCATGGTAACATCTTCACCGCAAAGTTAAAACCACCACAAAAAAGGTTGTTCTGTTTTCTACCTGCCTACCACGTTGTTTCAACTGAGAACTAAAAAACACTGTGAACACAATCATTATGAAATTAAATCAACGCAAACTTTTATGCATTAATACATGTACACATTTATAGTCACATCCAATTTTCCTCCCAGTCCCCTATTTTCATCTTCAAGTTGTCTCTTGCTCAGTTTTGACCTTAAAAATGTTTGAGAACCTAGGAAGTGAATGGTAACCTTGTGGTACAGAAAAGGAGTTACTAGTCGCTAGACCAGTACAAAATACTGTACCTTTCAGAAGTCTTGGGCACATGGTTTGTAAGTTTACATACAAATTGTAAGGAGAAATTATGAATGAAAGAGGACAATATCAAAGCTGAAGTTTGAGAGAAGAACTTGAATCTGGCTACAGTCAAACCTGCTCAAGAAGACCACTTAAGGGATCGAGAAAACCTGGTCTATGTGGACAGGTGGTCACAATGGACAGGATTCGTAATGCTTGTGTCAATGCGGAAAAAATGATCACATTGGCCATGCTAAGTATGTGGTCACTTGTACAGGTTTGACTAAGTCAGGATATTCACTCCCTGATACTGTGCACTAACCGTACAGACTTTGTGTTGATCTTCCGGCATTATCTTTTTTCAATCTGAGAACCAACAAATTAAATTGGTGCGATCTCATCCTTGATAACTACAGAGATACTACCTTCTATCAATTCTACACATACTGTTCAATAAATCACCAGACTACAGCCCACTAGGGACGTCACTGATACCCGATACGATCCTCACAAGCTGCTCAAGTTTAATTTTTCAAGGTTATTGATTTCTCAAGGTCACAGAGACCATATCCTTCACATTGGGGAAGAATCAATATGGCCGCTGCTTGTTTCAGTCTTGTTATTATGGGGTGATCGTGATCGGATAGGACGCAATTTTCCTGGGGATCGATTTTCTCCCGGAAATCATTCATAATAGGACCGTAACATCATGCAACGTGTCATTTGTTACAGTCATATCCCAAGGCCGTATCAATTTATTTCGTTGGTTCTCAAAATGTAGCAAAAGGTCAAGATGAAAACAGAGGGCGGGGAGGAAAACTTAAATCTTGAATATTCACTAGATGAAACTGTGTGTACAAAGGTACAGACTTTCCCCTCAGACTCAGAGTCTGTTTTCATGTTGATATTCAAGTTCAGCAAAATTTTTCTATATCGGAGAACCAAGTCTACGATTAAATTGATGTAGCCCAAGTAACAAAGAATTTTTGAAATCCTTCTACATGTACTAGCATAATATGTTGTGTAATATTGTGGATAAAACTGTGTATTAGAATTTAGGACGTACTTATTTTGTACCAGAATGAGCTTTAGGATCTGATTCTGACTGAAAGGATGAAAAATTCTGTGATCAACTCAGAGTTTACATTATTTCATTCACTTATTTCCATACTCTCCTCATTTATTTGGGGATAATTTTCTAGTCTCTTCAGTAATACTTTCTGTTTTATTCCCTCCAAATGCGCCAGAAAATGTGTGTCTGAGTGACTTTTGAGTCCTCAAACAAAAAAATTGTAACATTGATTCCAACCTCCGAATCTTGTATTCAAACTTTCGACTGCGGCACAACTGGCACACTCGAAATGTATTCTAAATATTCTATATGGAAGCCCGTGCAATAATGAAAGTTATTGCCCCGGTCTGGAACACCCGTATTGAATGTTTTTGCAGGCCAGGGATTGAATATATTGTAGTCGTATTCAAGTTTTTCTCCCAGGACTCTGTTTTCATCTTTGCGTCTATTCATTTCAAAATGTCAGAGAAACGAGGAAATGCATCGGTGCAGCAATGAATTCAGACCAAAAGAGCCAATAAAGTCAGAAATAAAGGTCAATTTTGAACCATTAAACCTTCTATGCACTGCGTTGATCCTATATCATATATGCCTTTTATACATTCGAAACTGAATGAAAATCCCCACAGATCCCCCTATAGTGTTGAATCACCACTAAAATCACACCTGACCCCACCATACATAAAACATGGCTGCAACGTTAGGCCAACAACATCCATCTACAGATCCCCAATTTGCTACAAGTGCGACAAGACTCACATCACAAATCAGTCCGTGTGCGTCACAATGACGTCTATGGCTTCTTCTTAACCAACTTCAAAACACCACGGCTCCAAATACTTTCTTCTGTGCTATAACTTCCAAAAATTACCTTCATTCGACAATTTCTTCCTGTATCATTTATCTTTGTTTCCTTCCGGTCTCTCCAAAAGAGATTTCAGGAAGTACTCAGATACAGCTATCTATAATGATACTCTCATATATACTGTAATTCCAAAAATGTTTGCCGTGGTTTTATGTTCGCGTAATTTGCGGTAAGCTCTACACCACGAACTTAAAACCTGTGACCATGAAATTTTTTGCCCTCTTGTCTACTATTGTCTAAAACGTGAACTTAATAAAACTACCACAAACACATCAGAAATATCTGCACAGCTTCAATTCTACCTGCCTTAACCCTTATATGCAGGTGCTACATGCATTTTCAGCCCTGCTTTTAAAACAGTGAGAACAGGCACTTAGTTTATAGTTTAAGCAGGTGACGACACCTACAAGATACATGGTGCCTTAAGGGTACACCAATTAAATTTGTTGGTTCTCAGATTTTTTTATAAGATACTGAACTGAAACTTTTTGAAAGATAAACATGAAAATAAAGTTACTATTGGAAATGGTCACAGTCCTTAGGACGGGACATTAAGTCGTGGTCCACTTAGTACATTGTGCTTGTCAAAACACAGTAGTAGAATTTCCCTGGTACAATGAACCTGTATATACTCTACATAGCGTCTGTCTTCTCTGTCACAACCAGTGGAAGAGTAGACTTCAGTGAGCTAAACCTGTTCACGATCACTTTCTCATTAGAATTTCTGCAAACCAAGGAAATAAACTGGTTTAGCCTTGAAGCTTTAGGCACCAACAATATGCAAGCTGCCCCAGGGGCAAGTGGATGCATTAAGCTAGCCCGTCTCTGTCTAGTGTAGAGGAAACTTCTCCTCTCACAGCTTAAGTGGAGGTTGAAACAGGTCGGGCAGGTGATGTCGAGAATCCACTTTGCTGTTAAAAGGGTTTCGAACTCATCTGTTAAAATTAGCAGAAGGCCTCATGCATGCATTTCCATATAGTTCTTCGAAGTAGAAATAATTTCCAAAGCCTTTTTGAATCTGTAGGGGCAGTGGGCTGTTAATACAAGTGTTTCTAGGGCAATTAAGGTTGAGTCCAACTCTCTCCTTCTACTGTACCGCCTTTTTACAGAAGTACCTCCCCAAGACCCCAACCGAAGTCAGGTACCTATTTTTTACACAAGGGTGGAGTCTGGAAAGTAGTGCCAAGACAATAGTGCCTTTCCCAAGGACACAATGTCAAGCCCAGAAAGCCTGGGGAATCAAACCCGTGACCTCTCTGTTTGGTGTCCGCTACATGTAGCCTACCCATATCGGCCATTAAACGCAACTTGGTCAAATGAAATGAAGTCTGGAAAACAGAGGGCTGGGAAGTCCCTCCACATGGACATCCCCTCAGGTTCTGTTTTCAAGTCTATCTTCTAGTTTCATTTCAAGCCTTTCAATAGCTTCTCCAGCCATACGGCCACTTTTTAACAAGTTTGGCCTTATCTTTTCACATCTGTGAACTAACAGATTAAGTTTGTGTGGCTTTACACCAGCCCATCCTTGTCTATTGGAAATGAGATTCTCTTCCCCCACCATATAAGTGAGGGGTCAGGAAAGTCAGGCAGTTGATCCATTCTGATGTTAAAAGGGTTTGGACTCATTCATCAAACTGGGATGGAGAAGTCAGATTTCCTGTGGCTCACAGCCTACCAGCATCATTCAAACCTTGAAAGGACGAAGATTCAATTTGAGATCTTCCTGCCATTGATTCTTTACACAAAGACTCAGAGATAAAGTTATAAACACATTCTTATCATGTAAGGGGAAAGCAGACTGTGTAGTTTGGAGGTTATTGACCTGCCTCAAGCTCAAGTTTGAATCCTCAGGCTGTTGTGGCTCAACCGACATGCACGCTATTTGAAAGGGATTGTAAATACTGTACATAGCATCAATCACGACCAACGGAAGACTGTAGCTTGTAACTTCAGTGAGCTTAACTGGTTCGAGATCACTTTCATTTTCAGACTTCCTGGCTCCCAGGTTGTACTATAGCTCCAAGCATCATTCAAACATTGAAAGGACGAAGATTCAATTTGAGATCCTCCTGCTGTTGATTCTTTACACAAAGACGCAGAGATAAACACATTTGGTTGTGTAAGGGGAAAGCCGTTGTAACCATTATGTAAAGTTTTAGTTGGGCAAAGATTTATAGTAGCGTGCATTGTCCAGTGGTTAGTGACCCTGCCTCTGAACCAAGAGGTTGGGAGTTTGAATCCTAGCCGTTGTCGCTCACCTGACACGCACACTACTGGAAAGGGTCACAGTCATTAGGACGGGAAGTTAAGCTGTGGTCCACTATTCATTGTACTTGTTTAAAAGAGCTAGGGAGTTTCCCCGGTTCAATGAACCTGTAAATACTGTACATAGCGTCTGTCTTCTCTCTCACGTCCAGTGGAAGAATATAGCTCTACAGTGAGCTACACTGGTTCGAGATCACTATCCCTTTCAGATCTCCTTGCTCCCAGCCTACGAGCATCATTCAAACTTAGGAAGGAGCAAGATTGAATTTGAGATCCTCCTTCCATCTTTTTTTTCAGCCATAGATTCTTTACACAAAGACTCCGATATCTAGATAAACACATTTGGTTGTGTATGGTGAAAGTCCTGAAATGTACTTGTAGTGTATCAATCATCTCATGTTCTAATCGGGCAAAAATGTCTAATGTGATGCTTCTGCTTTTTGAGACTTGTGATAGCAGATATACATGTAAGTTCTCACAAATTTGAACTTATGATTTAAATCACAGTTAAAGTTTTTCACATTCTTGCATCAGATTCAGAGACTATATACAACTATATTTAGGAGTCATGATTGTCATCCATAAAATTATGTTGATGTGTCCTCCATTTGTTCACTCCAAATGTATCAGAAGTAGATGTGTTAGGGGGACCAAAGGGCCCTTATCAAAATAACTTATCTCATTTTCTCTGCAGGGCTCAAAATTTATTTTTGGGAATAGCTGTGTTCCTAAACCAAAACTTTAGGTGTACAGAACAGGAAATAAAGTAGGATATCAGCACAACGTAATTAGAAACCCTACTTCAATCTGTAATATTCCTTCTAGCTTCAGTATCTTAAACAAGCAATACATCAAAGTACAACAAAGGTTATATTGTCTAATTTGCTTTTTCTGATACTTAGATTTCAAGAATATTAAACTGTATACTGAGCCTGGTGTACAATAGTCTAGCCCACAGAAATATCCATAGGTGCATTGGTGTACCCACAGTCAATAATTAGGCTAAAATCTCCAATTTTGGGTGCACAAAAGTGCACAGTCATGCATCCAGTATTTCGAGCCCTCGTTTTTGATATTTTTGTGGGTGCCCTTGATCCCTAGTAGGGAAAGGTTAAAAAGCACCATTCTGCCACCTGTGACCCAGTGTGCATGAATGTGGGACTGGCGCCATCTTAATGACTAGATGGCGTCAGTCCCACTACGTAATTTGCTACCTAAGGTTTCTAACAGGATGCTACCTTGGGGTTAGGGTAGGTGGACATCCCGTCTTAGGGACTGCAACCCTTTCCAGTACTTAAGCATGCATGTCGGGTGAGCGACAAGTCCAGAGGCGGGGTCACTTAACCTATATAGCTGGTGTGTTCCGCCGAAGGGCGGTTATACCGGTTCGACAGATTCAGATGCTCCTATATGACAATGTACCACCTCAGACCCTTCCGACATGCTCTCTTAAGCATGAACACCTTAAAGGATCACCATTTCCTTAAAACTGACAGGTAAAAGTATTGTCTTTAAGGCCTTCCACCCCTTGAGTCTTGGAAGCACTCAGGTTCTCACCGATGCATCCAGAGACATAATCATCTCCTGCCAGTGGAGTGTCCACATCCCTTCACATTACAGTGCACAAGGCAACAACAATTTGTTTTGTTGGTTCGTTCATTCGTTCAGAGATTAGGACTGTACTTGTAGTGCCTAGTGGCACATGGGGCAGCAAGTTTTCTTCCTCTTAATTTCAGTAGCAATCATTCGCAGGCATCAGTGTCTGATGCATGGCGGCTGCAGACATGCATAGGGCTCGCCAGGCTGGTCTGCTCTCGGCATAGACCCTCCAGTTGTTTCTGGTGACTCCCGGCCCCTGGAGCGTGTTGAAGATCTGGTTTTCCCATCTTCCACTAGGGCGACCTCTAGGTCGCTTCCATGACAGGAAGGGTTCCGATGATTTCAGTAGCAGGGTACATTTTTACAGGGAGGGGTTGCTAGCCCTTCCCGTTTAACATGCTTGAGGCACCTCCTCTAACACAAGATCCCCATTTTACACGCCTTCAGAAAGACCGGTGCAGACCTTGAAGCAAGATGTCCTGGCCCAGGATTGAACTGGCCATGGGGTCTCCCAGTTAGCAAATAATTGGATCCAGGAGCTCAACAGTGAGGCTGCTACCAGTTGAGCTACAGGGATAGCCCTTATTTCCTTGGTTGGACCACACTAACTTAGGCCCAATTTATACAGAGTTTTTTCAGATATCTAAAAATCCGCCGACATCTGAGCCTTAGATATCTGGACGCATTTATACACACCGACAGGAAGTACCGCAGGACTCACGCAGCGCGCTGATTGCACTCGTGACCCTATTTAACCTTTTGCGCGCGTTTCAAAATGGCGGGAGAACCGCCTGTGTTTTTCGTCATGATGAATATGGTATTCTTTCTTTATCTGACTCGCGTGTGGCTAAACATGAGGCAGCAAGCAAGGGTTAAGCGTAAGAGGCGTTTGAGGTACCGGGGAAGACGACAGCGACCGGTCAGAATCAACGCTGCGTTCCTACTCGCTGCCCTTGTCGTGGTGGAGGGGGGAGGGCCGATCCACCGAACGATCTGGCATCACGAAAGAAGTCCGTCGTCCGTTTGGGAACAAATGGTCCTTGATGCTAAGAAGTTTTCCTGCTTTATCGCCCGCCAAATATGCAAACTAGCGTGAACCCCGACCTCCAGATGTCTACTACGCGACACATTCTGTTTAGACGTCCGGCTGGAGCGGTCGGGGACACCCGCTGAGTTGTCGGGCGAATGCTTCAGAGTGGTCGGCTGAAATTTTCCCGACATCTAAAAAAACCCTCATTAAGACCATAAAATTCCTGTTTAGACACAGAAAAAAGCTGTCGCCCGGCAGATATCTGCAGTCCAGATATCTAGACAAGCTGTGTGTAAATTGGCCCTTATTTTCATGGTTCTCAAATTAATATCTTGTTGGCAGAATTGATAAATTAAAGGAGACAAGATAAAACAGAGGGTAGGGAGTGTCTCTATAAAATCATACCTTGAAACCGTGTGTACCAAGGTACAGACTTTCCCCTCAGACTAGAATGTTTTCATGTTGATCTTCAAGTTCGATATCACTTTGTTTATATTTGGGAACCACCAAATAAAATTGGTTTTGCCTTGTTTTGTATTTGCATAATGTAAGCTTTTACCAAAAGGACTTAATCAAGATGAAAACAGAAGGCTGAGAGAAACACTTGAATCTAACTAAGTATAATTTCCCTCTCTGAAACTGTGTGTACCAACTCTTGAAGTTGAAGGTTTACATGTTGTTCTTCCAGTTCAGCACTAATATAATAGACCTATTTCTTTAAATCAGGGGACCGGCAAATCATAGATTACCTCTGGCCCAAATCCCCACGAAACCATTTGGAATTGACGCCTGTGCAGAAATTGCAATTTGACCAGAAAGAACTAGCCTAAGGCTGAAAAATCAGGCTGAAAAATCGTTACACCAAGTAATCATAATTCAAAAAGGCCATTACAAATTGGTGGAAGTAGCAGACGACATTCAATTGAGGATAGACAAGACTTATTCAACCAATGTTCATTAGATTCTAGTAATCAAATCTCATCATACAGTAAATTCACTTATTTTTGTAGGGTCTTAGTTTGGCAGTAGAAGGGGAAAGGCAGTTTTCACTGTGTTTGAAGCTTGTAGTTGAAACAATTCTGTAGTACAGTTGTTATTACATGTACATATGTATATTCAAGGTAGGGGTTGGTACTGGTACAAAAACATTTGAATTGGATCCTGTGCCCATAGACCAGGACCTGATTATTACTGCTGAGGTACTTTAATCATGTTATATTTAATAAGTACATTGAGAGCATATTTATCATTAATAAGTACATTGCAGCAGATTGAGTTTTTATGTATTAAAATCGGCACTAGAAAATGTCTAATAGATATCAAAATATATATAGCTAGCTATTTGTGGTAAAATACTCTGTTGGAAGGTCAACACAAAAAACACAAAAATAAAACAACCACGACATTTCATCATTTCCAGTATATCGATCACAGTCTTTCCGGAGGGTAGAAGACATGTACAGAGAGGATGAAATCTGTGTCCATTATCAGCAGCGAAATTCCTTTAGCTAACGGAAAGAGACGCTAGCGGGAATTTATAGTAGAGGTCTTCAACCCCAATGTTTTCATCAGATAGCATCCTGGCAGGGTTGCCTTTTAAGGAAGCAGCACTGTCAGATCAAAGCTCCACCTGTGATGGGAAAACCTCTTTGATGGCTACTTTAGCAGGTCCTGACAAACTATGGGGATCACTCTGCGCACTGTTAGTCGTTTTAAGTTTAGACGGGCGTAATTTTGAGGTGAGGGGATCCTGATGTTCACAGCATTTTAAGTTCGCAATGCATAGAACTACTCTCAAATTTGTATTCTGATAAAGTTGGTGGCAAAACCTCTTTGATCGCTACTTTCCTGACAATCTACATGGATCATGCAGTCACTCTGTATAAGTTGTAAATCATTTCAAGTCTTTAGGTAAAAAAGGTAGTTCCATAGCCTTTTTGAGACTGTAGGAGCAGTGGGTTGTTATCCACAGTGTCTAGGGCACGGTATTGGAAGGAGCCCATCCCTCTCCTTCAACCGCCTTTTACCTGTGCGCCAAACACACTGTAACGCCAACACGCCGTCACAATTTTTAGTTTAGACGGACTTGTGAATGCAGCTTTTAAGTTCGCAATGCATAGAACTACAAATTTGCTGTGTGATAAGTCTCAAACAAAAGTTTTAAACCACTGTGAATATTTCGCAATTTGCAGTAAACAATCACAATCAGTGACACTATGCAATCTAGATATCTGTAGTTGGTTCTTTAATATTTAAACAAAAAATTGATTATAGTAAAGCCGATCTGGAAGTTCAAAATGATATCAGAGTTTGAGGGCAAAGTCCGTACGTAGCTTGGTTCACACAGTTCCAGGGTTTTTCTTATCTAATGTCGAGCTCTTAGTAAAATTCTGCTTCAAAATGTCAGAAAACTAGAAATAAACTTAGTATAGCCTAAGTCCACAGATTGTAATTTCTCAGCTCTTGGATTCAAATATTAACACTGAACTTGAAGTTTAACATGAAAATATAACCTGCTACTGTAACTTTCCGTGTAAGCATATTTAGTTTCCTGATTGATTTTTGTGATGCAGGCAACTGAGACATAACAACATTTTACTTGCACATCAAGAGACGTCTAGTCAAAACATGCATATATCGACTTAAAGGCCTTTCCATAGCCTATAGAGATACTGTAAATGCAGAAATGTTTGCACTGGTTTTATGTTTGCGGTTTTCACAGTGAACTCTTCACAGCGAACCACCGCAAAAAGTGTTTCCCTTATGAGACCATAGTGCCACCTGTATTGTTTCAAAAGCGAACTTAAAACCACTGCGAGCACTCCATTTTCTCCACGAAATTAAATCCCTGGAATATTTCTGCATTTACAAGACACTTGTTACTTTTCACTACAAAATTGGAACCCTTTACAGATTCTAACATCAAATATTTCTAACTATTTGACATTTATAGTTAAATATGTGTTATGCCGAAGGGCGAATATACAGGCTATATAGAGATACAGATTTAGATTTATGATAATAAAAGGTATTATGAATTTGGGGGAAGCATTACTATGTCAAATGACAAAGCTAATAATAATTTCATCTTGTAAATTTCATATACAGTTGGAATGTAAATACAGTGCCCATGGAATATGGAAAAAAGGAGTGCTTGATAAATTTACACTCATAAGTGATTTTGATGGAGATTAAGATAAATAGATCATTACATTTGTAGATTGATATCAAGAGGATGATAAATATGCAATAAATCAAATTCACTTACATATATCATGCGTGATTCCATTTACATCCGGATATTTCATTAAGCTTGTGCGGCATACATATATGTACCATAGTTACCAAAAAATTGACCTAAATTAATTGGTATCGCTAATACATGTAGGCCGCGTCAATTTGAAATGTTGGTTGATAACAATTTGAAATCAAATGGGGAAAAATAAAGATGAACCGGAACATCAACATGAAAACAGAATCTGAGTGGAAGGATGTACCTTGCAAGTTGCATACTTTCATTACACACAGTTTAAGGGGTGAATATAATAAATCTAGACATTGTGCCCTTGGGAAAAGCACTTTACACTACTCACTCCACCTAGGTGTAAAAATGGGAAGCCGACTTTGGTTGGAATTAGGTAAAAGGCAGTGCCATAGACACAGTGGATAACATACATAATATATACACTGCCCCTACGGCCTCAAAAAGGCTATGGGACTACCTTTTTATTTCCATTTACGAATATAACCCTTAAATATTATCCTATGTGAGATTTTCCTACTGTGCTGGTATAAGCTGATTGTAAGGACCTTGAAAAATAAACTGGCGTGGCTTTTTTTAAACAGTAACACTAACCCATCCTCTATATTCTCCTAACCCTAAGATTTACCAGTACTTGCTGGGCCTTCAGGGGAGGATCAACTGATTACATGTACATTGTATAAAGCCCTGGATTCATTTTGGATAAAAATAAGTCTGACACCAAATATGTCTGAGGAGAAAGGCTACCTTGATACACACAGTTTCAGGAAGTGAATATATTTTTGAATTTTTCATCCCAGCCCTCTATTTTCATACTGACCTCTTGCTGTTAATATTAAGTAAATTACAAATCCAATGTCTTTTTGAACCATACAAGCCAAGAGCCAAAAGAAATGAAGTGATTTTTTATAGTAATACAGTTATACCACTGATTATAATATAAACCCTATATACTGGAAAGGGGGAAATGTTCACTGGGATTTTTTTTGTGGTAGGGAGTTAAGTTAGTAGTTGAAACTGCCATGCAGGATTTTGATGTGAAAGAAAAAAAATATCCGCCGTGGTTTTAAGTTCGGGTTTAAGATGTCACCACGAAAACGCGAAAATAAACCCACCACCAATATTTCCTCTTTTACAGTAGTCTCCTACCCCTGTGAGATTTTTACCTGCTGTGCCTTGGTGCAGGTATAAACTGATTATAAGGACCCTGATTGATTTTACTAAGCTCTAGACATAGTTAGTGCTCGGTCCGACAAGGAACAAAGCTTCACCATGGCAACCTTAACAAGGGAGTTAAACATTATTGCTACAGCAAGCGTCGTCTTTCCCCGTCCTTTGTGTGGGTAGGTGTGTAGGACAAAGAGAAACACAGGTCAACAGGTAGACTATTGTTCTTTTGTCTGTACGGACCTAGGTCTAAAGGTAGGCTAAGTCTTGTAGTACATGTATCAATGTATTTGTTATTGTTACTAACTGTGGAAAAACTTGAGTCAGAACATCAATATAAAATAAAACTGCATAAACAAGCCACTGTGGATTTTACTCTTCTTTTCTTTATAATTATATTCCAAGCAAGATGTCAAAAAGGAGGTTGGATAATGTAAATAGATATAAATATTTTTTACAACTTAATTTGAATCTGGGCAGTTGGAGCATTGGATGCATGCACACTATTTACGATTGTGCACCCAAAATAATATTGAAAATTGGACATAATGCACCTAAATCTTTGTGCATGTGCAAAATACAATACATATATACGCCAGCATCAAAACAGAGTCTGAGGAGAAATCTAAAACTTGTTAAAGTCTGAACCTTGGTTCACACAGTTACAGAAATAGAATACAGTAAAAGTCACGTTTTCCTCCCTGTCCTGTTTACATACTGTATATATGTTGACTGATTTGACTTCAAAACCTCCTACGTGTACAACCATTGAAATGATTTGATGTGGCCTTACTTCTGGAATTATCCTTTTCCTTTCCAGTGTTTCCACATACTGTACTGTATATGTGTACATGACTCTATGTCAGGTATAGAAACATTAAATTACCTCCTTGCCATTCGTTACTTGTTAACCCTACAATCACCCCATCCTTCTTCCTACAAGCACTTTTCTTCCCTTAATCTCACCTTAAAGAATCAACCAGCGTCAGACTGAAAGCGATGTGTATTTGTATGCTTGTCAACAGCTCACGGGCAATTGGAAATGACCCACCTAATTCCTAGGGAGAAATTGCACTTTGACGGTTTCAGCAGGCACTATAATTTCAATTTGACAAATTCCCTTGGCACTGCCCTTTCATGTGGCAATAACATCGCACAGAAAAGTGCTCCGGTCACCTTGCTAGGGAAAATTTCATAATTTCACGCTTTGAAGGAGGAACATTGTGTCTGTAATATTGAGTTCTTTTCATAGCACATTACTAGCAGCATTCTTAATTCGCTTTCCAGTCAACCTCATCAAATCAGTAAAAGCATTTTTCATTTAGATATAATTACTATTATATAGTAACTATATACATGTAATTCTAATACAGCTTTACTATGGCTTGCACAGCGGGTCACCCCTTCTCAATACATGTAAGTGTGTTGGGTTCTTCTACGTGCAGAGGTTTGATTCATTCATTCATTCATTTATTCAAACTAAAAGTCTACAAAAAACACTCTTGAGTACAAGTATAAAAAGACAACTGCATCAGTACAAGACTACAATTCAACTTCTAATAGTATACAGGACTGGTCATCTTTTGGCTGTAGATTACAACACTTGAAGTGGGATATGAACTGAAATTATTACAGAGTAGGCAAAGATTTGTTTTCAAAATCATTCTTTATTGTTTTTATAAAGAAAAGAAAAGAAAAACAATACACAAGAGTGACAAGACATGCATTAAGTTGTTGTTCCATAGAATATGTCCAATTTTGGTGCCAAAATCCTACAATAGGGGCCTTTAAGGCTTGGTCTGTCTGGAGGACCCTCAATGAAGCACTAAGATGCTTTCACTTGATGATCTAAGGGCAGCTGACATGCCAAGGGAGTGATGTCATTTGTAAACACTTGCTTCTCCAAACAAAACAAATGTGAGGTGACGACAGACAAGCAACAAATCTTAACAAAAGCCTCAGGAACTAGCACTGAACCATGCTGGTTACATGTACAAGGCGTAGACGGGTGCACACAAAAAATCTTCATAAAGAAAAAGAAAAAGGATAGCAAGAAGAGGAAGTACACATGTACATGTATTATTATCATAATCATAATGTGAAGACAATTACTTGTAGGGGTCTTGTTCAAAATCTAAGGGGAAAGTCTATACCTTGGAACACACAGTTTCAGGGAGTAAGTATACTGTAAATGTATCTATTTTAGCTAGGACTTAATTTTGCCATAGGAGGGAAAATGAAGATTTTTGCACTGAGTGTATGTTTGTCTGTGTCAGGAATTCACAGTGAAGAGGTCACTGCAAAAAAAATGTGAAGATAAACCCACCGCCCTTATTGAAAAGAGTAGGGGTCCCTTCCAGTGTGAGCGGATCAAATAAATCCGTCCGGATATGCAACTTGTACATTCAGTACAAACCTGATGTGTTACACCTTCAGGCGGTTTTCCAGGTATGCAAATTTGCAAAGAAACAAACTAACCGCAAACATTTCAAGATTTGCAGTAGTCAAATTCATTCAAGTTTTCCTGACAACCCAATTTTTTACTCTGTCTACTCTAACATGTACAAGAACCAACGAAATGACTTGGAGGGCCCTCAAATTAATCAGGCTATGGAGTAGCTCTCACTCTAAATCCCTGTGAAAGTCTCGAGTATGCCATCCATGCCTCCAGGTTCTCTTTGCTCTTTCATTAAATCTACACTTCCATTCAGGGACTTACAAGAACATAAAAAAGAAGGTGCCACAAACATTCTTGGAAGATGTAACTCTTGTAATTGGGGCTTCAAGTTTTAAGAAATTAGGTCATAAAACCTCAAGAGATGCTCCTTATCAAGGGCTTATACCCTAAGGGTATTGAGTATGTGTTTCTGCATCTAATTGGCCAATTGGCCCTTGGAAGCTTGATGAAGCTTTGCAGGTGATAACTGACATATCACACCTACATATACATGTACATGTAAGCCCTACATTTCAATAAGTATGGCATTATTACAATATGTGTGTGGCCCTGCAATGAAGCTATCAATATTGTAATACATAATACTTGATAATTTGTTTCAACTAGGCATCTGTCTGTGAATGTGAACATTATTACAAACTATACATATATATATACACATAAATTTCCAAAATGAAATGTATATCCCCAAAATTAAAATGAAATGTAGATCCTGATAGTATGATTGTGTATGACTGTGATCTTTTGTTTCTCACTCACTCACTCACTCACTCACTCACTCACTCACTCACTCACTCACTCACTCACTCACTCACTCACTCACTCACTCACTCAAATTTCTGAATAACTATGTAAATGTCTTAACACTGTTGTTTGAAATGAGCAAAAATGTGTGATTATTTCAGCATTATCAAATACAGAATTTGTATTCTAAATAGGTTCCTCTTATGTTAAATTGGCCATTGACATTCAAGAGCGTGTGTAGACCATATCATAAATTCATTGGAACATGCACAACAATAACTATCAAGAAATTGGCTAATTCTTTGAGGAAATTGGGTGTAGACTGAAGCGGAAGTGAATTATTCAAATTAAAGATCACAGAGGAGGCAAATCACTAAGATACAAGTGTCAAATATAAATTGTATTAATTTTTTTTTCTACTCTGGATTTTAAATCATGTAATACAGATAATCAGATGTAAAAATTCATGCCGTCATATTAGTAGTAGTAAATGGTTTATTGATAAAAAACACATGAGAAAGAACGGCATTGCAGTATAGGGACTGAACAAACCAGTGGCATATTTCATTTCCAACAACCTCTAAAAACTCACCCTAAAAATAAAACATTAACAATACTCTTCCCAAATCTAACCCTGATGCCATAAATATCATATATCTAAACTGAATCCTCATTCAAACAAACTCCTGATGCAAAATTTGTGCTGTCAATATTTTGCAAACCAGTAAAAAATTTCTCCCTTTCGAACAACCTATAGCTAGTAGCCATTCCAAAATAGAATATCACCATCATCATAATATAACAGTATTCTTGGTCCAAATCGTACATAGATGATATAAATATATACAATAATTATGTTTATTTTGGCAAATAAAACCCTATTCCCCTTTCACACCAATACCCTTTGCCCAGCTTCTCTGCTTGGACCCTTTTTCGGAGAAAAATCTTGTTTGAAAATCAATCTCACGGCAAACACTCTCAACAACAACAGATACGGACGTGTAGGTTCCTAAAGGTGGTTGCCTTCTCTCTTCCGAGCAAAGTCACAAACACAGCCTGATCACAAAGGGTTACTTTTGAACACATGTCATCCATCAACGTCAGGAAGTGCTGCACTTGAAATTCAAGGAAGCAACCAACCTCACAAAGTCACAACCATCAAATAGTAATAGTAGGGTCTCTTTATATACTTTGTCAGTCAGTCTACATGTACATGTAGTTAATAGTACTGACTAGGACTTGGAACTGTGCACGTAACATACAATAGGGTCTCTTCATACATACAGCTGCAATTGAAGATAGATAATATCAATAATTCAATTGTAAGCGGTTGGGCCTCAGACTGAGGACGAAGCATGACACTTTCTTTTTTAGCTATTACTATTAGTGAATGGCGGCGCTTTGCCTGGGCTCGCGCATTTGGCCAATCACACTGTATCAGTATCACCCCCACTCTTCTCGAAAAGTATTGGGTTCTTTTACGTGCAGAGGTTTGAAGCTTGAGGCTACCTCATACACGGGGCTGCTGGCTAAGTTATATCACCATTCAAAATGTTGAATGCAATCCCTTACAACATGTCCGAGCAGATATTGTAGGCAACCTAAATCTACTAGTATGTTAATGAAGGTTAGATATCCAGCACTATAAGATACACCAAATAGCAGTTACTCAAGCAACTGGATATGATTTTGGAAACGGGAATCAATTCATAGTTAAATACCTGCTGATTGACAAGTCTTACTAATTGTCACTGACAAAAAGTAGTGGATGCTAGTTGAAACGTCTGACCATTTCACAAATCATACCCAGTTGCTTGAGTAACTGCTATTTGGCGTAGTATTTCCTTAGTTTTCAGAGATTTTAGAGTCAAGATTAAAAAAGAAGTCTAGATGACAAAAGCAAGCTGAGAGGAAATCTTGGATCCAATTTATTTCATTTATCTGTTTTATTCTCCATCATTTTTATTCTATCTATTATTTTGCCCAGCTCAGTGATAAACACTGCTTTGCAGAGGGACCCTGCGTCATACATTCACTCCCTGAAACTGAGTGTACCTGAGGTACAGACTTTCCCTTCTGTTTTCATGTTGATTTTCCAGTTTAGCACAATTTCTTTGAATCCAAGAGCCAATATATGAAATTGGCAAGGCCAGGGCCTCTTTATTGCATACATGTAGCTGCAATACGCAGATAAACATTCCCGGCTTATGTGTGACAGGTCGATCACCATAATATAACCGGCTGGTCTCGAATGCCTGCGTAACTATTGTGTTTCACTCAAGTCCAAGGCAACTATATTAGATGATTGATGGATACATACCTTTATTGACGAGGTTTTAGAAACAACTCCTTGCTTTTAATCATTTCACACTATTGAAATTTGAATAATTCCAAAGGAAAGACTAAGCTTAATGAATACAAACTAGGTACAGTAGGACACAAGTATGTTTATAACTAAATTTTGCACTGCGAGCTTTCAAATACAATATAAGCAAAATAAAGGCTGTTTGAAGTACATGTAGCATATTTCACAAACAGAGTGTATATGGCAATCATTTGAAATTTTAGACAACCTTATCATGCACGATATCACCTTGATATTAAATAGCATAATTATGATAATAATATTAATAGATAATCATCAATATTCACAAGGAGAAAATGGCAAGGAATTTTTTGCATTGCGACAGTCTGGACTAGTATTGACGTTGCCAAATCTGGTAATCCGTCTGTCGAGAACAAAGGTCAGCTACATGCATATGGTGTTGTGTAATACACACCACAAAGGGCAACCTGATCATGATAGCAAGAGTCTAAGCAGACACTGACAGCACACATCTAGTCTCTCCCTGACGCTGTGGACTGCTGGAATATAGAAGAAACTGGCCAAATCGGTCTAATAATTTGCCAGACTAGAGCAGTTTTAGGCCATAGACTGAGTTTGCAGGCCTTCTGTCAGCTCAGGTCCCGCTACAAGTATGCTTATTTTTCATACATATAGCCGTTTTGACCACTTCTTTTTTCAGGGACTTCTGGAAGAGCCTTGGCTACCAGTAATACTGATGCTGGGTTGAAATTTTGCTGCTCAGGCTCGGAATACCCTTTCTGTTTCTGCAACATGTAATATGAAGCCTGCATGCTAACACTAAAATAATTCCACTAGTTTGTAGTGATGTGAAATATGAAGTTGAGTAACGTGCGACGCTACATAGTTGTCACTTTGAATGTATATCTAGACATACAGTGTAATGTATATATATGTAAATGTATGTAAAAATAGTATATCAAACTTAAATACAGTGTAACTTGCTTGTTTCACATACCGGTAAGTTGTGTGTTTATCTTAAATCATCAAAGTTTCAGCTTTAAGGCTTACATGGTGTGGACCTCTTAAAATTAGTTAAAGAGCAAAAAACAGAGAAAGTAGTTCTGTAGTTCACTGACTTTTTACGTGCACAATGTCATGCACATGTCCTACATTACATGATGTCCCGCTATTTCTTTTTGGCATGTAACCAAAATGCACACAAGGCAAGAACAGCTGACAATGCGCTTTAACAATTCTATAGAAGGTACGAGGAAGTCTAAATACTGCAACGGTTGGGTATAAAACAAACTTTGCAAGAAAAGGGAAGAAATGTCAACGTTTTATAGAACAGAACAACATCATTTTTGCGTCAAGAAATATCTGTTCTATGAGGAAACAGCGAAGTTCGAAAAGCCATGTTGTGGTAAGGGGTACGGTTTTGTTTGTAAAAGTTATCTCGCTACAAAGCGGTGTTTTTCTCCACATTCAGAAGCGCAGTCGAACGCAACAGCGGCGCTGAGTGAATCTTAAGACTTGCCCACTGTCATCCGAGTCGGAACATTCACTGAACCAAAACTTAGCGGAATTTTTTCAGGGGGGTTGGCGGCTAAAGGGAGCTTCGACATAGGGCATGTCAGCGTACGTTCGGACGGTTTACACAAAAAGTACGGCATCAAGACTGGTACCAACGGGCTTACCTAGGCTGGGCTTCTGGCACCGGCGCTCTGAACTCTGGAGGGGCGTCGAAACTTCCTTTACTGGAAGTTTTCTTGAGAATTCCTCGGCGCGGCTGCTTGTCCGGATTGTGAACCGCCGCCATGATGGATCCGACTGATGCCGCGAATCGTCACAGGCGGAATACTGTCGTAAAATCCGACAAATCGCTAAGACTGATGGGAAGATGTCTAGGGTGCACCTATCGAGGTAATACTAGTACTGCGGAGGGAAGGGGGTAGTGTCAGGTAATAAAACACGCAGGTGAGAAACACTTCAGGTGAGGTGTGGTGATACAGGGCAGCTGAAAGAACGAATCTATGACACATTTATTTGATATCTCTGTAATCAGATATTTTCCCCTTCATCTAGTGTCAGAAACTGCAAATGTACAAATTAGTTGTAACGTTGATTTCTTAACGTAAATGGCGATTTTGAGATAATCATTTTCTTCTTTCTGATGTCACAAACAAATAAACACCCCAAAGTACACACACGCGCGCGCGCGCACACACACACACACACACACACACGCACGTACGCACACACACACACACACACACACACACACACACACACACACACACACACACACACACACACACACACACACACACACACACACACACACACACACACTCACTCACACACTCACACATACACGAAAACACAAGCCCACAGAGGCATCTAAATTATGCATGTGCTAGTGACGTAACTTTAATCTATGCCCGGCTCCAAAATGACCTTTGATTTGAAAGTCACGTTCTCTCTGGATCTATCATGGCGGAAGCGAAAGGTGTGTGCGTACAATTCATCAGAGCTTTCCACACAGTTTCCCCCCATATGTAGCTCAACAAGACTGGCAGCGTACCGTATAGAACGCACGGTTCTAGCTACGTCACATCGGAAACAACGGCCAAAGTCTTCTGGCTTTCTCAGTTGTAAATACTCACCTTCCAAATCAATGATATCCGATGCTACTCTATAGCTCCTGATTTAAAAACATTGCAGAAGTAGATTTTGCCATGCTCTGATTTAAGCGAAGAGGACGCTTACGATTGTCTTTCACGTATGCACTTTACACGTTGGTCTTGTGACTATGATTTTCGGCGACGCTTGAATGGAAATTAATCAATCTTTCTCGAGATATAGCCTAGCCTCTTCTCTACATATGAATATCAAAAAGGTCAGACGGCCACTACGGGCTCCAAAGTCCAATTTGGCGCGGAAAACAGCAAGTAGCGAAGGTGCATTGTGATTACATTTCCTGAAATTAGCGTATAGACAACTCATTCACGCTTGTTGGTTTGAGTCGTTTTTGAGGAAAAATTGAGGGCCTTGTCGTGGCACAGTAGTGGGTATGTCGTAAGAGTTTCAGCCGTCCTGTGACGAAAAGATTGTCGTAGATCCTTTTCTCTGGAAATCGCACTGTAAAACTCGTACGGAGCTTGTGACAGTCGTATAAGATTATAGTAGAGGACACACAGGTGGTTGGCCCTGTAATATGAGCTCATTAACCTTGTTTACGTGACGAAAAACATGTAAAGGCGATAGTTGATAGTTGAGTCAGATATCAACCACGCCCCCTTCCTGGTGTAGTGTTGCAGGGTTAATGTAGGTCAAAGTTTCTGCGAGCGATGATTGCGCCGTCCGCTAGGAGGCGCACCTTAACGCAGAAAAACAACATGGGATGCATACTGTGTTGCATTTTGTTCAATTAGACCAAGCAACAACAAAAAATTCGATCCTTTGTTGCTTTGGCAATTTCTATTTACTACATAGCATTGGAAAGCTTATTCATTACCCTTTACAGTTTAGTTAGTTTAGTCAATGTCCTTGGTTTAGTTGAAAGGCTGCTTATATGAGTGGGTCACAAAGAATGCCATGATAAACACTTCAGGAAAATGGATGTCATGCTCATTTCTTCACAAAGCTGCGTGGACTAGAAGTAGTTATCAAACGTGTTTGTACTTGAAACGGGTGTAGATTACAAGATGCTGGAAACATACGTACGACGATTTAACTTTAAAGTACTGCTTGTTTAGTAGAGTAGTACTAGTAGCAGAGTAGAATATTTTGCCAGCAGGTAGGAACTGTAGACACGTACACGTTAGACATCCACGGGTAATAAGATACGTCAGATATAACAGGCAACTGAATGAAACGGGATGAAACAGTTACAGTTAGGAACTGTAGAAGTCTAGTTTGTGTCGCTTTTCGTGTGATGAATATATAACTGTTGGTGCCCTGTAGTTATACATCAGTAACATCACTGGGCGGTTTCCCATGTATTTGTCCAGCCTTGCTTTGCATAAAGGTGTCTTCATTTGTTGCAGTGTTTCCCTTGAAATGCGGTACTCAGCTGTACTTATGGGGGAAGAAGGGCAGACAGAGCGAGGTGGCGCGGCTTCTGGAGTCCAGCCCTTATCAGCCCGGCTTCTCTCTCAACCCGGAGACAACATACGCGGAGGTGAGAAACTTCAGATTCTTCACCATGAAGCTTTCAGAGAAGTTAAGAAGACTAGTCACGGAAAAGCTTACATTTTAGCGACGCCTGTAGGGTGTACGAAGGCCGGCAGAGTCCATTCCGTATCAGTCTGTTTTTTCTCTCAACCATGCACTGCATACGTAGAGGTATGACACTTCGAAGCCTCAACTTGAAACTTTGACGAGAGTTTACTTTTTGGCTGTGCCTATGGGGCAGAGCCTTTTGTGTAGTACTAAAAATAGGCGTATCACCCATGGCTTTAATTTGAATGAAGACCTTTATTGCACATTTCTGCCACAATGACACGTGACTCTAGCCAGGTGCCTTGGAGCTGAGGTGATGTAGGTTCCGACTTGTTTTAAATGAGTAGGCATTTTCGAGGCATTTTGTTCGTCTTTCTAGTCGTGACTTTTATCCCCAGTGGAAGGCAAATAAGACAAGATCGAGGCACGATTGCCACTAGAACGGCAGAACAAAACCCCTTCAACAAACAACTCGGAACCTACAACTGCTTGGAGATTCCAATCCATTGAAGTTGAAGTTTGTATTGTCCAATGCATTAAATGACTCTCAGTTGTACACGACGCGTGTTTTTTTTATCAAACCGAAGTTTCGGTGACCGCCTGTCATTTCCACAGGGCATCTCTGATTGGTTCACTTTACACTGCAGCTATAGGTGTCGCTGCTTACAGATGCGGTCCCAAAGTAAAATAGTTACATATACATAAAGGTAGTATATGCAGCGTTTACAATGCGGTCCCAAAGTATTTTCATCCAGTGACTTACCGAAACTATTCACGGATGTATTATCCAATGTTAGTAACTTAGATTCTTGATGATATTTTCAGCTGTGGATGGGCACCCACAGAAAGTCGCCATGTTACGTTTCTGACACGGACAAGACACTGGAGGCATGGATAGACGAACACCCGGACTGTTTGGGACAGAAAGTGCGGGAAAAGTTCAAAGGTCAGCTGCCCTTCCTGATGAAGGTGCTGTCCTTCGACACGGCCCTGCCACTCCAGGCACATCCTAATAAGGTAAATAAATCCTTATAAGGCATTGAATCCTAAAATGGTATTGGATCGTAATAAGGTACAGTATAAGATCCTAATAAAGTATTGAACATTTTTGCTGTGATCAGAAACAAAACTACGAGAGTGTGTCTGTGCCTAATAAGACTGTTCATCTTCCAACTGCACATACACTGTGGATAATATGTCGACGTTTCGAATTTCGTTGCCATAGAAACACGCAGAGGAGCTCTTCGCGCGCCACCCTGAGAAGTACCCGGATGA
Organism: Branchiostoma lanceolatum; assembly: GCA_035149815.1. Classification (NCBI taxonomy): domain Eukaryota; kingdom Metazoa; phylum Chordata; class Leptocardii; order Amphioxiformes; family Branchiostomatidae; genus Branchiostoma; species Branchiostoma lanceolatum. The sequence continues at coordinate 11,352,632 of CM068877.1, read as the reverse complement.
CAACCACAAGCCTGAGATCGCCATCGCGCTGACGCCCATGCGGGGCATGTGTGGATTCAGGCCGCTGGAGGAGATAGCCGGCTACCTCAAGGGTACGTACTGCGCGTATTCTTATTCTCCAGCTCTAAACTAATTTGGGAGCATCACGTACTGACCTCATTATATTGCTATCGTGTGCAATGGGTCCCGTTTTTTATTTAATCAGCACTGATGGCCATTAGAACACAGTAGCAATCCGAAAATGGTACGAATCTGCTATGGTGCGATCAAAACTTTCATCTACATGTATAATTCAATTGCAACTAAAGCACACAGGCACACACAGACACACACAGACACACGTACGCAGAAACACACACACACACACATACAGACATACACACACACACGTAAAGATAGGCACACACACACAGACACACAGAGATACAGACACACAGAGAGAGACACACACACACACACACACACACACACACACACACACACACACACACACACATTACAAGTGTGATCGTGTGCCTGTTAAAAAGTTAGTGAAGTGCATATATAGAAAGTAGTGAATTCCTTCCATAACTGCAAAGCCCATGCCTAATTATACAAAGAAGCAACATCTCTTGCATTCGCAGAGATTCCCGAGTTTTACGAGGCGATAGGAGCAGAGGCGGCGGAGGAGTTTCTCTCGGCGGCAGGCGCGTCGGACGCCGCCCACCAGAAGGCGGCGCTCCGGGCCCTGAAGAAGTGTTTCCGCGCCCTGATGGTCTGTAACGAGGAGGTGATCGCCAAGCTGTTGGCTGTCATGGACAAAAGGATGAACAAAGAGAGTAAGTGATCAGTCCTTGCGACTATTACGTACTTACCAAGGAGTTGTGGTTGTTATATATTTTGAAACTGGTCGATACAAATTTTTGTTAATGGGAGAACGAGATACATACAACCCTCATTAACAACAAACACACACAAAAAGTATCCTTACAAGATTTAAAAAATCTAGAATCTTTCATAAATTTTGAAAGTCAAATAACTCTATGACAATGCGCGTTATGATAAATAAAGCAATAACATGATGATGGTAAATACCCAATCACGCCATTTCAAATGACAAACTTTACTGCACATCCAGTGCAGTAAAGATAAAGTGGCTAAAGACTGAGGCCAAAGCCTGACGCGTGTTCAACTACTAGTAGTACTCTAGTAGGACTACTGTAGGAGTAAAATACGGCCTCGGTAAGTCTCGCGTTTTCAGCCAAGCACGCCGTGTCACCAATAGTCCTCTCTCGATAAGTGTGTTGGGTTCTTTGACTTCCAGCCACTCGATGAAATGTTGATCTTACAATCAACGTGGTGCACTTGACATGTCAAGAATTATTTTACAAATTCCTTCCTTTCCCTTCTTCAAAGTTGCCGCAGGTCGAGACGTGACGGCCAGCAACGGCGAGCTGTTCCTTCAGCTGCACCAGCAGTACCCGGCCGACAGGGGGTGTTTTTCCATCTACCTCCTGAACGTGGTGGACATCGGCCCCAACCAGGCCATCGACGTGCCCGTCAACGAGGCGCATGCGTACATATCCGGAGGTGAGAGGGGGTTTGCAGTCACATGACTGTGACGTAATTTAGCGTGCGCCATTTTGGTGGGTTAAAGACACACGTCATCGGAATGTAAGCGTTTTAGGTCGTGTTCGCGTATTTAAGTTAGATAATGATATACGTTCAACGGCCGTTATATTACTCTAATGAACAATTGACCAAAGAGGACGAAAGAGATTCGGTAGCTATGTTTGGATAACAGTCTATATATATATATATCGTGCGGTTATTCACGGATACATATATATATCACATGTGCATTACGCTCTGGATAAATACGTGTAACTGTTTGGGTTCAAAATCATTTTGTGAGAGACTCTTATTTCCTTGCCGATGAAGTTTTTTTCTTCTCCATATATCAGTCCCTAGAATATCATCTTTTCGGTTTCCTGGTGAATTGGTGGACAGCGTATTAGGAATTTGTAATTTGAAAGAAATAGGGACGGTTTCAACAAGTATTTTGTGCCCCCTGACGGCATCCATCGGAACTGCAGATGTTTTTATATTTCTGCAGACTGTGTGGAGGTGCTTGCAAACGGAGACAACGTGGTGTGCGGTGGCCTGACAGACAAACAGTTCAGCCGTCTCAACGACTTCGAGACGCTCAGCGAGATGCTCAGGTCTGTGGTGACGTCACCTGGGAATGACTTCTTTTATCTAATGATCTTCAAAAATAGTCTGTGGCTCATTGATTTCAATATTTGTCCAGATCTGATCTGTCATAACTTTGAGCTCAAGTGATAGTCAAAATCACATCGGGCTTAGTTACAAATTGGTAAAGATATCTTTAGTTTAATTACAATTTTAGATAACAGCGATATGTGCAATACATCTTAATGATATCTTTAAAGTAACATCAGATGATTTAATAAGGATGTGTAATCGTCTTAGTGTATCGGTTCCGTGTAGTCTGATTGTTGATCAATATTTGTGCCAACACACATGTACAGTGCCATTCAGCTGTATGTATAATGTATACTTCTTAGCTGCGAGTCTGTATACGTTCATCGTGTAAAGTTTGAGTTTGGATGATACAACCAAATCAAGATGTTGCTTTATGAACGGGGTGCGTGCCAGAGGGGTGATGTTTGCTGGGCAGTAGCCTGGTAGCCATTTTTCACGGGCCGGCTTTAGGGGTGCTAACTCCAACACCGTAGAGATACCGGGAGGTCACTATAATATGTAAGTGTGTCGAAGCCTCCCAATGTCTTCTGGGGCATCCTCTAATCTCCAAGCAGATCCACGCGGGGCGCGAAAATCGTATATGCTAGCCAGAGAAGGTCCAGTCAGCCAGAGAAGCTCCAGGAGATTAGCATCCTCCACATAAACTACATGAGATTTGTTTACAAGACCGTGTGTTTTCTTTTATTACTCCAGGTACGACCCAGCCCCGTGCTCCGACAAGATCATGCGCACAAAGCCCGACCCGTCCGACCTCAATGTGGTTTTCTACGATCCCGGCATCGACGACTTCGCCGTAGCTAAGATCGAGGTACGGCTATAAGATATATGATTATATGATATTCATTCCGCATTTCCAAAATGTTGTAAGAATCTCTCTCTCTCTCTCTCACTCTCTCTCTCTCTCTCTCCCTCTCTCCCTGTGTGTCTACAGGTGTCTCTCTCTCTCTGTGGTTGTTTGAGTCTTTATCTATTCATGAAAAACTCAAATCAGCCTGCTGACCACTTTTCATTGAGGTCATGAAGGAAGAAGTAAAGGTCAGACAAAATATAGCAAAGATTCAAATTGTACATCTGTGTGTGTTTGTGTGTCCGTGTCTGTCTATCCCTGTATGCTGTCTGTTTGCCTGTCTGTCTTTCTGTTTCTCTGTACATGTCTACAGGTAGGGTCCTACATATCTTTCTTACCGATTTAAAGATGTAAGAACGTTGTGCAAATCTTGTCTTTCTTTCCAAGATCCCGTCCAAGACCAAGTCCTACGTCATCTCGCGCATGAGCAGTGCCAGCATCGTGCTGGTTGTCAAGGGCGACGCCACCGGCACCAACGTCACCGCCGGGGAACCAATCAGCTTCATGCGCGGGGCCGCCATCTTCATCTCAGCCAATCAGGACGTGAGGCTGAAGATCAGCTCCAAGGGCCTCCTCATGTTCCGCGCTTACTGCCCTGTCTAGCATGTGTTTAAGCTAGTCTCTATCAGACTAACTAGGCTCCATATAGGGAGAATACTAGTAATTTGTAATGGGAGTTTGGCCACCATAGGGTGACACCTGCCCGCGCAAATAATAATCTTTCCTACATTGCGCCATCCGAGTTAGTATGAAAACTTCATATGGGTCATGAGTCACTATTTCGATTTTCTTGTCATTACAGTGTATGCTGTCTTCTTGTGCCTTTGTACATGATTGTTGTTTGATTTTAAAGAATTATTAAAAGATATGTGTATGTTTATCACTTCACTTTTGTGGGTGCCCAGAGTATGTCATCCGTGTAATCAAATCAATGTGGCCACAAACACAATTGGCACTCGGGCTAATATAACTGTTATGTCAACCTTTAGCCTTTTAATGGACTCATAGACTATAAGGGAATCTGAGATATTAAAAAGAAATTCTCGGAGTTAAAATGAATTCCATTTGGATTTCGTTGTACACCGCTCCCACTGGCAAGAGGTTAACAGGTCTTTAGAGGGTATTTGGAGGTCAGATATGTTTCAAAGAGAACGGCATGTTATCTTGGACTTTCATAGCGCCAAAGTACAAGTTTACATAACTAGGTAAAGGTTAACACACCTTACATAACCAGATTACGCGTCAGTTGTGTAACAGGTGGAAAACACGTGACGCCAAGAGGTACTTCAAAGGTCATGACCGCCAACAAGGGGATTTGAACAATTTATATCTCCAAGCAGATGTTAGGGTGGAGTATAACGTTTTCTGAACTGTCAAGCTTCTCTGACAGCCAACACCCCCCCCCCCCCCCCCACACACACACACCCACACCCACCGTGATTAACTGTCAGAGATGATGAACAGTTGAGAAAATGTTATGATCTAACCGCCACAACATCTGCCGGGAGATTTGTCGCTGGTGGGTTTTTTTTCCTGCGAACTAGGACAGGTTAAGTTTATCTGTTGTCGTGCAACACGTGGCAAAACGCGAGACTCAAACCACATAATCTCAAAGCAGATACGTCGATGAAGGTAAGACATCCAGGCAACAGTTACTCAAGCAACTGGATAAAAATTGGAAAAGATCAGACGTTTCAGACAGCATCCGCTGTCTTTCGTTAGTGAATAAATCCCCTATCTCATTGCATGGACCAGCCGCAGGTTGGCGGCCTCGCTGCGTTCTAAATTGGAATTGTGTTACCCTTGACTTTATAATGGGAAAAGCAGCAGAAATTCACAATTTTACTGGCCGATATCGAGTCCAAGTATCCACAACAATATCATCTACTTGTGCCATGCAAATATATCGATGGATTTCACCGAGGAGGAGAACATCGCGCCGCCGAAGATGACTCAACACTGCTTTCTATTGGGGACGCCATTACCGTTGGCTCGGTCTTACCGGGTGTGTACTTTTCCCGCGCTTTCCCGCGCTCGAACCACGCGCGCTCGCGCTAGATTCAAAATGGCCGCGGTATTTGGAAAGGGGTCTATTTGCCAGCCGGAGTTTGGCCGCCATTGGTTACCCTTGCCTTCCCGTAGACTGACGATCGCCCTATTTTTTTGTCGAATTCTACTGTCCATAACCCCCATAGGAAGGCCTGGTGGAGGTCGATATATAAAGTGGTCTCAGTGAAAACCCTACTTTTTTCTTCGCAACTACTCCCTACTTTTGCAATGGTAGAGCCCTTGCGCAACTTGCGTCACCAGCTGGGAAAGGTCACCCCAGGTCGCTCACGTACACCGTTATTTGCACTACAAGGCGCTCACGCCCAGCCCTGAAGCAAGTCATCGCAGTGAGTTTCTGACTCCAAATCTACATCTACAGAACGCCGGGAAGAGTCAATCAAGTTGAGGTGTGTGTTAGTTAGGTATGACGTCACCAATGGGACAATACTGTGCCGTCACCACGGGGATAATCATGAGAAAAAAGTCTGTGATGGTACGGTGACGCCGAATAGTAAACTTTCCTGCTTGGCGTATGATTTGGCAAAAAGGGGAATAATTCATGGCTAGTTACGTTAAATTCATAAACTACCTCCTTTGACCACTCCGAAACGTTTTTCTATCTCTTTTACTATGTTTTGCCCTTTCTGTCTCTCTTGGCCTTCTTTTGACGGACATTATCGCATGAAGGCAAACACACCGCAGGTAGGTGAAAAGGTCATGGTCTGATTCCTTCTGCTAAAGGAGTTGCCTGGCAACTAGAAGGTTCACGACACCTGGCCATGCTGGAAACATATATGTTTGATAGTCTTTGCCGGTTCCCCTAGCCGATGGCCTTCGTGGTTTATTGATACACCGTAGGCGTAACTAATTGTATTATTTTATATGCCGTAGAGATTTCGAAAACCTCCGCCCCTAAGAATTCTTCCCCTGTACAATTCCGGCGCATTTATGACCTGCAATGAAAAGATAAGGGCTTTCGTACACCGACACTAGGTACAATCAAGGTCCTTGCTGGTACAACAGGCTGTTCTGTACTCGGTGTGAAATCAGATAAAGAAATCAACTGGTGACGAGACTTCTAACACCTCAACGCACCGTGAGAGAGTTGTCCACTCAGATTTCTCCCTGTCTCACGGACGGACGGACAGACAGACAGAGAGACAGACAGAGTCTCAGACAGAGAGTCAGAGAGATAGACAGGCAGACAGACAGACAGACAGAGACAGAGACAGACAGAAAGAGACAGAAAGATAGGGACAGAGAGACAGAGAGAGACAGAAAGGCAGAGAGAGAGAGACAGAGAGGGACAGAGAGAAAGAGAGAGACAACGACAGAGATAGCAAGACAGAAAGACAAACAGAGAAATAGTTATGCACGTAACTTGAGACAGGTAACGTTAGGCAGAGAGTAGAGGCAGAGAGCGACAAAAACCACCCAAGGCCTGCTATATGCATATGTAGAGGCTAACACTAGCTATCCCTGCTACGACTCCAGCTCGACGGTACCTCTGCAACAGTAGTCATGGAAGAGACGGTAAAGGATCCCGAGACACATGTGGCCGCCTCGACGTCTGGGCTGGCGCTAGAGGAAGCCAGAAAAACAGTAAGTACGACAATAGTGTATGGTGGGGACAGCCGTATGTTCCAACACCCCTGTGTTCCGACGCCCCTGTGTTCGGACACCCCTGTGTTCCGACGCCCCTGTGTTCCGACGCCCCTGTGTTCCGACGCCCCTGTGTTCCGACGCCCCTGTGTTCTAACACCCCTGTGTTCCGACGCCCCCTATGTTTCGATAGCCTGGTCATCCAAATCTCTTATAGCACCCGAGTAAAAAGCCTGTTTTGTGTAATCTACGAGCAGATGTTTGGCATAATGTATCGTTCAGGTGAAGTCGATCTAACGCTACTAGTATACTTGGAAGACGTATTTTTGACGTCAGCGAAGACGCACAAATGCAAGCTTAGTTTAGCCACACATGCCCGAATTTGAAACCAATTTAAACGCTCAGTGACATTCCAACGCTCTGTCAAAACATAGTAGACACGCGGCTCAAATAACTGCACAATTTTCACATAAAAAATAAATACCATTCAATTCGCACGGTGCTTAGCAATCAGATGTAAGGTATGAGCGGGGGTTCCTAGCTTGCTCTCTAAACACCCTATTCATGTTCACATGCCCCCAACGTGTGTCTTTGTGGTTCGTCCCGTGAATATCAAGATTTCCGGTTGAACATTACATTGTAGCACCCACGTACAATCACTATGTGAATGCTGGTTGGGCAGTTGTTATCAATAACATGTTATGTAACATCATGACGGAAGCAACAACATGGCAGCTTTGCTAGAGCCGCGTTCACAAGAAAACGTCGTGCGATTTTCGAATTCAGCAAGGCTGTGAGAGAACTCGACAAGGATCTAAGAGTAAGACAGCCTTTTCTACCACAAGACGACTACATGTTGTGCGATACACCCACGACTGTCGTACGAATCATCCTGCCCTGCTATCGTAAGCCTGTCGTGTAACGTATGTACGTAACTGGGGCTTGAGATTGCGCTCGCTGAAACCACGGTTTATAGCCAACAGGTGGTAGCGTAACTAGTAAGACCATGAGACCCGGTCTCACTAGATGATCACAAAAACGTCTTGAATCGGCACTCGAAGGTCCTTACAAGACATCAGCAAGAACAGACAACCTTAGACCGGAGCAGAGATGGACAACACATAAGGAAGGAGGACAATAAGACATTAGTTCTAAGACATGGATGCGACAAGGGAGGATACCAAGGTATCCAAACGGCAAGGTTGGAGAACCCAAGCACCCATAGGCCCTGCTGAAAACCGCGTGATAACAACAGAATCAGAGGATATCAAAAAACATCGCGCAACAGATGGGGCAGTACAAAAGGTAAGATTTTAAATCTTGAATTGGCACTCAAAATGTCGAGCTCGCGAGGTTAGAAATAAGAGGACACTGCATGGTACGCTTCGCGTTTTTTCCTATTTGTGTCCATTTTAGTTCATGTATCATCTTTCACAGCTAAAAGCTACAGATATTTCGCTCCCCCTACTAAATACCCTGGGGGAAAGATGGGGGAAGGGACCTCTTCATCTGGCAAAAGCAAATCAATCTTGCCAGTGAACCGCGACTATGCCTGAATTTAGAATTTTTGGGTTTGGTACAACTACTTCTTGTATCTTGCAGTTGCAACAGGTACATGGCAACATCAAATGCATCCATTAACAGATTCCGCAACCGCACGTAGCACCGTTCGCATAACACTACACCCCCGCAACCTCAGTTTATACAGGCTGGTGTAGCTACCCTCCTCGTAAAATCGCCGTTAAGTCAACAATACGCAGATAAGGAACGCGCAAACAATGGCACACAAAAAAGGACCAGGCTAGTAACACCTTCATTGCCGTATCGTCTGGCACGGGTGTGTTTGTTTAATTTTTTGTACACCTGGAATGGAAGTCGAGACAGGCCGACACCGGTACCCCCCAAGTTTCTGAAAGTAGTGTGATACTAAATCGCGTAAATCGCGAAATAGTCCATAGACAGCTGGTCTTCCCCGGGAAGTCAATGACCTGAATCTCGGACACCTTGGTGGTCTGGAACATGTTGATCATCAACTGTCATAGTGCATATTAAGGCTAGGGCTGTGGCATTAAGAAATTCACAAAAACTCGATAGATATTTCCCGGAGGTATGAGGTCACCGAACTCTTATTTGTCTTGCAGGAGGTCGAACCGTCCTGACCTGCTCTGGCAAACATCATGTTTTGATCCTCACTCACAAATTCAGGTCATGTAAACATACCGGTACACAAATTAGATGTGGATCGCCCAGTGTTTGGGACACGGGATCGAGGTCCCTGGTTCGATTCCTGGCTTTGGCTTAGAGCTCATTTCCTTGGAAAAATACAGGAAAATCCTGCTGCAGTTCGCCACGAGGAAGCCATCAACCTTGACCTTCGCATTGACAACCCACAAACCAAATGTCATCACAATGCATCCAGAGGTTTTAAAGATATTGCACCGGATACGCGCACACACACGCAGACAAACAGACCAAAAACTATACCTCCATTCTTCATGGACGAGGTAATAGTCGCGAGTCATGGCGATATGTCACCAGCTAGCATTGATATTGCAGGCCCATCGTGGCGATGCCCGGTGGTATCAGAGACAGGACCTGTTGGTCTGGCTGTACGGGATGGTCGCCATCTTGGTTCTATACATTCCACCAACATGGCGGTGGTGGCTATAGTGTGACAACTCTGTTTTCAACATTATGAACTTTTCCCCCCAGTCCCATCGTGGCGATGTCCGGTGGTACCAGAGACAGGACCTGTTGGTCTGGCTGTACGGGATGGTTTTCATCGGCGGCCTGATAGGCGCCATCTTCGGACTGGGCAGCTACAGGTGGGTGTGTCTTTGACTCGTAAATTTGAAGTGTTATTACTCGGGGAATTGTTTTGTTTCATTCTCTGTAAAAGTCAAAGTGACTGATTTTTCTTAGCCTGGGTGCCATCCGATTACTACCAGGGATCCTACGCTCGCTACCCTGAAAAAAATCGATGTTTTTCAGGGTAGCGAGAGTAGGAGCCCTGGTAGTACTAATAATCGGATGGCACCCAGGCTAGATTTTTCTCAGACTTCTCTTGAACCGTTGTTGGGTCCTTGGATTTTTCGTGGATTTTTGCTCGACTTCTGTGTAACTGTAAATGATTTTCTCATTATTCTATGCAAAAGTGGGAATTTCTTGTATTGAGCTCTACGATTTCTATGAGAAAGTTATCAAAGTCACAAAGCACAATGTTTCAGATGATTTTATCCCACACCTCTTGACAATTTGTCCCTTTGCAGGGGTTGGTACGCCCCCAGCGGACTTGCTTATAACGACACCAACACGACTCGCGAGCGGTTTCTGCCGGAGCCGTACGAGCCCGAAGAGGGCGTCAAGGGAAGAGACGGTACAGATCCATGTAAGTGAACAGGTTACTATCATATCATTGTCCTTTCCAAATCCCTTTTCCACCACGCTGAGTTGAACAAAATGAGGAAAATTCAAACACGGGCAAACCTGTCCATAGTGACAGTAAACAGGATTCTTTTAAATGCTTGTGTCAATGGGAAAAACGATCTGAAGGACCACCAAAAAGTGGTCACCTTGATTGGCCAGGTGGTCCTCATTTGTTTATGCGTTTGTCATGGGTAGATTATCTCTTTCACAGTTTTGACAGTATTGGGAAAATGGTATGTCACTTAGCTAGCATGCATAATTTCTTCTAACATAATATTAGCTGTGTTTTGCCATCTGGTTTCATTTTGGGATCGAACAATGATTGGCATCCGATCATCATCCGTACAAAAATGTAAGCCTCACACTAGCTAAAGAAACAAAAAATCGAATTTGATGCAATTCATTTTAGGGATGATTGCTTATCTATGAATTGAACTGTACTTTGCAAAAATGGCGACATTTCATTTGTAATGATTGTTGTTTATCTAATTGTTCCTTCTTCGCGTTTTGATGTGGTTGTAATTTGCGCCCCCTAGCGGCTCGCTGGTACTTTTGGAAGCTCCGCCCGGAGCTGGTTACAGCGTGGACGCGTCTGTTTGTGTGGGTCTGTTACACCGTCCATCAGCTGCTGGCCTGGTGGCTCCTGTACCTGGCACAGGTGAACAAACAGGTGAGCCAACATTTCCAGGTGAGCTTGTCCGTGAATAAAATGTAACAAAAGGAAAAGAACTTCACAACTTTGTATTCAAGTTTTGTGACATGTTTTCTAAATTTGGTAATAATACGGAAGCGATTGCTCTGAGTTTAGCACATAATATTACGATTACAGCGTATTGTTACTCAAATGTGCCATCTTTTTTCTACCTACTTTAAGGCAGAGAAGGGCAATAAGTACTCAACCAAACTCAACAAATACACCTGGGCAGCTGTGGCCGTGCACACCTTCTTCCACCTGCTGCACCTGGCGCAGACTCACCTGACGTACGACGCTACTGCACAGGTGAGCTTAGGTAGTCTCTAGTGTGGTGTCTGGGCATGACGTCACAACTTAAAGATATGAATTTTATCGCCCTCTTGCTGGTTGGATAGACAGGTTCAAAATGGCAACTGGTCTTTTAGAATTTTAATTTCTTTTGTTAGTTTTTTGGTTTGTTTGCTTGAAATTATCCGCATCAACGAAAAAGACGACATTATGAATTGTACTTAACTAACTTCACTTCATCAACGTTTGCGTTCTCAGGATGTGTCGATCGGCAGCTCGCAGGGCTCGGTTATCGTGGCGCTGCTGTTCGTTATGATCATAGAGTTCCGAGACAGGGGTGTGTTCTTCGGCTGGCCGTCTATGACAACCACAGGTAAGAAGATTAGCCAAGAAAGAAAAGGTAGAAAAAAAAGAAAATACAGTACAGTAAAGCTGACGGCTGTATGAGTGAGATTAAGGCGTCAAACCTCTGCACGTAAAAGCACGCAACACTCTTATCGAGAAGAGTAGGGGTGGCCTGATGTGCTTGGCTGAGAAGCGAGCCGTAGCGAAACCGTACTGCACTACTAGCCACTTGAAATATCATCATGCTTCACCTCAATCGAGGGTAACAAAAGAAGTTTCAGCGGTCTCTATGACCTTTTTCGGTATGACTTGCTCCCTACATCAAGCACGTAAGTTTACAGCCACATGACTCCAGTAATAGGTCAAAGGTACCGTCCCCCAGATTTCTATCCAAAACGTTAAAGCTATCGAGTACGAATTTTTAACCTTATGGGAAAACTTGTTTGAAGCATTTTATTTCTGCGTACTTTGTTTGAACCAAAGACAGGGCCGGGACAGCCATGAGGTCCTGGTCACGTGAGTCGGTGCGCCTGGTCCGGAAGTACCACGGTTACGTCATTATGTGGGCGGCGGTCTACACCTGCTGGTATCATCCAATGGAAAACACGCTAGGTCACGTGATGGGGTTCTTCCACACCTGGATTCTGATGCTGCAGGGAAGTCTCGTTTATACAGACCTGCATCTCAACAGGTGAGTTCATCTTTAAGCATTTGCCCCACATTCGCGATCGACCGAGAATGATCTTCCTGTTAGAGACATTTGAAATCATCATGACAACCAATGAAACATCGATCTCCTGGCCATGTAGAGACACCAAATAAGGTGTTTGTACTCACGTGACTATGACGTAACATTGTCTGCCATGCTGGCTGGTTGATCCTGAAAGCTATCTGGTGATCTTCTCTGTATGTAAAGACCATTCCTTTCCTTTCCTTGTACTTCCTCACTCTTGAGAGCAGAGCACGTGTGTTATACCATGAGGCTATTTGCCGCTTATACAATACAATACAATACAATACAATACAATACAATACAATACAATACAAGTACCGATATTTGTGTTTTCAAGTAGCCGATGCTCTGTTTTCAAGTTGCCGGTGTTTTGTGCAATGAGGTTATTTCTATCATGACTCCACCAGATACTGGCGTTTCTCGCTGGAAGTTTGGGTGACTCTGCACGGCGGTCTGGTGGCCTGGCAAACCGGCGGACTCGAGCAGATGGGGACCAGGCTGTGGCCCATGTTCGCTTTCGGATTCGTCGCGCTCGTCGTGGTGACACAGGTGTGTCTCAATTAGATCTCCATCGTTAAGACCAGAACAAAAACTACTCGATTGCTAGTAAATAGTGGCCATGTACAATACGTAAACATACGTGCACACATACACTCGCGCGCGCGCACAAACACATACACAAACATTAAGGTACTTGTAGTCAGAAAGACATACATACATACAAACAAACACACACGCATGGACACACAAATACAGACAGACACATACATACACAAACACGCACACACAGACAACAGAACAGTCATACAGATACAGTCATACAGACGGACATTTAGAGAAACAGCGCCTGTAGTCACCTAAATCTAAGCCACGTACTCCTGACCATTTGGATAACTTGACCTAAAACTGTTTTTGTTATGTTTACAGCTGTTCGGCCTGCCCTTCTGGAAGCACCTGCCTACCTGGTCACGTGTCATCCCAGCTACAGCATTCCTTGCCGTCATCCTCTACTGCTACAGCTGGATCCCGGATAAAAACGGGAACCCATGGACCCGACTGTGGGAACCAATCGTCATCCCTATCAACAACTGGGGCTTCGCCTTGGTCATCTGTGTCCTTGTGACCTTTGGCCTTTACGTAGAACGAAAATTGACCAATGGCAGCAGCCCAAACAACATCCTGAGTACGTTCGGTCGAGTTGCTTATGGTTGCGGATTTTTGTTGATGTACTTGATTATAGTTGTCATTGCATGGGCTATCCAGTACTATGATTTCCAGATTTCTGGACCCTCCCAGATGATAGTACACGAGGCAATATGGATCGTGTTTGTTGTTGTAGCTGGTTTCTTTGTGAGAAGGGTAGTTGAAGCTAAAGCGGAGAAGGTAAATGTTGAACCGAAGGAAAAGCACGAAATTCCCGGGAAGGGGGTTGCGGGAAGTTACGGTTCGATACCAATGTCATTGGACGACGGAAAGGTCAAGGAATCGATTTTGTCATGAGCTGAGATTTGAAACAAGACTGGCAATAAAAAAAGAATTGCCATAGCGACGGTTGTTGTTGCTTTCATTTTTTTTTTACATTTTCCTGCCGACTAACATTCCAAACATCCCTATGGACTATAAAATTCCTGTGGACACATTCCTGTACAATTCCTAGAATTCTCGCAGACTGCACACAATACTGTACCATTAGGCTTGCTCCTGAGACGTCGCCAAAAAAAACGTAACAAATGTAACACCCGCGCCTAGCGGCACATAAAAGTTCCCTTAACTGTTTCTGTAACAAAATATGATAAGTTGTAATAAGTTCAATCCTAAACGTTTTATGTACTCTTCCCGTACACAAAGATTTTACCTACAAGCTTTCGATCTTGAGTCCATTCCACTGTTTTTTCTCAAGTTGAAATGACCCGAAGCCTATGTCACGTGACCTGACCAAAAGTGTGACGTCAGCAATGGGTCAGAGGTGCCTGGCAATCGATATCGGCCCCCGTCTCGGTTGAGAGATGTTTGATAGCCTCTGGTGTAAGAGTGAAAATGTACCCCATTTTTTTAGTTATTGCAAAAGTATGTTATGATTTTTTTTGTAAGACAATGATAGATTGAGATCTAGCATAAATGTAGATTTGAGGAAAAGATTAGTGTACGGTTTTCAATGATTGGGGTTTCCTTTGACTGTTTGTCTTGTGTAAGTTCCGTTCATGCTCTATGTGTGTAAATCTTTTAACACTTAATCTATTTTATGTAACATCTGATACATACTTGTACTTGTACTTCTTATGATACCTTATAAGAAAATATGTATGTTTTGATAATTCTGTCAATGGAAATCGTAGCTATATAGCTATGAAACATTGTACTAATTCAAGTCGACAATCCATGAACAGTGATATCGGGCATATATGCGTGCGAACCTTGTGTAAATTTATGAAACTGACTCGTAAAATATATTGATTGTTTTTATTTGATAAATTTCAGTACATTCATTGTATATTTCGTAATGTGTGGATTTTATTATCGCCTATATCTGGCAGAATTCGATCTTGGTGAAGTGCATGAGACAATTAGATATTCAATATTTTTGTGATAAACATATAATATGCTATAGACAATAGATAGATACGTTCACTCTGTATCAAACGAGGTAAAGTGAACAACCACAAAATACCAAACTAAAATACAACGTAGAAACAAACATATGAAGCTAGATAGATGGATGGATATACATAAATATATGACTACACACAAGAAAATATTATGTAAAACGTGACATCACGAAAAGCGGTACGGTTGACCTCCAAATATATACATCTGAATATATACATGGCCGACACTGATGTTACATGTTACGGTCAATTTCATCTTACATGAAGCACAATCATTTGTCATGGGTTAATTATCATTCCATATTCCATTTCTTCTTCATCTGTATAATTTCATATACATGATACGTCGGTAAACCCTGTAAGTTCTAACACACAAGACGAACTGTACAGTCCAAACTATATCACAATGAAACGTAACTACGAATATGTTTCTATACATAGATGGAGAATAGATAAACACTAAAACGTCAAATAGGACAATTCATCAAATATACCATTCGACGTACGTCAAACTATATACATACAGATATATACATGCGATGATTTAACAGCCCATGGTCATTTCCATCCCTCATGGATCACAACTGAAAGTTTTAGGTGACAATTTGAAAAAAATAAAACTTAGTACGGAACCGCATTGGAAATACCGCATTTTATCTCCGTATGTATGTAAATATTTTACTTTTGGGACCGCATCTGTAACAGCGACATCTGTCGCTGCAGTGCAAAGTGAACAGGTCAGAATTCTCCCGAGGAAGGTAACAGACGGTCACCGAAACGTCGGTGGAATAAAACACTTGGTTGTATACAAAGAATCTTTGTATTCAGGGACATCTTCTAGTTCAAGTATTGGGAATCAAAGTTATCGCAATCATTTCAAAGCAGACTCCTTCAGTTGCATCTGCCCATGTTCCAGTTCTATCACGCTCACTTGGAATGTTCCCGGAACTCCCTTTCCTGGAATCTCGCTCGGCACATCTGGACTCACCCTCCCACTCTCATTCGGGCCGGCTTCCACCACTCTTTTCACGAAGAAGGCGGATATAACAGAGAACACGATAAACGGGGGCACGTGTGCAAACATCATCGCAGGTCCAGGAATCGGAGCATCAAAATACTCAAGAGCCCACGAAAGTACTACAATAATGACATACATCAATGAAGATGTAAAGAGATACCCTGTCTGTCCTAACTGACTCAAACTACGCACTGCTTTCCCATTGGTTACTTTACGTTCAATGAAAAGGCCAAAGGTCACAAGGCCACATATGACCAGTGGGAATAGGTACTGGTTGAGCGGGATGAGGAAGGGTTCCGATAGGCGTGTCCATGGCCGCCCGTTCTCATCAGGGATCCAGCTGTAGCAGTAGAGGATCACGCCGAGGTAGAGCAGGGCGGGGATGCCACGTGACCAGGTCGGCAGGTGCTTCCAGAAGGGCAGGCCAAACAACTGTAGGGAATATTGGATAAAGTTGATAAGTTAATAAAGTATGGGATAAAGTTGATAAGTTAACAAAGTTTGAGATAACGTTGATGATAATGGAAGCTACCCGCCAACTGAAACAAATCATGACCTTAGCATTAGTTTTTTTTTCTGCAGTAACTTAGAAAGCCGCTAGAAGGCCTCCATAGTCGAACTTGTCCCTTGATATGCCAACAGCTGACATCATATACCAGATATCATATCCATGCATGACTTTTTTGATTTAATCACAGTCAAGCAAACATGGGAACACACATGCAAACGGCACATATACATAATAAGACCCAAGCTGGTCTGATCTATCGTGTAAGGTATAACAACGTTTGACAAGAAAAATCGTTGAAAAGCTTTTAAGATTCTAATGTAATTGAAATCTCCGTTGGAATGGACGGCCGTCAGAAAGTCCGGCCAGTCAGAAAACCGAATATCTTCTTGGAGGTTTATGAAGTCGTACCTGAGTCAACACAATGAGCGTCGTGAACCCGAAAGTGAACATCGGCCACAGCTTGGTCCCCATCTGCTCGGGCCCGCCGGTCTGCCAGGCCACCAGACCGCCGTGCAGAGTCACCCAAACCTCCAGCATGAAACGCCAATATCTGAAAATTGTGGAAAAGTATGTAAGACTAAGATATCATCGCTTTCTTTCCGGCAGCATGGTGTCTGCTTGTCAACCGGGGGACGTTACAAACTTCCTAGCACTTTCTTGGCAGGGTGTTGATCTTAAGTTTCCCCCAAGACGCGTTAAAGGCGAGTGGGTCAGTTTGGCATGGAGGAGGTTGAAGGTTAAGTTCAAACAATGACCATGACGCTCAAATAAACAAACAAACATGCAAACAAACAAAGACATTCACCATCCCTAAAATGTTGCCGTGCTTTTTCCTTTTGACGACTAATGACGTACCTGTTCAGATGCAGGTCTGTGTAGAAGAGGCTTCCCTGCAGCATCAGAATCCAGGTGTGGAAGAACCCCATCACGTGACCCAGCGTGTTTTCCATTGGATGATACCAGAAGGTGTAGACCGCCGCCCACATGATGAGGTAACCGTGGTACTTCCGGATGAGGTTCACTGACTCACGTGACTTGGACCTCATAGCCTTTCCGACTTTATCTATAGATAACGGAATGATCAGTATTAGTCGTCCTCTCAACAATTGTATGTCCGGCAATGATAATGCCTATTTTCCATCCCAATCTAAACCATTGTTGACAAACCCCGCTGCTTTTGTATATCAAGCAGCGGCCCTGGCGTAATGGCCTGCGATCCGTCCTTCTCGTTTCGTTAGCACGGACTAGCCGTCAGCCAATCAGATACACCCTCCCGTTGTTGGATAGAAGGTTAACAGCCAATCACCTTGCCTCTTGACCGTAAGAGGCGACGTGATTGGCTGATGACGGCCTGCTAGAGGCTAAAGCTGCAGCGTTGGTCGTTGCTCATGAGAAAACTGTGTAAGAAGGCAAGCACGTTCCGGCAAGAAGGAAAATGAAAACTTTCGTCCTCTTTTCATTAATACTGACGTCATGCTCTCGTAAGACCACGTGTCAGAGGAGGGTATGTCAGCTTTCCAGAAGAAGGTTGAAGCGTGTAAACAAAACTTGTTTTTTAACAGTCATTGTTTTAATAACTTAAACGTGAAACTCTCGGACTTGTGACAAACAAGGAAGACTTATATGGTTAGTGTACAATTGAGCAGAACACCAGTCACTTTTTCACAAGATTGTTGACAGACTTTACCTGTGCTTTTGACAGACGGCCAGCCGAAGAACACACCCCTGTCTCGGAACTCTATGATCATAACGAACAGCAGAGCCACGATAACCGAGCCCTGGGAGCTGCCTATGGTCACGTCCTGACAAAGAAGTAGGAAAACATACATAGATTAGCGAACGAATGAAATAATGGTTTAGTTGTGAGTAAAAATGCATAAATGATATGAGCCCTCTTGGAAGGCAAAAGGATGAATTTGGAGGCTCGAACACATAAAACGTCTTACTGACATTTTCCATTTCCATATTCAACTGGTTGAAAACGTTATGTCGGCAACAGTACTTGCATCGCTGCCTGGGTGACCTGTGTATTGCTGTGTTGCAATTTGAATAAGATGAATGAAATATTTGCTGCGAAACTTTAACATCCTGGTCAAGATGTTTAAATTGGTTTTGATAAGAATCTCCCTCACCTGTGCGGTAGCGTCGTAGGTCACGTGAGTCTGCGCCAGGTGCAGCAGGTGGAAGAAGGTGTGCACGGCTACAGCTGCCCAGTTGTACTTACTCAGCCTTGTAGAGTACTTCTTACCCTTTTGAGCCTGTGGCAAAAATTCGACAGGATACATTGATGGATTTGTTTACTTGCATGTCACCTAAATCCGACGAGGCCAGTCTGTTCTATTCTGGGGTGGAAAGTTTTTGACGTCGTCGTCTTCGAATGCAGGGTTATAAAAGCTATTCAGTCAGTGTCCTGAATACGTTAGTCTGTCAAGTTTGCATTTTGGTATTACTGATGTTGCATCTAGCATGTATCCCCAAATACCCCGTTTTTTAAAAATCACGAATATATTTCCCTGCGAATTTAGATGAAGTAGCGTTATCTTTAGATTACTAAATGCCGTCTCTGCCAAGATTTGGAGTTGTAGCCTACATGTTGTAGCCTACATGTACATTTTGGGGTTAATACTAGCTCATCTGTTTTTCCACCTGTGCCTGGTACAGGGGCCAGCAGCTGATTGACGGTGTAGGGTTATCTCACCTGTAAGTGTTAGCTCACCTGTTTGTTCACCTGTGCCAGATACAGGAGCCACCAGGCCAGTAGCTGATGGACAGTGTAACAGGCCCACACAAACGTTTGGGTCCACGGAGTCACCAGTTCTGGGCGGAGCTTCCAAAAGTACCACCGACCCGCTAAAGGAACAACAGAAAACATGGATATAATCAGGTTCTGTAGTTGTTGGATCGTCGCTAGAGCGCATGAAGAAATGTCAATTTTTTTCTTTTCCTCTTATATTTTATTTTACTTCATTTCATTTCTCTCCACTTAGATGCACCGAACAGCTGTGTTTAGATATAGCAAAGGCAGTTTTTCGTGAACATACTTTTGTCTCAGTGTTGTAGAAATCTAAATCTTTCAATTACAGTCAAACCTGCCTAAGAAGACCACTGAGTGGACCGATAATATCTGCTCTATTGTGACAGGTAGTAAAGATAGACAAGAATCCTAATGCTTGTATCATTGGGGAAAATATCAAAGGGACCACCAAAAAGGGGTCACATTGGTCACATGGTCCTTATGTATGTAAAGATGGGCACTGGTACAGGTTTGACTGAATATCAATGGCTAGGTGGTCACTTTACAGAGGTGGTCACTAGTACAGGTTTGACTGTACATTTGTAAGGAAATACCAAATGTAACGTAGAAAACGGTGGCCACTAGAAAACACTTTGAAATCAGGAAAGATAGACTTACATGAGCCTGGATGCTGTCGTCCCTTCACGCCCGGTTCCAGTATGTACGGCTCGGGTAGAAACCGCTCTCCGGTCGTGTTGGTGACGTTATACGCGAAACCAACGGGAGCGTACCAACCTCTAAAGGTACGGGTGGAAGACATGGGTGTTAAAGGAGCATTCCACACCAGAAGCGGGTAGGTGGTTTCGAACCCGGGACTTCTCGGTTCTGGGCCAAACACTCTACCGATTACGCCACACGATGCCGGTGCCACAAATGTGATTAAAGACAAAAATTCCACTAAGATACCGTGTTTTACGGTAGTGTCTGATAATATTCTAATCCCTAAAACTCCTTGAGAATTGGTATAACTATAGCACCCACCTGTAGCTGCCCAGTCCGAAGATGGCGCCTATCAGACCGCCGATGAAAACCATCCCGTACAGCCAGACTAACAGGTCCTGTCTCTGGTACCACCGGACATCGCCACCATGGGACTGAAATGAAATAGAGGTTGATATGTAACGTCTGTTTGTATTAGCTATGGCCGCCATGTTGGTGGAATATATAGATCCAAGACGGCAACCATCCCGTACAGCCAGACCAACAGGCCCTGTCTCTGGTACCATCGGACATCGCGACGATGGGCCTGTGGAAAAACGTTCATAGCGATGAAGAAAAGAGTTGTTAACTATTACCACCGCCGCCATGTTGGTGTATTTTTTATTTGTATTTTTGTATTTATTGGTGGAATGCATAGAACCAAAATGGCGACCATCCCGTTCAGCTAGATCAATAGGCTATGTCTCTGGTACTACCGGGCATCGCTACGATGGGTCTGGGGGGAAATAGAGTTGATATCTATAGTGTGTGTGCACGTACATAGAAATACATATAGCAATAGAATACCTTTGTTTTGCTGTTATGAGGCGAGATTCGACGAATGTCACCGGTCTTTTCAGAATTTAAAACGTTAAAAAATCTGTTCTTTGCGAAGCATGTAGCCATCAATTGGAAGTGCACAGTCATCCTAATATGGCGTGTCAGAAAATCAAGGCAGGTAGTTTATAGTTTACCATTTCCTGCATAACAGGTGCGTTATGTCATGGGGCGTGTCATGCTCCACAACCCATGCAAATAACCAAAACAAATGCTTCTGCTTAGTGTTACGTTTGTTGAAACTCCAGGTGTCTATTTGTCATTCTGTCCTCCTTCTTCTTTGTCAATTTGCTATCCGTACAGCTCAATAAGACGAATTTGTCCATTTTTCATTTTCTTCTGCCAACAAAATCTGTCCTTTGTGCTGCATGTTGTCATAAATTCCAAAAAAAGACATTATATATATATATATATAGGATAATGTCCTTGTAAATTCCAAATGCACACCCACCCTAATATTGCGTGTCAGAAAATCAAGGCAGCTAGATTAGGTTACGATTTCCCACCCAGCATCTGCTTGGATATTGCATAGCATGTGAGTGACGTCAAGGGGTGAGCTACCTAAACCAATGACCAAAACA
This sequence comes from Branchiostoma lanceolatum, assembly GCA_035149815.1. NCBI lineage: Eukaryota > Metazoa > Chordata > Leptocardii > Amphioxiformes > Branchiostomatidae > Branchiostoma > Branchiostoma lanceolatum. Next base: position 11,331,337 of record CM068877.1, on the reverse strand, counting down.
AATATTTCTACAGGAATTTGCTGATACACCAGGTGTCTATTTGCCATCCACCCCTCTTTCTTGTTCTTCCGTCAATTTGCTTGATTCGCAAATCTATATACTGAAAGTATGACAGGTCCAAACTACATAAAGGCTGGATGATGTAAACTATGGGCTTCAGTGTGCTGCTGGCAGCCGTGCAGTGCACATCAGTGGAGGCCTGCCTGAGACAGTTTACCAGTTACTCTTCAACTTATGTTTGAAATAACAACAGATATCAGAAATTAAAATATGGCTACACATCAAGAAGGACACTTAGCCCAGAAATAAAGTAATGACAACAATGGCTTGTGATATAGTTTGAGACATTGACTGGCAGTGGCAGTTATGTGTACATTTCTACAGAGCCCCAGTCTATACTGGTTTCTTAGACTACAAGTGGACACCAAAATTACAAGTCATATTTCTAGACACACAACTACCAAAGCTAATGTGGGAAAGACGTTTTCAAGTTGGACATGTAGATACAGTTAAATAATCTGACACTACATTGACAGGGTTGATTTGAAAATTTGAACAAGGCTGATTTCAAAACCTGAAAGTTGTAGATAGCTCCACAACTCATGCAAATAACCAAAACAAATGTTTCTGCACGAATTGCTGACACACCAAGTGTCTATTTGTCATCCTCCCCTCTTTCTTCTTCCGTCAATTTGCTTTCGTAAACCTATAAACGACGAATGTGACTGGTCGTCAACAATTTCGTCCATTTTTCGTTTTCTGAAAACGAAAAATTGACTTTTCTTCTGCCAACAAAATGTGTCATTTTCGCAGCATGTTGTCATAAATTCTAAATGCACAACCACTCTAATATTGCGTGTCAGGAAAACAAGACAGTCGGATTAGGTTACAATTTCCCACCTATCATCTGCTTGGAGATTGCATAACAGCCGCGTGACGTCATAGGTTGCTTTATGGGTCATGCTCAACAATACATTTCAAGCAAATGACCAAAACAAATGTTTAGGCACGAATTTCTCACATGGACCTAACACGTGAAACATTCCAACTATTATTTAAAGTCCTTGTCCTTTAGTGTCCTTGCTTCAAAGACATCCGATCGGGCGTTTTGTCTTTGTCTCAAACGTAAGTGTTCCTTGGCGCCTGGAGGTTTGAAAATACGGAATACTTCAACCTTCTTGTAAGAAGAAAAACATCAACATTGTTCAAATCTATTCACGAAGGTTGAAAACGATAAGTTAGATGTGACTAGAGGCACCTGGATCAACGATGTTTTGCAATACGTTGAAAAAATGTTTAAGCCTTCCTGTACACCTGTCTGTATAACAGTTTTGACATTCTTTTTTGTTTTAGCGTCCTTCTACACAAGTGGCAGCAAACATCAACAATATTTAAATCCTCCTTCTGAATGGAGTTTAAACTGTAAACGCCAACACAATGAATTGGACTTACCCAAATATTCGACTGATCAGCTACAGTCTTTGTCGAGGAGTGAACATTTAAATCCATTCATGAAAGTTGAAAAGAATCGACCAGGTGAGCTAAACGCGTCTTTTGAAGAAACCGGTCTCTCTTCACTACAATTTCGCTCCTTTTGTTGTTTCGCAGGTGAGGCTTTCACACTTAACACACCTGATCTGTGAGTGCGTGTCTGGCCGCGTGACCTTCCCAAACTTACCCTTTTACAAACACGTATCTTTCCAACGAAACAAATGCCCCAAACACTGCCTCTTTCTTAAAACAAGCTTAAGGAAATGAGTTTGGGACTCGAACATCATAATTCTGTTGATTCGATTGATACATGTAAGTCGCCTGTCTAGCATTCTAATCGGATCGGAATGTAAGTGTTAATGTGATGCTAGCGTAGTGTTCAACCACCTTCTTCTTGGCGATTCAAAACACGTTTTAGCCCAGACTCTGACCTGTTTTCAAACATATAGACTCCGACGAAGACAATCTTGTTCTTGAAATAAGGAAATGAGCTTTGGACTTAAATCTGTTGATACGATTAGTACATGTAAATCACTTGTCTGACATTACAATTAATTAGTGTTTAAATGATGATTAATGCCAGTAATTTGTTCAACCACGTTGCGATTCAAAACATTCGATCACATTTTATGTCAGCTTCTGAGAAACTTAATGCTGTTTTCCCTTTCAACAATCATGGCGTGTGCAGGCATATATTCAGTACACAGGAATAAGGTGATAAGCTTAGTTGTGATCACAAAATCCCTCAACGCAATCCCCCTTTCAGCTTATGCGTCGAGAAAATAACACCCAGCGGTGTCGACAATCAAGAAACAACTACCACAACACTTACCGGGTGTGTTTCGTCTTCAGGAGGTGGCCTTCCGTCTTTAACAACAAGACCAAGAGTTGAAGAAGTCATCTGGGCTTTGGGTTCTTCTGTAGCTGCGTCCATGACTAGTGTAGTGTGCTACGGAACTGCTGAAGTAGGTTGTGCGTGACACGGGGTTATTCGTAATGTATGCACCTCATTCATGGTCTAAAGAGTGTAGGTGGGTCTGCATGGGGTTTCTTCAACGCCTCACGGAAGGGGCGACAACGCTTTATTAGAGCCAAGGCTAAATGAAAAATATAAAAGAAAATATCCATACGCAACATTTCTAGTTACACTCCCACGTAAGGTTAGATTAACTGCGGGCGAATTGCGTAGAATTTTAGCGACTGATTACGCGGAGAAAGACATGTAGCGATAGACCCCATCGTAGTCCTCTGCTCAGAAAGAACTAAGCGTTCCGTGTCAGTGAACAACAAAGGCAACAGGAGCGGCCCAACTACCAGCGCAAAGGGGTGAATGCGATGATAAGAAATATTTTCACCTGAAGAATAGTAAAAACTAATGGTGATAATGATATGGATGATGTTTTCGTATTTAAAAGACACGGATAAAAGAAGATAAGGGAAAAGTCGACAGGGTTGATGCCTTAGAAACCATTGCAGCACCCCCCCCCTAATCTCAGTTGATGCTTCCTCATCAGAGAGTCGTAGGCCCGGTTCTGACACGCATTCTCTTCTTTTATAAACTTTAATAAAGACCACGAAAGAATTTGCAAAAGTACGCACATTTATGGGATATTTGCCTTCTGTGTATGGATGAATAAATAATGGTATCTATATATGTGTGTAAGTTTATCATAGCCCAGTGTAGCGAGTGTAGGAGACCCGGTAGGAATCGGATGCCAGCCAGGCTAAGTTTATCATCAATAGCTTAAATAATTTTTCTTTACAGTGTCAATGGACATTGCTTTATTTCATGATTCTGCAAAGACATTGGATAAAACGCTTGTATCAATGGATCATTTTGTGCATAAATGAATGGATGAATGAATCATGAAGAATGATTTCTATGTATATAAACATGATGTAAGTAAAAATGGAAACCTTATTCTTCGAAGCGGCATTTATGGTGTGTATTGATAACTGAAATTTAAGTCACAATAGCGGAAATATGCTATTGCATTTAGGCCTATTTCACCAGGTGATTTGAGTAAGCAAAAATATATAGGACGATACCGAAGGTGTGGTTTAAACATTTTCAGTCTTTTGTAGATCTTACGTAATGAGATATTTACTAAAGCTTCCCATTAAATATTTGATCAGACATATCTGCTCCTTGCACTAAATGTTTAAAACAATATTTCAGACCCCGTAATACCGTAACTGTTCCCTCCCAGTGCTGTCTTGCACCACCCCTGCATTTCACTCCATATTAATAGTAATAATAATAATAACTTTATTTCAAATTCATACCCGGAGGCTAATTGCAAGAATACAAGGAAATGAGATAATGATGATAATAAGGTATAGTACACAGTAAACACAAAGTAAAATGAAAGTCGTCAACTAGCGCTACTTCTAATCTAAACAGTTGTTATTGGGTTTGATTTCTTTTTTTGTGTGCAGTGGAATATGACATTCCCGACGTTTTGGGAGATATATGCATTGGCTGGTGTTAACAGGATATATAAGATCCCCTGATCTTCCAAGTCACTGGTTAGCGTTTTTCCTGCACACGCTGTCTTTGGATCGCGTTCGATATCGCCGGTCTGTATACATGTAAATCTTGGATGTTTCAGGAGCATGAATGACCTTTTATGATCTTCAGATAAGAAGAGGACAAAGAAAAGCAAACGTCAAATAAAAAACGTACCCGTCAGCACCGAGCGCACCTGTGAAGATGAAGCCCGGAGGCTGGTGGGAATTGTCTGGTATCAGACGGGTACTCATGTTTTTTTTTGTGACGTTGCTGGAAATTGAATTCTCCGTTTGCGGTGTTGCGTATGTCAAAGGTGGTGCTCTTTCCTAAGGCGGTGATAAAATTGAATTATGGAAGACAGGGACTTTGGAGAGAAAGTGGTTGACACGCCCGAAATGACGATGATGATAATGATAATCATGATGAACATGAATTAAGGGGACGACATTTTGGTATGGGAAAAAAAGTCTTAAACGCATTTCACACAATGTATCTGTCAGACAGTTGCAAGATATGTCCCTAACATTTCCCCACAAACCCACTCTAGAGCCTTCCTGATCCTGTATTCATTGATTGATCAGCTGTTTTTGAAATCCATCCAAAGTTCTTGCCTTTTTCTCTTTTCCATATATAAATGAGTCAAAATCCTAGATTCCGAAGTACATTAACACTTAAATTGATCTGTGATTTTGCATCTTCACACAAAATGTCAAACGAAATATGTTCCCTCACTCTGACATATACAATGGTCAATACCTCATATGTTTATTCAACATTTGCTGTCATACACGCATAATTTCCTTACCCGGACGTAAAGGTACCAGTCGTCTTCATAGAGGCAGCTCCGTAAGTTCATGTCTTTTTTCTCATTCACCTTATACCATTACTGCATTTTAGTGAGTTTTCACAAATTGTTAAAAATAGAACGTTTCAGCTTACGATAGAGCAAGATGTGTAACAGCGTTGGACCTGTCGAAAATGATTGTGAACATTTCTTTTTAAATCTTTAAACGAGGACTACTAAATAGATACTTTAAAGTTACTGAATGGAAATATTGCTTTGTGTAGATTTACTTACAAGAGAAATATACTTCAATCTCGACTTTAACCACAGTCGGTGTTGTTTACGGGTACAACACAGATAAAGATTGTCTGGTGTCCAACAGTAGGTTGCTTGATTTGCATAGAAATTGGATGATCTCGTCTGCCTGTGGATTGGAAACGTTTTGTTTGTGGTGCTGGGATATCGATGTATGGTGGGGAAGGAAAGAAAACAATCACACCGAACGTATGCGTACACGTTTTATGGTGTCGATTTAATAATTTATTACCTTTTCACAAAAAGATTAGATTTTCGGTAGCGTTTGTACGGATGTGGATGAACAGCATAACTCGAGAAGGCCTGGGTGGATTGTATTGATATTTGGTACATGTATGTGGGTAGGTCTTGTTCATACCTGGAGATGATTAGATTTTTGGTCCCCTAGCGGCTTGTTATGGTACTGCAGCGGAACTGTTTTGATATCTCGAGTTCTAGGCATGCCAGATTTTTGAGTGGTAGATAGCTCTTGGGCCAGAGAGTAAGTGGTTTAGGTTTGGGCCCCCTTGCGGCTTTTTGGCACTGCAGGAGCAGGTATTACTTCAGACTTAATGAGAAAGTACTATGATTCCATATTGGTAAATGACGGCAATTGCATGCTTGTGGCATTTTGAAGTTATGTGAATGTGAATATGAATTATGCTGATGAGGACCTCATTTGCATAAGTACTAGAATGCTTTTAAGGTCATACTTTGCACAACATCCATCTTTCATCTGGGTGAAGAAGATGATCAACTGATATGATTTATAATCAATGAGGAACACCCATAATACGTCAGTAATAAAGGTTAAATCATTTGACGGAGGTATGAGGTTGAGGAACTGTAGTTAACTGACTATTTCTATTGCATGTGTTACTGATTACAGTGGACCAATCTGTACGTGCACGAATGTTTATTCTTTTTTACATACAGTACACTCCTAAATGAGTTGGAACCTCAATTAAGCTCAAGACATTTTGACCAATACGTTTCTGTCCTTATTAATATATGTCAAGTCACTTCTAGTTCCTGAATTCTAAACAATTTCTCTCTTCTCTAACCAACAGAAAACAAGTATCGTTTACATCTGACCATGACTATACGTTACATTGTCCTTTCACAAAAAATACTATTACTGAGTCAGCAACTACAATGTGCCCAACTTATTGTGCTGAAGCATTCGTTCTTCTCGGAACTATAACGTCAAATAGAACTTCAGTTGCTAAAACGAAACAAAGAAATAGGAGACTTGTCACTGCGAAACGTATTACTCTAGAAACAAGGAAGGCAGTTACACCAAATTTGCTAGCCTGTTTCTGAATTACGTGCATAATGCATCGGGCTATTTGCGAAAACGATATTTAAAAAAATACATATGAAGAAAATGTAACATATGGTTAGCAGTATTTTTTTTTTACGTTTTGTGTCTTTTGATGTGTTCTCTATTATATTTGTCGTCCCACAAACTGCCCGCCCGGGCCCCGGATTGGTAAACGGGACCGTAGCATCAGAAGGCTTCCCTCCTAACTGCGGGAAATCAAAATAAGCTACCTACGCCTTACTGAAAAGAGCATGCAGACACTCTTATACAGAACCTCCCATGAACAGATTCCTTTTCATGATCGCTTCAAAATCTTACTCAGAGATTGGAGAATATCAAGTCGGTGTGTTTTGCTTCACCTCCCCTGATGAATAGACAGATGAACGAGCATACTGCTTCATGCCGTACGTATTGGAACCCTCTCCACTGTGACCGGTATGTTCACATTGATAAGCGTCGAAAACATGACGTGACTTTACAGAAGGTTCAATCGCGTTGGTTACAGTTCCTTGCACGAAGGACTGGTCCATGTATGATTCATTGTCTGATTTTGGCGACTTATTATCAGCTCTATCGTTATCGGAACCTTCCCCATTGGGGCTGGAATGATCAAACGCTTGTGCATCTGAATGAGGTACAGTACTGGCACCTTCTTCTTTGTTAGGGCTGGTCTTAACCGCCGTTTTAACTTCTCCAATATGATATTGAGGTACATCAAAAAGGCCAGGCGACGCTGCATACGGTTCAATCGTGTCATCGGGTATAGTTTCGTATAAGCAGGAAACTGAGTCTGTTTCCGGACCATTTCTGCAACCTTCCTGATCATCAGCCTGAGTGTTGTCACTGATTGTAACGTTGTTTACAAGTTTGCCAGCCGCCATGTTGTTTACGTGACCAAGTGAGACAGCTGTAGTATCAGGTTGTTTCCTACCCAATGCACAAAACACAACTAACGCCACACAACAGAGGACAACTACGGGCCCTCCAACTACAGAGCCAGTCACCACCCATATCCATGCTGATGCCTGTTGCAGTTTTGATTCCTCATCACTCCAACTACTGGTTGTTGGCCACAAGGCCGAAGTGATGACGTCAGCGGGATAAAGGTCATGACGTTCTTTGGGGCAGGAACTGTTAGGGTCACAGGACTCATATGTGTAGATTGAATAATTTTCGCCTGTCGGATCCCAGAATTTATAGCATCCTGAGATATATTCATCTAACATGTGGAGCTCTACGTTCTTTACTATGGGTGGTGTTTCACAGCGATACAAAGACTGGTCTTTGTACATGGAGATTGCAATGTCATTCTGCCTTAAGAATCTGTCGCAAATCGGCGATCGTTTTTTCCGGCACTTTTCGACATTTATCGCAGAAGTAATTACCCAGATTAAGTTGCAGTCACAGTGGAAAGGGTTACCCGCTATGACAGCTTCAAATGGTCTATGGAGTCCATTTGGCACATACGCGTTCCATCCAAGATCGCACTCGGACAATTTCTTTAAGTTATTGTAGGAAACATCCACTCTTTTTAAGTTAGGTAAGAAATACTTCACACGATACAGATAGACACAAAAGAGCTGATTATGTGACAAATCCAAATGAACTAGACTTGGCATATTCTTCAGGCAGTACCAAGGAAAGTAAGTGATGCTATTGTGGTTTAAAATCATGTTGTTCAAATAAGGCAGGGCCATGCAAGGAAACGTGGTCAGGGCGTTGTTGGGAAGCTGAAGCTCAAAGAGAGTTGAGGGCAGATCTCTTGGAACACTCGTTAAGCCTTTGTCATCACAATGAATACGGGGTAAAGGAGACGATTGTGGCAAAGGTAAATTCTTGTTTAACCCATTTTGAACGTTACATCCTAGAGACATCATGTGTGAAAGCACTGATGCTTCAGAAGTGTGCGATACGTCTAGAAGGGAAAGAATCAGAACCTGAACAACAATCATGATGGACGACATGCAGTCTGTTCCTTCAGGGACGAAACGTAAAAGTATGTTTTTTTAGAAATATAGCAATGGTTTACTTACTATTGGCATACATAGGTTTGTATTATTGTATCTACTGAAACTTCTGTGCACTATAACTTCAATCTCATGTAATCTTTTGAGTACACAATCAATGGTGTTTTTGTTCAGTCATTTAGAAGTACCAGCTAGACAGGCTGACCATTGACAGGAACGGCACGTGCCTGGCAACGTCTTGGGCCTGTGATGACGGTTCTTAAGATTCCCCTTACCACACCCTTGATGTGTAGACTGAATGCTTCTTCAGTGGGTACTTCTTCTGTCTGATCTGCTGGAAATGGAACAACACGATTTAGGTTGCAGAATTGCAACAGGAATGTTTTGTTCTACTTAAGAGACGGAGGGAAAAGTAATGCATTATTCACAAACCTGACTCTTTGCACTTGGAATGGGCATGATGAAAAAAGAGGCAACGAAGCCAATAAGAAGACATAGTACTGAACATTTGAAATTTTTATGCAAACATACTATTAGTGTATCATTCGAATTGGTCTCTGACACCGTTTTGACTGCTTTACCAGGCCGGTTTCGTTACATGGACAATACTGTCCTAAGTTGAACCATGGATGTTTCCAAAGAGCCCTCTTTACATATCTGGCATTTCTAAAAAAGAGCAATGCTGCATGAAACAAAATTCACAGACTGATTTGATCATTTACGTACCTTTGAAAAGCAAGAGCTCGGCCGAAGCCTGACAGGTACAAACGGCTGCCGCTGGGCCACAGAACCTCCTGTAATGGCGCAGTCAAGAAAAACAAGATGTTTAAATCTTAATTGTCTGCCTCTCTTTGAGAGTTCACGGTATGTGTGTCATCATTGCTGCCATGACAATCTCTTCTCTCGCGCAGCTCGTGACTTTGTCTCTGTCAGATATGAATAAGTAAATAGTTCACGTCGTGATGTTCTGTGAGATAAAGCACAGTTTTGCAGACTTGAGTTGTGCTGTTCTTTTTACAAAACTTTACATAACGCAGACAACTTTGGAATTTGGTCCAAGTAATAGACATGTATACGTACAGTACTCGAAAAAAATCAATTTCAGTGTTTTTTTAACAAATATTAAATCCCCCATCATGCTCCCTCGAACTTTTATCTTATTCTAACCTGAGATTACTATTTTTGTAATCAAAGTTCTCTACTTTCTTAAAGGAAATCTCATTACATTAAGTTGGAGCTAAGACACTGCCTGTCGTAACACCTGCCGAGAACATGTGATGATTCGTCTTATGACGTCATAAGAGTTGGTTACGTGATCCTCTTTGTCAGTTGAACTTCATTTTTTGAAATGTAATTCTGTTCTTTTCAGTGTGTGAGTGATCGCGGTAAACCAGTCCACCCGTGTAGGAATGTTCACTCCAACTGGAAATATATCAATTTTTTGTTGTGTACTTTCTTTTCGCATGATTTTATCATATTTCGTCGCCATTTTGTATTCCTTTTTGTATATTTTGCGCTTGATTATGTTTTTTGTATATATGTTAAGTGGTGGCACTTATAGAGGTTTGTAAGCTTAAGTTTGTCATCACTATGTCTGTAGTGTGTGGGTGGGTACAGTAGACCAATCGGCACGTGCTCTAATATTCACTCTGCTTGGCAAAATGTGAGTTACCTTGGCCTTACTGATCGTGCGTGCACGTGCACGTGGGTGCGATTTCTGTATACCAAACTGAACGTCTACGAATGTTTGATATGTGTATGATATGTAATATTACTGTATGATAATAATCTTACTAAACGGAATAAGATGCCATGCAATGTAAACACCTCTAGTAACGTTTACTAGTTTATTCCCACAAAGTGAATAAACACATTTGGGCAAAGCCTGCTGTACATATGTCGACGGTTACCAAGTACGTGCCAGAAATCCCTATTACCATGTGGTCAAATGCAACTACAATATTCTCAACTTGAGGTGTGGAATTACTTAAGTTTTGTTTCGAAAACAAGTCCCCAACAGTACATGCCACAAATACAGCAGATGCCAAACGTAAAACAGCGCTCAGTTTCACATAATTATGTGGCGCTCAGGCTCCACAAGTTTGATCAAACATGACCAACGTATATAGCCATGTACGTGCCTGTGAAGATAGACTATTACGTCGAAACGTAGTCAGATAGACCTGTAGACCAATACGATCACAGATATGTTGTTTCAAAAACCATTCCCAAGTGGACGCCAAATGTCAAACAGTGCTAGGTGTTACATATGCAGTGCCTAGGCTTCATAGTGTACCAACGAAGGTACAGAATTACGTCGAAAAGTAGTAAGATCAATACAACCATAGATACAGATTCACACTGATACTTCACAAATCATACTAAGCTTCGAATTCGGTACCATATACTCGAATAACTGGAACCCAATCTGGAGAGGTTTTACAGCAATATTGCCAACAGACAGCTGATATTTGCGGAACCAAGTCATATAAATATTTCTATCACAACTTAAAACATTTATGGTGCTTTCTACATCTCGATCTAAAAGTGCACTACAATGTACAAAAAGACTTTATCGGGCTCTCATATTGTATAAATCATCATGGCATGAATCAATGGAGGCAAATATCATAATGAACCTAAGATGAATCCAATCACTAACACATAGACTTTATGCAACAATCTTGAACTCGTGATGATGAAAGTCTGATAAATATGAACAAGCAGTTTTCTGTTTAATAGTAGATTTTTGATAAATGCCTTTCAATTGATTTTATTGTGTTTTTTTATTTATTTTTTGATACAAGATGTATATTTTCGCGGCCAGTTCCCTGATATCACAACAAATTAACCCAATATTTGGTACAGGGATGCCTTGGACATATGTCCACAGGAATTCATCAACACTTTTGGAAGACATACCCCAAAATGCTTAATTTTGCGACTTTGAGCGACTTTTTAAACATGTACATTTTTGGCTCCTGTGTCGTGGTATATGTATTGCAACCGAATGACCTGCAATTCGGTATAGGCGCGCTTCATGCATAGTCACCATGCAGTCTCAACATCGATTCTCTGTCTTCTATTACATTATCAGATTGGTGAAAACCTCAACAATCGGCGTCTCATTGAGGCCCAACAAACGACTCCGTTAAAGAAAGCATGGCACGAGCAAGTGTGGGTAAGTCAACTGGGAAGGTTCTCTTCAGGCAAACTGAAGAAGGCGTCAATCTCCACATCCCTGGCAAAAATGAGGGAAATGAGCACGATGACGATGACGATGAACGTACGAAAAGCTATGCTGAATCTGAGAGCAGAGACCGAAAGTATGTGGCAAAAAAACGGGAACCGAATCCGATGTACGGACAAAATGTAGCAGACGTCAATCCAACGTGCCCAGCAAATAACTCCAATCCAATGTACGGGCAAAATTTAGTGAACCCCACGACGTACCACCATCCGACGTGCCCAGCAGAACTCGTTGTGGACCCTAATCCGATGTACAAGCAAAACTCTGGGAACCCCCAATACGCCACAGTCACCAGCGCCGCGGGAGAGCCAAACGCCCGCCCAGAAGCTACCTTTGGACTAGCTGATGATGACAATCACTGCAACCATCTATGTACTGATGGCGATCCCTCCATCCAGCAACCTGCTGATGACGATACCTCCATCCAGCCATCTGCCGATACCTCCATCCAACCATATGTTGAATACGATCCTTGCATGCAGCCATCTGCTGATGACGATCCTTGCATGCAGCCTTATGCTGATGGCGATTCCTTCATCCAACCATATGCTGATTACGATCCTTCAATCCAGGCATATGCTGATGGTGATTCCTCAAGCCAGCCATATGCTGATGGCGATTACTGCATCCAGCCATATGCTGTTTCATATCAGGAAGATGATGACGACACTGGCAGGCCCCTATCAAAAACACATGGTACTGCAGCTGGTAACAGCTCTGATGATGTGGATATCCAACCATATGCTGTCAGGTACCAGAGAGATGATGATGATGATGGCACTGATGATGACGATGACGACATACCGGGAACACGTGATTCAGCTTGCATCAGACAAAAAACAGGTATCCCTTTTGATGATGTAAACATTACATTATACCTACAGTTTTTATTAAAAAAATATTTTCAAAAGGAGGCTGAACCAATGAAACATAACAAACTCATCATGTTTAACGTATAAAGTTATGTAAAACGAAAGTTTCAATTCAACTAGATTCTTTCCAATTTGTTAATATTCACAGATCGATACCATTTAGATGAAATTGACATACATATATGTTTTATATTTTATGGACTTATGTCAATGTCTATGGATGATTCTATTACCACTTAGATAATTCTGTCAGATGAGTTGAAAATGATTTAGTTTGAACAGGAAAAATCTATGTTGGCGTCCAAAATATATATGTGTTGGATAGCTATATATATATATATATATATCAATATATACCTTTATATATCTATATCTATCTATATCTACATCGTATTTTTAACTGTCGAAGTATAACGTAGCATTTCTTTTTCCTTTTGAGCCATCGAGGAGTTGTAATGATATTGAACTGAACATTTTCAGAATGTAGGTGGTATCGCATGGGCGTTACTGTCATGACAGTTGGAGTCATCGTGTCACTGATCGGCGGCGGGATCTTCGCCATGACATCCTTCATCAACAGCATGGGGATTCCTCATACAGTAAGTCTTATTCTGTTGCTAGCTGTCCGATGGTTTTCAACTTGAGGAAGAGCCATTGTTACAGAAAATAACTTTATTAAAGTTAGTAGTAAATTTTGGGGTTTTGTATGGGGCTGTTTTGTTTGATACACTGTTAAATCAACCAATTGATGACCAGGAACATTTCACTATCTACAGCCGACACCGGCTGTGGACACTAAGGAGATAACTATCTCCTTAACTGGTCCCCCTGGAAGCTCCAGTTATGCTGAGACGACAACGGCAGGTCCCATGCTTACGTCCGGAGTATTTGTAAGTATCTTTTTTTTTAAACGGGGGTATTGTTATCGGTCTGTGTGCTTGTTTATCTCTGGAACTACGGGGGCGCCGTTGTTAACATTTTACCAAGAGGATAATCAACAAAAGACTGATTTTGAATATTTTTGATATGCAGGTAGCTACGACAGAAATAATTGCACGATTAATTAGGACATTCTACAATTCGATTTTTATAATCAATACTAAAACAACAAAATTCCTTAGTGTTAAATCAATTTGCACAGTCATAGAATGACCGATAAGTTCTAATACTTGTCCCATTAACCTTACAGAGGGAGCCATCTGATGAGCCTTATAGGGAGTCAACACCCGCGGCCACACTGCCGACAAACCCTAAGAGCACACAAGGTAAATGTACAACGCGAAATCTAAACAAAATTATGAAAGGAAATACAACATAGGAAAAGTCTTTCACCAAATCTTCGAATAGACCGTTCAAGAAATCAACTCCGGCATTATTAAGAGCTACAGTCAGAGGATTGAAATGGCACCAAGATTTCACTCTCTGTCCTAATGCCAGTTAGCCAATGAGAAAGCATTCAGGGGTCTAGCAAAATTTAGATTTTGGTCAGGATTTAAAATCCTTTGAACACCAAACAATAGCAGAAAACTAGACTTTTCCGAACAAGACGTGTCCAAGAAAAAAATATATACAAAATAAGTCACAAGTTAAATCGATGCACCGTGCACACTACTGCGAAACTCAAATAATGGTCCCTCTCCATGATTGCAGAAGACACGTGACCCAACAAGGTCATCATGTATCCCCGTCAGGTCGAGTCCAATCTTTTGTGTTGGAGAATGACAAAATCTTGTACAGCCCTTGGTATGACATTTAGACATTCTAGTGACGCTCATGTCATTCTTCTTTAATAGCTTGATACGTGATTCAATTGCTTGAATTCACATTGGTTGTGTATACTGGGTTGCACCTTAGTATCCACGTTAACCTGAAAAAAAAAACAGGTCACCGTTCAAATCACTGATGAAATGAAAACACTGAAACTTCATGTCACTTTCGCCACGCATCCGTTAGGTTACCTATCCATAGCACTGCGCTGAAAAGTTCATTGTGGTTACCTTACAAGATTTCTATTCGAATCCCGAACCTCATGACATGAGTGTCATGAAGGTCAAGGTTGTGTGACTGGTCTATTTTTCACAGTTAATGTTCTTAATGTAATGCAAAGGTAGTGATCTACGATTTTATCACTTATTGCAGAACATCATGACAGAAAGTTGGAGAAGATCACCTTTGGTGGATTTGGATCAGATCCTGGGAAATTCAGAATGAACTACGGAGTGGCCGTGTCTGCTGACAACGAGATATTCGTGGCAGATTCAATGAACAATCGAATCCAAGTCTTCAGCATGGATGGTTCCTTTCTTCGCCTCTTCCCAACGGTAGTACCGGGTGAAGATAGGAAGATTTACCCTAACAGTATTGCTATTGACGTGGAGCCTGGCTATCTTTGGGCTGTGGGGAGTCTAGTTTTCAGTCCCGCTGATGGATATGTCGTACAGTACAGTACAGACGGTCTACCCTTACAGAAGTTCGACGTAAGCTTCACGACTCGACATCCCTATCCCAGCATTGCGATAGACGTACGCAACAACAAACTTATCATGGGAGAGGGAGGTACAATAAAGATGTTTCAACCAAAGGGCTCTCTCTATCGGAGTTTTGAAGTGTTAAACAAAGAAATAGTCAATGAGGTAATATGCGGGGTCACATCGGACAGCGAGGGAAATGTCCTCCTCACGGACTGGTACAGGAGCGTTATGATGTACAATCACTCCGGAGACAAAATATTCGAATTTGGAACCCGTGGAAGCCGTGAGGGCCAACTGAGTTCCCCCACAGGTATCTGTGTGGACACCTCGGGTCGCATCATCGTGGCAAACTGTGGCAACAACCGGGTAGACATGTTTACAAGCCGTGGGGAGTTTATCCGTACTGTCGCCAACATTAGAAATCCGCGGGCTATCGCTATAGGACCGGGGGGACAGTTGGTTGTGACCGCAACTGGCAAATATGACTTTACTGTAACTGTGTTTCAACGCCACATGGTGTTTCCGTAATTGTTTAAGATTTAAGGAGTGCTAATTATTATTCTGGAATACGCATTACAATATACATCATCAAGAATTGTAGAAGAATCGTACCTGTTAGTCTACATAAAATATATCAAAAGTAATCAAAACGTACATGTACACTACAATTAATTACGTGGAATACTTCACTTGTTATACTGCCTGGACAACTGTGTGGTCCAAGGGCTATAGAAACAGAGATGACACCATCCTCGACACCGATATAGGAAGGACTTAACTTCAACGTACACCGGGATGACTCCTGGTCTTATCGACAAGCGTGGCGGGACTGTAACGTGCTAATAACTCCTGAAAGTCTACCTCCAAACTCGTACTACTGAAAACAGCGTTAGAGCTGGCTACCCTAAGCGTTGTAACCTTTTTTATCAGTAGCTGATGAGACGTTCTTGTGTAGAGATGATAAAGGTGTGTATGTATCTTCTACCAGTTCTCAAACCCCAGTCTCCGTCTCCAGACGTGGCTTATATTTAACGACCCTGTTTGATCAACGTTTAACTTCTGAACACCCTGTAACAATGACTTTTGGTAGTAACTCGAGAAGTCTCTCGAGAAGTTCTGGTAGTAACTAGAATCTAATGTGTTTCGGTGGTAACTTGAGGAGTGTTTCGGTAGTAACTTGAGAAGTGTTCTGGTAGTAATATGAGAATGGTTTTGTAGTAACTCGAGAAGTGTTATAGTAGTAACTTGAGAAGTGTTATAGTAGTAACTCGAGAAGTGTTTTTGGTAGCAACTCGATAAGTGTTATAGTAGTAACTTAAGAAGTATTTGGACGAGAAGTCAAGAAGTGCTATGGTATCACGTCGAGAAGTGTTATAGTAGTAACTTGAGTTGCATTTGGACGTAACTCGAGAAGTATTTCGGTATTAACTCAAGAAATATTTTGTTGATAACCCGAGTATTGTTTGGTAGTAATATGAGAATTGTTCGGCAGTAACCTTAGAAACATTTTAGTAGTAACTCGAAATGTGTTTTGTTGGTAACCTGATAACTGTTTTAGTAGTAACTCGGGAAGTATTTTGGTGGTAGCCTGAGAACTGTTGTAGTAGTAATTCATAACTCGAGACGTGTTTTGGTAGTAACTTGAGATGTGCTTTGGTAGTAACTGGAAAAGTGTTTTAGTAAGTAATAACTTGAGAGGTGTAAAACTACACTGATTTCGTAAATCATCTTTTTTTACAATTACAAGAATGTGTATGTTTTTCTCCTTCAATGTACGATGTTAGATTCAAATAAATCAATATGTCTATTCAATATGTACATTGTATTCACAGTCACGTATACCAAGTCTTATTTTTGCACCTGAGATTTATTTTGAAGTTGGCAAAGAGACACTGGATGCAAGCCAAAGAAGACTTTCTGTAAGAATAAAATAACTGAACTGAACTTCTACTTCCAAAATGTCTTATTTTACATCTCAACTTACATCACAACGCTGGATGACAACTAGTCTCAAAAACAGCTTGGATTTTTCCAGTGCCTTTGTCTTCCCTTTAACCACAATTGCGTCCAGGTGTCTTAGACTGGCCACTTAAATCTAGAGTGGACCACAAAGATAATTTACAACCCTGTAATGTATTCTTATCACAATTTCAACAAGATATTTTACAAAAATGTAATGTTTCATTAAACAACTGAACACAATCCAGAAAGAAATAGTAGAATATCATTTTGTAATGAATTAATGATCTGAATAACAAAAGCAACCAGTTAGAACAGGTAGCTACCCACAGGTAGTCAGGCTCCACGTCAATAGCAACACTGACATTCTCTCATTTTCACCCGGCACTACAGTTGGGAAGAGGCGGACTTGGATCCGTTTGTTGAACAAATCAGTGACAAATATCTCATTGTCAGCAGACACGGCCACTCCATAGTTACTTTTAATTTCCCAGGCTCTTTTCCCCTCCCACTGAAGGACAATTAATTTCTATGTAAATGAAGCCTCCCACGAGAGAGACATTTGGTCGAAACATCATTATTTTGTCTCCCACGATGACTTTGTTGTTGTGCACGTCTATCGCAATGCTGGGATAGGGATCACTCATGAAGCGTAAGTTTGATTTCTGTATAGGCATACCGTCCTTACTAGATCATTGAACGCTGTGCAAAACATAACCTTCTCGGCGAAGGTAATAAATGGTATGTAGGTACGAAAGCGCGGTGTGGCCGAAAAAGACGTGTATGGACATCAACCATACAATCCAGTTCCTGTGTTCTTAACCTTTCAGTGGGTCAAAGTTCAGGACAAAGTACAGTCACTGCTTGATGTGCAGTCGGCAACAGCGCCCCTTGTGTTCGTCGCTAAGCCCTTTCGGACTTTTTTGTAGCATGGAAGGTGGCAAGACCAGGCAGCGGCGCCAGGGGGGCAAAGTCTCGGAGAAACCCGGCCGTCATCAGAACGGTCTGCTGGGCGGGACGGAAGAGTCCTCGAAAAGGGCTGGTAACGGTGCTGTCCCCTGTGAGGTGAGGGGCTTGTTTGAACAATCCGCGTGTGTGCCGTACGTGTAACATAGCACGTGCAATAATACAACCTTGGTGAGCTTTGATCCCTGGCCTTTGTTAACACCTGACTTCGGCTGGGGACGTAAAGGGCGATGAACACTAGATTCAAATCATCTGTGTTGTTGCTCAGTATTTCCTAATACATGTATTGCCATTGAATGCAGCATTGCATTTCGCCGCAAAGTGTCAACCGTTTACAATGTCTACGGAGACGAACTTACATCACCTGTGCATTAGTGGCACTTCGGTACCTACTACTCATCGGAGCCCGTGCAAGTGAATACATTCAAATCATACAAAAACGAAAAGTAATCAATTATTAATACAGAATTATTAAAAAACTCGACTACTTCGTACTTTTTTACGTTTTTGAGTCGACTCGGCTCAGGACTGTGCTAGGAGAACCTTGGGCCACTAAAATAGCGTTTTCTAGTAGGAAAACTCCGACGACTCCGAAACCTTGTGTGTACATCGGATCATAATTGAAAACCCCTCTTGGCTAAGGAACTTATATATCTCAGTAATCGGATGAAGGAGAACAGGACTAATACAAAATACGTGCACAAGATACCGCTTATTTGCAACACCCGTTTGCGAGCGCAATGTTCCCGATTATCTGGCTTTTCCGATTGAAAGGTGCAAGCTCAAGCTTACCTGTGCTTTGCTCCTCGACGTTCCCGTTTCAGAGCTCCGTGGTAGCCTGGTACCAGCGGCAGGACGTGTCGGTGTGGGCGGCCGGGATGGTCTTCATCACCGCGCTCATGGGCGCCATCTATACGCTGGGGAACTACAGGTGATAATTTCATAATAATAATGTTTTTTATTGGTCAGAAATTACCCGTGCAATGGCAGCCTTTCTAGTGCTGGGTTTACAACCACATAATGCACATATGGGCAACAGACACATATTTGCTCCACACTAGTATTCAAGTGTAAAACTGTCGCAATGGTCTGGGCGGCTGCCATTCGGCGCCACCACCTGCAGGTGACCTCAATACGACTTTCCCAACCGAAGTCAGGTACCCATTCACACCTGGGTAGAGTGAGGAAAGTCGTGTAAAGCGCCTTTCTCAAGGGCACAAGATCGGTGACATAATGACAGGATTCGAACCCGGGACCACTTGGTTCTGAGTCGAACGCTCTGCCGTTATAATAATTACGCCACACTCTACCCACGGCGGAACAATCTGGCGGAGCAGAAATTTAGCACCACGACTGAACAAGGTTCTATTCCTCTTCACAGGGGTTGGAACGCACCTAATGGATTCTTCTATGACGAAGCCAACACCACCCGAGAAAGGTTTCTCCCCGAACCGTTTGTACAGGAGCCGGGAGTCAAGGGGAGATACTGGATACGCGGGATGGAACCTGGTGCGTACGCTAGCGTTAGGTATCCTCCGTGCAGAGGTATCGGTCGATCGCAAGAGGGCTAGGAGCGGGAGCGATTTGTCACGTTTCTAGTCCTCTCGACCGAAACCTCTGCTTGGAGAATAAGCTTTAGGGCCCGTTCACACGTGTGCGTATATTCCACTCCGTATGAGTTCCATATTGACATTTCTTTGTTTAGGTAAAGTTTGCGGGAAAGAAGTTGTGCGGCCTAGTTATCGAACCGAAAAAAACAATTGCAATTGACAATATATTTTCTGCCATCAATATCAATCCACACAAACTTTTGTGTTGTCTTTTCTATATCTATAGTAATTTCAAAGACGCCTTGAACAAAATGCATTATGGTCTTCTTTTTTGCAGACGACTGTTTTCCTTCGTTCGCCTTTATAGTTCTGTGAACTAAAAATACTCAAAAGAACATATACTGCCAGAGTTCAAAACCGAACTGTATACTTCAGAGCACCCCATATCATATGCATGTTAACTTACATGGATCCGCCAGGGTGCATAATTCCACCACCCTGAAAAGATCTCCAACCCAACGTCCCCCAGTATTATGTACTCCTGGTATATCTAAACTGTGCCTACCTTGGGTGTTGCACTAGAGATTTCTAAAACCTACTGTTTTTGAAAGTGGCGGATCAATGTAACCCGGTGGATTTAAGTTAATGGAAATTATACTTTAGTGTTCTTTCTTTAGAAATACGCTGGTACTTTTGGAAGCTCCGTCCGGAGCTGGTCACAGCGTGGACTCGTCTGTTTGTGTGGGCCTGTTACACCGTCCATCAGCTGCTGGCCTGGTGGCTCCTGTACCTGGCACAGGTGAACAAACAGGTGAGCTAACACTTACAGGTTACCTCAAAGTAGAGACACCATTTATTTACTTATTGGTTCATACATACAGATTTGTAAGTTACATACAAGTAAACAAATCCATGATTCTAAATGTGTTAATTTTGGCTGCAGGCTCAAAAGGGTAAGAAGTACTCTACAAGGCTGAGTAAGTACAACTGGGCAGCTGTGGCCGTGCACACCTTCTTCCACCTGCTGCACCTGGCGCAGACTCACCTGACGTACGACGCAACGGCACAGGTGAGTGACAAGTGCACGTGTAACAAATGACTTGTACCCATCTTTCGTGATTGTCCCATCAGGAGTAACATAACATAACCAATGCTGTTGATTAAGGAAAGGTTGAAGAAAGTTGGAGAAAGTGTTTTAAAGTCGTGGAAAGCATTTCCTAGTTGTGAAAGATGCGTAAAATTCTGAACTCAAGTTTGTATTAGAGAAAAAAGAAGCCAGGTCACAAAAGCTGTGTTTTTCTCCGACTGTTAGTAAACGTTAATTGAATTCGTTGTTAACTTTGCTTCTGTAAAGTAAATTCTCCAGTTTTTGTGTCAATCCCTTGAATAGGGCATATACAGTAAATTGGGAACTTTCCGCGGTGATTCCATTTTTGCGGTGACCTATCCACTGCGAATTCATGACACCATGAATACGTCCGCCTTGTATGACTTCTGTACTACGGAATTGTTTCAACTGCGAATAAAAAACACCAGGAAACCTCCTTTTTCCTCCTACAACAAAATGAAACCACCGCAAAGGTTAATGAATTCAGTACCCACAGTACAAAATATCATAGTACCTTACAGAAGAAAAAAACTGTTTTCATAAAAATATAATTTTGCAAACTTTTTCTTCCATCCTGTCAGGACGTATCCATATTCAGCTCACAGGGTTCCGTCATTGTAGCCCTGCTGTTGATGATGGTCATAGAGTTCCAGGACAGAGGAGTGTTCTTTGGCTGGCCCTCCATCGGCAGTACAGGTACAGGCGTACCAACTTCTGTATCTGTATAGCTGGGTAACAACATTCTCTTTTGCCAGGCCCATCGCCTGTGTATATCAATCAATGGCCCTGGCGTATCACCCTGCGATCCATCCTTTTTGCTGTGTCTGCGATGGCCAGCCTTGACCAGCCAATCACGTCGTCACCTATGGTCAGGAGGCAACGTGATTGGCTGGCAACTGTCCCTCCAAAAACAGGAGGGGGAGTGTCTGATTGGCTGGCCGGTGCTATCGCAGCGAGGACGGATTGCAGGCTGCAACACCAGGGTTTGCCTATCAACGCTCTGCACTAGATTCATAAAGGAACTGGCCACCTATTACGTTAAATTCATCAGACTTGCTTCGCTTTATGTTAGATACAGGTGCAATTACGTTTTGTGCAGAATGCATTGATTACATCAATCAACTTTTAGCAGTCCGGCTTTGAATTAAATAGAATTAAAACAGCTTATTACACTCTATGTAAAAGGCCATGCAGCTAATTGCAATTTCTTTTAGACTTTGGATGACGTTATCGTGTTAATTACTTTTGATTAATTCCTTAAAGACAAAATACAGCACTTTGGCAATTCCGCACTCAAAAAAGAAACGTTTTTCAGACACATAAACACAAAAGCTACAAACTCATTTAGTCCATTGTTCTGTACTAGGGGTGGGTACCGGTACATAAAATTCAGGTCCGGTCCAGGTCCAGAGGGTCAGGTCCAGGTCCGGACCTGTACCTGTACCTGATTATAGTAGTGTCGCAGCACATCATATTTTGGAGAACGAGACACACGTAAAAGTCTCCAAACGTCATGTCTGGAACGATATAATTTCTTAGGTTTGCAGTTTGTCTCAAAATTATAACTATACTCTCCTCGCCGTCTGTTTACTCATCCTTTAAGTGTTTCTAGATATGATTCACAGCTAACGTCTTCGAAAACGACTCGTTAAATATGCTGTTTTATATTTTCTTAGACCAGTTATGTGGCCACCTGCTGGTAGCCTGGTACAATGAATTTTCTAATCGGTCCATAGGCCGGTCCACTGATTTTTTACGGACCGTTTTTTTTGGACCGGTCCATTAAGAAATACCGGTTTTGTACCGGTACACGGTACCGGTACCCACCCCTATTCTGTACTGTTTTCTCAGACATCATAGGTAGAACCTTGAGGTCATCGACCCACAGGTCAGTGACCCTCATCCGCAAGTACCATGGTTACATCATCATGTGGGCAGCGGTCTACACCTTCTGGTATCATCCAATGGAAAACACGCTAGGTCACGTGATGGGATTTGTAAACACGTGGATCTTCATGCTTCAGGGCGGACTGGTCTACACGGACATGCATCTCAACAAGTGAGTCGTCCACTTATCTATTTTCCTGGTAAAAAAGGTAAAGGCAGTCTCTCAGCCTTTTTGAGGGCGTAGGGGCGGTGGGTTGTTATCCACTGTGTCTAGGGCACAGTATTGGAAGGCAGAGCCCATCCCTCTCCTTCTACCACCTTTTACCTCCCCAACCGAAATCAGGTACTCATTTTTACACCTGGCTGGAGTGAGGAAAGTCATGTAAAGCTCTTCCCCCCTGGGACTTCATTTGAACTGCAGTTGTACGGTACCTTTAGTGGTGCTCAGTGAGCCGCAGAAGTAACTGATAAATGTTTGAGCATCTGACAGCTTGAACTACAAGAACTGGTTTGTCTTGATTTCTTAGCTGGTAAACCTTGAGAGGTATTAACACATTTTTGTGTCTTTGCTGATGATTTCTTAGCTGGCAAACCAGATAATTCAAGAAGTTGTAAATGATGTTTCGTGATTCCAGATACTGGCGCTTTATCCTGGAGACCTGGGTGGCCCTGCATGGGGCCATTGTGGCCTACCAGACCGGAGGGCCAACAGGGTACTGGCCCATGTTCACCTTTGGTTTCAGCGCCCTCGTGGTGTTCACTCAGGTACTGCACCCCTATCTGTCCCACACTTCAAAACTTACGTTTTACTGTATACAAACAACGGGAGAGTATTGTAACGTTCCAATAGTTGAAGCCGCCACCCCCCCGGGCGGAGAGTGGTACGGCCCAGAGAGAGAGATTCGTTTTGTTTGATGTTGTGTTCGTGATTACAGACCTACTTCCTGGCACACTGGTCTCCTTTCGTCTTTGACTACCATGATTGGAGTCTTACAGTATCCTTTAAATTTGCTTTTCTAGCCTTATGCATTTGTTATGTTAACTACATTGGTACACATCTATCTTGAAACATTATTTTCACTCCTCTACCAGGGACAACAGTTAAATTAGTAAAACTTTTAAAATCATAAAAATAGCAGTTTCTCTTCTGGAATATGTGTCCAGTGTAACAAAACTGAAAGGCCGAGATTCTAAACATCTGACCGTCTCCAAAATCATATCCAGTAACTTGAGTAAGTGCTATTTGGCATAAAGATTCCACACTTTCTTTTTCTTTCCTTCTGTTGTTTACTTTTTATTTATTTTTGTAACCATGTTTATCCCATTTTATTGTCCAGTTGTTCACACTGCCATTCTGGAAGCGACTCCCAACATGGACACGTTTCATCCCTGCCCTGGCCTATCTCGCCATGACCCTAAACACCTACAGCGGTCTGCCTGATAAGAATGGACAGCTATGGACCAGGCTGTGGGAACCCATCGTCATTCCTTTCAACCAGTACTTCTTTGCACTGGCCATATGTGGCCTTGTGACTCTATGCCTTAACATTGAGACCAAATTTCATGCTTCTTTCATACACAAGAACTTTGGTAAACTGGAGTATGTTGCTTGCATCATTGGCTTTCTGCTGATATACCTGGCTCAGATTGTTATTTCCTGGGCCTACCAGTACTATGATGTACAGCTAGAAGGGAATCCAATGGTATGTTTTGTAGGTATCTTTACCCCCAGTGTCATTGTTGCCAGCTTCTTTGTCAAGCGTTTGGTTGAAGCCAAGGTTTGAGCCTGTCACATATAGCCATCCATGGCCTCCCGACCTTCTCCAGACCATGGTTGGGGGTTAGTGATGAGCCAGGTTATCAGTGGCTGGTCAGCGAGGTTGCCTCATAGATTTTAAAAGTCGTCTGCATCAGCTGACTATACATTATAGTCATATTTTGCTTAGATCTGATCAGAGAAGCGAACTGGAGTTAGAATAGGATGGACTCCAGGCTACTCCGAACCCAGGGCCAACCTTGGTTCGGGAGTGATTGGGAGCAAACTCATGGGAAGGGCCTGAATGAGTTTTTTCAGCATCCCGAATTCCCACATTATAGAATCCTATAAGGAACAAATTTGGCAAAAAGGGTCTTAAAAACATAATGTGAAATTGAATGTTTTGTTCTTTATCCACTGTGCCTTTCTTGTAACTCTATTTATGTCCATGACCAAAGAAAACATGGAAGCAAATGGCTTAAAAGCAAATGCTAGCAACCACCTCTATTATAAGGCCCACCTGGTGGTCCCCTATATTTTCCCCACTGACTATAGTGACCTCCTGTCTACTGTGACCATTTTCTTCAAGTCCGTTGACTCGTCACTATAGAAATGTCCAACTGTTTAGTTTACAACCAATTCATCAGCCTACTATGCAAATTGATCTGAAACATCAAGCAAAAGTGCTAAAGCTGACAGAAAATACATGTAATATTTAACTGTTTTATTACACAAGATTGAATAGGATATGTTTTCAAATGCATCCATGTAGCAACAATGTTAGGCCTAGGAAAAAATGCAGTGTTTCCAGTTACTTAACTGACTATAGCAAAAACCTGTTGACCCTAGCCTTTTTTGTGGAGGGTCAATTACTGGCAAGGCACATAAATTTTTGATTAGAGTGATGAAAACGTTTTAAAATCCTTTGGCCAATATGTTCACCTCATTTCTGGTACAGTAGAAAACTATTGCTTGTACAATTCATCATTCAATAAAATATGATGTTGAAAATCTCAGTGTCTTGATGCATTTCAGTATTACATTGTACATAGTAAAACAGTATTTGTTGGATCACTTGGGCCGAAATCAACAACAATTTGTTTCAGTGCAGTAAGCAGAAACACAACATTAATTTTCCAAGGCCTTATACAAATCTTTCTAAAGTAACAAACCTGTGACATCTACACTTCATCAAAATCGTCTTTCTTACCGTCTTCAAAGCATTAAGTAACACATTTAGCTTGATGCATCTTTAAAAAAAAAAGCTTTCAAACACTAGAATAAGCCATCGAAAAAAATTACAAAAATCAAAGAAATTAGTATATACAACAGCAAATGTCTGGATTTTTTTTTTCACCTCTAAAAGATATTTCTTCATTTTAGAGCAAAATGTTAAAACTGAAACATGTTATGAGTCACTAAAACAAAAAGCAAAACAGGGTTGATTAAAAGTTAAAGGTGTATTACAACAAGATTATACTTTTATTATCAAATTAGACTGAAGTGATATTTATAAAACACTTTTTACAAGTTTGACAAGTCTAGAAAAAACAGCCTATTGGCTAAAAATACTATGTTTAAAAAGTTTCAAAAGTTACTCCTGCTGATTTTCTAAAAAATACTTTTTAAAATACACTTGAAATATCAAAATAAGACACTTGAATGTTCTCTCATATAGCACTGAGTTCCAACAAAACTTGAACCTTCAAACAACCAACAAACGGCAACAAAAGTACGTCCTTTCACCCCTTCAAGTTGGGGACCTCCATTTTCCTGACGTTGTGGAAGTAGACATGGTTGATTGCCGCCTTGGCCGAGATGCGCTTGTTGGGTTCGTACAGCAACATTTGCTGTGGTTGGAGAAAACATTTCTATGTTTGAAAACATAATCATCGGTTTGAGCAGTAGCATTAAAGTTCATCTGAGTTGTGGTAAATTACATTGAAGTTGACGTTTGTGGACATATCCAATAGTTGTTGGGGATATAATATGTTGCACCTGGCTGTAATTTATCTGGAGGATACTTAGAGGGTTACAAGAATAATGTTGCTGTATCTGGTTTTTCTAGAAAAAAATTACAAGGGGGAGCATTACGAGGGAGCGGAGCAACCAAGAGGGGGATGGTCTGGAAGGGGGGGTTTCGACAGTGTGGAGTTTTATACACGCTTAAGAATTTTTACAATGCTTAAGCGATGTTAATGGTCAAGCCCAGATCAAAGGGATGAGATTGACAGCTCAATCTGTGGCTCCTATATGAGTTCATCTCCTTGCTATTTCAGTAAAAGATTCTCACAAGAATCTTGTCATTGTAAGAACTGGTGCCACCAAGCTGGGGGGCAGACAAAGCTCAGTCTGTACATAATGGTTTTCTGACCTGTTACTGTATGTCAACGTTAGCTCAGGACTGGAACAGTTACTGTAGCAACTTTAATTGCCTGAGTCTCAGCAATTAGTTGGCGTGCTGTGAGAGATGACGTACCAGGAAGGGTTACCCTTTATTACCATGGTAGAGATTTCTAAGTAAAGGGAAACAATGGTGGTAGGAGATGATTCAGAAAGGTCATCTCAGGGAGGCACGCCCCTTGGTATGCCACAGCTTGGTGGTAATGTGTTCTTGCACCGCTCATTACCCAAGCCAGGGGATATATAAGACCACAAGACAGGGCCTCTTCACTTGGCATCAGACAAACACAAGATCGAGCTGTCAAGTTTTTCCCCATCCCACCCACCCTATGTGATGACTATGCTAGTAGAATTGATGGTATATGCTGTGACAAGTATGTTTAAGTCTTGTTGTAGTTATGAGTCAAGGTGCGTTAAACACCTGCTGGACAGAGCATAGGTTTAACCGACCAGCCCGTCATTGGCTCAAAGAATTGGCGTCAGGGTAAAACAGGTCGCCAGCTCGCAGTGTGACTCAAGTATTAGTAGATGGACCTTGCTATTGAATTGGTATGGTGATTGTTATGTTGGGAGGACATTGTTTGGTACAATATTGTTCTGCTTTGCAACAGAAGGTTACAAGATGTACTGTGATACAATTCTGTGAAAGCAAGGTCCGTTAGGATAAGTCGAGATTCAAAACAAATAAACTGGGAAAGGATACTGAGATTTTTCAGTGTTACCAAATATTTTATCAAAAGAATGTTTCTAGTTCACATCAACAAGGGAGTATGGGTTACTCTGGACTTGTTGGGAGACATTGAGCTCCAGGAAACAGTCTCAGAATGGAGGCCGCACTTTCATAGCAATCGGGATGTTCTCCAAGGGGAGACTTCCCATGGTGCCTACCTTGGCTTGCCAAGAGCGCACCCGCGGAGTTTCTGGGACTGTGTAACCATGGACCATTACATGTGGGATTGTAATGGGTGGTTACATCAATGGTAATCATGGACTGTTGCACGTGTATTGTTATGGGTGGTTATCGTAGTGATAACCATGGACCATTACATGTCACCGTGAGTGCAATGGGTGGTTGCCTTTAAGTTACACCTCAGGAGGAAGGTAAGAGGAGATTCGTTTGGCTGGAGGAGGGCAAAACTTTGTGCTTAATTAGGTTGAGCACAAAGCCCCCCATCTCACCTTATAACAGGTAATAATTGACATGCAAATTGGTTAACACTGGAAGCTCTGTATCCGACTCCCCATTTTCTGCCACAAGAACTGTGTTGTTGTCATTTATTCATGTGTATGTTATTGTAAGTAATATTATAGATAAGCTGGGTGAATGACCATTAAGAGAATTTTAAGTTAAAATGGGGTATTCTAAGGGGCAAAATACTGTCAGACAGGTCACAGTTGAAGACTGGCCACATGTGACCTAGCAGCATCCCTGGTCAATCAGAATTTTATGCTTGTTGGAAAATCTGCTCCTCAGGGCAAGGGGGCGCATAAGCAAGGCATGAGGGCGCTCCGCCCCTGTCGCCCTCTTTAGGTGAACCCCTGCAGCGCGGTATAATGCAATTGCTGCCTAGTTCAAATTCAATGTCAAGTTGCCTAATACAGTATTTTTTTGATACAGAAAAATGTTATCTGCAGAACCAAAACACTTTCCTTTCAGGGTGAGTCCCCCTTTAAGTATTCTTCTCTGTTGAAATGGTAGGTTGTTCCATAAACATGTGCCTTAGCACTATAAGATTCCATGGAATGACGTATCAGGGGTCGGTGTCAGACAGTGGACCAATGTACAATAAACAGTGTACAAAACTACTTAAGGCTAGACAGACAGATCTATGGCAAGATTACTTACAGCGAAGAGTTCCGTCCCCTCTGGTTCCAGGCTGGCGAACAGTTTGGTGAGGTCCTGTCTAGGCCAGCGGGGGAAGGTGGGTTTGTAGTCGGGTAACTGTGACACACCTGGCCACGTCGTCTCATCAGGTGTACCTGAGAGAAACAAAATGAAAAGTCAAAACAAACAAAATTAAATTAAGGTTTTGTCCGTTCACAGGGACAGACAGTGAAATTCTTGTACATCAAACAATGTACACCAAGGTTATATTGCTTTTCCTTAAAACTTAAATTTCTGCACACTAGTGTACAACAGTACCTTTATCCTTTACTTTGGCCTCTACAAATATCTAGGTGCACTGGTGCACCCACAGTCAAAAATTAGGTGCACAGCTCCAATTTTGGGTCCACAAAAGTGCACATGCATTGAGTACTTCAAGGCCTGCAGTGTGTACATGTATTTAAACGCAGTTTCAGCTTACTAAAAAGCTTTTCTTCCACTGGATGGGACAAGAAGAATGTACAATCTAGACAAAGAAAGCTGCAAGGGTAGCTGAAAATGCCGCTGCTGCAAAAAAGGATCTTTATTGCCTGACAAACTCCACAGACACAACATTTAATACATGTTAATACTCACCCTTTAGATCTATTATATCCTGAAGGTTGTCAGAATAGAAGATATAACATACACATCATTGGTAAAATTAGTCTTATATGTCGGCTAAATGAAAATGTCATATCAATTCTAGGTTTAAATCGATTTGTAAGCAGGACTTTCTACATACAAACTAGAAAAAGCAAAAGCTCAAATCTAAAGTTTAAGTTTCTGTAACTGACTGCACAAAATTAGAAAGTTTCTGTGCAAATCCTGAAAATCATAATTTTCTACAATCATTCTAAAAAAGGCTAGAAAAATGGTAACTCCTTTTTAATTGCTACTTAACGAGATAAAGCCAGGAGAGAGGATGACTTCCATATCCTAAAGTTTGTCAGAATGTAGGATATATCAAAATTGTGAATTGAACAACAATCATATTTCTGTCCTCTTCCATAAAATACAATAATGTCATTTCAAAGAGCATTGTTTGTTGTATACATGTATTACTGTATGATGTGTATTTCTCCCTACAGATATTGAGACATTTGATTCACAACACTTGTTAGAAATCTCAAAATCTCTTAAATCATTCCAAGTTCAGAACAACCAATGTTTAATGACTGAAAATATAGGGAAAAAGACACAAATCTCCAATGTATTACACATAACACCAACTGCCTGGACCAAAAAGGTCCCCTCAATCACTACAGTCTTTAAGACGTCGGGCAACGAAAGAAGAAGACTTACCCAATGTTCTGAAGACTCTGAATAGCTGATCGATCTCTGAGTCTCCCGGAAAGAGCGCTCTTCTTGTTATCTGTTAAACATATCAAAAGAAATCAGTACCAGTGACATATAAGTCATCATGGCATACGTTTCAAGAAATATACAGCATACATGTATATGCAACTCTTGGAACAAGGGATCTGACTATAAATGCCACAGGTTTGACAGAATGCTTTGTTTTAATTTTTAGAAGGAAAAAAAGACCAAAATTTCTTCAGACTGTTTCGTAAGGTCACGTGACCAAGGTGATTTGTCAAATGAAGACTGCAGCAGTCAGTAAATTTAATATGGTATCTTTTTGTGTTTCGTGTACTACATTAACTACCAACGCAGATGAACTTTCAAACTAGATTATCAAAATGTCAGCTTTTTGGTATCGTTTAACCATTTCATTTGTATCTTTCTTTTCCTAGTTTGCAAAACCAACAGAAATAATTGTTAGAAATCCGAGATAGATGAAAACCCACCATCTCTGCAAAGATGCAGCCAATGCTCCAGACGTCTACAGGTGTGGAGTAGAACTTGGAGCCCAGGAGAATCTCAGGGGCTCGGTACCACAGGGTTACCACCTGGAAATGGGTACAAAATTGAATGGCTTACATCTACAATTTCATCGCATTCTGGTATAATGGTTAGGGTATTTGGCCCCAAACCCAGGGGTCCCCTGACATCCCAGCAATGTTGTGTCGTTGGGAAAAGCACTTGACTTTCCTCGCTCCACCCAGGTGTAAAAATGGGTCCTGACTTGTACTGTTGGGGAGGTAAAAGGTGGAAGGAGAGGGATGGGCTCCACCTTTCAATACCGTGCCCTAGACACAGTGGATAAGATACGTCAAAAATAGTTACTCAAGCAACTGGATAAGTTTTGTAAGATTCATCCAGTTGCTTGAGTAACTATTTTTGGCATATCTTACTACCTGGATGTCTATTATAATCTTCATCAACGTACAGTGGATAAGAACCCACTGTCCCTACGGCCTCAAAAAGGCTATGGGACTACCTTTTCTTTTAACTTTACCTTTTACATTTGCAATCACCTCTGGAAACAAAAATGAAATTTGTTTTGAACCAGTGTGGCTCAAATGAACTCAATGGCCATCCTGATGGAGAAGACAGACGCTATGTACAGTATTTAAACTTAAAGGTTAATTGTATCCAGGGAAATTTGTCTAGCTCTTCCCGACTGGTGCAATGAACAGTAGTCCACTGCTTAACGTCCCACTATAAGGACTGTGACGATTTCCAGCAGCATGCATGTAGGGTGGGCAACAACAGCCGAAATTCAAACTCATGCCTTCTTGGCTGTTCTGCAGGGTCATGAATCACTGGACTACTCACTATACTCAAGATTTGTTTCTTATCTACC
This sequence comes from Branchiostoma lanceolatum, assembly GCA_035149815.1. Classification (NCBI taxonomy): domain Eukaryota; kingdom Metazoa; phylum Chordata; class Leptocardii; order Amphioxiformes; family Branchiostomatidae; genus Branchiostoma; species Branchiostoma lanceolatum. The sequence goes on along the minus strand of CM068877.1, from coordinate 11,300,169 downwards.
ATTCCTGTTCACCCACCTCATGAGTGTAGGTCCTGACGGGGACTCCGAAAGCTCGAGCCAAACCGAAGTCGGCCAGTTTGATGTTTCCCTCTGCGTCGATGAGCAGGTTCTGTGGCTTCAGGTCCCTGTGTAAGACTCGGTGGGAGTGGCAGTACGCAATACCCTTCAGAATCTGGTGCACGTAGCTCTGATGGGAAAAAGGGTATCGTGTCAGGTATCATTTAGATAGCTTCAAGCAACTTTTACAGCAGATGTGCAAAGGTTAGGTTTAACAGGTCGTTCAGTGTGATATTTAACCTGCTGCTGCCGTGCCGCTTGCCTGTGAAGCTGGTGTGTTACGCTGAAGGGTGACTATACCGGCTACACAGATTCATAACATGATGTACTATGTTTAGAATCTGGTGACATTTTTATAAAGCACTGGGTTACGTATGTGGTAAACCCAACAAACTTTCTGGTCAAATATTTCACTAACAGGACATCTTTTTGAGCATATGCTGTGCCCTGCCGCGCCGCGTGCCTGCGAAGCTGGTGTGTTACGCCGAATGGCGGTTATACCGGCTATATAGATACAGATACAGATTGGCTCTCCTAAAATTAACACAAGACCTTCGCTTTGGAATGGGACATCCCTAACTGAAGCTAGGTACAGAATTTTACCTGAATCAAGTGAGGAAATTAGTGTGAAGTGCCTTTCCTAAGGGCACAACATTGGGAGTTGGGACCTGTCAGGGATTCAAACCCAGATCCTTTAACAGGCGACACAGATAAACACCAGAAATAAGAATTTGTCGACTACCTTGACAAGTTCAGCTGGCAGTCCCGAGGGGGGTGCACTGTCCATGTACTTCTTCAGGTCCAGGTTTAAGTACTCAAACACCAGGTACAACTTCTTCTCACTGTGCACCACATCAAGTAATCTGTCGGTAAGAAGAAATATGTGTTGAGCTCATCATAAAAATCATTCTATTCCTTTTCATGGGGAGCTGTTCGTATGAAATAACAAATGACATGTTAAAGTTAAAGTACTGTCTTTTTTCTTATCCTCCTTAGCAGGCCCTACAAGGCTGTTTTTTTCCTGACGGCATATCAGTTTTATTGCACTTGGTTTCTATTACACTTGTTGGAGGCTGGTAACAATGAAAGGGTGCAATAAAAACTGTGTGAAATAGAACTGATATGCCATTAAGAAAAGCCGGGCTCATAGAGCCTGCTAAGGAGACTATTTTTTTTCTGAATTAAAACCAATAAGTAATAATTGCAGAATGCTCATGGTCTCCTTCTTTAGATGTTTCTTGTGTAGTGCTGTTTGAAAATTGAAACTTTGTCTTTTCTGAAGTATATCTCACTCACCTGACGATGTTTGGGTGGTTCAGCTCCTTCAGTAGTGAGATCTCTCGGATGGCCGTGCTTGGAACTCCCTCTGACTCACTGCAAATCAGAACATGGTGTTATACATTATCATTGTATCATCAGCAACACCTCTTCTAGTTCGGTTCAGGGTTTGAATCCCGACCTATAGCTAACCGATGGTTCGAACCAGTCAGTGTGTACTTACTCAGTTACTGACTCAAAGTACACGTAGGACATATAGGACTGGTTCATTAGTACTTATGCTGTGCCAGTTAACTGGTTTTGCAAGCAAGATTCAATGTCTACAATATCAACGTATTGACATTTTGGGGGTCTCCTATACCTCAGCGAAGCCGCATTGTAAAAGCAGCATGCTTCACCTCAATTGAGGATGACAACAAGAAAACAAACAAAACTTCTCAGTACTAACCTCTCAATAAATAATTTCATACGGTTACCTTCAGCTATTAGCTTCTATATTGTTCATACTGAGTGAAATAATTACTGTCTTCTGTTGTTCGTTTAAAAAAAATTAGCTTTGATATTCCTGCATAATCATATCTCATCTTTAAGCTACTCCTTACAATTTTGGGGGGTTAAAATATAGCACTGTATGATCATGACCTTTGCCCAAAATGATAATAAATTCCTGTTCCAAACGTCACTTTCAAATAATAAATTACTACATGTATGATGAATGAAATGAAAGTGAATAAAATGAAAGTGTAGTCTTTTCTATTTTTTTCTGGAAAATATTCTAACTCTTATTCTCCTCCCCACAATATTGAGTAATTTGGAATGGTCCGCCCCCCTCCCCACCCTGTACAGACTACGTGGCTTGTTTACAGGCAATTTCCATTAAAAAAATTCTCATATTCAAAACCCATGATATACACGTATCTTAGACATATCTAACGTTATCACTATAATAAGGGCTGTGGAGTTTTTCACGCCGAAGATATACAATCATGAACGCAAATAATTATAGGAACAGAAATCAAAACAGACGACACAAAAATTATATCCGAGAAAAGCTTATTTTTCGACGCAAATTTGCACACAATACGAGAAAAGTTCTGTCAGAAAATGCACGATAATTGCACAATAAAACACCTGAACCACCACATGGTACAAACAAGCTCGTAAACGCTTGCAATAAACAACAGAAAAGGGTATAAGCGCTCAAAATTGTTCGGCATACTCACGTATCAAGCCTGATTTTCTTCAGCGCGACCATACGGCCAGTAACTTTGTCTTTGGCCTTGTATACGACCCCGTATGTCCCTTCCCCGATCTTTTCTATCTTCTGGAAGTTATCCATGGCCCAGAAAAGATGTTACAGCATCGAGATGGGCGAATTTTTCCTCAGAATCGGACGATCGGCCCCTCATACAAACAAAGCGTCAGTGAGTGAATGAATCTGGGGACGCCGACATTTTCCCGCGTTTTCTCCAACTGACCTGGGAAGTTATTGGTTCAGGTTTCCCGCCAAATCCTGCATACTGGCTCCCGATTGGTCCAGACGATTGACCTCTGCCTCACCTTGCTTCCGGTTGCATCGTTCTCTTGCCATTTTTTGCCAACTTTTAGATTTCAAAAAATACATCACTAAATCAAATTGATATACAGCAATCTCAAATTATAAAGATATAATTGATAAGTATTTCTATTTGAGCAAGAATGCTGACAAAAAATGTAACCTTTGACCTACATATACCCGGAAGTCAGCTGAGATTGATCCAGCTGGGCTGCGGTTCTTTTGACAACTTTTCTACGTTTTAAAAGGTAAGCCGTGAAATTTGTCACTTTTGTGTGATTTTCTCCTTTTCTTATACTTCGAAGATTAACTTAAAGATGGTACAACATACTTCAGACGATGCAAAGTCTGCAACACTGAGGCTGTTGCTTTGCAAACGCGCGCCTAAAAGTTAATTAAGCCTTGTCAGACTTTGCTCTTTCCAACTTGATGTCACTTTTTGACTGCTTTATCAAATAACAAAGAACCTTTTTGTTTCTTTTTGCCCAGACTTGTGAAAAAAGTAAGTTAGAGACTGTCAGAAGATGTCTGGAAACGGGTTGTTCCTCGGACTAGACTTCAGCACACAACAGGTGAGTGTGAAGGATAAGTTGTGAGTTATTTTGGGGAGAAAGTGGTTAAGGGGGCGTGGCCCAGGTGTGTTCAGCCTCAGGTGTGCACAGGTGTTTACGTAAATGTCTGAAAACTCGGCACATTGACAAATCGAATTTTTTAAGTACTTATTGATAATCAAACAGGGTGGAATACCTTTCATTCACTTATATGATTTATTACCTTCTTGAAGATAGAGGTATTATTTACCTTGTGTCTGTCAGTGTATCTGTTTTTCTGCTTGTTTGTGTTTACAAATATCTTTGGTCAGCATCAAGATATGAATCTGTATCTATATAAAGATACGATTGGATTGGATGGATTGTGATGAAACTTGCCATGTAGGGAGGTCTTGGGGAGACGAAACTGAAGGGAAATTTTGGCCCCTAGCAGCTTTCCCTGGTACTGCAGCAGATCTCCTGATTTTTGTTTGTATTTCCCAGATTAAGGCGATAGCTGTGGACGACAGTCTGAAGGTTGTGAGCGAGGCGGCCGTACAGTTCGACACGGACCTTCCAGAGTTCAGGTCTGTTCTGTAATACAAGTTCAAACTTTATCAAACTTCAAGTGATTTTGAACTCTCAGTAATTATTTATTTATTTATTGTCAGTATTGCCTCAGTATTACCCTGAGGAAGGTGACAGAAAGTCACCAAAATATTTGCTTACTAAGGTATTAATTCATTGGTTTTGTACAGGTCTCTAGCCAGCACCGTCATTCCATCATTTGAAGAATTTTGTTGCATATGATGATGGGAAAAATTTTTGACCACTCTGTCAATCTTGACGGACAGAAAGAAGAAGATTTTTTGTCGGATCTTGCCATCAATGGGAATGGGGTGACGGAAAAGATTTCAAGCTGGCTTTGAACTCTATGACAGACAGTCACCAAAACATTTGCTACTGGTACTAGTAATGATTGATTAGTTGTGTGCAAATAACTTTGTTATCTGATGGTCATTCTTGACTTTGATGATAAAAAGTGACCAGTTTTGGCTGATTTTGTGCAGGACTCAAGGAGGGGCTCACCAACACGATGATGGTCTGACTGTTACAGCTCCAACAGCCATGTGGGTGAAGGTATGGGAAAATAACATGTGGGGTATTGTCAACCCCCTACGCTGAATTAAAAAAGGCAGCAGCTTTGTATTACGTTACATTCAGCTCGCTAAACTTTATGCTGAATTCAGGCACCACTTATGCTTTGCATTGAATGCACCAATTGCACTATACGTTTAACAGTAGTTTAGAGACCTGGTTACAAATTACATGTATGTGGAATTAAAATGGATGATTACCCTCTGCCTAAAACTGCACATGCATGAACAAAAAAAAACTGGTATGATAAGAAAAGTATGGATAGGATATACATCATGCACAAAAAGCAAGAATATTCATAACACATGTAATGAACAACTGTAAATCACATGGCAGATGATTTTCCCATGCCATGATGATACCCATCAAGCCTAACTTAATGTTTCCTTTTGTCTTCTTCATTCTAGGCCCTAGACCTGCTCCTCTCCAAGATGAAAACATCTGGTTTCAACTTCAACAGAGTGAAGGCTTTGTCTGGAACTGGACAAGTAAGACACATACATACAGTGCCTATTCCAGATACTAGTGAAGAGAACGTCTTTTTTGTACTACATACTGACAGCTTTAACCTTCTCCCTGCTGCCTAACTCTGTAACCAATAGGGAATTGGGTGCTAAATGGCTACTTCAGTGTGCTGAAGGTTAACACACATGTCACCTGTAATAGTATTTGGTAAACTTAATTCTGTTTTTATTCCTCCACCTTCAATCATCATCAGAATGACAGGCTGCTTGCCCAGAGTAAGTTCTCTCAGTTTTTCAGGGATCAATAAGCAATCGATATCTAACTTTCTTCCGGCAAAAGAATTAATTTCATTTGGGCTATAGATATTACATATGTATGCAGTGTGGCAGCAGCTGGTTATATTACACCCAATGATCTGTCACACCTACATATAATAGTTTCAAGCATTGTTTAAAGCTTAGTTAAGAGAGGGTGCCCCTTTGTAACTTTGTATGTATACCTACTACCAATCTTAACAGTGATGTTCCTAGCCTGGTATCCAACCCTATAGCTCCCGATTCTCTTCTGTCCTCCATTTGCAGAGAAGACAGAAGAGACTCAGGAGCTATATAGGGTTGGACACCAAGCTACTATATTCCATGTTGAAATCGAAGATCAACAAGTTTGTACAAACAAATTGACTTTAATTTTCACCTTTACCCCTGCAGCAACATGGGAGTGTGTACTGGAAAACTGGAGCTGGCTCTACTCTGCAGCAGCTGCAGCCTGATAAAACACTGTATGAGCAACTCAAGGTACAGAGGAAGGAATTAGCACTTTCAAAAAGTCTATCATTTGCGGTTGTAATTGCAAGTGAACAAGTAGAAGAGTCTAAAATTAGTATACAGTGTATACAAGGACAGCCACACTATAGACATGCAAAAGTTTGAAAAAGATTGATACAAAAGCATAATGATTGTATTGCCAACATTTATTTAATTCCTATAGATACAATCAAACCTGGTCAGGCAACCACCTCCAGTCAGATGCCACATTAAAGCAGTCCCGTCTAATTTTTCATAGTTAACTCCACCCTGTCCTCAGCAACCATGTTTCCTCGGTCCCATGAGTGGCTGCTGAATCCAGGTTTGACTATAAATATTTCTAGGGAATGATTTGAATAAAGGTTGCCTTAGACAGGATATAGGTAGTTAATAACTGTTATCTCATAATGGTGTTGACGATGCTGTTTTTTTTTCCAGGACAGTTTTGCTGTGTCAGACTCCCCCATCTGGATGGACTCCAGTACCACAGCCCAGTGTAGGCAGCTGGAGCAGGCAGTGGGAGGGGCACAGGTACGGTGCTTCGTCCCAACACATAAAATACCGGTATTCCTAGTCTGTGTAACGCAAACTCCGTTCTCCGGGGCTGTAATAGTCCCTCCTTGCAGGGACGGGCGCCGGATGTTAGGCGGGCCACTAAAACGCGATTCAATCAGGCTACATCTTCTCATGCCAGGCTGGCCTCTTGTGTATCTCAAGCAACAATCCTGTTGTACCATCTTGCGATCTGTCCTTCTCATTGCAGTAGAGCTTGCCAGCCATCGGCCAATTAGTGGTTGGAGGGAAAGTTACCAGCCAATCATGTTGACCTAAAGTGTTGAACTGAAAGGATGGTGAAAAAACATGCACCAAATTTTCAACTTAAGTCTACTGTAGTCGTACACAGTAGTTCACAGTTGTAAATCACAATCATGATATTATGCTAATGAGTGTCAGTGCATGCTAGGAAGTCTTCATTTTTTTGTTTTGTCTGCAGTCATTTCAGGCTTTTAGTCAAGTCTATTTTTTATCTTCCGATGTTGTAGAGTGACCTTTACTGAGACAAATGTTGTGCCCTTCACAGAAACTTGCAGACATCACTGGATCCAGAGGATATGAGGTAAGGATGAATTTCTACTTTTTTTTCAAAAATGAATTAGTTGCTAGATTAGTAGCTTTTGAATTTCAATATCAATTACACATATAGCTTTATCAACGACTTGTTTTGATAACTTGACAATAACAAGTCAAGCAGTGTTATGTAGCATTACACCTTTCAGTTACAAAATCACAGTTTTTTTGTTTTCTAAATTTCCCGGTAATTCTTCTGATGTTATTCAATAGAATATTGTGTTTGCTCATCCTATTGAAGGACAGATGTTGCAGATATAACGTTATAACTTGTTTTATCTGATTATCCAAAATTTTTTCCTTCCACAGAGGTTCACTGGCAACCAGATTGCTAAAATCAGCCAGAACAACAAAGCTGCTTACGACAACTCAGAGGTCAGTATTTTCCTTTTTTTTTTAGATCTAATTTCCCATCATAAGGATTGCACCTGATTTTTTCCTGTGCTACATATCTAATTTAAAACATTTTCACTCACCTACCATGTCAATGAAGGAGACAAGCACTGGCCGCCACGCTAGTGTCCTTCATTTGCATTTCAATTGATCGTAGCTCAAGCTTACACACATAGCACCTTAAAATTTCATTGGCAAGTCTTCTGTGAACAACAGCATGTATACACACTTGATAGAGTTCATTTGAGAGGTCAGAAGATCTATAGATGTGTGACAACACTTCATCTATGATTTACAATTACGCTTCAGTGACCTCTCGTGAAAACACTCTTTAAGCAACAACAGGATAAGAACTCCCACAATCTTTCTGTCCAGAGGCAGAGTTGTAGGTCAACCGAAGCATCATAAAAAGTACTAACTTTGGAATGTAATCCTTTTACGCTTTCCTCCCATTTCTCCAGCGAATCTCCTTGGTGAGCAGTTTTGCAGCCTCCCTCTTCCTCGGTAACTATGCGCCCATCGACCATAGCGACGGTGAGTGACAGTCATCAGTTGACTAGATGAAAAAACGGCATGCCTTTTGAAAGTAGAACATTAACACTCATTCTGTAAACTTTTAATCTTTTGCAGTGGTTTTATTTTCCTAGTTTTTGAAGTGGCCTTTAATTCCACTGCAAATTCATCGACACCACAAATATGCATTTCCAATGTGCTACTATTGTGTCAACCACAAAAAATGCCTCCTTTTTGCCCCTGTTGAAAAGTACATGTAGCACAGTTAAAACCACAGGGTATTTGAGTTTGCAATGTCCCTTGAGTGTACCTTTTACAAAAGAGAAGAAAACTACACACTTTTTTAAAGTAGAACAAGCAAACGAGTGTTCTTATTGCAGAAATGAAGGCAGCATGTTGACGCTGCAGTTTCTCAAATGATCAACAGAGGGCACTGGAGTACAGTGGCTAAAAAGTCTCAACATCCAAATCTGTCAGGAATTTTTGTCGACGCCACAGGGGCGAGCCTAATGTTATTTCTCTTGTTGGAAGGCTTAAGACTTATCCTTTAGTTGTGTGACAGAGTTGATTTAGCACTGCCTGATGTGTACTTTCAGGTTCTGGCATGAATTTGCTGGACATAAGTGGGAGAAAGTGGTCACAACAATGCCTTCAGGTAAGAGGAATTACTTTGTTCAAGGAGCTAAACTGCCATTAGCATTAATCCGCCGGGTTACATAAGTCCCCCACTTTGAAACCCGAAAATGAGAGATCTTCAGTGCAGCTGATCCTTTCGTAACTTGTTTTTTCACCAGGCATGTGCTTCGGGGCTGGAGGGGAAGTTGGGCGAGGCTGTACCTTCCTTTGAAAACCTGGTAAGGCAACAACAACTCAGTTGATGATGTCACGTTGGTGAGGTCATGTGATCTATGCAATGCTATTAGCAAGTAGGGCGTCAGGGCGTCTTCTAGATGCCCTACACTAAGAAAACAAGGAAATTAGATGCCCTCCTTTTGCAGGGGACTACATATTATGTGTTCCCCCCCCACACACTGTAACTGTTGTTTTTTCCTCATACCAGACACTGAGACAGCATGAAAATTGATTGATATGCAAAGCTACCGGGTACTTGTTAATCCATAGAGTCTTGTCCTTGACCTTGTGTGTTGCAGGGTTCTATTTCTGCCTACTACGCAGACCGGTATGGCTTCTCACCAGACTGTAAGGTCATCGCCTTCACTGGAGACAACCCAGGTCATTTGCTGTAACATAATTCTTCTGTTACATCAACTCTTTGTAATTCGTGTCGGAAACGTCTGACCATTTACAACTTATCCAGTTTCTTTTGTACTGAGTGAAGAAATAAACTGTTATGTATGGCCTAACAGTGATTGCCTTTGTTGTCCCAGGCTCCCTGGCTGGGATGAGGCTGCAGGGGGGAGACATTGCAGTGAGTCTGGGAACAAGCGACACCCTGTTTCTATGGTTACAGCAGCCCCGCCCTGCCCTGACCGGTCACATCTTCTGTAACCCGGTGGACGGGGATGCGTACATGGCGCTTCTCTGGTAGGTACATATAGAATACAACTCGGTGTATACCGTATCGCCTGAGGTACCTGCGGGAGGGCCGGGACCAAGGGTGATGCGAAATACACCGTGTTGAACTTTATTGTCATGTCCACCCAAAAAAACACACCTTTCACTGCGAAATGCGCCAGACGTTGACAGAGTTTTGTGTCCTTACAATTTTTTTGTTGGAGGATGCAAAACTCTGTCAATGTCTGGCGCATTTTGCAGTGAAAGATGTCCTCCAACAAAAAAATTGTAAGGACATTGATTCCTACGTCTGAATCCAGTATTCGAATTTTCAACGGCGGCACAACCGGCGCACTCAAAGCGAGTGCATATCGTTCAAATCAAACTAGGGAAGCCCGGGCTGTACCGTAAAGAACAGACCAGTCCGAACACCTGTATCAAAGGTTAGCACGGCCTAGGTATGATATAAAACGGCACATTTATACCCCAGATTTGGGCTGCATTTGGTCAAATCACACCAGAATGTGCTAAAAAACTTGCTGACTTTTATTAATCAAGACATGAAAATAACGTGGGAGAAAACATATGTCAGAAGTTTAACAACATAAGCAAATTATTCACTACTTAGCCTTCTAGTGCAAGTCACACTAACTACATGTAAGTATGGAAATGGAAATTTGGAAGTTTGCACAATTTTTTTAACAGCTGCACATCAGAGTTTACTGTGCATTCAACAATACGTTGAGTTGCTATGCTTCCAACTGGAGTCTTTGAAGTTTTAAACACTCAGTTACATGACAAGTAACAAGAAGTTTTTAAAATATCTTTTCAGCTACAAGAACGGCTCCCTGACGAGGGAACGGATTAGGGATGGATGTGCAGGTGCATCGTGGGAAAAATTCGGTCAAGCCCTACAGAGCACACCCATGGGCAACAACGGCAATATCGGTGAGGTCATGCGAGGTCAACTTTTGCAGTTTCTCAGCATATAACGTTTCGTGCAATCTCTTGTACATTTGTTTAATCTCCAAGCAGATCTATCGGTGGCAAGGCAGTTTCAAAAGGGCCAACGAGTATCCAAAGCCACCGATGCACTCATTGGCCCTTTTGATACTGCCTTGCCACTGATAGATCTGCTTGGAGATTACAATTTGTTATCACTAGACAAAGTACCGATATAAACATCTTTGACTCTGAACAGGATTATTTTGCTGAGTGAGTGAAAGAAGCAGACTGTACTCAATATATCAGTGCCCATCAACTTTTCCTTGAACAGGACCATGGGACGTCACAAACTGTCTAATACATACATGTAACCTGAATCTTTGTTGTACAATTTTGCACTGCCGTGTATAACAATAGAATCTATATGATTTTTCTTGAGTATCTATTTTATATACGTGTATTTTCTATTTCTCCAGTTCTCTGGTATTTATATTCTGCATGGTATTATACCATCTTGAAAATCATTATTTTTACTAAATGTCACAAAGGTGGAGAAAAGGACAACTTTTGCAAAACAAGATCCTATATTTCAAACACTCCCCACCATGAGTTTTGATTGACAGTTAAATCCGTTCCCTCAGGTATGTACTTTGATGTCCAGGAAATCACTCCCTCTGCTGTGGGTGTTCACAGGTTCAACTCTGCTGATCAGAAGGTGGGAAAACTTTAACGCAGGTTTTTTTGTTGGAGATTGTAAAATTTGTTTTTCCAATGAGCTATCGTAGAGTGGAACTCCTTGCCACCAAGTACAGTAGGTGTGTTCTCATTAGATAGCTTTAAACAATGCTTGCAGCTAGCTGTGCAAAGGTTACATGTGACAGGTTGTTCAGTATAGCACAGGAAAACTACATGTTGTTTGGTACCCGGTAGGACTAGCCAGCTCGATCAAGGTGGTTAAAGAGAGGTTTATGTTTATGTTAGTTCATGTAGATAATTGTACTGTATCTCATCTTGTCCACATGTAGGTTGAGTCCTTCCCACCAGCAGTAGAGGTACGAGCACTTGTGGAGGGACAGTTCTTAGCCAAGAGAGCACATGCCGAGATGCTGGGATACAGTGTTGGTTAGTTTTCAACAAAGAATTTCCCTGATACCCACTTATGGTTATTGTAGACAGCTTACATTGAACAGGTATCCCTGTAGGTAGCAGGCCTACAATCAAACGTGTGCAAGTGACCATCTCTACATAAGGACCACCTGGCCAATGTGACCACTTTGTTGGTGGTCCCTTAGACAATTTTTCTCCTTGACATAAGCATTAAGAATCATGTACAAATGTAGTGACCACGTGTCCACCTAGAACAAGTTTTATGATTGGTCCTCTGACTGGTCTTCTTGGGCAATTTTGAATGTATTTTCATTTCTAAACTCTTAATAGCTTCTCTTTTTGATACAGCTGCTAGGGTGGAGTGAGGTGTACTGTGTTTATTTTAGGTTTTCATACACAGATTTTCTGTAGAATAAACAGAACACATTTTGTCATTACGCCTCAACCAGATAAACTTAAGGTACTTATGTCAGAGCCTGGGTTGTTGAATCCCCATGTTTTTTCTTGTTTGCCAGGCTGCAGTACCAGAGTGCTGGCTACAGGGGGTGCTTCTTCCAACACCTCCATCCTTCAGGTGTTGTCGGACGTCTTTAACGCACCTGTGTACATCTTAGACACGGCCAACTCAGCGTGCCTGGGATGTGCCTACAGGGCTAAGCATGGTCGGTGCTCTTCCTCCAGTTCTTTTCTTTTTTTAAACTTACATAAACGTTCATCATACTAGTTTATATTCTTTATTTATTTCTATTTATTTGTCTGGCAAGAAGGCAATACATGATGGCCCATGTACAGTGTACTACAGTTACAGAAGATGACATACAATTTTAAGACAGATGATATAGATTGGTGGATGGATACGATACAGTAAAATCAAACTACAATGAATTAGTAACATGATTTTATCTTTATCTTTAATGAATTCCATTTACAATATTTTCATTTTTTCCTCACATAAGATTGTAATTAAATTCCATTTTTTTATTATTTTTACTTCTTTATTCTTATTTGTCTGGGGTGTACCTACAAGACTAAGCATGGTTAGTGCTTTTTCCTGATTTTTTTTCCACGTCACTATGGTCAGTGATTTAGACAATACAAAATGTATACCCTTAAGTTTATCATCATTTTTATTAAATTCTATTTACAGATATCAGTGATTTAACCCTCTGTGATCCTGTGGAATAACATGTTTACAGCAGCAATATGGTTTGAACTAGGACGCACCCAGATAGGTGTGGGGAAACAAATCAGGGGCAGAAGTGAGACTAGAACCCATGACCCATGACTCTACTGATTACTTACTTACTTACTTACTTACTGATTCGTAAATGTCAAAATTCTAGGTTGGCTGGGCAGCAGCAAGGTGTCATTCCAGGAGGTAGTCCAGGGGGCCCCAGAGTACAAGCTTGCCGTCACCCCAAACTCTAGCGCCAAACAGGTAAGGGACACTGAATAGTTTCACTAGGATGGTAATCCAATAATTACAATGTTCTTATTTCACAACCAAAATTTGAGCTAGTGCTGATGTTTTGACAGCATTAGTTCAGACCCTGTGCCTAGTGACACATAGGTCAGCAAGTTTCCTAAGTGCTGTTTCAGTGGCAGGGTATATTTTTACAGGCTAGCCCTTCCCCTTTAACATGCTCGAGGCACCTCCTTGAACACGGGACCCCCATTTTACGTCCCTTACCGAAAGACATGTGCAGCCCCAACCGAGATGTCCTGCCCAGGATTGAACCGGGGTCTCCCAGTTACCAACTAATTGAAACCTGGAGCTCAGGAACCAGTCATTCTATTGGGTCAGTTAGTCCTCACTCTCAGTGAGCAGTTGAGCTTGTCTCACAATGTTTCTGACTTAGGGTGAAGAGATGCTGTTACAGTGATCAATTAGTTCAATGCTGAGAAGTAAGAAGACAATATGAAAATAAGTTAATATGCTGGTCAATAAGTGGGGGTAGATACCTGCTCAACTCCAGATTCATCTGCATTAACCTACATATGCAGCTGCCATGTTTAGAAATGCACTTCATTTTCCTGACATGTATTTCTTGAAACCTTAAGTTTGTTTTTTCATGAGAAGCTCAAATTGGCCTGCAGGCTGCTTTTCATTTAGGTAATGAACATTATTAAGCTCCTTGGTCACAAAGGAGTTGGTAAGGGTATAAAAATATATGCATTTCTTGGAACCTTTGTTTATTCGTGAAAATCAGGAGATTACTTTTCATTGAGGTCAAGAGGGAGTTGCTTAGGGTCAGGCAAAATATAATAAAGATACAGATTACATGTAAACAAACTTATCTCTCATTATCTTACATACACCAAGAAGCAAAAAGCACTCTTTTGCTTTATTAAGTATCATAAATACTCCTATTCTCCTCATCATCATTATCATCAGTCGATGTGCTTATGTACCGTCAGGGTTATACATGTACTGCCCCTTTCGTTGGCTGATACAAGACAACTCAACAGTTGAGGACCAATACATACATTTGGGGGGCATTAAGTTACAACAAATTCAAGAAAAGCCGACTATGTTTCCTTACTTGGTTACAATTTTTTATATAACTGTCATCATCATCATCATCATCATATCGGGCAGCTTGCCCGGACTAGGGTTGCTCTTTCCCTCCAGGCAACACAGTCCGCCATAAGTTGGTCTAGATGTTCAGACCTCGCTCCTACATCCCCAGCAAGTTGGTCTATGTAGGTCCTTCGGGGTCGCCCCACAGAGGAATGCCCATGAGTTGGCGCCCAGAGTAGGAGTTCACTTACTAGCTCTTCTTTGTTTCTGTAGCTGTGTCCTGCAAATCGTACCCTTCTCTCTCATAATCTTCTTTTAAACAATAAACTATAGTCATGCACATGTTCACCTACATCTTCTTTTGTTTTGTCTAAGTTTGTGGAGACAGGTTTGTGTCAAGCTGCATGCAGAAGCCCAAGAAACACTGCCTTTCTCTTATAAGATGCACCACTTAATGAATGAAGTGTCCCCAGATGAAGTGGAACAATAATCAGTCTAAACATATTACGTTCTCCTGCGCTCGACAGCCAGTCAAAGTCATATCAAAAGTGTATTTTTGTCATTTAGAGTCTTCAAACACATCTAATCATCCGATAACTGGATACTCTCCACAGTGTATGTTTGTACACACTTATCCAAATAAAGTATCAATGTTGAGCTTGTCATGAATAAATGAAAAACAAATAGACACAACAAACACTGGCTTACGTGTGATACATGCCTTACACTCAGTGCTCAAAATACCAGGTTGCGCAGTTGCGTAGCGCAAGCATATTTTGCTTGGTCGGTGCAACATATTTCAAAACCCTGGTAGTACTGTGCGCTTATATATAGGCTTGCTGTGGTTTGTGACTTTTGATTTATATTATCTAATTCTTAAAGAAACAAAAATGTGGCCTTTGATTTATATTATCTAATTCTTTTAAACAAAAATATTGTAAAATGCTTCAGATGTAACTTATTTGTGAAAGTAGGCGGGGCAACCTGGAATTCCAATGTGCAACCTAGCTTTTGCCCCAAAAGTGTTTTGAGCACTGCCTACAAACATGATACCATTACTAACGTTTAAGTCTAAGATGGGAAAAATGTAACTTGTTATCAACTGTTAATATAAAACGTTTTCAAAGAGCTTTTATTCTAATCATTGAAATTTTTGTGGTGGTTTTATGTTAGCAGTTTTCGTGGTGACCCCTTCGCTGCAAACTCGAAACCACCACTGTTTCCATTACTGTATGTTGTGTGACTATTGCCCTATCGCAAACTTCAGAACACAGCAAAAACCCCATTTTCTCTGCAGACTTAGAGACATTTACAGTACAACATTTTAAAGATAAGTTTTTTCTTATAACTAATCTGCCATATTGATTACAGATTACCTTTGGGCTAACAAATGACTCCTAGGAAGTCTTACTCCGTCTAAATTAAGTTTTAATTGATTGGTTGATTGGTTGGTTGGTTGATTGATTGATTGATTGATTGATTGATTGATTGATTGATTGATTGATTGATTTCCACAGGTCTATGATCCACTGGTGGGAAGGTACAAGAGGCTGGAAGATCTGGTCGCTGGACAGTGAACATCAGATTCCGTGCTCATGTTTCGATGATGTCATTTTACTGGTAGATTCCCTGCTCATTCTGGTGACAGTGTTTTTCCTTTGAAACAAAAACGTGTTTTATGGTGTATCATGATTTTTTATGAAGCTCTAACTCTAAAAAATTATTATTAAGAGATGATGATATGCATTTTGGTAGCTACTTTGAATTTAAGCTACTGTGAAAGGTGCCACTGTCTTAAACAAAATACAGGACCAACAAGAATTGTTACTGTAATTTTTCTTACTCAATGTGCAATGAAATTTGTCATGTTGATATGAAGCCATCATGCATATATAGTTCAAATAAGTGTAGCATTATAATATTTATGAATTTGATATTTATGATAAGAGCTGCACTCTGTGTTCTCTTCTTCCATAGTGGTTGATGAAATAGAATGAAAAATGGGAGGGGGGTAATGTAGAAATAGTCAATACAGAGATACAATTTCAATATGTTGTAATATGTCATCAATGATACAAGAAATTTTTAAAAGATAGTCTGTGTTTAAGTGTGTTATTTAGTCTCAGTGTTTAACTTTTCAATTAAGTCAGTTTCTCGGGTATCTAATTGTGTAAATCATCACATATTTACATGTACTCCAAGCAGAGGAATGGGTCCAGCCCGTCTTGGATGTATTTTTAGGTTAACTTTAGATATGAAACCAAACATTCTACTGTAGTACCACGAGGAAGCCACTAGGAGGTACAAAATAAAACTTGACCTGACCCCTAATTGTTAACATTAACCACCTTCCAAATATCATGCATGCATTAAATGATTCTCGAATTATGCTATCCACAACTAAACCCACACAAACACAGCACCGAACGGTTGCGAACCCACCACACACTGCCCCAAAAACATAACCCTCTTGACAAAGGTACTAATAACCCCAAAATAATTTTCAAGGGCACCTTTGGCAAAACTTCGAGTCATGCCAAGGTCATATGCGCAGTAGAGCGTGTTTTCACACGAGGTATTGACACATCCTGGCAGACATTCACACCAAGTTTATCAAGTAAGCTCAATGTTGGCACAAACCCACTCCTAATCCCCGGAAGGTCAAGTTTACTTTAACAGACTTAATCCTGGTCTTTCCCTCTGAGCACACAGCAACAGTGGTAGCTATTCCACCCAGGAATGTCAATATGGTGAGTGGAGATTAGCACAGTGTATTCGTGTGGGGTTAAGATAGCGTAAACCTTGGGTCACAGAGAAAAGCATGTTCGGTACACTCATGAACCATCCATATAGCTACCGGACTCAACTAGAGTTAAGTATTTGTGCTACATATGCTTCAGGGTTGCTTTGTTATCTCCATGAAAAATGGAGATATAGTTTTGGGTGTGTCTGTGTGTGTGTTTGTCTGTGTTTCCACACTACTGTAGTCAGCATAACTCAAGAACCTCTTGATAGATTACGATGATATTTGGTATGTGGGCAGGTGTTGTGAAGCCGAAGTTCAAGGTCGATTTTGGGCCCCCTGGTATGTGACCTTGGTACTGCAGCAGAACTTCCGTTTTTGTATCTTTTGACCTGGACGTGCTATGGTCTTGATTTTTGGATGGCTGATAGCTTGTGATAACTACTTAGGCTCTTCAACCACTCGCCCTCCTTTCTGGCCCTGTGCTTTCGTCTTGGTTCGGGACCCAAGATTACGACACAAGGCGCTTTGTAAAAACCCAAAGGGGTGAGTACGCCGCTCCCGGGATCCGAACTCACGCCGATCCCAATCCGCACGACTTGGGAATTCAACGCGCTAACCACTGGGCTAAAAGGTCCGGGCCCGTTAGACTGGTCAGTTAGTAGAGGTTGATCCCCACTGTTACAACTTACGAGGTTCCCGACCCACTGAGCACTACATAAACAGACAGGACAACAGATGCTGATGGTAGAAAAACCTAAGTAGTCATAAGCTAACAGAACCAGGGAAGTCGCTGTGTTTTCTTAACGACTAAACCTCACAATAACACCGAATATAACCTCCGACACAGTCACAGAAACTGAATCAGCCACGCGCCAGGCATGTGTACCACAGAAACAGGCTGCCTGCATGAAAAAGTAGACACCACTCACAAAACGCCCCTACCCCTTATCAACAACATCACTGTCAACAAAACACACGTCAAGCACCTTAAATCTCCTTCCCATGGTTGGATTTTGGTGACATTTCTTTCCTTGTCTAAAGAACGTGTGTGCTTGCAATAGAAGACCCATAGAAAGTAAAACATCTCCGGAAACGCTGCGTTTTTACAAGGAGGTTTTACCTCCTTGGTTTTAATTGGAATTACGGCCATGAAAGGTTCGTATTTAAACGTTATATCCAATGGGATGGCCTAATTGCCGTGTGAGACCACGGATATAATGTCCTTGGTGAGACCATGTCATTGGTTTCTGCAACCTCCTTGGTTTCTGCAGCATCGCGACCAACAAGCGCACGACCTCTGATAGCGATTGAGTGCGGTACTGCAGCTAGCTGAAGTCTGAAAAGGCACCGGTGTTTCCATCACACTTTAGTGTAAACCTCCTTGGTATTGCTAACAGAAATTATACAAAGTAGGCTCATATTTATTACCTGCTCTAGTAGCTGGTATTCCTGGCTAAGGTTTGTAATGTGTCTGGGTCCTGTGCTGCTTAAGTGAGTCGGGTCAATTTTCATGTCCCCTAGCAAGAACAGCTCATGAGTTTGGAGTGCAGGTGCTCCGGTCCTATATAGACTGTTTCTCAGCAGTGAGAAGAATGGCACTGTGGCAGTTGGAGGTGATTGAACCGATCAACAATGGGTTTGGTAAAGGGTAAAGTTAACGTTAGCTCTAGAATTTGGCAGACTAGTAGTCTCTAGTAGTAACTCGCGGGCTGTTTCAAGGTCTTTCAAGTCAGCCCTTTCTGGTTATAGTTCTGTGTAAGATACATGAATGGCAACCCTAGCCCATGTCCATTACGGTCTAGTCTGTAAAGATGGTACCCATCCAGTCTCTATTATCCGATTATCCGATTATGCCCGGATTAGCCTCCTTCGCACACCTTCTATGGGCGCTTGCGTGTACTAGTTTTTTCATGCTCTACCAGGCTCCACAGGACGCTGGAAATAGTTGAAATTGGACAATTAGACAGAAAACATGGTAGAGGAGTTGGCTGGCCGGCCGAGTACAATTTGCGGCCTGTGGAGCCTGATAGAGGCTAACCATGACAGAAAAACGGCAAGATGAAACGTCCACCGCGGAGTGCGCTAGCGAGGCTATCACCAAGTAAAACTCCCTGGAGTCGTCTTGGCGACAGTGATTTGTTTTCCTCAGGCAATTTGGAATACGCGTCTCTGTACGATCCGATTGACGTCAGAGAGACAATGCGGCGTCCCGGAATCCAGTTGTAACACGTTGGGTAACATAAATTCGCGGGGTACTTAAATTCGGGATTTTTCGAAAACGGGGTGTTTAGGGATATGTGCTAGATGCAACATCAGTAATACCGCTAGAAATGCAAACTTGACAGACTAACGCATTCAGAACACTGTCTGAAAAGCTTCGATAACCATGCATTAGAAGTTGGCTACGTCAAAAACTCTCCGTCCCTTATTGTCACAGTCTGAGGGCTTCGTGGGAGAATTATATGTACATAGTTGTTCGCTGGTTTATAAGACAAATGTCACATCCGCTTCCTGCTAAACACAATTATTTACAATACAACTTATTAGAATCTCTTTTGCTAACCTACAACTGGCCTCTAAGTGTGATTAATCATCAAAACGCCTCTTTGTTGCTACAACCAATGGCTACGGCACTACGGTGAAGTTTTCCCGCCGCCATATTCGTTACCCAGAATCCTATTCGGCAGACGACAAACGTTTGCGAGGAACACTTTTTTGTCTAAATGTTGTGTGTGATAGTGGACTGATGGTGATATTTTCCTCAAAGTTTGCTCTTAGCACAAGCAGAAACACGTGGACATAGTAGTATTCCCATTTCTACGGCATCCAGCTAACGCCCCGATGAATAATGTACAAATTTCCATGACGGTGGGGGTGAACTTTGAGTGACGTTCTACCGACTCAACACACGGGTTGTTCCCGAAGGCCTGATGCGTGCGGTACGGCCGTTTTTTCGTGAATTTTTTTTACTTGGACACGTCTATATCCATAGCACTCTCCTCAAGCCAAGGATGGAACGAATAGCTGCTGTATAAAATGTGATTAGCGGTAAGATATTCAAGACGAATCTTCTCTCCCGAATTAATGTGCCCCCCTGTCCGACAGCACTGTCATTGTGCGTGCGGCGGACGGTAGTTTCAAGTTGAAATATTATGGTGTCAGCATGACTAGAGACAAAATCTACCATATATATGATTAGTGCAAAGATAGTACATAATACTGACAGAATAATAGAAAAAAAGGATGGTTTATTGTTCTGCTAGATTGATTTCAGTCAACCATTATCGGAAAAATCCCGAATTTATGTTACCCAACGTTATAGTCGTCGTGTAATTGGTTCGGGTTGTACAGTGGTTTTCCCGTATATTGTCCTTTATTCGCGAATCCATACCTTTTGCTGTGACAAAGAAACAAAGCAAAAAAAAGCAAAAATAAAGTAAATTAATATCGAAAAACTTGAAATGTTTCTATCGGATGAAGATGATATTTTTGTTTTAATAGATTGCTGAATAAAATGCCACTGCTGGAAAAAAATTATGATATTTCAATTGAACGTATTGATCACAGAAACGTTACACATTCGCATCTATTGAGTGTTGCGTTCCCGACTTCCAGATTTATTTCATGCATTGCATTTAGATATTTACAGTTATTTATGATTTACTCATTGCCGTTAGAAATTATAAGAGAGGTATATTTTCATCAGATTTATTTTCTGGAGGAAGGGCTTCCGGCTTACAGACTGCGTTTTGATTTTGTGTAGAGTCGATTCCACATTACCGAGAGGGTGTTTGTTGCCTTTTGTTCTAACATTTACAAAACCTTTGTAACAATCTATGTGAGATAAGTAACTGTTAAGAACAATTTCCAACATTTATTTGATGTTCTAAATATTTTCTGCTGTGTTCCAACAGGTTAAACAAATTTCCAACATTGAACACATTATTTGTATTAGGTTCTAAACTGTTGCAACATAGATGGATCATTTGTTTGAACATGTTCCAACATTCTACAAACATGGTATAACTGGGTCAGTGGGCTGGGAACAGGCCAATTCACACATCCCTTCAAAGTACAGGGGATTAGGCCTAGGTGCCATACATAGACACCTCAAAACAAAAGAGTTGCCCATGTCCAGACGTGAAATCTAAAAATATACAGAGGCAGACAATAGAGCGTGATTAGCACCTACTTTTATGGGGGCAATAACCCAAATCTACCATTTTGAGAATGATGCAAAATGTTGGAACATGTTCCAACAGTGAAACAATCACACAGATGTTTGAAAATTGTTCTAAATAAAGAGATATTTGTGCAAATACTTTCATAATATTTCCAAAATATATAGATGAGTCCAAACATGTTCAAACTTTCATTTCTTATTGTTTGAACAGTCTGGAATTATTTTGACTGAAATAGCTTTTCTCTAAAATTGTTCAAACTTATTAGCAATATCATCTGAAAACCCTCTTGGTGACATGGAATTGACTCTACATTATATCAATCTAGTTATGATATTTGATGAATGGAACATTGAATATTTAATGTTCATAGATATATCTAACGGGGGGTGTCCATAGTCCGGTAAGGTCCATAGTCCGGTAAGGTTTTAGAAATCATTGTTGCGGAGATATGCATGGGTAGCTGCATATGATAAGTACACCTAGTTATGGACTAAACCTTCATGTAAATCACCACGAAGTTGGAGTATGTGTTGAAGTTGGTAAGCCCCAACGGATAAAGATTTCAAAAATTGCACAAGTTTGACGCCTTCCGTTCGGGTTGACGAGCGAACGCATCGAGAACATGCCCTTCGAAAATCTTTAATTGTTCATCGTAAAAGACAACATGTAAAAAGATACCACCACATATAGGAAGGACATTCCTTAGACTTCCTCTTAAAACAAACCTATTTTCAATCTTTGCCTTTAAAGTTGGATAATCGGAGTTAAAATGACGACGCAGTGTTCATCCTGTCGCTCCACCATCTTTACCAATGACGTATGACGGCAGCCAAAAGAGGTGCCTAACACAATTGAATTAGTCAACCCGCCGGTAGAGCGCCGACCATTCCAGAAAATTGAACCCTACCGACTGAAAAAATCCCATAGATATTGCTGCTATCAATGACAAGGTTGAAAAGACCATCAAGGAAGCCGAAAGCGTAAAGGCATACGATCGCAGGCAACGTAAACAAAGTCCCGCCATTTTGTTTGCCGGCGGCAGGTTGATCTCAACGCGACAAGGGAAATTTCTATCTCACGGTATTTGAACAATTACTGTAATACAAAATATGGCACATATTTGCTATAAAAAATGATATTGCAAGGCTTTAGTGTAATTCTATTTACATGGGATGCTTAAACATCCACGGTAATGACCTGCTTGTCACCTTACCGGAGTTTGGACCCCCTTTTTGTGTTAGAACGTTCCACTAAAATGCAAACCCCAAAACTGCCGTGACTTTTGTGCGTAATAAAACAAAGTGCGGAACGCTACTGTTTAAATGAAAACTATGTATGTGTAGCTTTAATCACAGTTATATACCTGTTACAAGATCTAAGCTTGTTTTTGGTGGGTTCAGGGCAAAATGTACGATGATAAAAGACATGCGCATTCACTTAGAACAGTTACCGGACTATGGACACCCCCCGTTACTCGTCAGCGTTCCTTCATTTTGGGTATATTTTCAAAACACTTGTGACGACAAACCGCAATGTTGTTATACTGACGACTACAGGTTGTTTACTCCACGCTATGACCTTGAATTCAGGCCGACTTTGATCTACCGTTTGTTTTTGTGCGGCTCTTCGCTTGTGCTTTCATGGCCTTACCCTGTATCAGGTCAGGAGGCTGTGCCAACTATCTTACATACACCCTTCGGGAAGCCATCGTCATTTGATAATTTGGCACGATTTTAGCGACCTTTATTGTAATTGATGAAATAAACGTGGCTTTGATCTTTTTTCTAAATTTTGTTATCTTATAGAAGCGCTCACGAAAGCCTCTGTTTAGGGATATCCTGAGACAATATAGGGAAAGCCCTCCGGTTGTGCGGGGGCGGGTTGTGGTTGCCGGGTCCGCTTGCGGTTTCATGCATACCGTGGGTTTTCCGGCAGGCCGCGCCACACTTGAAAGGCGGTTTCTGATTGGTCAATTTTTTCATCGTCGACTAACCAATAGAGATAACAGATCTTGGGAGGGAAAAAAATCGTCAACATTTTCTGGCTTAATGGAATTGCATGAATGGTTTATCTATCTCTGCAAAACATGGCAGTCTGGTGTATTTCACATTACAATCATTGCGTGTCAAAAACACATTTAAATTCATAAGACCAATACTAGTTGTCACACAAGGATTTGGGCGTAAAAAGACATAACATCATTATTACAACCTAGCGTTAAAAAACTTGGCAGAATGGACAGGTAAAATAAAACAGCTATGAAAAACTATGCTTCTGAAACATGTTTTATGGGGTATGACTGAATATGGTTGTTCAGGATTCGACTTGAAGGCTATTACTTTTACTGACTCAAGTTTTTAAAGAAAGAAGAGAAGTTTTCAGAAAAGATAGTCTGTCAATGCAAGGAGGTAACCTCCTTGGTCAATGCAAGCCCTAGAAACAGTCTGGCATCCAGGCTATATCATAAAGTACACGTTTTTGTCCATATGCTGCCAAAAAACGATGAGCTACTAAGCACTCACTTGCATGCCTCAGTGGTTGAAGGACTATCCTATATCCTAACTGGACTAACTCCAACATCTCCCAAACTCCCGTGGTATTGCCACTGGTGTTTCCCAACCGCGTTCATGTTCCACCGCACACTTGGCAACGCGTCAAACGGAAGGAATTTTCCACTTAGATCGTTACCATGGTAACGGGTCATGGCAACTCACGCAGGGGATATCTAAACTCCAAGCAGATGTTATACTTTGAACCAAGGAGATGTTTTGCTTTGAGTTACATTGATATTGTTCATCTGTACTGTTTTGTGACGTTTTGTCAGTATTTAATGGGCTCTCTCTGTCCTTAGAAATTCCGTAAACTAGCAGTCTTCAGATAATTGTACAAATGAAAGGTAATGTGATAGGTAAAAAAAAGGACATCAACTTGAGGTACTTAAGAGGATTCCAAAGAGTCCAAAACAATTGTCAGTTCTCTAGACGGTCTCTCGCGACGGGCACTGAAAGATCTCCAGTGTGTTCGATTGATTATCGTGGATCATGAGCTCTTAATAATACATATTTCAATCCTCTCACTGACCAGAATGGCCGCGTTGTTGCGTTAAAATTGATAATGATGATGATAATGAAAAAAACGGCAATATGCCAAAACTTCGAATTCACTTGTCTTGTCCTGAGCATGCTCGAGAATTTCACACTGCGATTGCCGTAAGTCTGGTTGACGATTTCATGCTGGTGTAGCGTCGACAGTTTTTTATTTTTTTATTTCTCAAGACGGGATTAACGTTCCCTTTGAGTTTGACGTAATTAGGTACGCGCATGGAACACCGTAACTTGCGTCAGTCCTGGCCGTATGTAATTTCATACAGCCTGGTAAGTCAAATTAGATTATGTCATAGCTGACATGCGAGCCCCTGCACTTAGCACTGTGTATCTGTCTCTCCTATCATGGTGTCAAACAGAGACGTCTGATTTGTTTACCTCTATCAGGACAAACCAAGAATGACGTAATGCCAAACACGTTTCCGTGACAGATGACTCGTGACGTCAGACGTTATTCAACGGTTGTCAGAAGTGGGGGAAGAGTCAAGTTCGTTTCGAATTTGTTCAGCCGGGAGCGAGAGACCTTGGTTTTACCCACGTGTCCGTTCCCTTAGCTACCTGCTTTAGCTAGTAATAACGCAGTCTGGGCACGTGGGTGCGTAGTCACGGGCCTGGATTCGACTTGTTCTGCATGTGTTTTTCGCCTATCTCAGTAAAGGGTAAGGGTACACGGTGAAGGGTAAATCTGGCGGGCGACCTCAGACTGACGACGAAAGGGACAAAAGGAAAGAAAAAAAGAAGAGAAGGGAATGGATGTAGGACGAAAGAACATATAATCCCTATCCTGGGTGAAGTAATTAGTTTTTCGCGGCTCCCACACTCCCCGCCAACCAACAATTGGATCATCATGACCATCATGGCCCGAGTATCGCACTGAGCCGCGGAAAACTAACTCGTCCGCCGGTTTAGCAGACTATTGTATGGGAGCCATGGAAAACTATATAGGGGATGAAGCCCAGGCTATATGATCTTAGCAGTGCTGTGTTAATTCCTTGTTTGTGTGACCATGTTGATGTAATACTAGTAGTACGTGTCTTGGTGCCCGGAGCGGCTGCGGCTCCGACCGTGGCATTCACAAACACAAGTTCTGGTGCAGTTATAGTCTTGGTCGCTTTACGTCGCTGCGTGCGTCAGGTGGATTTCAGGTGGGTTGTGGGTAAACGTCCCAAACTTTTCCAAGCTCAACAAAACTCGAGGCGAAAAACAAACAAACAAACAAACAGTCGAGACAAAATCAAAAAAAAGCTTTGAACGTCGTATCTGCATGGTCGCAATGTCAGAGTCAGTGTTATGATTTGACGTAAGAACAAGGTTTGACACTAGAGCTCTAGTTTGACACATAGCACATTTTGCCTGGGTGCTAACTTGTTACGTGATTTTGTCAGTCGGAAGATTTCAGATCGATGTGCTTTTTTTTTTCTAATCAATTCGTAAGAGCCTGATGTTGCCATCGATTTACGAAGAAAGTCGGCTCAATTGTTACTGTAGCAGCATCTCTTCACCCTAGGTCAGAAATATCAATGCTCGAGACAAGTATTGACTTCACTGACCCATTAGGAGAAGCAGGGGTTACGTAATCTCCAAGCAGATCCACGCCGGGCGCGAAAATCGTAGTATGCTAGCCAGAGAGGGTCCAGCCATCCAGAGAAGGTTCATAGCCCGGGCTATGAACCTTCTCTGGATGGCTGGACCCTCTCTGGCTAGCATACTACGATTTTCGCGCCCGGCGTGGATCTGCTTGGAGATTAGGGTTACGAAGGCTGCTCGGGAAATTCCCTACCCCATCCCTACCCCATGCTTGTTTATTGTGTTGAAAATTTGGAAACAGTTAAGTGTTTGGCCAAAAACTTGAAAAGTAAGTTGTGTAACACCGGTTATACTTTTCGAGCATGTGCGGGGCTTCTGTTTTTTGGGGTGTTTGTGTGCACATTTTTAAAGGCTTATTGTCGGAAAAGTATGTGTGTGTGTGGGGGGGGGGGGCACTTGAAAAACAGAGATGCTCAAAGAGAAGCACAAAAATACGCTAAAAAAAGATACACCTGTTTGAGGATTATGTATAAAAAGCCTCACTAGTAGCAGGTGTAAAACAATGACCCTTACCGGCTATATCTGCTTGGAGATCGCACAAACAGTCAATACTCGATGTTTGTGGTTAGAACACCGGAACTTGGAAGCAAACACGGTTTGCTGGACGAAAGCCAAACTTGCATTTTCCCGCGAACTCGCACCAAGACTGAAGCGTGAAAAGAAAAACATTTGCGTTTGCCAAACCGCGAATGAATATATCCGGCTAATGGACAAGTGGCGTGTGAATGATAGATTACTGAAACTTTCTTGTCTACAAACAAAATGGCTACAAAACTTCCTTCCACTCAGTCGGTCTAACAGACACAAAAACTCGTTTGTTATGAGAGCCGTTAACGTTATAGATCTTGAACACCCATGCACCTAGATTGATGCTATTCTGATCAACATTCATTGTCACTGATTCTTTTAAAGGTTGTTTACTCTATGTATACAACTTTTTAATTCCATGGATTTTATATAATTATAAGTCTTGTTCAGTTTTTTTCATTGATGTAATACTGTTTTGCTTTTAATCTATTCTGTAAAAAAATTAACGGCAATTCAGTACTGTCTACATTGCGTACCATGTGCTGCTATGTTGATTTTTGATAAAAGTTTGAAGGCTTATAAGTATTACTGCGAAATTATGGCTGTTAATGTTTCCTTCAGCAACGATTGCTACTTTTGTTTTGGTTCGTAGCTGGTTTTAAAGGAACAATCAGAACATTAGAAGTCGGATTTTCACATTCAATTTTTTAGTCTTTTCAATACATAGTAACTTTGAATAACACTTACCCCATTGCATGTCGACATTCATGGAGCAAAGATGCAATGTCGTTATGTGGTGAGAACTCATTGAATATCTGGGCGTTAATTTTTTGGTGGTCCCAACATTTAAAGTACACCTCATGCGGCTTGGCTACACGCTTCTTGAGTGGCTCATTCATGACACACTCGACTGTTTTACATAGCAGACTGCATTGTATTTGAGCGTGAGTTTTGAAGGTGAAATACAGAGCAAGCAGATGGGCGTTAGCGGCGCTCAAACATCAACTTGATCGCCGTGTTAACAGCTGAAATAATATTGACTAGTCATTGATACCCTCATATATAAATTGACTTGACTTAACAAACGAAAATGACTTATGACTAAATGTTCATGATAGGTGCAGCAAACATTGCTTTCATGTCGCTAGTTCCTCACCGCAACTGTGAAGTCGGAAATAGGCTAGATCCAGTCCAGACTGAAATGATGTTTTACCGACTTTGTGTGTATAATCATGTCATTTTAGCATCCACAGAGAGAATAGCGTAACGTGTTATTCATTTCTGCGCAATATGAAAATTTAAAGGGATCAAATTTAAATGACCTGAAATTCTAGCTCCGAGTTTTCTGCTGAAGTGTTTCATTTGGGGCAATTAACATTTGACTAAATATTCTGTTGTTTGAAGAGTCGACACTTTCGATGTGACATCTCTAAAAAAATAGAAGACCAAAATCCGAAATGTTGGAAAAGGAGGTCAAAAACCGTTCATTTTGGTGACCTCTGTCGGGAGAAATGTCCTGACCAATCAGGAGCCGCGTTGCTGTGGCTGTTCGGTCGGGGTGCACATCCGGGACCTTTGTTTGTAAATGTGTGTGGCAGAGAGGGCAAGCCGCCATTTTGGACAGCCCAGAATTGTAAATTTTCCAAATATTGGACATCTTCACTGCGTGTTTTCATGCCGAATCTGGGCCGAGGAGACCCAGTAAACCTCCAGGGGCTGTGAACAGGTGTCGACGGCGCCTTGTGCGGAACAGAGACCGTGGAAATCGCGGGATTTTTGCGGGAAAGCGCGATCGCCCGAGCGGCCCTGTGTCCGGGAAAAAATCTGTGTTGTTGATTTGCGCATCGCCATCATGCTGTCCGTCCGTGTCTGGCTGAGGTTAGCGATCCTTCTGTACGCCGCAGGTAAGCCTTCCCTCCTCTATTCCTCCCACAATCGCGCAGAAAATATTCTACTTTGCTTTAAAAGTGTTTTTTGAGGTAAACTTGAGGCGATCGTAGGGTTAGAAGATCCGGAATCGTCTAGCGTTATCCCCGCCTGCTGTCAGTCGCTTCTTCGGCCCTCCATCGCCCCTCTAGCCGCACAAACACCACCAACAACGTCCCCTAACCCCGCTAGACCCCGCCGTAACCACATTTTCCTCGGTCTACAGACTAAAACTGGCAGAGTTTACGGTGTGGGAGGGCGGTAGCTGGCTGTGGTGGTACGTTATAGGGTTGAGAGGTCATGTACACCAACATACTCCAACACAAAAGATGGGACACACATCGCTTATACACGGGTTTTCTCTGATCCTACCACCGAGCATAGCTCTCAAAAAAACACAGAAAATAACATCTCTATCTCATTAAGAAGCCTTGAAGGATAGTCTTGTGTTCATATGTTTGTTAGAGGCACAGAAGATGTTGAAAACAGGTTTCAAGGTCCCCAAGAGTGCAGAGTTTTGCAGGGATTCCTGAAGACTAAAATTATTTTTGTGCAAGTTGCCTGGGTTTCTAGCAGGCGGGTTGGAATTATGCGAAGTGCCCTCCCCAGAGACTTCTCGTATTGTGATTAATGAAAGAGCAGGGAAAAGACATGCAGGCATAATTTCATCCACAACAAAAGAAGATGGTGGAAATCACTGGAACGTTGCACGAATCTGGCGATATGGCTCCAGATTTTGTGCATAATGTCCTATCCAGCGTTGTTGTAAAAATGTGAGCCCTCCATTCATGTGACAGTGACTGAGTGAGTTGTGGCTGTTGCTATTGTGTGGTGTTACCACACGTGGAGCTTGGTAGCGTGGGTTTGCTCGCACACACCACGCTAGAACCCCAATCTTTCCCCTCGGCGCAAGTACGCAGACTTAGTTCCCCCAGTTCGGTTGATCGTGCAACGTATTTTGTTTCCACCTGATTCTTATCTTCACCTTCTACCTGCTTAAAGGGGGCCATTGTGCAGAGCGTACCTGTCCCAATGTTTGTACAACTCCCCAGTCGAGTTCTAGTCCCGCCAATGCTGTGTTCAACGCTAATGGCTATCACCCGACTCGACGATAAGGGACTGAATGTTTTGCAAATGCAATAAATGAAATCAGCATTACCCCAAGTGGGTTGTCATTGGGATATTGTGGAAGAGGGGAAAAAATCAATTCTTGCTCTGGGATTAACCGAGGACTAAGGTGGAGTAACAGAAGCAGGCTCTTTGGCCTTGAGGAGTTTATCCAATATTGGCGAGGTCAACCTCTTAAACAGACTGGAACCCAGGGATGGTGATGTGAGGTCAAGTTGGAGCAGGACTCTTCTTAAGAATCTAGAGGTGGTTTGGAGGGAGAAAACTCAAACAAAAAAAGAAGCAAATTGTTGTAGTTTTAAGTAGAATTACCTAAATTTGAAAATTTACCAGGTTTTTAACAGTGATGACTGCAGAAGGGAGGAGGAACCTAGGTGCTGTGCCATTTAGATGATTAGTCCATGGCTTGGGGAGAGGTCTGAGTTGAATTGTCTTCAGCTACCATAAGTTTGGGAATAGAAAGACTGAAGTGAACTCAAGGTCTTGCATATGTAAATGTGCCCATGTTATCATATTTCATTTGTTTTTGACAATTTATTTAACAATTTATTCAACAGTTAACACTTTTCGTTAGGGTTATTTGTTCTTTAATCCACCACTTTACTCTGACAAGTTTACGTTTGCTTCACAGCAGGTTAGTCCATTATTTCTCATGGATGGCTTCTTCTTGTGCATATTTAATCCCTCCATCCCAGCTAGTATTTGTTTATGCAAGCACACAGGGGCAATAAGGGCTGAGTAGTTGGTACTATTCACAGCAATCGACCCATGCATTTCTGACAAGTAATGAATGACCTGGTGTTGATATATTTGTGTTGGGAGTTTAAAAGTCTAACACTAGAAGGCAGGTCGGTGACACGGGCCAGGTAAAGTGTCACGGAAAGCTAGCGACTTTTCCTCACTGGTCCCTTTTGTTCTGTCGTAAAAGGCATTGTGTTTCGGCCCTGGCCTCAGTCCAGTGGTTGAAGTTGAACTTGTCACAAAGCAGCAAGCAGAGGTTTTATCTTAACATGTAAGAGTCCTGAAGCCAAATCATATCTGACTAAAGTGGTTTTATAGTTTCTCTCTCCAGGGTTTAATGATACAAGACTTGAAATTCCGTCTTTATATTACCACTTCATACGACATAGCATTATTGCATTGCACTGAAGGAAAAGGATGATGTTTTGTCTCAAACGTTATGCTTTGAGTTCAATGGTAGAAATTTAAAACGTTTGGTTGTACCATGCCTACCTTTTGAGGCAAAATTGCAAGTTCTTTATGTTTTTAAAACTTAATCAGGCACTTCTTATTACGTTTCATTTAACTTGCAAGAATGATAACCCTACTCTTTGAGCACTTTGACACAAATCATAACTTGTGAAATGAATCACATCTTTGTTAATATAAAGAGTGATTGAGAACATTAGTTGACCTAATTATAGGAAAGTTTTGACTGACAGCGATATAGTAGGTGACAACAATTACACTTTTTTCTATCCCCTGCAGTTGTTAGAACAGCTGAAGTTGTTTCATTCAATTCGTACAGTTGATTTCCCCCCCTAAGCTGAGTCAGTAGGACTTGGTTGTAAATGTGTCACTCAGTAAAGGACAAGTTCAAGGTTGGCATACCCACCTGCCCCTCCTAGCAGCTGCAGCAGCTCGTTAACCTTAAGAAAGGAAAGAAACGATTCCTTCAAGGTCGTGCCAGCTGAACTAGGTCCTTGTCCTCTTGAGTTATGTTAAAAAGAAGCAGTACACTTAACCCAGTCCAATATTGTGTTACTGTAGAAGTTTAAATGTCCGCAGTCATTTAATTTTCGTGGTATTCACTGTGAGATCTCGAAATCATGATGTGCATATCTAATTCCATAGTTTTATGACTGTACTACAGAATTTTGAATTCCTTGTGCGAAAACCTCCATTTCCCTTCGTCCACAAAATTAAGTCCCCGCAAAAGTGAACAAATTACTATACGTTACCAGTAAGCAGTGCCAATCCAATCTAATCTATGTTACTGTAAGTTGTGGAATATTTGCGGCCGTTTTGTGTTCCCAGTGACACTGCAAATATGTCCTCTCTCTTGCATTGCACTCCCCTCCTACTGTGAAATTAGTTGTCTTGTATTTTTCAGTGTAAACCCCTATCTTCTGCACCCTCCCTCCTTGCCCAGTCAAAGCTATTCAACAGTTCGTTGGCTTCTTATTCCTATTTCTAAGAATAAATCCTCCAGACTGTAAAATTTCTTGAATATTGAAAACCTTCTCTTTCTTGCTCCAAAAACGGTTCAGGTTTCATATTGGCTAAAAACATATGTTCAGCTTTATTTGCAGATAATGACAAGCCTCTAGTGTTGCACTCTGTGATCTTGTATGATAATGTAACTCCCAAAGGACATGGGCTGAGTAAGGACAGCAGTAGGGAATGGCGGAGCTTCAGGAAGGAAAAAAGGAACAACATTTTTCATGATGAGCTTTTTTTACTTTATCTGAAAGGCGCAAGATATTATTTTTTTACTTCTTTAGTCTTATATAGCTTGGTTTCGGTTCCATACTTTTTTGCTCTCCCAATTTGTCTTTTACTCCTAGCATTAGTAATGTCAAACAAAGGTGTAACTTAAGACCATAGATGCCATACATTTATTTCCTAAATGTTCTTCTATATTTTGAAGTTAAGATTCAAGAGGTCAAGAGGAAAACAGAGGGCTGGGAAGAAAACTTAACTCTGACTCCCTGAAACTCTGTGTACCAAAACTCTGTTTTCATGTTCGTCTTATAATTCAGCTTATTGTTGGAAAATCCGAAAACCAATGAGTTAAATTAGTGTGGCCAAAAGTTAACTTTATCTTTCCACATGTTACTCATCTGTTATTTTGAGTGGGAAAGTCACTCAGACTGCGGTGTTTTTGGTTGGAGTGAGGGCATTCGAGCAAAACAGAAAAACAGTCATCTTTGGCTCAGGCTTGCACAGGGCAGTGTACGTAAACAGTGTGTAAGTGGAAAGACTTGCCGAGTGTTTGATATGGGTACAGTCGACCATGCAGGTGGAAAAACTCCCCGGAAAGGCTTTCCTGAATTCCTTTCTGCTGGCTTCACATAAAAAGAAAGCTGACTTTAAGTCAACAACTGGAAATAATGTCATAATCTTTTTCATTGCCAGCTAAACAGGTTTTTAAACAAGCAATAAAAGATTATTTGAGAATGTAGACAATGACATTGCTGCACTGTAATTAAATTGATTTGTTTTAACTGTATGGTTAAAGTCAAAGTAGGTCAAAGTGTAAGGCTTTTTGAATTGTATTTACGATGTATGAAGGTCATGTGAATATAGTACGCTCTGTGTATTTGAATTTTTCTAAAGACTATTCAATAAAGGGAGAGAGCTAGAAAAAGGTTCTGTCCCACTATACAAAGATAGCTGGAAAAGTTTTATGGGATTTTTGAAGCATATTTGAAGGTTTCTTGATTTTTTAAAGGGTTTGGGAGTCTTTTGCAGGTGTCAGGTGTGTGTTTAGTGCCCTTGAGCATGATGACAAGAAGATGTGTCAGCAGTCCTGTTAGTTTGGTATGGAGTATAGAGTATACTCACACAGGTGCAGAGGGGCCTTGGGAACATGGTTTTGTGTGGAGAGAAGGGATCAGGCTGAAAATCTTACGTGGCAAAGGTTTGAAAAATGCGGGAGCTTGAAGTACCAAAAAGTCAGCTAGGAGACACTGTAAATGTTAACATTTTTGCAGTGAAATTCGGAGTGTAATCAAGTGTTATGCTTATGTGTGATTTGTTTGAGATGGGTAAATCGCACTAAACTTTGTACTGTCTTCACACCTCCATGTTCATATTGTATGTTATTATTACACATATCTCTTGGATTGGGAATCAAATACTGTATCCTACATGTGTAGGGCAAGTAGTTGGAACATTTTCTTTCTTAGGTCTTCCGAAGATGTTGGGAATTTCTGTGTGTTTTTCTGTTTGACTCAACCCAAGAACGCAGCTGCCTGGCCTATTCACTATTGTGGTTTTTCCTTTGACTCAAATTTCTACATAACAAAGTAGGGACAAAAGCAGGGCATTGCCTTGTCAGGTTGGGTCAAAGGGCATTGTTCTCAACAAAATGATACATCACATCTTTGATGTGAAGCTACTGAATCGTTTCTCCCAACAGTGTCTATATGGTGTAGACTTGAAGCAGGCTCCGCTGCAGCCAGCTTACAGCAGCTCTTCTGCTTGGTACCATGTAATGTGTACCTAAACTCACAGTCAGGTTCAAGTCCGGGGGTTCAGGTTTAGGTCCGGACTTATAAGTCCGAATCTGAACCCGAACTCGAACAGTCAGTGGTAAACGCAAAAGCTCAGTAATGAACACAAAAACAGGATGTTTTCGTCTTTTTATAGATCTAGCATAGATTTATCAACTATAGAACTTAGAAGGTTTTAGATGGTTTATAACAAAAAGGAGAATATGAGCAAGAGATTTTATTTGCAAGTCAGAACGTTTAGATTTTTTTTGACTTGAACCTTAACATTTTTACAAGTCCAGTTCAGGTCCAGGGTTTAGGTATGCAGCACTAGTGCCATGTGGTCTTATGGCTTGTGTTTAACCTTGAGCACACTGAAGTAGGCATTTGGCACCCATTCCCCATTGGTTACAAAGTTAAACAGCTGGGAGAAGGTTAAAAATTGTCAAGCATCAGAACACAGTAGCAAGCAGGAAATGGCACCTTAGATTTCATGTTATTGCCATCATTTCAATTGCAACCTAAAAATACTGCAATTTTTTTACCATGCAACAAAGTTGAAGTGCCACGAACCCAAAGAAATTTACAGAATGTGAAGAGAAAGGAATAGCAATAGCCAGAAAGGTTACAATTTACAAGTTACTTATGATTTCGCATGAAATAATTGTGAATTATTCCAGATTGACAAAGAACATGGACATTTGGGATATGGTTTTCTGATTACCATGCCAATATCAACAACATAAGAGTGAACTGAAGTCATTGTTTACAGAAGCCCTCAGAAATTTCCCGTTTCCTTTGAGTGAAACCACTAAAAATGCAGGAGAACATTGTTGTAAGTCACTTGAAATATCCACCTGCATTTTGCAATATGTAAACAACGTAACAATATTATTCAGTCTTGTTATGATGAATCATCTATCGACAAAAAATTACCAGCAAAGTGTTTCAGACCCTGAGGCAAAGTAATTACCAGTAAGCTTCGAACGGAAGAATTTTAATTGCGAGCCTGTTTGTGTGTTTGTTTGAACAAGGTGTGCAGGTAACCGTGACAAGTGGATATTTTTGGTGGTCAGGTTGTAGGAATTTCTGTAGTAATCCTTGTGAGGGGTTTTCAGGAAGCCTGCGTTTTTTCATGGTGACGTAGACCTTGGAGAAAGCGGTGTAGGTTTTCATGTCAATAGCTTCATAACAGTGTTGGAATTTTGAAAAGAAATTGTAGAAATGCCTACTTCTTTATACCTAGTTATGTAACCAATGTACAAAGATCTGAGCAAAATCTGTTGTCTATGATATTGCAAGTTGTCTGAAATTTTGCTTGTAGTTGTATATCTATACACACAAGCCAATGTTTCAGCCCTACCTAAACATGGACTGTACAGTATTTCTGGTATGGTATTAACATACTTCATTGTGATTCATATAATCAAGATTGAAATTTCTTACCTTGTAAAATCTTTAAAAATGCAGACAATTACTGAAGAAATTTTCAGGAAGGTATTTGAAGCCCCCATGTGTACACATATGTTCAGATTGGGGCATGTTGCCTTTAAGTACATAAAGCACAGTTTATAACATGTTTTATACTCAACCAAGGCTATTCAACCTTACACACTTGGCAAGGAGGCCAGCTTTTGTGAATAATGTTTACGGTTTCCTTTAAACTGGGCACTAAATGTTTTTACTACTGTAGGAGTGAAAAATTCTGGATAATGTAAACTGCCATGAGTAGGGAAAGGGCAGAGGCCAAATGTGTTGTGACATAAATAAAAGATTATGATGAAGGAAAGGCTTATATACTCTCTTTATCTTAGTATTATGAAATATGGAATTGACTGTACAGGGCTAAAAATACTATTTGCAATTTTTTACTAGGTGCACCTAGATATTTGTGTTACATAGTATTGTACAGTAGTGTTAGAAAAATAATAAATTGCTATAGAATATTTTAGATGCAAACTCTGAAGAGAGGCAGTAAGGTTTTTATTTAGGTTTTGCCGACATTCTCCTTTTTTATGTTGTGCACAGTGCACCCATATTTTGTTCAGTAGATCTATAAATAATCTCAGTGATTTGTTGTAAGTACATTCTGAGAAACGAAGAGTTGACTTGTTTGGGCCTAAGTGAGTACCTGGCTCCACTGAAAACCTTAATCTGTCCTAAGAGGCCGCCTTCTTCAGAAAGGTGGAGCCGAGATTCTTATCTCTGAGATTAGCCCAATTGTTCTTAGGGGGGTGAAGGTATTGTTTCATTTCTCATTAGCCGATTCTTATCTAAACAAACAGCTGTTTTTACAATGCTTTGCTTCTTTTAGGACTATAAAATGGCCATTACAATTTCTGGGCTGTGCATTTGGCATTGAGGCTGTGATTCATCTACAGCATTATCCAAACCAGTCACCATTAAGACACTCATTTCTGCTTTTGGGGCTCAAAAGAATATTTTCTTCATACTTGCACAGGTGCAACTAACATTGAAAATCACCTGTTTAAGACAAATTTTAGCAGTACCGCTGTACCATTTAGATTTTAGGATTACATTGAAAACGTGTTCATTTCTATTTGATACAAAAAAGCCACATATACCTATGATTGCATGATAAGGTGCAAGTAGACATCAGAAACTACAATTTTACCTGCCCTAACCTACATATGCAGGTAGTATTTCCAGCTTTGCTATTAAAGAACACTTCTCTTCAAGTCAAAGTGTATTTTCCTGATGTTCACTGCCTGGTTATGATAAAGGCAGTCAAATCTATGGGAAACTAATTATAAGAAAGCATACATACATCAGTCTGTGATTATTTTTTCGGAGTTGTAAATCATTTCCAGACTGTATGAAGTCAACCACCTCCTTCCAACACAGGTTGGGCTAAGACAGACAAGGGGTCGTTGACCATAGCGTTTGTTGTCCTATTTCTGCCAGTTTGCATAAGAGACGGATTTATAGTAGAGTCCAAATCACATGCTTGAACTGACAATCATTTGCCTTTTAACTTTTCTTTGCTTGAAGGTTGTCTGGTTGTCTCAAAAAAAAAGTTACAGGTTGGTGGTTTAGTCTGTGAAAAGGAAAGGTATAATTTTTTGATAGAAATAATCTTAAGTCAGAGTTATGTAAAGCTTTACCTTGACTTTGGGTGAAAGGAGACAGGTTCACATGGTATGGGGTACAAGGAAGTAGGCCAACGTGTTGTATGGCTCAAAATAGCCACCTGTAAAGTTACAGGAAAATTTCTGAGGTTGTAGAAAAAAATCACATGCTGTAAATGCCTTTCGTGGTGATTTGATTTCATGTTAGGGAGAAAATGAAGTGTTTGCTGGGGTTTTCAGGGGGTTGAACCAGTATGTCGGACAATTACAAGACATAAGAAATTTCACATTGATTTTAAGTTCATGGTGAAGAGGTGACAGCCCAAAAAAATGTGAACACGAAACCACTGCAAACAATTGAATATGTACAGTCATTGAATATGTACAGTCAGGGCTCGAAATTCAGTTTTGGGAATAGGTGCACTGGTGCACCCAACCTAAAAAATTGGATGCACCAAAAAATTTTTGGGTGCACCACATAAAATAAAGTAGAATGTAACTATTGTAAGCAAAACCTAATGACAAACCTTACTGTTCCTCTTCATGCGCATTTGGCACGCGATCTCGACACGCAGTTTTGAAGCTTTCAAAATCGAAATTAACTCAAATTCTAACATCAAAATCTTAAACAAGTACTACAACAAAGATTTTATTATTTTCTTACACTTAGATGTCAAGAATATGCTGTCTACTAGTGTGCAGTGATACCTTTACACATTAAACCGTACGAAAATATTTGGGTGCACCAGTGCACCCACAGTAAAAAAATTAGGTGCACAGCTCCAAAATTGGGTGCACTGGGTGCACATGCACCCAGTATTTCGAGCCCTGACAGTATATTCTAGTGTAAGAAGTTAGCACTACCTCCAAAGTTTCTTTTATGAGTTGCACACACACATTCTTCTAAACTTGCAAGTAAAAACCCATACCACATTGGTCAGTGATTGTTTTGATAAGTCATAATCCTGTAACAATAACATAAAGATAAAGCCTTGCCAATGCTTGTGTCTTATGACTAAGAGCACAATATGCGCACATGCTTCTGAACTAGCAAGTCACTACCATCCTTGGTCGGTGATTGTTTTAATAAGCAAGTCATAATCCTGTAACAATAACTCGATAACACAGGCCCTGCCAACACTAGTCCGGAAGTTTCTGCCCAGTCCCACAAAAGTCTACACATGCCACGGAACTGCCAAACCCTAATCCTCGGTTTCACTGGTGCAACAAGTGGCGCTCACACGGCTGCGTATTTACACTAGGGGAGGCTCTCTGCCCCCTACTGGGCTTGGAATGTAAATCGGCCGCGCTGGTTTTATGGTTGGCGGGGTTGGCATACCGCTGGGCAGTGTCTGGCAGCCTTGGCTCAAGTTCAAAGTGGTGGGGGTGAAGAAGGGGTCAGATGGTTCCTATGGTGGAAACAGAGCACTGGGATTGGAGCAGTTTGTCCTCACCTCATTTACTGGCCCACATTTCTACATTGGTGGAGATGCTTCTTTTGGCAATGCCTCGAAGCTGGTGTGTTACGCCCAAGGGCGGTTATACAGGCTATATAGATACAGAACGCCCCCCTTACAATAAATTTCGCGATGGTTTTAAGTTTGCGGTGAAGAGGTCACAAAAGAAACGTGGACATAAAACAAAGTTGCAAACATTTGAACATGTACAGTAGTTTAAAAAGTTAACAAAAAGTAGTGCCATAGTAGATAAGGGTAACTAGAAGATCAACTTGAAAACATAGCTTAAGTAAGGGGAAAGACTGATAGTGAAAGTGGTCTTTTTGATCAGTTAAGCTCAAACAAACTCAATGGACAGTTGAGCTACTCTTCTACCGGTCGTGACAGAGAAGACAGACGCTATGTACGTACAGTATTTACAGGTTCATTGTACTGGGGAAAGTACAATGAACAGTGGACTCTTTCCAGCAGCGTGAATGTTGGTTGAACGATACAGCCAGGATTCAAACTCACGACTTCTTGGTTCAGAGGCAGGGTCACTGAACTATGCACCGTACCTTGGTACATGAAGTTTCCTGGAGTGAATATGTTATATTCAAGTTTCTAAAGAGTGTTTCAAATATAGAGGACATCCTGAAAATTGATAGTATACTACTACGTATAGAAAATTGTATCCATGCTCACAACTTGCTCTTACAATAGATCATCGTTTTGTTGTAATACTTAAAAAAAAACAGGTGATATTGTAGAAAGGCTGCCCAAAAGAATGTTTCCTGTGCATTTTATAGATCAATACAGCAAACGCAAATCCACATAAACCCATAATCTCAGAATATAGACCAGGTTAGGTACAGGTAGACATCAGAAATACCTGCACAGCTCCAATTTATCCTGCATTGACCTGCATATGCAGGTGGGATTTCCAGCCCTACTTTTACATAAAACCCAATCAGGTTCTTCAAAGTCATTGTCAGCGTGACCATGGTAGGCTAGCGCTGCAGTCCTACCCAGGTGTCGGTATGTCTGTGATCTTGCTGAAAGCCCGTAACTCGAACCAGGTCTTGTCTTGCCCTGCTGTCAATGAGCCAGGCCTCCTTGCCAGAATAGCCCACACCTGGAAGGCCAGGAAAGAAAGCCAGTTTTGTGCATCCCTTCTGATTAGTGTCTGGCCTCCCCCCCCCCCCCCCCAAGAGATTTCAGTGTTGTACCTAGCATAGGAAACCCCTATACTGTGATTTGAACCCCCTTTTCAACCAGTGTAGAGGGTTTTTTTTCTGGGGAGAACGCTATGACCCTTCGTGAATCTTAATAAGATATTGCCTAAGATTTGGTTTTAGAATAAGGCTTTAACAGAGGTAAAGTTTTACTTCACAAAAGTGAAAAGTGACGATCCTCAAAATACAGGGAAAAGAATCCCATGGGGTTATGACTTTTCAAAAATATTCTGGGGGAGGATGCAGCCCCCCTCTCCCATATACAGTCTTATCTCTGGTTTGTCCTTTCAATTGTAATTTTGAATGATCCGAAAACCAAAGAAATGAATTGGAATGGCCACATGAATAGGAGACATGGAGCTAGCTTATACCCCCTCCCAAGCACTTGTTGGGCATCCATGGTTAGATGTTATGCCACCCAAACCAAACGGTTAAATAAAGTAAATAGCTGAAACTGAAAGGGTACCGGCCTGCTTGCAAGATCGTGGCTGAACATGCAAAATATAGGAAAACATTTACACACAGACAAGCTGTGTACAGTGGGCTTTGGTCTTTAATGCTCCAAGTTTTGTGGGCAAGGTACAAGCCAAGTTCTGATGACCTTGGCAATGGAAAGTTAAATCTCTGGGTATTTGGTGGTGAGAATGGACTGTACCAAGAGGCATTCAAAGCGAGGGGGTAAATCAGAAAAACAC
This sequence comes from Branchiostoma lanceolatum, assembly GCA_035149815.1. NCBI lineage: Eukaryota > Metazoa > Chordata > Leptocardii > Amphioxiformes > Branchiostomatidae > Branchiostoma > Branchiostoma lanceolatum. The sequence continues at coordinate 11,260,326 of CM068877.1, read as the reverse complement.
TGTGCCAAGAGTATGAATCTTTCTCCATATTGTACAAGAAAGTTGGAGAATTATGATCGAAATGTATAAAAAAAAGAAATCTCGACCAGTATATGCATATGTTGTATATACCACCTGACCAAAATATCTTGGGAACCAAGTGCACTAGCCCTTCAGCTGTGACCTTGCTCTTGTCCTTGAAGACTTGTTATTTGACAGGTAACCTTGATTTTAGAATGGTTTATTGACTGGTCATGTAGCAAAACCATTCTAAAGTGGTTTTCAAATATAGTGCTTCAAATCACAGTTTTACTAATAGGGTTCAAAATAGCTCTTCATTGCATGTAGGTTATTTGCCATGTATGACTAAGTACTGCACTACAGCATTGTTTCAACTTTTAAATCAAAACACCACAAAAGCCTCATTTTTCCTCCTACCGTAAAATGAAATGACTGCAACGGTAGATGAATTTACAGTAACTTCTGACTTGTATAGGTAAGATTTGTCAGTACCACTCAAGTATGCACAAGAAGTGCATTTCGAGCTGTGCTAGTTAAACCAGGGTGTGTCTTTCCTTCCTGGATCAGAAGATGGTTGAGGACCTTAGTTCAGGGCATCAACTAATTTTGGTAACACAAATTGGGTCCTCTGCATTTTGCTGTCACCTGTGACAAATGGAAGTCTCTGTTTTCGGGCCCAAACGTCCACTTCAATCAGCTTCTCTGAGCAAGGTGAAGGTGGTTAGAGCTTTCGTTTGTAGTCTTCTGGGTGTCAGTCACTGTCAGGGTGGCGCATGGCGGTCCAGTGGTGGGACACGCCCCCTCCTGAGTTTGGAAGGTTATTTTGTATTTTTGGAACACAATTGGCTGCAATTTTAGGGGAGTTAAGCTTTACATTTTGCCTTAAGTTGTATTCTCAAGAGACAAGAAAATTATTCATTAGAAAAACCTGTTTTTGAAAAGTGGTATCTATAGTGCAGGATGACGTTGATCCATTCGTGAAATGATAGGATCTCCGTGTTCTTTGCCAAATGAATTTATCTGACAATGTTCCCCAACCCGAAGAAGAATAAACAAAAGCAGGCACGCAGCATGGTAGCAGCTGGTAATATTACACCTGTCACACCTAACCTATGTACATCTAATTAAGTGTTGTTTAAAACTTAGTAAAGATGCTCCTAGTTTATTGTCCTTGTGTCACAGGTTACAGCCAATCAGAAAAAAAAATGATTTAAACAAATTTCCGTGTGTGTTTGACCAGTGTGAACATCATATCTTGTGTATTGTCTGTTGGTTTGTTAAGTTTATTGTCCATATGTCACGGGTTACAGCCAAGCAGAAAAAGTGACCCAAGGGTTAAAACAAATTTTCCCGTGTGTTTGTGTAGGTGTGAGCCTGTGTGCGGCGGTGGACACGACGTGTGAGTTCTTCGATAATACCGAGTGCGAGCACCCGGAGAACTGTAACGCCACCTCCAGGTTCGTCATGTGTAAGGACGAACAGCAGCAGGACGAAGGCAAGAGGAGCCACTGTTACGCACTCTGGAAAAACGAGTCCAACGTCATAACCCTTGTCAAGAAGGTAAGATTAATCTTTTTTTAAATTATATGCTGTCGTTTTATGTAAAACAATTTAGGAAAACGAATCAGAAAACCTATGTTAAACCTTCTCCCTGCTGCCTAACTCTGTAACCAATAGAAAATTGGGTGCCAAACAGCTACGTCAGTGTGATAAGGGTTAAGAAAGTTGGTTTGCTTTGGATGCCTATTAGTAGCATACATCGCAGTGACTTGAGGCCACTCGATTACTTAGCAATCCTAAAATTTGTTTTAAGGTTTATAAAAAAACAAATCTAGGAAAAACGAGTCCAATGTTATAAGTCACGTCAAAAAGAAGAAAGAAATGAAATTGATTTTGCCTTATATCTATTCAGACTGACAAAGAAGAGCAATCACAAGTAACGAAGAGGATAGAAAATTGCTTCCAAGGAGTTCAAATATTTGAACTTGAATTAAGTACATTTTCAAAGTCCCAATCCAATTATAACAGTAGCAATCCACAAAGCAACCCAGATGTGTCACCTAAGATTTCATTGTTGAACTTGACAAGTAGGTTTATTGGATACTGTTGGAGTTACGAAGGTCAAGGTAGCCTTCAGTGCTATTGGACATCTAGCAGTTAGGCCTAGAAAAATTAAAGTTGTGTTTCCGATTACAGTCCTAAAAAAATTAGGGTCGGTAGGTAGGGGTTCCTTTTTTAAAGATTTCGGCCGAAGGTGATCTAACAACTGTTAACAATGTAAAATTGAAATGCATCAGGACGCTGTTAGTTTCAACATCATTTTTTAATTATACAGTGATGTATTGCACAAGCATAATTTTATACTGCAACTTAAATGAGTAGCACATGTTGGAAAATGACTATGTAACGTTTTCCTCCTTCAGATTGAAAATTTTGTGTCCCTTGCCAATGGTTGATCCAAAAAGAACACGGTCGGCAGGATTTTGCTATTGACGGTCGGGTAACCGGAAAAACACAACATTTTATTCCTAGGCCCCATAGAAGGAAAGTGATCTCAGAAATCTGCTGATGAGCGGGCTTTGTTGACAGCTTCTGATCGCTGGTTGTGCTGAAACTGGAAAAAGAATGATGGCTCCCTCTGTAGATATTGGCTACAGGAGCTGTTAAACAATTGGGCTGTCCGTAGTGTTCGACTTCGCTATATTGATGTCAGGAAGCCAGTTTTGACACCCTGGCGTGATAAGGCCATGTCAATGAAATTTGTTCGTTCCTGGATTTTGAGAAGATAATCTTGAGCTAGGAAATCAACATGAAAACAGAGTCAGAGGGGAGGTCTGTATTTTGGAACATACAGTTTCAGGGAGTGCACATAGTTGGATTCATGTTTTCTTTAGTTGCTTGTTTGGCAGGTAAACATGCAATTCTCTTCTGCAAGTTCTAGACTTGTACCATGACCTCCCAATGAAGTTGGTCCATATAGCTAAGTTTCTCAATGTTTTTCAACATTTGACTATTCCTTGCCTTGGTGTCCAAAGAATGGGGTCGCTAGTCCGAGCAAGCCAGTTTTATATCTTGACTGTGTTGTTGTTTCAGGGTTGCTGATTGGACGATAACGACGGTTACAACAAGTCGGAGTGTTACATATGTTTATATGTTGACTGTTATGTTGTTTCAGGGTTGCTGGTTGGACGACAACGACTGTTACGACAAGTCGGAATGTTACGAGCATGAGGAGCAACCAGAAAACGGGATGTTCTACTGTTGCTGTGAGGGGAACCTCTGTAACCAACACTTCGATCACATCCCCATCCCACAGCCAGATAGATCAACAGCAGGTACGTCGTTTTGTTTGTTTATTTGATTTGCATAACTGGTAAACCACCTCATGGGGTAACACGCCAGGTTTGTACTGAAGAATACAAGCTGCATATCCATACAGATTTATTTGTACTCAAATCAGGAAGAACCCCTGCTCTTTTCGATAAGGGTGGTGGGTTCTTTAACATATTATTGAGGTGTGGCTCTCTTCAAACTCTTGGCCAAGTAAAGTGAAGAAATAAGGGTAAAAAGTTCCTTTCCCAAGGGTACAACATTGGGGCCTGCTAGGGATTCAAACCCATAACCTTTGGATCCCAAGTCATTAATCCTGACCAAAAGACCACTTCGGCGCCTTACGTAATGCTGCATTGAGATATGTTTAAGAATGTATACCTTTGTAGGGCTTAAGTTTACGGCGAAGAGCTTACCGCGAAAACCTCCAACATAAAACCACCGCGAACATTTCTGCATCAATCCAGCATATTTCCCAGGAATGGATCGTAATGCCTACAAAAACAGTGTGAGGTAGTCTCAGCTGTGGCGGTTGTTTTACCCCTGAAACGCCGAAGTCTCCCCCACACTGCCAGGTCTGTTGGAATCTCCGTTCCAGTTTTGATGAGAGTTTGGTATAAAAATACAGGCAACATTTGGGCTGTATTAGTCTGGGCCTGATGTCAGCCACCAGATCAAAGTGAGAATGTGGGGTGTTATTGACTGTGGTGCCAGGTCACATAAGGCCAGGTAAACCTGATAGTGTAGGCCAGTCCAGGGTGAATTGTTGCTTCTCGGAATCATATGGATAATCTTAAACTGGTAGATGAAAAGATTATTTTAAAAAACAGTGTAGATGATTTATTAAGTTAATGCCAAGCTAAAAGGTCAACATGAAAAAAGAGACAGAGAATCTTTGATTGGCAGATAAAAAAAACAATGACAAAAACAGCGTAGATGGTTTGAAACTTCATAACTTTTGCTTGTTGGCTGGTAGATTTTTAAAGATAATGTTAACCGAAAGATCAACATGAAAAAGATTTTAAAAAACAAAAACAGCATAGATGATTTAAAACTTTATAACTTTTGTTTGTTGGCTGCTGGATTTATAAAGTTAATGCCAAACTAGAAGATCGACATGAACAGAGAAAAAGTCTGATTCAAGTTTTCCTTTCATCCTTCTGTATTTATCTTGCTAAACGTTAACTTTAACCTTAAGCACTCTGAAGTAGCCATTTGGGACCCAATTCCATAAAATTGGTTACAGAGTTAGGCAGCAGGGAGAAGGTTGAAATGTCCACAGTGCAAAAATAAAGTAGAAAGAAAGCAGATCTTAAGAAACAACATGGGTAAATTTTGAATTATGAAGATTTGACAAGAGTTTGGGTAAGAGAAGATTTGAAACTTGACATGTTTTGCTTGTACAGTGTAACTTATTTGTTGATTGCCTATTTGTTATTGTTTTCTCCAGAAACACCACGCACGATTCCGATAGACAACAACAAGGAGTTGTTCCGGTCGCTGATGTATTCGCTGTTCCCCATCTGTGGGATCGCTCTCGTGGTGGCCGTCACTTTCTATATGTACAAACGCCACAAGTCGGAGCACATACAGGTGAGCACTACCCACGCGTACAGTACGCACTTAGACCACTTTCTCTGGACTATCCCAAGGGCTCTTTCTGGAGGTAGAACTTTGATTACGTTCTGTATAATATCTTTGCCAAGAAGGTCAAGTTTTAACTTGTATTTCTTTGTTAGGTGATGTTAAAGTCAGAGGATAGCTCAAAACGTCAGATTTTTGTGAAAATAAGAAACTGGTTTCCCCAAGTATCTTGTCCTTTTCTTATCCTTTTTTTATATTCCTGAAAAGAAATCCAGAAAGAGCCCTTAAACTTTGATAGGTAGCTTGATACTTCCTATATTTCGGACAATTTGATATTGTCAGTCCCCTTTCCTATGGAAGGATGTTTGCACATAAATGTCACAACTCATCTAGAAGAAGAAACACTGCCGCAATGTTGGTGGGTGGGTAGATGCAAGATGGCTACCAGACATATATCCAGTTCTGTTTCCTATAATCATGGTCTCAGTGACCTAAAAATAAATTCTGCGAGGCCCTGGAAACAATACATGACTGAGAGAATCAAGGTATAAAGAAAACACCAACCAGAAAATTCAAAGCTTATGATTCTGAGAAGTAAGTATAATATTTTGCTTTCTAAACATGTAGAGGCAAAAAAGAGGCCGATGTTAAAATTTGATACTTTTTGATCTGAAAAATCACATAAATCTTTAACACACCAACATAGCGGACTTTAGATAACATCATAGTCATGTGACAGCGAACACCCTGTTAGGAGTAGAACTTAATACTTTCATGAAAAAAAGTAGACAGACAGCAAAACTAAGATTTTGCTTGTTCTCACAGTGTTTTACACGGCACAAGACCGAACACGTGCAGGTAGGGCCGACGTTACCTTCCGTAGCTTCGCTCTCTGTGGTTGTGATCAGTCCGTGTTGCTAGGACGCCCTTTTGCGTGATGTTTTTTACGCTAGCGCAAATACTCGCTTGAACCACGATCAATTCATTTCCTTGGTTCTTGGACATAAAAGTGAAAAATCTCTAGCAAAAGGACAGGAGGAAAACAAAGGGCCTGGAGAAAAATCTACAAAATAACTCTTTTCCAAAATTGATTTCCTGGTTCAGCAAATTTATCTTTTTCAAATCCGAGAACCAACAAGTGGAATTGATGTGGCCGTACGCTGCTAGTTTTGTTTAGCTTTCTTATAAAGATGATTTCTTCTTCCATTGAAGTGAATGTGCTGATGATCACAGACATATTATTCTATGGCAATTCTACAGATTTCCTTGATTTCCTGAAATTTATCAATTTTTTTCTTTTGCAAAATGATTATTGTATGGTGAATATGCAATGATGGACAAGAAGAGGGATGGGGGGAGTTGTGTTGTCGGTGTGCTACAGTAGCTGGTGAAGTCTCCTATGATAGCACACAACTTCAGTCCCATCCAACCCTTTCTTGTCTACATGTGTATGTATATGTGTGTGTGTGTGTGTGTACATGTGTGTTTGTGTGTATATATGTATGTTTGTGTATGTCTGTGTGTGGGCATGCTTGCTGTGTGTATACATGCGTGTGTGTATGCTTGCTGTGTGTATAGATATGATCAAATGTGTGTGTGCATGCATGCTGTGCATTTGTACGCATGCATGTGCATGTGTGTGGCCATTTGTGTACACACACACGTGCGTTTGTGTTTGTGTACTGTAATTCTTGTTTCTTTCACTGTAACTTTAAGTTCACTGTTTTCACTGTCGCCTCTGGACCGTGAACTTATCATCACAGTGAAAAACCTTTTTATGATTCTTTCACACATCCTTTCTGTGAATCACTTGCTACCACCGTGAAGTTAAAGTTCAGTGAAAATGTCACTTTTTCTTTCACCGTGAAATTTTGCTACCGTGAACTTAAAGTGAATTACAGTATGTGTGAGTATATGTGCCTTGGTACATTGGTATATGTACCTTGGTACATTGGTACACATGTTCTGGTGTGAGTGCGTTCCTGTGATATCATTATGCTTCATATGTTAACTCTTTTCCACAGATCCCTACCCAGGACCCTCTGCCGCCGCCCCCCTCCCCCCTGCTGGGACTCCGACCTCTGCAGCTACTGGAGGTGAAGGCACGCGGGCGGTTCGGTGCGGTGTGGAAAGCGCAGCTACTCAATGAATACGTCGCTGTGAAGATCTTTCCACTGCAGGTATGTTACACAGTGAAAGCTTTCAAAGAAAGGTTGCCCAAACACTTTTTCACCTTGTTAGGCCATGTTGATTTGATTATATGGATGAGTTGCGTGCAAGCATCAATTTTCGTCCGTTTCCAACAACAAGAACAACAAGTTTTGGCCATCCTGAAAATCATAAAAGACAGCTTCAAAATGAGAAAATACATGCTGTAAGTTCCAAAACAGTTTTCATAAATGGATAGTAATGTCGTAGAACACCAAAGTCAATTCCAATGTCAAAGAACAAAAATGATGAACCTATATTACAGTACACCATACTCTTTCAGTCTTTGTGTTTAGTTTTGTTCATGCTTCCTGACCACAACTTTTTTTTTTTCAAACTTTTTTTTTATTTGCAAGCTCGCATCAGTTTTCGGGTTCCAGAGAATGTTATCCATATAGTGAAATCAACATGGCCAAAAGTACTACATATACATCATAGAAATATAAAACAGATTTTCTTCCTCTTAGTCTTATATTCCAATTTTCCATAACCTTTAGGACAAGGTGTCCTGGCTGAATGAGCAGGATATCTTCACCTTTCTTCTTGTTGATCTCTCGTGTAGGCTATTCTCTTGTTTTGTCAACGTCTTAGAAATATATGATATACCTTCTAACATTACGTTGACAAGGCGTCCTGGCTGAACAAGCCGGACATCTTCACTTTTTTCTTGTTTGTTTCTTGTGTAGGCTCTTCTCTTGTTTGTCTCATGATAAAGTTCAACATCTTAGAAATATAAAACATATCCTCTTCCTCTTAACCTTCTCCCTGCTGCCTAACTCTGTAATCAATAGAAAATGGGGTGCCAAAACGGCTACTTCAGTTTGCTAAAGGTTAATCTTACGTTCCAATTTTGCGTAATCTTCAGGACAAGGCGTCCTGGCTGAACGAGCAGGACATCTTCACCACCCAGCTGATGAAGCACGACAACCTGCTGCAGTTCATCGCGGTGGAGAAACGCGGCGACGGACTCGAGATGGAGCTCTGGCTCATCACCGATTTCCACGAGCGAGGCTCGCTCACTGACTATCTGAAGGTTTGTTTTTGTTTATTTATTTGTTGACGTTTACTGTAAATGCAGAGATGTTCGCTGTGATTTAATATTGGATGGAGAGAAAATGGAGTGTTCGTCAGGGTTTTAAGTTCGCGTTTGAAAAAATAGTAGCGCTACAGTCACATAATGGAGACACTTTTTGCAGCGATTTTAAGTTCGCCGCCAAAAAATGCAAGCAAAAAACCACCGCAAACATTTCTGCATTTACAATACACGTACCACATTTGTGGAAGGATTGACATAACAAGTGACTGTCACATTTTCAAGATGTCAATCCAGAGACTGGACTATAAGGTTTGATCCACTCAGGACCACTACTCTTTTCGATATGTGTTGTGGGTTCTTTAAATGTGCATGAGGCTTGGCTCTCCTCAAACACGTCATCCTCAGCTTCTGAAAGGATGCCCCTTACCGAAGCTAGGTACTCATTTTGACCTGAGTCGAGTGACGAAAAAAGTGTACATTTATTTTTACTTTCTTAAAGTCGTGTCATCTTCTGTGATCTGAATTTAAGCCACACCAACATTTTATGCTGTTGCTCAGATTTGAGAATGATCAACATCAAAAAAGGATCAACATGAAAACAAAGTCTGTTGAGAAAAGTCTGTACCTTTGTAAACGCAGGTTTAGGGAGTGGTTATAGTCAGATTCAAGTCTTTCTCCCATCCCTCTGTTGTTATCTTGTCCTCTTTCTTGATCGTACTGAAGGTTCTTGACAGGTTAACTGAAAAGACAGAAACATTCTGCCAGAAAAACTGCTCTGAACTAGCTATAGGTTCTTGTTTGATTATTACTTTAGGATATTAGAGAAACAAGGAAACAACTAAGTCTGGCCTTAGATAAACAGCAAGTGTCTTTCTAACATGTGTTTGATGAAAAAACATGACTCCAACACTACCATACCATACCGACACCGGGACAGAACCTTGTGCTATGCACAGAAAACCCAGGCATTTGTTATCATGTTTATGTCTCTTGTCTGGAGACGAGCTACACTTTAAGTCTTACAGCTAGAAAAACAAGCAAGAAAAGCATGTTTTGGAGCAGTGACCGTAGAGCATATGTAAAAACAGTTTCGCATTCTATGCAGTCAACGATCTTTAGAAGCTTTCAGACCAACTTAGCCTAGAAATCTTACTATGTAAATGAAAAGCGACGTTTGTGTTCTGTTTGGGAGCTGGCGCATCTTGTGACCAGATGTGAGGAGGGTTGATACAGTGGCTGGTTTGGTTTGATGTTTTTTCTGCAGAGTTTGCATTAGCTATCAACTATACATTGTGAAAGCACAAAAAGCTGAACCTTCTGCCTACTGAGGTGGTCTTTTAGCAGCAGACCTGGATTGGTTAAGGTGTTAGGCAGCTGGGAGAAGGTTATGAACGTTTGTTTTAGACCAAACTATGCATATGTAAAAGTATCTTCCATCTATAATGAGAAATAAACTCCAACAGCACAGTTTGAAATATGTGTGTTTTGGGCCAAACTAAGTTGATTTCCCTTTTCCAAGGATTTTGTGTTTAAGATGTAGTTCAACAGATGATTTTTTGGGGAATAGGTACACTGGTGCACCTAACCTTAAAAATTTAGGCGCACAGCAAAATTGATGTTACAAAGCTTACTGCTTCTCTTAAGAGCTTGAATCTGGAAATGTCAAGAATATGCTGTAGTATATTAGTGTACAATAGGTCGAAAATGAGTGCACAGCTCCCATTTTGGGTGCACAAAGATTCACTCAGTACTTCAAGCCCTCGGGGTTAAATCTCAATCCATTGATTGAACCAATGTGGCCCTTAAAGTTGACGGGAACATTGTCACACTCTCACTACCTATTGATCAACGGAGCTTTCAATAAGGGTTAAGTAACGGGGCGGAGTTAAGGAGCAACATTGTGGAGGACCTTTTACTGTAATAGCCTTAACACCAAGCTGACTCTAACATGTCTTGACATGCTTTTAGAATTCTATCAATAAATGAAGTTTTTGGAAGTAAACAATGGTGTCTGTCCCCGAGGGATGGTTGCAGTATCTCTGATGTGTCTCATAAGAGATACATATTATGTGACATTTGCATATTTGTGACTTTACGTAACAGTGTTTTTCTTATACATTTGCATTTTTGTGACTTTAGCATAGCAGTGAACAGTTTGATCTTTGTATTTGATCAATTCATGGAACTCAACCTGAAGTTTTTTTTGTTTTTTTTTCCTTGCAGGGTCACTTGTTGAAATGGAGTGAGATGTGTCATATTGCAGAGACGATGGCCCGCGGACTGGCCTACCTTCATGACGACGTGTCTGGCCGCAACGGGGAGTACAAGCCCGCCATCGCACATAGGTACGCAGGGATCGAAATTCATTTTCCATTCATTCAGACCCTTTTCGCAAAGAAACCTGAATATTACATAAAGTAAAAATAAGGTTGGTGTATAACAGACAATAGCTCCTGTTGTTTTAGCACATTTTGGTGTTAAAACATGTACTTTTGTGTCTATGCTTATGTTGCTAACTTGTTTTGCAGGGACTTCAAGAGTAAAAATGTACTTCTGAAGCAAGACTTGACGGTGGTGGTGGCTGACTTTGGGCTGGCCATGAAGTTTGACCCTGGCAGAAGTTGTGGAGATACCCATGGCCAGGTATGTCTTCATCTTAATTATTATCTCCATGAAAAATGGAGATATTATTGTCTGTTTGTGCCTCTGTGTTTCCAGCAGCGTTCCCGCCAGCCCAGGTTAAGAGTGCGTCCACCAAAATATAATATTGGGGGGGGGGGGAGCGCCGAAGGCGCGACCCGACCGCCGAAGGCGGTCGCAATTTAGGGGGGTCCGGGGGGATTCTCCCCCGGGAAATTTTGGATCTTCAAGCCTTCAGAAACGCAATCTCCCGCATTTTGAGAGACAAATCATGCGATTGAGAGTGGTTGTCAGTGGTCCCTTTTACCGCCGCCATTGTCATTATCGGTGGCAGTGCTAACGAGAACGACCCAAAAATGTGCTTTTTAAAACGCAGTAAATCGGTAGATTTTGTTGTCACCCGTTGTTGTTTACTTCTAACACATTGTTTTACTTCTATATTCGTGTTTTGAGGTACGTGGATACCGACCAAGTTTGATAATGAGCATGGAAAATACTATTAAAGTCTTTGATTAGTTTGATAAAACCGGCTATCAGTTTTCATTTTATGGTCGATCGTTTGTTCTCGACCGGAGAGTTCGTTTTTATGTCACTAACACCGGTAGTTCTCGTGAACGTTACTAACAGGAAAAGGTAAGTAAACAAACTTACAAGTAATTTTCACAAGCAGGCCGTAGTTTATTAAAAAACATAACGTTAACGTTCGTAACGTTACCGAGTACGAAACTAGTTGATTATCGGACGATATGCGATAAGTATAGAATCCATTTGTCGGTCAAAGAAGCATAAATTACCGTCACAAAAGTGAACATGACATCCAGGCCGGTTCAATGTTGGGTCGATCCTAGAAAATCAATGATCATCCAGTGGCAAAATCGTAGCTGCAAGGCAAACAGTCCTACAGGCGACAGCCAAGGAAAAGAAAGTTGTGTCTCTACAGAAAAGCCGTGCGTGCTTCGGCTCCCAGTGACGACTCTCCATGCTTTCTTCATCCTGTACGTACCATTCTTTTTTCCTAGATGTACGTAAAACTATGCTCATACTCGTGCAGTCATAGTGCGAGTCAGAGATCAGGTCTTTGCGTCAATTTTCCAATAGCAAATTGAACGAAATCGCGACACAACTTTTGACAAGATGGCTGCACTGAGGTGTGTTCACCGCATCCAAACGTAAAAGAGGGAAATCACGATCACATTGTAAGTTGATAAACACAATGACATTTCTCTATATAAAATCGAAGGATTACAAGAAGTTGGGTGTGATTTTAGTGAATTGTATTAGTTTCTGGGACATACATAATTTTTTTCATGTATCGATGTGCTTGCCGTGTGCTTTGTTACGTTGTGATGCTATCATCCTTCAGGCGTTTCATGATCATGTTTGGCGCGAACCTTTCGCCTGAGCTCGTCCCAGTTCATGATCAAGATATAAACGGCTTGTAAAATACTAATAGAGCCGCAAATATCTGTATGACTGTCATTAAAAAAGTACAAAGAGGGCAACAACACGATATTTAGAGGCGCTCCTTGTTCGAGTGAATCTTGTGTACTGGCCCCGCGGCCGTAGGACCGTCGGCACTTCACTGAACTTCGGATCTTAGAGCTTACGGGGGCGTGTCTCACTGGGGCCAGGGCCGCTCGGCGTGAGTTTGATGTTTTTAAGGCGTGCGGTGCTCCGCCCCTGGCCCTGGACTGCTAACAATGCGTAACAGAGAGCCCTGGAAGTACATCGTAGGCTTCTTTCTTACTAAATGAGCGGTTGTTCTAAGATTCTAGTTCCACTTGTGACAGAAATTAGCCTCCCTTCAAAATTTCGTTCGGACGCACTCAGCCCAGCTGTGTGCGTCTTTTCCAAAAAAAGGTATGCCTGGCGGGAACGCTGGTTTCCAGACTTTTGTAGTTAGCATAACTCAAGAACCTCTTTGTGTATTGTAATGATATTTGGTATGTGGGTAGGTGTTGAGAACACAAAGTTCAAGGTCGATTTTTCAGTAACTTACTCCTTCTCTTGGAGTTTAGGATATTCAAGAAGTGACGAAAGGATAACAAGCAGTAGTTAACTTTTGGGCCCCCTTGTGGGAACTACAGTGAATTTTGTTTATAAACATTTTGTTGTTGTTGTTCGCAGGTCGGTACAAGGAGGTACATGGCGCCGGAGGTCCTGGAGGGAGCGATCAATTTCAACAGGGACGCTTTTCTCAGGATCGACATGTACGCCTTCGGGCTGGTGCTGTGGGAGATCGTGTCCCGATGCTCGGCTGTGGATGGTACGTTTCTTGTCCTTCCTTTCTGCTCAGCCTTGTAAGAACGATATTACTTGCTGTTTACGCATGTACAAGTGTTAGTTACATTTAAGTGACCGGTACAGATAAACAAAGGGAATATGAAGGTAAGGACACCAAGGAACGTAGATTTTGATTTTGTGTGTGCAAAAGACAAGGCAAGTGAATTTAGTGGGTAAGTAATATTTACATATACACAAGGACGTGTTGGGGCGGCTCAATGCTGCAGGGTCCTCACCAGTTCAGTTTTGGAACTGGGAGAGGGACCACGCCTCCGCCACACCAGGCTCAAGTTCATTCCACTCTCAGATGGTTGGAGGGAAGAACGAGAGCCTGTAATCGTTGTTCCTGTACAAGATGGCCTGCAGCCGTTTCTTTCACATTTGTTTATTGAGGATCGGGCAAAAAGTAAAATGCTTATAAAAAGTGGCGTTGAATTGCCGAATGGCTACACTAGCAGACAAGAGATTGATACGTCCCATGTTGACGTTCCTGGCTAGACGTTGTTCAACCTTACTCCAACCAGGTGTAAAAATGGGCACCTGACTTCGGTTGGAGAGGTAAAAGGCAATGGAAGGAGAGGATTGGACTGCTCCTATGGCAATAAAAAAGTCTATGGGACTACCTTTAGCTACCTTTTCTTTATCTTTATTGTTGCTGGGCCCTGTGGATGGATACCAGTTGCCATTTGTGTAGATTTTACATACTGATCACCACAAAAGGTCTATGGGACTATTTCACCAACCTTTTTACTCCTATGTTGCCAGGCCCTGTGGATGAATACCAGTTGCCATTTGAGGAGGAAATCGGCCAGCACCCCACCCTGGAGGACATGCAGGAGGTCGTCGTTCACAAGAAGATGCGACCTCAGTTCAGGGAGACCTGGCTCAAACACCAGGTTTGTTTGTTTGTTTGTTTTGATTGCAATGAAGTACTGAAAGTGCTGAAAAGTTTTGGCCTAATTTTGAGGTCTCTCTTGTGTGAAGATATTTTTGAAACATTTGTAAGTTGTAGATACACCTATGAAACTGCAGAAGTCAGTTTACTGATGTGTTTACTGTGTTTATCTACAGGGGTTGGAGATCCTGTGTGAGACGATCGAGGAGTGCTGGGATCACGATGCGGAGGCGCGTCTGTCTGCAGGGTGTGTGGAGGAGAGGTTAGGCCAGCTGAGCAGAACAGTCAACATTACTACCTCAAACACAATGGACATCACCACCAACCAGCAGACCCCTCCCAAGGAGTCCAGTCTATGAGGAAACGCTCAGCAAAAAAATAAATAACGGAAGGGGGGGGGATGTACGTACGACAGCAGAGACTTCCGAGGCCGCACGCGCGCGAGGGTGTACATAAGTGTCGCGGCGGCGTCTTGGTAAATTCCTTCAGGTAGCATGGGCAAGAATTACGACAACGATCACACACTGTTAATTCTCTCTCTTCTCTCTTTCACTACACTCACACACACATACACCTCAGCCAGGGAATGGCCTCTGACCTCCGACCTTTAACCCAGCCGGGGATGCACCTCTGACCTGGCCAGGAATTCACCCCTGACCTACGAACCAGGAAATACCTCAGCTCCATGCCTTGCCTCTGATTGGCTGATTCGGGGGCATGTCGCGATGGTCAGACAGAGTTGAATGCCCCAGGCAACACGACCAGGGAAATATTAATAATGATAATTCAGTGTAAATATCTATGTCGACTCCCGATAGGGGAAGGGGGGGTTAACGGTAAAGTGTCATGTGCTCGCTTGTAAATTGCTGAAAACATCTTCAGTGTACATTCTTTTGTGGGTAACCTCGCTTGTAGATGAGCATAACGTAGCCTGTAGTTTGGGTGGAGTTAACCCCGAGGAGTGAACATCTTTCCTTGTCGGTAGGAAAATCACTACACTTACTAATCGGTAACTTCCATGTCATAACCTACTGTTGTATCTATAAGGCTTTGATTTTTTCGTTAGTTGGAATGTAAATGGGTATGTGTACATCTATGGGTTTTCGATTATCGTTTTTTCGGTGGTGTGAGTAGGTCTAGGAGTAAGAAGATTTTCATTGTTCGTATGGCTGTGGGTCACAGTTGTACAGATGTGTGTGTGTGTTTACCATCTTATGGTAGAAGCGTGGCCTGTGCCCGAGATAAAAAAGGTCTTTCTTGTGACAAAAGTAGTAGTAAAGGGGCCGTAGACATATACATCAGGGCTTTCCACTCAGAGAACTTGCTACAACTGCCATATATATTGTACATCAATGTTCGGACACTCGAGAAAAAAAAAATGAATAAATGCTCTTATATATGTAAAGAAAGACTTCGCTACTACTAATAGTAACTCTAAGGGCACGACATCCTTCCTTTTGAAATATGAAATGTTGAAGAAAAGTTACGATTTTTACAGCCATGTTTGATATTAAGATAGATGTGAGTCAAACTATGTCTTTCCAATGAACTGCTGTCTTTGGCGCAAATTTTTCAGGTAAAGAAAAGAAACCACTAATCTGACACTTTCCGTCAATTAAATGTCTCAGTGAACCATTGCTAAATAAACTGCTAGTCCCTCTGTTTTGCAATGTGTAAAGAAAAAAGGAGGGGAGATAAAAATGGCGGGGCTAAAATTTATGTATATGAGAAGAAGGGGGTATCTTGCTGTAAGTGTGTGCACTGCCGTCAAACCTTTCTATAAGCAGGACTAAGAGTTTTTATGCCCACATAGTAGGCTATTGCAGGAGGAGGTACAAAAAGACAGGCACAGCGTGTACAACTACATGTACTGGGGATTCATACATAGAGGTTGTCTGGATGTGTTCTACAGAGAAATGTAGTGGTCAACCCGTGGGATTTGGGGAGGGGGGAATCTATCTTCCAACTGTAAATAACTGAAATACACAGGCGTCTATTTTATCAGTAGTTCAGCACCCTTACACACTGACTCTCTCTCCCCTAGTTTACGGTAAGCGTCTTTTGTATTGTAAAAGCTATGCCAAAAAGTATTCAATGTAATTAATATACTGCACGGAAACATCGTTAACATTAATTTACACCAGGTTAAGTGATATAAGATTAGCAGAAGATTATGATGACGATGATGATGATAACCATGTACAAGTAATTAAATTGGTAGCTTTTACTTTTTCCTCTATTTTTACGTTTGGACGTAAATATGATACCTCCTAGAGTCCATATGTTAACAGTATTGTGACAATTAAAGTATAGTCTTTCAAGAGTTCGTCTCTGTGTTTCCGTGTTTGTGTTCTCTTTCAAGTTTTGACTCAATTACCTCCGTAATTTTATACCTTATGATATGAATAAAGGTTGCAGAATGAGGCGTCCTTTAGGCCATGTTGATTTGATTATATGGATGACATCCGGGCGCATCAATTTTTATGAATTCCAAAAAAGTTTTCAGCCATACTGTAAATCGAACAATTCAGTTACAAAATGAGAAAATACATAATGTACTAAGTATATTGCAAAAGAATATTTCGGAAAACAGATACTAATGGCATAGAATGTCAATTCCGAAGTCAAAGAAGTTTTGAAAGAACAGAAATGAATAATCTATATTTCGGAATATCATACTCTGTTCATTCTTTATGAACACATTTACATAGATTTCATAATGTCTCATGAAGGCACTTTTTTTTTTCTGAACTTTTTATTTTATTTGCACGCTCGCATCAGTTTTGGGGTACCCAGAGGATGTCATCCATATAATGAAATCAACATGGCCTTTCATGCTGCTAGCTCTATAGGAAGGCAAAACATAGGCTTTGTAACTTGCAACTATTTATTGGACAGTTCACTAGCGCCTCCTATCGACTCACTACTGACGTGCAGGCATACTTGAGGCTGGTTGCGAGAACAACAGCGGCGATGTGTAACGTCGTCAGGTTCGTAAGGAATATACTTTATACTGCAGACTTCAATGTATTTGTCGAGGAAGGAAATGGTTTCATGTCCACGTAACATTTGTGTTTCAAACCTTCCTAAAGCAGGCATAAGTAAGTGAATGTGTATGATACAACTAGATAAAGATATTCTCCCATTCTTATTCATACACCACAGGTGTTGATGGTACTAAGCAGTAGATCTTCATGGGGAAAGTCGAGCACTCGTAGATATTGCGATTGGTTATTTGGGCTAAGAAATGCAGCAAGGCCTAGGAAAAAAAGTTGTGTTATCCGATCGACCCTAGCCTTTTTGGGGTTGACCACAAGGGACATAAGGTTTTCGAACTGACATCTAAATGATGAAATCTCTGTTCACAGATTATAAGACTTTGGACAGTTGATGGAAAAATGTATAGTAAGCATTGCACTTCTTTGTTCTGTATTTTGCTGTGCCTGTAAAATTTATGTCTGCAATATGAGAATCCATACCTACCTACCCAACCTGATTTTATTCTGGACGAAATGGGAAACACAACATTTATGTTCCTAGGCCTAATTTTGTTATGTATATGTGCTAACATGAACCTATGAATGAACTATGTCAGGCTGAGAACTATAGTATCTGTTAGCATGGAGTTGGAGGCTGTGATGACTCGTTTCCATAGTGACAGAATCCTGAGCTCCTATTGGATTGATTTTCATAGTGATTAATAATCCTGAGCTCCTATTGGTGGTTCTATTAATTGGTTCTCTCGAGGTGAACAACCACAAGCGGGCCCGATCAGCCCCTGACGACGATAGCTGTTGTAACACAGGCTAAAAGGGAACGTGAAGTCCTAAGTACGGCGCCCTTTCGGCAGGCGGCGCTTGGCCATTGCCTTGGCCATCTCGCGAAGTTTGGCGAGATTGCGGTGCTTTCCTGCTTTAACAACCTTGCCGAAGAGAGTCTTTGGTTTTGCAGACTTCTTTTTGCCTTTGGTCATCATTCCGTTGTCAGGTTTGTTGAGCTTGATCTTTTCCTTCTTCAGGTTTGCAGCAATTGGCGATGATCCAGCCAGCTTCCTCACACCACTCCTTCCTTCCTTCTTATCTTCCGGAAGAACTTCCTTGGAGATCTTGGCTTCGCCATCGTTTGCAAGGCCAAGGAGGTAGGGAGACGTTTTGTCGAGTCTGTCACCAATCTTGTTCTTCCGGACAACAGATTTGGGCAGAGGCCGAGCTAAATTCTTCTCTTCGTTTCCTGCACTGCGGCCGTCTTTCTCGAGGGATTCTTTCGAGCTCTTAACTTCTCTTTCCTTGGAGAGGTAGAAAGGAGGCACCTTGGACGTCTTCCTGGCACTCCGCGACTGTTCTTTGTCAGGTTTCGTTTGCCGGGCCGTCTTACCCTTCATAAAAGCGCCCTTAAGAAAGGGTGAAGCTGGCTCCAAACCCTTCTTGTCTTCCCTGCTTTCCTTCTCATCTTTGAGGAGCTCTTCGGAGATCCGTATCTTGTCATCTTGCGATGTCATACCTTCACTGGTTCCTTCTTCAAGGGTTTCCTCTGATGTCTTATCGCCCCCGTCTGTGAGGAGGTTGTTCTTGACCATGAGAACCTTCGGTTTCTTATCTTCCTTAAGGACTTCCTCGGAGCTCATTAGCTTACCCCCCTTAGAAAGAAAATAAGCTGTCTTCTTGACACTGGTAGCGTCTTCTTTGTGATGTATATCGTCGTCTTCTGCGTCTGGGTCTTCCTTTGGCTTTACTACTTTGATATCGTGTGCTTTCAGATGAGACTGGGCTATGGCAGCCGCAATGACGGCTTTGCGTCTCGCTTCCTGTGCGGCAGCAGCTTTCTGTGACAGCGCCTCTCTGATATGCTCGACCTCGTTGCCTTCTTCAATTTCCGTATCCCCTGGGCCCTTTGCGTGGTCATTTTCCGCGAGTCCTTCCAAAGGACTTAATATAGCTTCTGCCTCTTCAGATTTGGTCGTCATCCGGTCATCAGGTTGCTGTGACAGCAGCTTGTCGACAGGGGGCGCCTCTTCTTCCTCACTCGCCGCATCGTCTGACTTGTTGCTGTCTTCCCCGGACTCTTGCACAGTCTGTTCATCGTTGTCCTTTCCGTCCACATGGTCCTCAGGCTCCGCAACTGCCAAGTTCAAATCCTCAGCTGCCTTTGCATTCATAAACTGCACCTTTTCCTCTAGCTCATCTTCTTCCATATTCTCTCCAGCCTCCCCTCCGTTCCTTTCTCCATCTAGATCTTTCTCAGCTTCTTGTGTGCCCTGATGTTTGTCTGAATCATCTTCCACATCTGCTTCATAAGATTCGCCAACCGTTTCCTCCTTCAAATCGACATTACCTTTCTCCGGCTTACCTGACTCTTCAGCGATCTTGGCCTTAACAGTTAGAATTTCAGGTGGCAACATCTCCTTTGCTTCTTCAAGAGCCTCCTCTTTTTCTTCTTCTGATCCCTCTTTCATCTTCTTCACCACCTCGGCCAATCTAGCCATCTTTTGCATCAGCTGAATCTTCTCCACAATGCTGTCTGCTTCAGTCTCAGCGTTGTCGATGCCTTCTTCTTCTGTAGGTAGTGTTGTTTCTGGAGTAGAGTCGGCGTTTTCGGCATCTTCTTCAGCTTGGCTGCTCACCTCTGCGTCTACGTCAGACTTCTGATCGGTTTCGGCCGTATCTTGGGAAGCTTGTGCTGTTACCGTAGTGGGAGTGTCCTTTTCCTTTGCGTGCGCTCGTTCCCCCACCTCACGGAGAATCTTTCCTATAGCTTCCATTGCCCGACCAGCGCCTCTTTCGCTGTCCAAGTCCTTGTCTTCCGATTTTTCCTCCTTCTCTACATCGTCGTCTTCTTGGGCTGTTTCTGTATGAGTAGGGTCGGCCTTTTCGGAATCTCCATCAGATTTCTGGTCCTGACCCGAGTTATCTTCTTCAGAAGCTTGTGGTGTTTTTGGAGTGGGCTTGTCCTTTTCCTGTGCGCGAGCTCGTTCTCCGACTTCGTGACGAAGTTTTTCTATAGCTTCCATTGCCATCTCAGCACGACTTTTGCTTCCAGGTTCCGTAACGCCTTTGGTTAACGTTCCGCCTGTCTCCGCTTTCTCCTCCGTGTTCGTAATCACTTCCTTGGGGTTCCGCTGTTCTTTCTGGTGTGTAGCGGCTGCCTCAGTGTCGTCTGTGTCGTCCTCTTGGGTAATTATTGAAGTGGGATTGTCCTTTTTCTGTGCTTGAGCTCGTTCTCCCACGTCATGAAGAATCTTACCTATAGCTTCATCTGCCAGCTCAGCTTGGCTTCTGCTTCCAGATTTCTCATCCTCCGATTTCTCCGCCGTCTTCGTGCTCTCTTCCCTGGAGTGCAGCTGCTCGTTCTGATTTACAGCGGCCGCTTGAAGTTGTGCCATCATATCCAAAACACGTTTGGCCTTCTCTTCCTTACTTTGATGCTTTGGTGGCACATCCAATGTCTCACTCATCTGCTTGTTGTCGACAATGTTGTCTACACTGTTCATATCCTCCGCAATACTTTCATGTTCCTGGCTGACTTGCTCATCGCCCATGCTTGAGTCGTCCGTAGGCTCGTGCTTCAGCTTTCGCAGCTCATCGACCTGATGTAGAATATTGAAGACGTTGCTGTCAGAATCAAGCTTGTCGTCCTGGCTTGCCTTTTGGGAGGTCTTTATGTCTGCTACGATGGCAGATTTTGGATCGGAATCGGTGTTGCTGATATCTTGGTGCTCCTCCTCTTTATTTTGTTTTACTACTGCCCGGGTCTCATGCACCTGGTCCTCTTTTCCTTCTAAACTGGCAGGATGTTCCTCACGCCCTTTCGCGACCTCCATAGCATGCATGATCGCTTCGATAGCTTGGAGTTTCTTCTTCTCGTTTTCGGGTGTCAGAGCCGGTTGTTGCGACTCAGGCTCTTGCTTCTTAGCTTCTGCACTGGCTGGAGTTTCTTGTTGACTACCCTTAGCCTTTGCTACTGCTTTCTTAATCGCCTCTTCTAACGCTCGTGCGGCATCTTCCTCCTTATCAGATGTCGGCTCATTCTGGATGGTGGCTTCCTGCGCAGAATCTTTATTGTTAATCTCTGGATGTTCTTTCTCAATGTTTTCGGACGCCACTTGATCATTTACTTCTACACTGGCCGAAGTCACTTCGTGTCCCTTTGCGACCTCCATAGCGTGCTTGATCGCTTCGAGAGCTTGCAGTTTCTTCTTCTCGTTTTCGGGTGTCAAGGTTGGATTCAACTCTTCCGACACCTTAGACGCCTGTTTCTCAACTTCTGCACCGGTCGAAGTTTCTTGGCGTTCTTTTGCGGTCGCCATTGCCTTCATAATCGCGCTTAAAGCCCTCGCAGGGCCGTCACTGTTGGCTGCTATCTTGGTGGCGTCCTCCTTTTCACCTGAATGGAGGATTATTTTCGGTGATTCTTCCACGGTTGGTCCTTCTCCTGTTTCTTTGGTTTGTTCCTGGTCCTCTGAGCCTCCTGTCTGCTTCTCGTTGCTGGAACTTTTTTTCTCTCTGCTCACAAGCCGGCCCGACTCCCTAAGCCTGTCCCGTAAGTTGGATGGCGAGGGATAGTGCTTGACTGGTTCTTCCTTTGATGGTGTTTCTCCCGGTCCTTTGGTTTGTTCGTCGTCCCCCTCGTGGTCATCTGAGCCCTCTGTGTGCTTCTCGTCGCTGGAACCCTTGTTCTCATTGGTTGCCATGTGCATGCGTCCTGACTGTCGGAGCCTCTCTCGTGCAAGAGGGGAGAGAGAAAGGTGTTCGGCTGCTTTGTCGGTATCTATTTCAAGGTCATTTGATGCTTCGTCTATCCTGGACTTGATGGCGCTCAGAACTTCAGGTGGGAACATCTCTTTTGCCTCTTCAAGAGCCTCTTCTTTCTCTTCTTCCGATCCCTCCTTCATCTTCTTCACCACTTTCGCAAACGCCACCATCCTTTTCATCAGTTGGATCTTCTCGACAATGTCGTTTGGTTCGGCTGCATCAGCGTCGTCCATGCCTTCCTCTTCGGTAGGTGGCGCTGCTTCTGGAGGAGGACCGGCTTTTTCGGCATCTTCTTCAGCTTGGCTGCTCGACTCCTTGGCTTGTTCTTTGGCCTTGTTTTCTTCGCCAACCTGACGACACAAAGACGGCCATTAAGAAGACAGGTCCGTGATCGGTGGGTTCTTTATGAAACAAGTAAACAGGAGACGGAAGTGTCAACTGCTTACAGGGGTTGACAAGCAGTTTTCTCTTTTTATACATTTAGAAAGCTTTCCGCTCTTCGTTCACAAGCTAGAACTTCGTCACCACATGCCCTATCCCCAAAGGTAACATAAGTAAGGTCAAGTTATTACCAAATGTTTATCTACAAATAAATTCAATAAGTTAGATTAAAATTCACAAGACGTCAACAAAGAAGCACACGAGACGTTCACCTTCTAATTTATCTCTTTATTTCTATTTTTAGTCGTCGCTTTGCGAGGAAGCGAGCATATCAGGGTATACTCCACAGTTGTAGTGTAGCACCCTTTATTACACATCTTATTAATCTCCAAGCAGATGTAAGGATCTGTCTTAGTGTCTTATGCATGTTTTTGCAACAATTTAGTACGTCTTTTTAACAATGCACTTTCTTAACTCTTCGAACGCTTCCTCCTCCAAACAGGGAGGCGGAACAAGAGACGCAGGTACTAACCTCCCACCTCCTAGATAAACCTTCTGGTTGGCAGGTGGTTTTCTATGACCTTTGGGGCTGATCTGTTGTGCTGTTTTCTGATCGCGCGCGTGTTCTAATGTGGCCAACCCTAGGTTGTCGTACTGGTCAAGCTTGGCTATAGTAAACCGCGCTAGCCATCAGAAAACAGCGAAAAATCTGATCAAATGCCATTGAAAACCACCAGCCACCCGAGACATCTCCGTAGGAGACTATGTTCGAGATACGTAGAAGAGGTCACCAAAGCTTAAAGGGGGGGATCCTGGCTACGCTTAACGGTAGATTGACCCGTTATTGCGAAAGGTTTTGGGAACGAGTTCATTGTTTCGTTGTGTTTATGGGGTGTCACGAATAATTCAACGCTTAATGTTGAATTAGAGCGAAATAACTCTCTAAGCTTCACGGAAGATGCATGTATAGGGTAAAAGACCCACAAAACAAGCCCTGCCGATTCTGACATCTGCTTGGAGATTAAAAGTAACTCATTAGGCGCCCCCTACCGGACGCGGCCGGGCGTGGATACTCTCCGGGTGCTTCTGGTGTTGATGGATCCCATGTCCTCCCTCCTCCTCCTCCTCCTCTGTGTGCGGCAGACTCTGCTTCAGACCCTTGTGGAGCGACTCGCTGTGCTTGCCGCTGAGCACACCTGCGTTAGGGTGCTAGAGAAAGATGCACGAGGAACAGAACACAAACATGTCAGCTTCTTGACAGTTGTGTTATGACACGTTGTTACTGACGTGAAAAATGGAGATATACTTTTTGTCGTGTCTGTGTGTGTGTGTGCGTTTGTGTGTTAGATTTTGTAGTCAGCATAACTCAAAAACCTTTAGATGGATTATGATGATATCTGGTATGTGGGTACATCTTGATAAGACGAAAGTAAAGGTCGATTTTGGCCCCCCTGGTATATGACCTTGGTACTGCAGCTTTTGTACTTATGTGTTGTTATTGATGTTCTATGGCCAACTCTTGACTTGTTGGTGGCAGATAGCTTGAGATGTACGAAATACGTGGTTTAGGGTTGGAACCCCTAGTTTTATTTGAATCATATAAAGTAAAGTAAAGTAAAGTAAAGTAAAGTAAAGTAAAGTAAAGTAAAGTAAAGATAAAGATAAAGATAAAGATAAAGATAAAGATAAAGTAAAGTAAAGTAAAGTAAAGATAAAGATAAAGATAAAGATAAAGATAAAGATAAAGTAAAGTAAAGTAAAGTAAAGTAAAGTAAAGTAAAGTAAAGTAAAGTAAAGTAAAGTAATAACAGAAGACACAAACCCTATGTCCTTTTTCCTCCTCCGGGTCCACCATTGGTGCATGTCCATCATGGTCCTAGTTTGGGGGGGGGGGGGGTTGGTCGAAGGAATGAAATAATCAGCAACAATGTGAGCGGAAAACTGATAACTTTAACCTTTAGCACACTGATGTAACCGTTTGGCACCCATTACAGAGTTACGCAGTAGAGAAAAGATTAAACGCCGACCGACCGACTCAAGGCTGATGGAAAAGCGTAACCAGGTGACGCCATTGCTGTGTTCGCCGCCATATTGGAGTCACTATGGCATGTGAACAGAATGCCACTCTTTATTAAAGATTATACCAATGGCACACCAATATGGCGGACGGCGTTCGTATTTCATTCTATGACAACCTCATAATGCGAATATTCAAGCTTGAAAATCACATTACATTTATTAGGCTTTTTAGGGGTGTTTTAATACCTGATGAGGGATCCCAGACTGTACCGCGTTGTGGCCCCTGAGAAAATCGGGGACCATTTCCGCCACGTCACTTCCGTCATCTGGCGAGATCTCGGCCACGTGACGCATCATCTCCTGCACCTTCATAACATTGTCCACGTGACTGTTGCGTCCGTACCTGTTGTGAAAAACGTATCCTCGCAATTTCATTCAATTTTCTTCATTACATACAAAGATTGATGACCTTTATTGCCATATCAGTCATTATCTTTAGGAAAACTCTTATTTTCCTTCCAGCGGCCGTGGAAGAATACCCCCAACATAGCAGTTTTGGGGGTAAAAATTACCTTACATGACGGTTTTCACCAAAAATTACCTTTCCACAGAAAATATCAAATGCGTCCGTCGGTCAGTGGCAAGGCACCCCCATGGCCCTATCCATTGGAAACATTAAATGAAGGTCTGCATGCCCTTTTTCGTGAAGCGTTATGAGCGATTTTAATTCACCGTTATTCGTTACCGGCCGCCCTGAATTTACCGTTAAGCGTTATCGGTATATTAATCGTGAAGCGTTACTGGTCGTTTTAATTTCTCGTTAAGCGTTATTTGTCATCCTGAATTCAACGTTAATTATTATTGAGTAATTCCTCGTTACGCAGGAAAAAGCATTTCAGTGGGTCAAGATTTAAAAATTTTCTCCAGGGAGCACACGGCTCCGGCGAAAATATGTCGGTAGGGCGCCCCCCACAAAATTTCAAGCTGAAACACTTCTATTTTTCACTCTACCAGCAAAGTTTTCTCCTCAAAATTCAGGAAATTAAGGGTTTCGCGGTTCAAGATTTAAAAATTTTCCCGGGCCTCCGTCGAAAAATATTGTCAGGAGGGCGTCGACCCCCAAACTCAAGCTGAAACTCGTCTGTATTTTTTCACAAACAGAGATATCATTAAACTTAACTTAAATTACCAGTAATATTTGCCCATCGAAATGCAAGAAATAGCGTTCCAGGGTGTCAAGAATTTTCCCCGGGAGCATGTCGCAGCTCCGGCGAGGTCTGGAGGGCGTGACACCCCTCAAAAAACAAGCTGAAATTCTTCTGTATTCTTTTTTTCAAATAGAGATGTCATAAAACTTAGCTTACTCTTCAGCAAAATCCCCCCCCTCAGAATGCAGGAAATAGCGTTTCCGAGGGTCAAGATTTCAAAATTTTCGTCGCGCCTTCGGCGCTCGTCATCGTGATCATGAAATTTCCTGTCGCCGCCGAATTTAAAGGGTTCGGAGCAGGCGTGCGAGAATGGCATAGCGTAATAGGTCTCCTGCCACAAGATCAGGACGACTAGTGGCAAAAAACCGTCGTCTTCAGGGGTATCTCATGTTCTAAAAATGCTGAATTTACCGTTAAGCGTTATCGGCCGGCCTGAATTTACCGTTAAGCGTTATCGGCTGGCCTGAATTTACCGTTAAGCGTTGCCAGGACCCCCCCCCATGCAGACCCTCTTAAATTGGAGAAGCGTTATTGCCTTTCTGAGAACGAGTCAGATTGTCCCCGAATCGTTAAAAAAACTCCGAACCGACTGTGTATCTAACCTTGAGATATAACTTTCGACCTTCTCCTCCGGCTGCCGGAAGTGCTGTGACGACACCCTCTCCAGCTCGGCAGGTTTGACTGCTGTGACGTCACTTCCGCGGGGACGGAGGAGTTTGCTCAGGAGCGGGTTGCTCCGTGCGTTCTACGGGCACAGAGAAGGTGTTTTCAGTCACGCGGCTATGACGTAATCTAGCGTCCGCCATGTTGGTTGGTCAAAAACACCTCCCTAATCGCCATTTCTTTCAAGTGACGTCATAGGCTGTTCCGAGCGACCTGTCGCCATCTTGGATCTATCCTTTCCACCAAAATGGCGGTTATCATTAGTTGTATCGATATCCATGACTATTTTCATCACATACGGAATTGGCGTCTTCATTTACACAAGAATATGATATTTTCCTTCATATCTTTTAGGGAGCAGCTACCTTCTCGGGCAAGTGTCAAGCTAATTCTCGCCGCAAGGTGACGCTGATATGTCCTAGTTGTAATTTTATGTACTTGCACATATATACAGGTAACGATCAATGTGCGCACAGATGCCATACCCAAAATCAATTCTGTGCGTCATAACAATATATATTGATCCTCTTGCTCTGTAATTCGCAAATTACCTTATGTTGTTTCTTCTCGGTCTTGTCTTCGTCGGCCTTCAAGTTTTTGGTGAGCTATAGAATAAATGTTGATTTGTAGAAGCGTAAACAAACAACAGAAAAACTTCAACACAGTAGACATAAAAGCAACAACAATAACAACAAGAACAAATATGACGAATAGAAGTAAAACAAAAACTATAACAATCCGACAAATAACAACAGCCAGAAGTTCTTAAATTAGTCTACGCTCATATCAAATTCACGTTCTGTTTTGTCTCGTTTATTAGTTGAAAGGAGAATATCAAATTTTTAACGCTTGAAAGTCACCTTCTCCTCCACATATTTAGCCCAGTCCTGAGGGAAGGTCTGTTTCTGCGCAGGGGTTTCTATCCCCGCCTTCTTCGCCAGGAACTTGTCCACAAAAGCCGTCTTCTTATTCGACTTGGGATCTTCAGGTGAAGACAGAAGGAACAGTTCACAGAAACTCGTGAGGATTTAGACTTTTCTGCAATTTCTAAATTGTATCCTATTCTAGCGCTGGCTCGCCCCTCTGATCGCTTCCAGTGTAGATTACTAGAATTTGACAAGGAAAGCAGTTTCTTTTTGAGGAAGCGAATATAGGAGCCCCACTACGGTAGTAACCCTGGTGGCACCCAGGCTAAATAGGAACAAATTGGAACTTGAATAGAATGGATTCCAGGCGGACGGAATTCAAAGACTCGTGTAAAAAGGAACTCGTTGTCTGTCTCAGATATGATGGACAGTGTGAACTTGTATACCAGTAGTCAAACAGATGTACAAGGAACTTCGCCTAAAGAATTGGACCAAGTTGTTCTAAAGTTGCAATCAAGAAAACTAAGATAAGATTGATTTCCGTCTCTCCGAGAGATGTATTGCAAAGCTACGGTACAATCTTGTCTTACGACGGGATATGTTATGCAATTAACCAGCTACTAAGTTAAACGGTTTAACGTTAACTATAAATGATCCTACAAATGTATTAATGCTCTGTGACAATAGGTAAAAGATTAAAACTTATCGTCTATAATATTCATACTCAGTAATCTGGTAGGATTACTTGCAGCTTGACGGTGGATTAAGTCAATCTCCAGGAAAATAAATCGGTCGGGGCTATTTGGTATGTCTCTGTTGCCTTTTCTTGATTTCTACGTCCCTCTCTAGTGGAACGCGCTTTAAAGTTCTCGGGGCTACCTTTAAGAAAGCACGCACTTTCAGAGAGAGGAGTACAGTTAGAGTGCAGTATAGAAGCGCAGAAAATGCAGAAAAGGGCTAACAAAGCAATCCCCGACAGATTCATTTGCTTGGGGATTAGGATTAGGATAAAACTACTGCTTACCGCTACTTTGTGGTAAAGTTTCTCGGACTTACTTGGTTGAAGGTTTGCCGATGCATAGCACAGGAAAGCAGCCAACACGAGAAATAATCCTAACTTCATGTTTTTTTAGAATCCTCCGAGCGGCAGTGGCCTGTAACTTTTGTGCCGCTAAGACTTGTTATGGCGCATCAGTTTTGACAGCTTTTTTTGCACAATATGAAATGGACGAGTCTGTTTTGCGGGTAATCTTACTGAAATATTCAATCATGTTCGTTTTAATTTTTCGCAATAAAGGAATTAATATCACTTGCGTCTACGCCACTATCCCTGACAAATACATTTGCACATAATATTTGAATAGAACGAGTTCCTTTGAGTTCGATATGATGATAGAAAAAAAAGTATATTTTTCTGTCTTACCTCTTTTTATGATTCTGGTGACTGACCCTGTCTCTGTCATGAGAAGATGTTGGTTATTGATTGACAGCAAGCTGCCACGTCCGCAGTGATTCACAACAGCATTCAGCTCGGTTGGGCCAGACTAGATCAATTCTATGGATGTCATTCACACGCGTATTGATTTCGACACTCAGTTCCCCGAACATGTAAACAAAACCTCGCACGAATGAAACTGGGGGCATACTTGTTTTCCTTTTAGTGTGTGGCTGATACGGTCTAAAATTCACTTGTTGAACAGAGTGGCAGCTTAAACTATTTCATTCGCTTCTTCTTCTTAGGCTTTGCTCATGTTACCTACGCCACATGCTAGCAAGAAAGCTTTCGTTTTCGGAACCATAGTGATGGACAACAACATGTGCCAGTCGCAATTATCATTATTTTTTTTAACGAACTCGCTCAGTGCAAGACCGTAGGAGGACCACTCATCAAAGTACTGAACTAATTCTTGCTGTAGCAGCATCTCTTCGCCCTAGGTCAGAAACATCCATGCTCCAGATAAGCATGACTTCACTGACCCATTAGGAGAAGCAGGGGTTGCGAAGGCTGCTCGGGAAATTCCCTACCCCTTGCAACTCTTATTGCATTCCAGTATTGTCTATATACTTTCTTTTGCCACCTTTTCTTGATCTTTAAATTTTCTTTTTACTTTGTTCATAACACACTGAAGCAGAATTTGAATGACTTCCCGGTTAATATTAATCCACCGGGCTTCATAAATCCGCAACTTTGAAAAACTAGTGGGCTTGAGATATCTCTTGTGCAACACCCCCAGGTATGCGCAGTTCAACTACGGTAGATAGACAGGAGTGCATTACTAGGGGACGTTGGTCTGGAGATATTGTTTGGACGGACCTTTTCAGGGTGGCGGAATTATGTTAGTACATGTAGATGTTAGCAGTATGCTGTCTTCATATTATTTCTAACAAATCCCATTTTACACAATCTTTTATTTCAACCAGTCTTTATTTGTCTGCACTATCGCACCAAATGTTGCGTCTACAGAGGATGAAGTCCCCAATATGAATATCACATGGCCCTTGTATGCCCACTTGCAACAGCTGTTTTCCCAGTCGAAAGCACCTTTTGTTTGTGACCTTCTTTCTTTATTTCCGAACTAGTACTCGATTCACGACGGGGCTTAACCAAATAAGGTCAACAACAGCTTTGGATCTGACGACAACCATTTCCGATCGTATAAAATGACGTCATGAAAGAACACAGAAATTGACCTTGATTTATCACGAGATTGTGACGTCACTATATGTCGCAATGAATAGTTTATTATGACATCATGATATAACTTTATCAGTGAAAGACGGTTCAGATATATATCAATCGGAAGAAAAAGGAAACTTTTTTTGGCATTTTGAAAAGTTCTTGTTCTAAGGGAGACCATAGTCCGATAAATGTTCTAAGTGAATGCGCATGTCTTTTGTCATCGTACATTTTGCCCTGAACCCATCAAAAACAAGCTTAGATCTTGTAACAGGCATATAACTGTGATTAAAGCTACACAGACATAGTTTTCATTTAAACAGTAGCGTTCCGCATACGTCGCGAAAATTATTTCATTGTGAACGTCTGGGGCGCAGATTTGCAAATTTCGCGCGTTTGCGCGGACCAATCAACTCTGCTCTACCAGAAGCGTGCCATTCTCCTCCCCAGAATATCATTCTTCATTCCGGTCACGGGTCTGACAGGCACTGCCTATTTTGGGCAACTAAGGCGTTCACCGCGCGCATTTGTACCGTCATCAGATCCCCCGGCCAAACTTGTTTATTGATTCCGTCCACATCCGCGTGTCGTGTAAACAAAGTAGTACCATCTCCAAAACCTCTCTCTACACACACTCTGCACAACCAATACTGGCCTTTTCAAAAGAAAACAAGAACAATTGCACCACATTAACGTTTACGCACCAAAATAAGAAGTTTGGTAGCAGAGTTTGTGAATTTTGTTGTGATGTCAGAAGATAGGATGTGTGTGGAGCCCGTGCTAGCATGCCGGGAATCCCCGTGCGTCTGTGGCGCGCTCCCGCACGGTGAGTGTTTTCTGAATATTATTTTGTGATAAAATTTTCGGGGGAAACGCGCCGAACACAGCGAAAATCCGTCTGCAGCCCCAGATTGCACCTCTCTGCTTGCAAAACGCAGTCGTTGCGTTATTTCGGGGTCGCAGGGGACCGGCGCGTTCTCCCGAAGCGGTTAAAGTGCGTTAAAGGTGCCGCCGGCGGGGCCCAGGTCACGTAGACCTGCGCAGCTCGGTAAAATCCGGCCAGAAAAGCCGCCGAGTTTTCGGCGGTGTCTCGGTCTCTGTGTGCCGAGCTGACGGCCAATTTGTAGCGGGTTTCTGCACCCGTCTGAGTCCAAATCCGGACACGGTGGTTTGTGGGCGGGTGGGGGCGAATTCGGGGGCCTACAAGGACAATTACTGTGTCGTCTAAGCCCGTATTTTTGCATAAAATTTTTGTACTGTCGACAGCGATCAAAGACTGAGTTTCTTTTTTCTGCCCTCCCCCATCAAACTTCTCGAAGCTATCATATAGAGTTATCGTAGGGGCTGTTACGTGTGTCTTAAGATATATTTTTAGGGCTGTGAGAGGCATAATTTTATTACTATATTGTATGATATTTGCTCACATAGCGTCCCTTTTATCATGGAACCATCAACTACGTCAAAACCCGAGCTGGAGGGGCCCCTTGGCAACTCTCGATGTGTCGTCTGGGCAACTTTGCCGAAGTTCTAACCGTCTTTCCCTCTCCCACATTCCCGATCAATTATCAATATTAGCGTTTATGTATATCATTTAATAAATGCTACGGTAGTTCATTAGTTTCTTGATCAGTCAGGTAGGATTTGTGTGTCCGCCCTCCCCCATTCCAAGTCCGCCATGACACCTAAGAGTACACGGGGTTTGGACGGGTTTTTGTCGGGACAAGAACGCTCGAGCGCCCGTCAGCATAGCTCCAAACTGCAGGGTGTTCTGTGGTTGGTGGTGGGAGCGATTCACACGGAAGCAACATTTGGGAGGAAACTGGAACTGATCGGCCAAATAGATCCGTCTTTGACCACGACAGCTTGGGGCACCAGAAGGGTGTTTCCAGTCTGTGCATAATTAATGAGCCCAAGAATCACGCAACTTTCCACAAAATTCATACATTTACTCTAAAAAATTCACTTCTATATGTTTGTTGTAGTGTTCCCCTTCACGAGAAATCTGACAAAATGGAATGTACGAAAAGATTTACAATTTTTTCAGAAAGGGTTTGTCTAACAGGCACTGTCTGCATCGGGCAGCTGGAAAAAGAAACTATTTTCTGCCAGGTCTGACATCTTGATTGGGCAATGACGTGTCACGCTCTGATTGGTGGAAATTTGTCTGAGTGTCATACATCCCCCTGAGGACCTTTGGAAGCCATCTATTCAAAACAGACCAATGACAGCCAGCCAGGCACACTTGTCTCCTGTGTACAATAATCGGTCAAATCTGCGACCCTTCCCAATGTTTGCGAAAACATGGTCCTTTCTGCATCACACACTAAACATATGCTGTCACGGCTCACGAGCTTGTGTGTCAGCTTGCCCCCCCTCCCCCACCATATCCTCTTATATAGTCCCCTTGATTATATAATGAACTGTATATGTGATATCACTTTTTTTTTTACCTCCCCCCATTTTTTACATTCTGTTTCCAGTTTTATTTAGCTGCCATGTCAAACCTACTTTTTAATTAAAGGTTTTACTCAGGTATGTGTTGTATAATTTTCTGACACCTGTCCCCTCCCCAGGATAACATAGAATGGCCCATGTCTCTTTTTGGTCAGTGTTGCCTTTTATTCCCATGTAAATGATAAAGTTTCTACTGTCATCAATGCATTTTGACTGATTGCTCATGACAAAAACACAAAAAACAATAACAACAACAATGCAATAAGTAATTTTTTCCAGCACTCACACCTATAATTACATAAAACCTGTTTCCACCTTTAATTGGACCAGTTATGCTAATAGCAGTAGAGCAAATTTGAAGGGAACATTGAAGTCTAGCCTGACTTAGACCCTATACACACTGGGGAAATTTTCTGGATGTATTGCACTTTTTTTCCTGGGTGTGAATTGGCCCGTGTGTCGTACGTCAGGCATTTTTATGGCCCTTTCGACACCTTGGAGGTAACGTGGGCCGTAAGTCTTACAGGCCATAAAAATGCCTGACGTATGACGCACAGGGCCGATTCACACTCAGGAAAAAAAATGTGCCATGCGCTGAATTGTATGGAAATTTTCCCAGTGTGTATCGTGTGTAGCCTCCATAGCAGGCTCTGAACCGGCCTTTTGGGGGCTAAATAATACACCTTTTGCAGCCAGCCCGTAACCATCAGCCACCCCCGTAACCATTTTGCCGGTAGAGCCTGCATTATAACGGCGGGTCAAAGCGAAATTAAAATCACGTTAAGGGGATTAACGCAGAGGTGCGAATTTCCTGCCTATGGTAGACCGCACAATAGCAGTACACGCACCTCCTCCAGACAGTGCGCTTTTGGCTTTTACGCCCCCGTGTGCACTAACCCGACAATTTTCTAACGGTACAAATTCTTTGAATTCTCTTTGTTTGGAGATACAGAAGTTTAAACTTACTTGTTCGACATTATTTTGGCATGTCTGACGCCCTTGACAGGACGGAGGGTGGATCGCGCGACGCATGGCGGTTTCCCCATCGGAAAGACAAACTCTGGCCATCCGAACCGTGACACAAGGCAACGATAGCTTCGTCGGCCTAGCTACAGGCCATGGCAAATCAATTTTGCATCCATTGCCGATGAGCGAATATGATATGGTCGTCATTTGACCCACCCAGACCCTTGTTGTAGACCAGATAAGACGTGGCTAAGTTTGTTTCCATCTTATTTCGCTATGGTAGATGCCCCCCTCCCTCACTGTCATCATGCAATCCGAGGCACATAATAACTTGCGTTTGTCTAGCGTTTGCCTTAGCCGATGTTCATGTTTGTCTTTAGGAACAGTTGAAGTTGAAATAGCAAACTTTTTTGCCACAAACTTTACGATGCATGCAAAAACTGTACCAGTTGCCGCGTGTTGGTAAACAACATGCTGTATGTAAATGAGCAGTCGCGCGTGCGGGCCAAGTTGTTAACGTGTTAACTGCTTGTCGCGGACATGCGAATTGCTCCTAACGTGATTTTAATTTCGCTTTGACCCGCCGTTATAATGCAGGCTCTACCGGCAAAATGGTTACGGGGTGGCTGATGGTTATGGGCTGGCTGCAAAAGGTGTATTATTTAGCCCCCAAAAGGCCGGTTCAGAGCCTGCTATGGAGGCTATATCGTGTCTAAATTGCACTCCTAGCGGCCCGCCCAAGGGTTACCACTCCCTTGGGGGAGGGGTCATTAATCCCAGCCAGCGAGAGATTGTGTAAACACAGGCTAATTGAAGTCATGCTTTGTTGTTTAATGTGACTACAGTACATGGAAGCTACGATTGTTTCTAATCATGCATTTTGCTTCTCTTCCAGTTTTACTCAATGGTCATGGAGGATGGCAGATGCCTCTTAGATGTGATAAAGTGAGTAGAACTGCGAGGACAAACCTGCCTAGTTACCAAAATTATGTAACATGTTATAAGAATTCCCGTAATTATTTTTGTCTATGAAAAAGTATAGCCTGAGTGTTATCTTTAGTTAGTTTACTGGGGTTTCCATGCTCTCCCCTGACAGTAACTACTCAAGCTAGAAAAGTATTGGATCTTGAACAAATGATTCAACAAATTAAATCAGTCTTTTCAACCTTCTCCCTGCTGTCTAACCCTTAACCAATAAAAAATTAGTATCCTCACAACTACTTCAGTGTGCTAAAGGTTAGATGAGGATTTGTGAAACTGTTTGTTCTGTGCCCTTGACAGTGACCCCCAAGCCCTGAATGAGTTTATGCAGAATGACGAGCTCAGCAGAGATGGACAGGTAAGGCCTGATGTTTCCTGTTACTTTACACTGCCTTAAACTGGGCATTTACAGCCGTACCACAACTGTGCATGAGCAGCGAAACGTATTGTTGGCAGTATGTCAAAGTTTGAGGCCCCTGAGACATAAACAAAACATCATGTGTATAAAGTATGGTCATCACAAAAACTGTTAACAACAAATTACAAGTAAGTGGTCTTTACCTACTCTCCAAGCAGAGGTCGAATGGGCAGATCGTCACCGTTTTATCATATGCCTTTTTTTTGTAGCTAGCCCATTCTGACATGGGCTAGCTACAAAAAAAAAGGCATATGATAAAACGGTGACGATCTGCTTATTCGACCTCTGCTTGGAGAGTAGTCTTTACCTTGACAAATTAGTATTATTACGCACAATGCATGTCACGCAGTTTAAGCAGTGAACCACCTTATTATGGACTTTGAAAGTTTCAATCTTCCGCAACAGTGTTGAATGTATATGTCACTTATGTGTGTCAGCTATCAGAGTGTTACTGTTAGTTCTTGAGCTAACGTCAACTCTCAAAATTCCGCTGGGCACCCTCTAAGGCCTTCCAAAGAATGGTTCAAACACCTGGATATCTGAAGTGTGCATACCTTGGGGATTACTGATGTTGCATTAGTAGATCTCTTTAAATTTATGCTTTTTAAGAATTCTACCATGCACTTACAAAATGTAGTGGAGAGGATTGAAGAAAGACTGATTGCGGCTGCAGGATGTTCTGACCACTGCAGCAGCAGAACACAGTGGACTACTGTTTTTTTTAGATATGGCGCCATCAAAATACCCAGCGCAATTGAGAGTTGATGTTGTGTATATTTTGAAATCACTCACCATTTATTTATTTATCATATACTGGAGTTAACAGTCAATGACATTTCTTGAGTGACAAGTTATTTTTTGATAGTTCACATAAATGTATTTTCATATTATACTGATCAGAACTTAACAGCTATTGCACTAACAAAGTTTTGGAGCTTTTGATCATATTGACAACATGTGTAAGCAAAAGTGCATTTCTTAACATTTTTTTTGTTACTTTCTTCAAAGTATGAGCCCTCCTTTAGAGATAAGACCCTGATGTATTCTGAGAATTTATAAGCAATCTAACCGGTGAAGATAATTATTACTAAAGCCACCGTCTACAATCTTTTCTATTTTTTGTTTTAGAGCGAAGTCCTCTGAATATTGGGTGAGTTGTAGTGGGTATGGTTACTGGTACTGCGTGGATTTGGTTTGAGTTGATTTAGAAAAACTTCTTTAGCTTGTCTGACTGTCCTATTTGCTGCACAGTTTAGAAGCATAGAATTGAGTGGAATTTCCCAGAAAAAAGTCTCCCGGATACTGATACACATCTTTCGTAGAAGAAAGAAACGTATGAAGAATGACTTGTCCTTTTTTGTAAGTGCATGGTAGAATTGAACTTCAACTTGAAGAATGTTTTCAGTACCCTGAACAACTCACAGTATTTTGTTTTCCTGTCTTCTCTCTTGTATTTTTGAATTGGCCTGAACTAAATTAGTTTTTGTACTAAATTATTTACTCTTAGGCCACACCAATTTATTTGTTGGTTCTCAGATTTGAACACAAATAGAATAAGAGTCTGAGGGGAAAGTCTGTACCTTGGAACACACAGTTTCAGGGAGTGAAAAATATAAATCAGGAGCGAGTTTTCCTCCCCTCGGTTTTCATATTCACCTCTTTTTGAATTTGTCATTCAAAATGTCTGAGAACTAAGGAAATGATTTGATGCGGCCGTAGCATGTTTATCAACAGAGACAAGTTTCCATGTGGATCACACCTCTCTGTTTTTGCCACAGTTGCAAGAAGAAAATACTGTGGGGGGAACTCAGCATGCTTTTACGGCAAGTCCTGTCCAAAACAGTAACCAGTCAACCAATGAGAATCAAGGAAATGTTGTTATGGCAACTGGCACCATGGCAACGTACGGCCATCTGTTGCAGAAAACGACGCAAAGTATTGCTCCGCACCAGGGACAGAATGTGCTGCAACAGCCGGTGCAGCTGGCGACAAGTCAGGCCTTTGATAGCAGCGCCCCCATGCAGTCCTTTCAGGTACCGCAGGGAGCAGTGTTGAGTCAGGGCAATGTGGTGGTTCAGCCAGGCAGCTTCGTACAGGGGACGGTCTCCAATGGAAGTTCTGGGTCACAGGGCATGCCTGCCCCCAACAGAACGCTGCAACCCCAGTTTAGCTCACTTACCAGAACTCAAATTGTGCAACAAAACACACCGCAACAACAGAGACACGCTGCCGGACAGCAACCCTCCAGTTTCCAAGCAGCGTTTGAGAAAGCCATGCTGGCCAACAAGGCCAACAATAGACAGCCACAACAACAGAACCAACCTCTTGTACAACAGAACCTTACCCTGCAGCAAGCTGTTGCCCAACAACCGAATTTAAACCCACCAATCCTGCAGCAGAACAGACCACAGCAAGTTTTACAACAGCCAATCAGCCAACAGCATCTGCAGCAGACTTTTTCACAGCAGCCTTTGCAGCAGAATATTTCCCAGCAGTCCTTGCAGCAGAATATTTCCCAGCAGCCAGTGCAGCAGAACATATCTCAGCAGTCTGTGGTGCAGACTATGAACTCTGGGAGTTTGCAGCAGAACGTAGTTGGGCAGGGTGGTACGAAAACAATTTCCTCGCTTCAGGTAAGGGCATGATAAGTTATAAGCTTAAATGCAATTTGACAAGGCTACACTGCAACTCAATATTATAGGGCAAAGTCAAACACTGGATACTAATACTACTACTACTACATAGGGCATCCTTTTCACATGTAGAAAAGAATGGTTTGATAAAACTGACATTTTCATGTTACTGAAGGAGTTTTTTTTACACCTTTTGGTGCTACAAACATGTGTCATTTTGAAAGTGCAGACCCCAACTCTGCTAGGAAAGTACAAGAATTTTATTTTTCTTTTTAAAGATGGAAATGAAACAATGGAATCTTAACAAGTTCAACTGGTGTGCCACGTGTTTCATTTTTTTATTCCATTTTCAGGCCTTGCACAACTTGAATATCGTCTCCCACCCATCTGTCCAATCAAGCAGCATCTCCATGGCGATGCCCACTGTCTCCACGGCAACTATCACATCCAGCGGACAGCG
The DNA here is from genome assembly GCA_035149815.1 of Branchiostoma lanceolatum. Classification (NCBI taxonomy): domain Eukaryota; kingdom Metazoa; phylum Chordata; class Leptocardii; order Amphioxiformes; family Branchiostomatidae; genus Branchiostoma; species Branchiostoma lanceolatum. Next base: position 11,222,876 of record CM068877.1, on the reverse strand, counting down.
TAATGTCCACATCCAGCCAAAACCGCCAGTGGCGATATCGCCCAAATTGTTGCCCGCTTCTTCGCGGCCCCTTGTGAACATCAGTCCTAAGACTTCTCTCCCCGGTTCGCAGACTGTCGTGCTTCAAGGAGCGAACGCTCAAGGAGTCGCGCCGAACATCAACATCGCAAACCTGGTAACGTTGCCGGGACTCAGAGCGCCGCAAGGGGTGTTAGTTCAGGCTCAGTCTCTCGCGCAACGCATCAGCAACGTGCAGAGAGTTCCAATTACTACGACAACGCAGGCAAACGTCACACCTCCACCACCACAACAGCAGCAGACAGCGAGCCCGCAGACGAACATCCTACTGCAAGCTGCGCAGCAGAGTAATCTGATGCCATCTGCGCCAGCTCAGAACGTGATGCCGAATAGCGGCACTCCGCAAGGTAACATGCTTCAGCAGCACGGTGTAACTCTGGTTCAGCGAGCGTCGCCGGGCGTGGCCAGCATGCCCCAGCAACAGCAGTCTGTCGCACAGCACACTGTGCCCGTGCAGATCGCACCGCAAACGGGAAACCTGCAGGGGCAAGCTCCCGTCTACATCACCTCACAGTCATCACCATCTCCGTCAAACTTACAGCCAGCGCAAGCTCAGCAGCTTAGACCTGTCGCGTCACAACAACAACAGACGACCGGTAACGCGAGTAGAGCGAATCTCGCGGCGCTCTCCATCGCGCAGCAGATCCAGGATCAGGCCGCCGCACAGAGCCGCAGTGGACAGGCCGCCATCATCCCGCAAAACCTGCTCCAGAAGGGTGCGAAAATCCTCCCGGCAAATGTTGCTCAGCAGCTGTTGCAGCAACGCAAGCTCTCCGACCAACCAGGCGCCGCCACAAGTCCTCAGATTGTTGCAGTCAACACTTCTCAGCCCACCTCCACTGTTACCACGGTTACGATGACGACAGTTCAGACAACCGCTGTCCAGCACTCCGTGACAACAACATCATCTCAGCCACAGGTAAATGCAGCATGTCCCTGTTCTGAACACCTGCTTCAAAATTACAATTGGTCTACTCAAGGTCTCACTTCAGAAACTTTGCAATTATATGGCCTCACAAATTAGATAGGTTCTCTGACCTGAAAAAATGATATTCAACTGGAAGAAAATAGAGTCCGAGGAGAAATTTGTACTTAAACACAGTATCAAGGAGCTTATATAGTCAGATTTAGGTTCCCCTCTCAGCCCTCTGTTTTCATCTCAAACTCATGCGAAAATTTTACTTCAGATTTTACAAGAACCCCAAAAATATTGTTACTGTTGTGATGGTTAGGTATTGGTGACGACGGGAGCGGGAGGACAGCCACGTCTGATCGTGACGCTCCCCCAACAGCCGCTGCCGCCACAGTTCCAACAGAGGGAGGAGAAGAACATGCAGCTGTACCAGCAGGCACTCAGGATACAGAAGGAGAGGCAGCTACAGCCCGGGGCCTCGGCATCAGGACAGGTTTGGAAAATTGCAACATTCTACACTAGCATGTCTGATATGAAACATGTTTGAAATTAGGTTGAATCAAATCATGTTGAATGAATCATCTGCTGTGTCACTGCATTTACTGTCCTCTGCACTGCAAGTGATTAGAATAAAGTCACTCTTTCATTTTCAAGTTTCAAGGGCACCTTGTCAAAAGCCCCACATTCTTATGTGTTACAAATTACTAAAGTTTCATCCTTTTAAAAAGAGATTGTTCCTAACTTCTTAAATTTATCATCTAAGATTATGTTGTCCAATAGAAAGTCCTTTCTTCTTGATCTGATTTGCCTTTGGTATTAATTGTAGAAATTGTATTTGTTCTCTCCTGTCTCAGATTGCAGGTACAACCATCGTGACCACCCAGGTGCAGTCTGGGCAGCAGCAGGGCCTGTTGGTTCAGCAGCAGGGCATGCTGGGGCAGCAGCAAAGCATGATGGGACAGCAGGTAACGTCTGCTGGGAGTCCGCAGACCATCCAGCTGAGCATGGCGGGTCAAGGGTCGGGCGGACAGCAGAATTTCCTCGGACAGCAGGTACTGTCTGGTGTTGTACAGCAGCATGGCATTATGGGGCAGCAACAAGGCATTGTGGGTCAGCAGCAGGGAATTGTGGGCCAACAGCAGGGCATTGGTGGCCAGTTGCAGCAAAATATTGTGGGACAGCAGCAACAGGGGGTTATGGGCCAGCAACTGCAAGGCATTATGGGCCAGCAGAGCATGGTGGGTCAACAACAGCAGCAAGGTATTATGGGTCAGCAGCAAGGCACTATGGGACAGCAGCAACAAGGAATGGTGGTACAACAGCAGCAAAGGATTCTGGGTCAACAACAACAGAGCATTATAGGCCAGCAGCAAGGTAGTGTGGGCCAACAGCAGCAGGGTATTGTGGGCCAACAGCAGCAGGGCATTGTGGGCCAGCAGCAAGGCATTATGGGGCAGCAGCAGCAGAGCCTTGTGAGACAACAGCTGAACATAGCGACCCCGCCCCAGGTGTCCTCCAGTCAGCAGTCCCCGGCGAAACCCATGGCACCGCGGCCGATCGCTGTGAGCAGCCCCCAGCAGCCTATCGTCACACGGGCGGCGACAGGACAGGCACAGGGCAGTGCACAGGTAGGTTTCACCTGGATAAACTTCCTGACACGTGTGACCAATTGTCTTAGTGTTCTAATATATGTTTGATCTAGGTGCTTGGGGATTTGATTTCTTACCTTGATTGTTAACTTCTTGAAGTTGTTTCAAGACTATAATTTTCAAACATGTACATTTTTCTTTCTTCAAATTTTTCATTGACACTTGTACAGTCATGATACCTTGCACAAATATCTAGGTGCACATAAGCACATATGCAACCAGTATTTCAAGGCCTGTCCTCTGTCCTGTATCATGATTTTTTTCTGAAGAATCATTTTCTAAGCTTGGTTGTCCCCTGCTCTTTCTGTAGAACCCTACTGGAGTAACGGTGGTGAGGCAGCCGGTGACGCTGAATGTCCAACAACAGGGGAAACAGTTCATCACACTAACCCTTCAACAACAACAGCACCTCGCAGCCATACAGGCTAAGGTAATTATTGATCACTTGTGTTTACCTCTGGGAGGGAGGTTCACCTCCGATGGGGGTACTGTTTTTGTTTGTGTGTTGGTATCTGTAACTAAAGATCCTTTTGATGGATTTGTTTGAATTTTGGTTTGTGGGTAGTTATGGAAGTCCCAAAGAAATGTGGTGATTTGTTTTATTTCATGTTAGTCACTGCTTTTCAGTGAGTCCTTAATAAAAAGTGGATTGTAGGAGTGAAGGTACTTTTTTGTCAAGGAATGGATTTTTTTGATGAAAGTGCCGTAGATTTGCAGATGTTACAGTTTGTAGTCATGGTGATTTTGTCTTTTTTTTTTGGTTGCATGTCGCTCTTGACCTCAGAAAGAAGGGATGGAATTTTGGTCAACTGGAAAATTAAGACTTCTAAAACTTTGTTTTTCCTTCCTGTAGCTGAGGACAATCGTGACACCTGGCAAGCAGCTGTCTCCTCAGGAGAAGCAGGTGGTTCAACAGCTGCAGGTGTTACAGAGCCGCATCTTACAGCAGGCCAAGGCTCAGGTAAGACACCTCACCTTAATGTATCTGTATACCTGGGTTTATCAACAGGGTTTGATACAGTTTTTTTCTACACACTTTCATACAGGTGAGATTTGAAATGACCTGCATGTATGGATCACACTTAAAAACTGTTTAGAAACGATTGTGATTATTCTTTTGCATACCACAGCCAGTATATAGCAAATGAATATCCATATACACCTATAGACTTATTATCTGTCCTTGGCAGGGTATATCAAACTACTAGCTTCACTTGATACCATCTATTGGAAGAGATTCAACTTAATTTGATGATAGCAAGTTCTAATCTGCAATGGTTTGAGGAATGAGTAAGTGTTTAAAACATTTCCTTGTGTGTTGTCCCCAGACCCAGGCCCTAGCCCAGAATGCAGCAGGCCAGGCTAGCCTGGCACAGGCTGCACAGAAGATGACTCCCATCGCCCAGAAGCCTGCAGCTCCGAGCTCCACGCAGGCTCAAGGACAAGGTGATTTCTTCCTTAAGATGTTCAGCTTCCATCAGCACTGTCTCCAGGACTGACCCCCTGTCCCTGGATGTAAACGAGAATTAAAAATATGGGCTCCCAAACAATGAGTGGGTGGGGAAAAGATTTAGAGCTGGAGACAGCCCTGTCAAGTATGTTGTTTGGTTTGTCAGTTTTATGGCCAATATAACTCAAGAATCCATCCTTGAGATTGTGGCTGCTTCTAGGAAAGAAGGGAGCAAATTTTGAAACAGTTTTGGATGTAGATGATCTAGGGACTTCTTGACAATGTTTTAACTATTGAAGGATAGTTGGAACATAAGTATATTGGGAGGCAAAATGTCTGTCCAAGAATTTTACTTGTATGAGCAAGCAGTCGCAGTTGGGTGTTTTGATTAGCCGTTGAGTGATTTGAATGGAAATAAAGTGATTTGATTAACAGTTGAGTCATTTGATTGACATCTTAGTGTTTTGATTGGCAGGTACAATCCAGCAGCAGCGTCAGCAGCTGAACGAGCTCCTGAAGAACCAGACGCAGGTTATCCGCACGACCCAGGTGTCAGGGGTCACCAGCGTGGTGTCGGGTCCCAGCAGCGGGGCGACGGGGCAGCCCACCCTGGTCAAACTACAGCCGCAGGGGGCTCAGGTGGGTGTGCGATCACCTGAACACACTGTTCTTAAAGAAGAGGCAACAAAATGTATTTGTGAGCAAATTGGTGAAAATCAACCAGCTGTTTATTGTTCCTTTAGCATTTATTAGCAGTAAGGACATGTTGATTTGATTACATGGATGACACACCAAAACTAATGCGAGTGTAGCAGTGTAGTTCAAGCACCACTTACTGACCAGTCTAACTGGTCCGGACCTTTTAGCCTAGTGGTAAGTGCATTTGGTTTGTGCGCTGGCGGCCTACTATTGAAATGCACAAGGCAAATAGTACAGTCTTCTGGCTCCCAGGAATTGAACCCGGCCCGCCAGCGCACAAACCCAATGCACTTACTACAAGGCTGGTCAGTAAGTGGCACTTGAACCAAACTGTTACACGAGCATGCGAAAAAAGTCCTAATCTACTAATCTCACAGCTAAGAAAGGGTATGTTACATCACGGGTAGTATTTTAAACTCTGTGTTTTCCATCTGCAGGGCCCTGCAACAGTTATCCAGCTGACGCCGCAGCAGAAGGCGACCCTGCAGCAGATCCAGCAGCAGCTGAAGACGCTGTCTCCGCAGCAGCAGCAGCAGTTCCTCAAACAGCAGCAGCACCTCATCCTGCAGCTCAAGAACAGCAAGGTAGGGGGCACTGCTAAACAGATATTTTGGTGCCCTGATTAATGGGTATTAGTAGATGAAGTAAGTACTGCCTTGAAAGCAATTGGAGACTCTCGGAGAGCTTGATTTTCTAAGAAAGCAACTAAATACAGTACTGATATGTTGCTACCATTCTTCCCAGATTGCGATCAGTCCTGCTGCCCTCAGCGCGGCGAACGCGGGAAACACGGGGACGGCCGCGGTAGGGCAGCAGCAGCTGGTGACTGTACTCAAACAACAGCCTGTGCAGGTAATGCAGATGATTGTCAATTCTTGATTCTGATTTCATTTTTATTGCACCTTTGTTGAACAACATTGCTCTCCTACATATGGTCAATTATCTAGCTATTTTTAGCTGTTTAACTTTTACCTTTCTTCTATGTTGTTGCTCCATTGCTGTAGCACATTATTGAATTATGTTACCCTTTTTTTAATTCTCAGTAACCCCTTTATTAAATGGCATCACACCATGTTTGAAAGTTGTTGCACACTGCTAATTGATGTTTTATGTTTGACCCAGACCATTGCAGGGAAGCTAGTCCAGTCTGCTGTCCATGGGATCAAGAGACCGGCACCACAGCCATTGTCTAGAGCTGACCTGTAAGTTATCAATCAGTTTTGAATTTCTTAACCTTTAGCACTCTGAAGTAGCCGTTTGGCACCCGATTGTCTATTGGTTACAGAGTCAGGCAGCAGGGAGAAGGTTAATGCTTATGTTAATGGGAAAAGTTATCTTAGGGATCACTAAAAGTCCTAATATAGAGGTTTGTTCGTATGTATGTATGTATGTACAAAAAAGAAATTTGAGCACTGAAATAAATAAAAATGTAGATTGATAAATACATGTTTGTGATCTTGCACAGCATCAAGAATTATCCATAACAACTTTGGTCTTTGATGTAGCAATCTGTTTTTGCCTTGTCTATTATTATGTTTAGCCATACCTAGTATGGCTCAACATATTGTTATGTTGAGCCCATAAGTATGGGCTCAACATATTGTATTTGTCTGGTTCTTCTTCTTCTTCTTCTTCTTCTCCTCCTCCTGACAAATCTTCAAATGGCTTCTACTCCGCCATTTCTTACCCAACCGACCTGAAATTTGGCATGGAGGTGAAGATGGCGAATACCCCTAGGCCCTTTTTTAATCGTTTTGAAACAGGCCTTAAAATCATTTTTATGGAGGTTTTTTGGGGCATTTTTAGGCAATTTCTATATTTTTGGCTCCTGTGCCCTGGTATTACAAGCAAATGGCCTGGAATTCGGCACAAGGGTGCCTGGAACATGTCCCTACAGGACCTTTATCACATTTCTGGTGTACATCACTTCAAAATGCTTCGTATGGGGGACTTTTGGACCCATTTTCAGACCAAAAACGGGTCAAAAGTGCTGTCCCCGTTCCATGTTCTATCTAAGAATCCATGTTCTACATAAGGTTCCGGGCGTTCCATTTGCTGCTGGAGTTCTTTTCTGGTTACCTGAGGTCATGTTGCAAGTAAACACGCAAGTCCTTTGCAGTAAGAAGCTCTTGGCGTCTCGCAGAACTTGTAGTAGGGGTGGCGCAGAGCCCGAAATTTGTTCTCCGGCCCCGTCAAAACCGAAAAATGCGCCAAATTCAAGGCGTACGATCTGATACATAACGGTCAAAAATCGCTTATATTTTTATACCAGTAGTTAAAGAAAGTTCTTAACTCAATATCTGTGAAAGATTTACTAAAATACCGTCAACCATAAGCGAGAAATCGCCCATCGAGTTACGCGCGTTTCGCCCGCGGGAGCAGGTGCACCCGCTTCTCGGTCACACACTTGGGGAGGGCCGGCTTCGCGCCGATCCAAATACGGATCGTTACGTCACTCGTAAACAAGAAAACTAGTCGCCAATTTGTAGCCAGCATTACGAGCTACAAAATGATGTAAGTGGTCAGCTTGTGCGACTTCCATTGGTGAAAATATTCACATTTTAATTTTTCAAATCGAAATTCCGGAGGAAGGTACCCCTTTAAAAAAAATTTAGCCATTGGTATCGTTGGAAAATTCAAGAGATTGTCGTTATTTTGGTACCAAATTTGCATATATTCGAGCCATGGTGGGCTCCGTAATCGGCTGATACTTTTGAAATTGCGAGCCAGTTTTGGGAAGGAAGCAAGATGGTGGACGGCGGCCCGGTCGCTACTGACCGCTGTAGTTCGGAGCCGATTACGTCGGCATCGGGCCAAAATACGGACACTTCTACCACCCAAATGCCAGGTAATGTATTTTTCCAAGTCTTTACGTAGTTTTATGTGGGTTTTGGGTTATTTTTATGTCAAATTTGGCCGCATGATTATCGGTAAACACTGTTGTTTTTGTATGCCACATGGTAGCTCAAATAATTTGAATTTGCCGTTTTAATACGCGGATTTTCGTGCCAGTGGTTGCATGTATGATTACTATAAATCATTTTCAACGCCCTATGGATGCATTTGGTTCCTGTTTTTTTTTGCTAGTGCCCTAATCTAAACTTATTTTTATTAAAATGCAGAAAACTGTACTTGCTATCCTCACCTTCTGACGTCACTGCTAGGGGGAGGGGGGCGGTGGGAATGCCCAGCTGCCCTCTACTCGAGTCGTAGTTTCCGTTGTAATTTATTTTATGAGTAGAAGTATAAACCCCACTTAACAGAATTATGCTGGTCTGTTAAGTTTATTAAGTTGTTACATTTATAATGAATGATAGCCTTTATTATTGTATGCAATTACCAGTACTACTTAGTATATATGTATGGTAGCTAATGGAGGAAATAAAGTACCTAAGTATCCAAGTTTCATATTTATCTCATCATAGATTGTTTGAAATGTGTGTCTGCCATGAATGTATTATATAGTTTGAATTTCAACAGACGTTTTCTCTTTTGACACAGGAATGAAGAGAGTGAAGAGGAGGAAAGTGATGAAGAACCAACAGAACTGCCAGTGAACTAGAAGACGAGACTAGATATTCTATTTGCCGTAAATAACTTTGTAGTTTTGGTACATAACGAAAGAGAACTTCAGTAACTTCTACCCTTGTAGTGATCAGCATGTGTGTCTTGGTTATCTCAGCTGGATAGAGAAACCATACAAAAAGTAGATATAGCTTTTGTAGTTGATTCAACTGTAGAGATAGTTCCAGACCAGAGAAGCAATGGCCACCTGTTCCATGATCCAGTTGTCTGATTCCCGTAAAATTGAAATGTAATGCATGTATAATACAATAAATACATGTACTTTGCCACTCAACTTCCCTGCAACAAGAAACGAAAGTCCTGCAGTGAAAAAAGGGGAAGAAATGAAATGAATGCTGGATACTGTATTGAATTGTCGGACCAATATTGCAGATTGTACAAAGAATGATATCAGTGTGTACAAATGTAAATATATAGCATTGGGTAATACATGTAGTTCAATATTTCTGGATCAGATTATATTTTTGAGGCTAGATTTGAAATCAGCATGTGTCTAAACCTCTGTGTACCAAGTTTTTTTTCTTTTATCTTCAAGTATAAGGAAGATATGCAAGTTGCATATTCAATTAGCGAATGCACATCTTATTACCTCAGGAAATCAATTATTCATCATAATTAATAATTTCTGAAGCAGATATATAGATTTTATGGCCATATTTAGATTCAGCATGTTACAAAACCCATGTATGCCAAGTTGTTTCCTTGTATATTGTACGGTTACAGAAATATTGCAATCTTGCATATTTAAGATGTCCTGTGCCCATGTCCATTTTTTCCCACTTTTGGTGATATTTTGAGATGAGAAATCTACAGAAACGATGAAGGCAAAGCTACAAGCTAATATCATTGTAAATAAAGAGAATGCAGCTTATTTGGTGCTTCTATTGTGAATTATTACTGCGTTATGACAGTTTTAAGATAGTACATTTTAACGGTTTTTACGGATTCCGGAGAATTTGAGGACTTATCTTACACAAAGCTTGATTTGACACGGTATTCTTCGCTTTTGTTATGTCACAGTGTAAAGTGTACAGCTTTTAATGTGTTCGTTTCGTTTAATCAACTCCCTTATAAATTTTAAAATGTTTGTAATGCTTTTAAGTCATTTGAAATGCTTTTAAATTGCTGCCATGTAAAAGCAAATCAATTCAGAATTTTAATGTCTGCCAGTTTGCTTGAATAAAGATTGGTTTGATTTGATTTGATTTGACTAATTCTCAGACCTTTGAATGGCCGTAACTCGCTAACGGTATGTCCGATTTTGTTGAAACAAAAACCATTCTGTTTCTTTCACAAATACCTATCAGATGACACCAAGTACAAAAAGATATGAAGAGTTTGAAATTTTTGTTTTTGCACGGGTGATTCTGGAAGTCAATTCATGCATCGGGAGGGAGATTGGCAAAGTATGATGCTCTCGCAAATGTTGCCAGGAGTTATTTGGGGACAGCCCACTTCTTGCATGAGGAGGAGTATGGGCGAAACATGCTGAATTTGCTCTTAAAGCAAATGACGGCCAGTCTAGTTTTTGTTCATGTTCTTCTTCTCCTCCTGCCAAATCTTCAAATGGATTCAACTCCGCCATTTTTTAACCAACCGACCTGAAATTTTGCATGGAGGTAAAGAAAGCAAATACCCTCAGGTGATTTTAAAATTGCTTTGAAACAGCCCTTAAAATCATTTTTATGGAGGTTTTTTGGGGCATTTTTAGGCAATTTTTATATTTTTGGCTCCTGTGGCCTGGTTTTACAAGCAAGTGACCTGAAATTCGGTACAAGGGTGCCTTGAACATGTCCCTACAGGATTTCAATCACAATTCTGGTGTACATCACTTCAGAATGCTTCATTTTGGGGACTTTTGGACCCATTTTCAGACCAAAAACAGGCCAAAAGTGGTATCCACGTTCCATGTTCTATTTTCTGCTGGCCAAGGAATCCATGTTCTATCTAAGGATCCCCGTGTTCCATTTGCTACTGGCCAAAGAACACTGTTCTATTTAGGTCACCTGAGGTCATATTGCAGGAACACACGCAAGCCTTTGCAGTAAGAAGCTCTTGGGGTCTCGCAGAACTTGTAGAGAGAGTTTTTGTACGGGTTATTTTGGAACAGTCCATTTATGCATCAGGAGGGAGATTGTCGAAGTATAATGCTCTCGCAAATGTTGCCTTTCTACATGCAGTTAATATTTCGATTTGCCCAGGTGTTATTTTGGGACAGCCCACTTCTTGCATGGGGAGGAGTATGGCTAAACATGCTGTATTTGCTCAGGGGCAAATGACGGCCTTTCTAGTTGTTGTATTGTTTGTATATATGTACCCGGGGCCTCTCTGAAAAGCCGTGCCCCGTGCGGTGGCGTCTGTGTAGCACAGTGGCAGAGCATCGGACTATGAACCAATAAGACCCAGGTTCAATCCCCAGTGGAGTACCCAGACATGTCCGGACATGCACCCAGACGTTGTGCCCTTGGGAAAGGCACTTAACACGTATTTCCCATGTCCTAAGCCCAGCAGTAGGGTTTGGGTTGGCGTTAGGAAGGGCATCAAGCTGTAAAAACTCTTGCTACAAAAAGGACTTGCACTTGATGAGGAGTTCTGGGGCTTCCCCATCCATGTGCAAGCACGTCTAACCCCCAGATGATGGGGAACAAAAGACGTTAAATTGGATAGAGAGAGAGAGAGAGTCACAGAGAAAGCCATTCTGGCAAAAGAAAACAGAAATGAATAGATAAGTAAACAACAATGTTCGTGATATTTTGCAGTATTAAGAACAAAGGGAAGCTTGACCAGCAAAGCTGTCTGAAGCCTGACTACAAGACACCCTTCAGAAATAAGGAGGACGCCATCAAGAGACTTCTTCCCTTCCACATCCACACCACAAGGGACTTCGAGGACAAGGAGATAGACAAAGGTACCGAGCTGTCTCTCTTGTTACCTTCGCCAAGAAGGTTATGTTTAAGGTGCTGTTTGTGTGTGTGTTTGTGTATGGCCAGCATAAGTCAAGAAGCTGTGGATGGATCTTGATGAGATTTTTGTCATGTGGATCGGGCTTGGAAAATAAAGGTGAAGTATGATATAAATAAGTTTGTTCCTCTCAAAGACTTACATGTTCGATCTACATAGAGCAATTTGAAGGTAGTTGTTTCGATCGAGCCCCTTATATTTCTGACAGTTTTCCTGTGTTTGTGTTGTTGCAGCTGAGGTAACGCTGGAGACAGTGTCCCAGTCCCTGGTGGAAAAGTACCACAAGATGAGAGACAAGTATCACCATCTCCTACTGCAGGAAAGCATGGTCGGTTCCCAGCTTCTTATCATTTGTGATTGTCTTAGGGGGCTGTCACATTTGTGCATATATCAAATCCATATGAGTTCTGTATTGATATTTTTGTGGGCTAAGGTAAAGTTTGTGGGGAACTTGATGGGTAAAGTTGTTTTTTTACTTTGACCCATTGTTGTGCAGCCTGGTTATCAAACCAAAAAATGACTTCTTTGGCCACTAACTTTACCTTGACCAAAAAATTATGTACGCATAAGCGTGTCAGTCCCCTTAACAAACAGTAATGTCTTTGTCCTTCATAAAGTAACTTTTGTTTGTCTAGTTGTGTTCCAATTTTTTTGCAAATGTTCAGACGTTGTGAGAAATTGTCAATATGACTTTAATCAAAGCTTACAGCTGTCTGTCTGTTACAGCAATTGAAAGTTTGATAAAAATAGTTTAAGTCTGCTCTAGATACATTTTACAAAACCTGTAGCATTGTTACATGGTTTTGTTTGTATCATATAGTGAACCAGTCTGTAGTGATGACATTTTTTGTCTTAAGTCTAAATTCTGAAGTTGTTTGATGTTTGCACATGTTGCAGAGGACGGACCCGTCAGCTGAGATGGTGATGTTGTGGAGAATCTTTGTTCACGAGGAGAAGACAGCTCTGGCACAGGAGAAGAAACTCGCCGTGGAAGGTGCAAACGGTGAGAGTCTTAAACCTTCACACTGCTATGGAAGCCATTTGGCACCAAATTTGCATTAGTTACGGGGTTAGGCAGCAGGGAGAAGGTTAAAACTCGCTATCTGCTTCCTGTCTTGCGATGGTTAGAAGTACAATCATTGTCAGGGTTCGTTAGCTAATTGCCAGCTAGTTCTGTATTGCAAATTGAGACATTTGAGATAGAGTTTCTAGATTGCCTGTATGCAATAGTCTTCTTCAGTGGAACAGATTGAAGACCTTGTTTCTCCAACCTTGTCCAATCAGTTGTCAGAAGAATAATGAGCTTAAAGTTGACTGCCATGAAAAAGTACAGGCACTCTAGCATACAGGCCTAGTAGTGAAGATGAGGGTTTAATTAGATTTTTTAAGCACATAGTGTTTTCCAGACTTGCCCAGTGTATTTTTCCATAATTGAAGCGACTTGTGATTCATAAATTTCCTCAGGAACTCCTGTTGCCGTTCCTTCAGCCAGTACCAGTCAGGAACTGGCCGAACCGCCTGCCGCTGCCCCGCAGGTCGTCGGCACGGCAACCACCGCCTACCTACAGCCCACGGCGCCAACCAACACCTTCCCGAAGAGCGCTGCAACCGTAACCACGTCCAGATCGCTTACAACAGCCTCCTCAGTTCTAAAGCCACACACAAATACCAGTCAGGAACTGTTAACAGGACAAGTAAGGAAGGCGGCGACCCAGGTGGTCGTTCCTGTCGCTAGGGGCGGGGCTGTTGCCATGGAAACAAAAGAACCCGACGATGAAGAGAGCGAGGATGAAGTTGACATGCCGGACACAGTGAGCTCAATGCAGCAGGCAACGTCATATCTTAACATTGACAGCTCGAGTATGGTAGACGCTGTGAAAGCTACGAGCCCGGCCCGGTTAAAGAGCGAATCAGAAATGGCCGTCGCGAGCCTGCTTGGCGAAGATTCATGCGACATCGACATTCTTAATTCCGACATCGCGAACTCTGACCTCCCGGAGGACCCTGGCGTAGACGCGGTCCGAAGCCTGACGGGCACGCTCAGCCCGACCCGGAGGAACTTGAACTTGGACGCTGCAAACGACTTTGAGGACGACTCTGATGAAGAGCCAGATTCTCTCAACGAACAGGTGCAAAGTGCAATCAACAGTATCCTTGAACTTCAAGGTCGCGGCCCACTTGAGGAGGAAGACTCTCCCCAAGACATCTTCAACCCCTTTTCTCAGGATCTTCCTTGCTCTACGTCAAGTGAACAGCATATGGAGGAAGACAATGCACTTGATGAAGCGGTCAAAAGCATCTTGTTCTAAGTTTCTTCATAACAAAAATTTCATCTATCTATTTTTGCTCCAAAAGAATCTCTGTTACAATCTTTAACAGAGAAGACATATTGCATTTAGAATTGTGAATATTTGTTCAGAGCCTCACAAGGAAAATTCTTTGGGGTCGTCAAAAATGTGTATTTATAGATGATGTGTACTATAATCAAAATTACTGTTAGAATTTCCCTGGAAAAAATGGAAGACTTGATTTTGGATATCCGAGTCATCACGGCACAGTTTGATTGGAAGTCTGATTTGATATTATCACGAGAGAAATTGCTACATTCCATTTCACCCTTTGAACTAAATCTTGTTCTTAACCTTCCCATTGATGACTTCTGTTGCAACTGGTACAAATATGGTGCATGGATGCATCCTTAGTAAGGAAAGGGTTAAGAATTATACACAACCACCTTTTCGCTGCACTTTACAAATATACGATTTTTCTATTTTTGTCACAGTAATTTGTGTTTTTGCTGCAATAATGTGTTACTATCTATATGTCAGTATTAATAACAGTGTTACGCTTTTGATATCAAAATTGTCTGGTCAAACCACAGTTACTCGCTGCAGCTTACAAATGCTTCTTGTAGGCCACTATATTGAAGTTAGCCATGATTTCCTGTGAAAGAACCACTTACAGCAAGGGATTAAGTCATATGTTAGCTAAATGATACCACCTGACACCCCAATGTATCTGGTTTCTCCATTTAACTTAAAGGGGTACATGAACCATTACCAGGCCATAGCTTCCACATGTAACTTAGTTAAGACCACACTAACACAGGTTACTGTTTCTCAGACGGTTGAAATAGGAAAAGGAGAACAACAAAAAACTTAGTGCAGAGACAACTCCAGTCATCTCAGCATATGTATTTCACAAAAATGAACACTTTGACAAAGTGACGCCTAGTTATCAATTCTTTATGTTGTTCAGAATTTTTCCCCTTTTTGTCCGAGGAACAAGTTATTTTGTTAGAATGGCCTGGAGTTTGGTGGAATATCAGTGAAAAAATAGTGGAAATTAGTTCAATAAGAAATTGTCAACAAATATGTCGTTTAAAACACATTGATTCAATGTAGCTTTTACCAACATTTTCTACCAGACACTTACACAATATTATGTCAGGAGAGACTGTTTCGGACGTTTGGAGAAAAGAAGGCTTTTGAATTCTACAACTTTACCCAATTTTTCAGCCACAAATTTTCACAACAGTCACTTTTGACTATGCAAAAAGCAATGCTGTATTTGTACATAGTTTAGCAACTGGCCATCTGAGGATTGTGTCAATGTTAATGAATGAATTATTTAAGAATTATCCAGTTCACTCAATGTTTCATTAATAACACTGGTCGTTTCAAGTTTGGTAAGACACTTGTCTTTTGGAAAATCTAATTGATTTTGAAGGCAAATACTTAAATTGTAAAATATAATGATTGATAGATTAATATAGACAAATGAATAACTTGACATTTCGAAATCAAGTTGAAAGTTGAAGCTTTCAGTTGATGTGATTTTCCGAATTTATAGTGTATTTCCATGTTTGAAATGTTCCAGTGTTTTATGTAATTCTATATGACTGGTCCAGAGAATTATTTGGAAGAAAAATGTGTTTATTTTTGTACAGTTGAAAAATTGGAGGAATTACGGGGGAAACCTTGAGAGGTGTGTATTTTTGAAGGAGTTGCTGGTGTCGCAATGAAGGAATCTTGATGAAAATGTCAATGAAACAAAGAATTTGATTGTGAATATATGACATTGCCTTGTCATTATTGCCAGTCTTTTTTTGGCAGTTATTAATGTTGCCTGTATAATGATGTACTTGTGAAATTTGCCATGGTTAGATTTACTAGTAACTTCCTTGAAGTTTTCAACATTACACTTAAGATTTCGGCCACAGAAGATATTTGTAGCCAAAGACTTGAAATGGCTTGAACAAGGAAACTTTCCATTCAATTGGGGACAAAAAGGCACAGAAATACCTTTTTAACCTATCTTTAACGTTATTTTAGCCTTAAGCACTTTTGTTGGTAGGAAACTGCTCTCCCCAGCTTGAAATGGAACAATCTAAAAAATCTAACCTCGTTTTCAACCCTCATGCAGGGTTAGTGACTTTTAATCGATGATGAAGTTTTGTTTTTTCTTTGATAATGTGTACGTGACCGTTTCTTCAAACACACCGACGTTACGCCGGTAAAACTACGACATTCGCTGCTAGCCATGTTAGATCTAGGTCAAGATAATCTGCCATTTTCTTCGTAATTGTAGCAAGATGTCGGACGACTGGCAACAATAAACTGGTGCATATTAAGGGAGAGGGGCGTCAATGTCACAAGCGTTTTCTAAGATCTGGTTCTAGACAAATCTGTGCTAAGGCGATACTAGAAATGGTCCAGGTGACCTCAACCGACTCAACGTGCATTTAAGTTCTTGGCTATGTGTGTCTTGAAGTAAAGGGGCCTTAATGTCAAGGGCATCTCAATAGGGAAAGATATATTCACAGGAACCATGGGGGCATGACTTTTAACCTCCGCTATTATCAAGGTCATGTGTGGTATGAATCGTCTCAAGCAAACTCCCTGTGTGTTCTATTTTGGACAATGGCATATAACATCATGTGAATGGCTCAACTTTCGTAGTTATCTAAGCTCTTTGATAAAAATCAGTTTTCTTCGATCTTCATTCATTGTCAAAATTCTTGAGAAGGCGGTCGACCACCCCTTTTGTCTCTGACACTGGTATCCTCACATCTGCTTGAAGATTCAGATATCCGAACCCCGTAACCTTTGACACGGATTTGCCAAGACCCGGTTGGTTGTTAGTCTATGCAGCAGACTTCTCCGGGGAATGTTTTGGTTTAGTATTGCCTTCTCTTTTTCACGATTACGTACCGATTTGTCTGATCAATGTTGGAGAGAATGGTTCTAATATGACAGCCATCGGGAAAAGGCAGGTAATTGATAAAACGCGGTAATTAAAAACTTGAGAAGTCTGGTTTCGAGACTATCCAGCTGTTTACGCCTCAGTTGAGCTTCCCGGAGCGAGGTTAGGTTATAGCGTGCACATGTAGACAACTCCTCGGGGTCACACCGCACCATGCTCCGCCGCCATTCCCCGATCGCCAGCGCCCTTCTCCTCGGCGCCTGGCTCGCCTCCGCCCGAGGGGATCCCGTGGTCCGCACGGCGACTGCCTCCGTCCGCGGCGTCACCAAGCGCTTCTCCGGGGCCGGGCTCAGCCGTGATGTGGACATCTTCAAGGGGGTTCCCTACGCCGACCCGCCGGTGGGGAGACTGCGGTTCCGCCCGCCCAGATCCAAGAGTCTTGCCGGTGAACTTGACGCCCGGAGGTTCGGCATGGTCTGCCCGCAAAGCGGCTATGGCCCCGATGTACCCGACCCTTCGTTGCAAAGCGAGGACTGCTTGACGCTGAACCTGTATGTTCCAAAACCAACGGTGAGTGCGAAGTATCTTTAGCCTGGATCCCAGACTGTTTCCAGGACCTTTTATACAAACCAGCTCCTCGGCTCCAGGACCAGCATCCCAGCCCCCTGAGCTAGACCCTGAGGGGCCGGGGCTGCGGTAAAATTCCTTGGGGGGGGGGGGGGGGGGGTGTTGGCCCTAGCCGAGGAGCTGGCCAGTAGGTCCTGGAACGGTTTGATATTCAGCCTTTCGGCCCCCGAAAACTGTTTAATATTGTAATTTGTTATAATTTGTAATATACCAGAATTAGAAAAGTCTGGTATATGTTAGGACAAGTTGGCTAGCAGCCCGTACATTGAAGGCATTGGTTATATGTATTTGCATAGTTCGGATTCCGATGAAGTTGTTGTGGTGTCAGCCGATACTCTATTTTGTACATGTCGTGGGCTGAAAACTTCGGATATCATTGACCCGTGTGGACTTTCGCTTTCCCCTTATTTACTTTCACTTTTTTTGCCAAGTAGACAGGCTTGTATCTGGTAATTGGATCTAAGGGGGCAAGCCAGCTAAATTGCTGGTTGTTTTCAACGTCTGAAACTATGAATGGTGATGCGCCTGATGAAAGGACACTCGTTTTGTGAAAAACCGAACATATAAATTAAAACATGTTCGAAGACAAGTCTATCACCTCACCTCTGCTTGTCTGCTTGGAGATTCTGTAGGCGGGTTGCTGAAAGGGAGTGAAATGTGACGGGGGTCGGCGAAGGGGTCATTCAGGGTCACCCAGCTGGGTTACATTCGACCGTTTTCGTGGGACAGACCATTGTTGGAAGGAGGGGTGGGTAGGGTTGCCGTCAATAGTTAAGATGATTCGTCGGATGTTTGCACTCACGTGACTATGACGTCATTTTAGTCCGCCATGTTGGATGATTAAACCCGGAAGTTGCTTAGTAAATGGTAAATTCGGAATAAGAATAATGGCTTTTCGATTGACTGATGGGCTGATGGTGCTGTGCAATGCAGCTCCCCAATCCCCGCTATTCTCGATTAGCGAGTTACACATGCATTTGTAACCCACACATGCAAATGCGTAACTCTATGGCCCGCTAACTCCTTCACTATTTTTCATGCAACCCTTGAAGTCTGTTAGAGACTAAGTAAACGCTGTCAAGGAGGCTAATGACGAGGCTAGGTAATGACCAGTTTAACCGCCTCAGCTGTTGGCGTTTAAGGTTGCTTTGAAGTGTGTTTCTCTTTGCTCGCTCTGTTTTTAAAGAAAACCCAAAACCACTCGCCCAGAGAGCACCCCGCCAATTGCCCGAGCCCCATTTACCAGGTTGTCAATCATCATCATCATCATCATCATCATGTCACCAATGACACACCAGGACTGCATCAAGCATCTCCAAGTAGATGTTGGGAGGAGAGATCATAACGTTTTCAAGCTACCTTGTTTTATTCTGACACGCAACCCTCTCAACTTTTTTTACCGTCGCTTCTTGACAGACAAGGACGACGTAGCACTGCACTCAAGGTTTTCATTCCTTGTTTTAACGGTGCCACGTACACAGAACAATATACCCATTCTCACACCTGCATGGGTCGTGTAAAGTGCTGTCAACTTTAAAATGGGGCATCCAGGATATGCTACGATGTTACCTCCTTGGGACATGGCTAACAGTAAGCAAATGAACGAAATTCTTTATTCTAAATTCTTTATCACAGACACAAAAACCTTGTTAAAGATCTAATTCTCTTAGACAGAATGGCCCAAGGTAGTAAGGAGCTTTGTTATGTTGCATCAGCTGTTGGTCTTGAAGATATATTAATTGGAAGTTACCTCACGGCACCGGACGACTCTCTCCATGCAAACATTAAAGGGCTTCTGTGTCCTGTTACGATCTTCCTTTTCAACATCTGCATCGCTTCATTCGTCCTTTGTATGGGGGACCCTCAGGCGTTAAACTTAAACCTCGGCACGTTAAAGAACCCAACACACTTCTGGAGAAGAACAGAGGCGACCCAGTGTGCTTGGCTGTATCGTATAGCAAAGCCGCATTTCAGTGTCATGCTTCACCTCAATGTAGGATGACTACTTTACACTTTTTACAAGACTGTCCGAGAATCCTGTTAACATGTTACAGAGCCTAAGCAAGGCGGCCTGGTGCACGTTACGGCTGTCGGTACGACCAAAGCAATTCCAGCTGCCAAGCTTCCGTTTTACGCTGATGCGTCAATCATGGACCTCGTCTGTTCTTGCCGACGGGTCGCTTTTCCTACCGCTCAGCTCACTGGTCACGTTCGGAACGTTACTTTCAATGGGCCGTGGGGCTACGTGGAGAATGCCAAACAGCTCGAAAACAAACATACATGCACACGATAGCCTGAGTGCCAGCCTTTTTAGCTTCAGTACGCTACCCAAGCTCCGCTCCTTGGCCGGCAGCGGAGCTTGGGTAGCGCAGCGGAGCTTGGGTAAAGGCAGCTGGCACTCAGGCTATGCACACGAGGCTCTCTCCAGAATGTGTCGTATGGCGGAGTGGCTATAGCTAGGCCAGCGGACACGAGATCGACAGGGCACGGGTACGATTCCTGGTGCTCCTGGCTAGCTTAGTAGCTGTTGTGTCCTTGGGAAAGGCACTTAACACCACCCTCACTCCACCCAGGTGTAAAAATGGGTACCTGACTACGGTTGGGGAGGAAAAGGTGGTGGAAGGAAATGGGATGGGCTCCGCCATCCAATTCCCTGCCCTAGACACAGTGGATAACAACCTACTGTCCATACGGCCTCAAAAAGGCTATGGGACTAATTTTTCCGTTACCTCCCCAAAAGGTGGTGTTGTATGTATAGAGAGGGTGAAATTGGCCTCAAAACAAGCAGATTGCAGATACAGTCAAACTTGCCTAGGCCGACCACTCAAGAGACTCACTGAGCCAAAGCGCTCACTATGGACAGGTGGTCTCCATAAACAAGTTACAGACCAGGGTGAGAGGACATTCCCCTCAAGAGCGCCTCATTAGACTTCATCGCCTTCGACACTGTGCGTTACAAAACAAGTGACAAGAATTATGAACGTCACAAAATATATCATTCATTCATTGGGAGACTAGTGAAGGAAAAAAAAAAACGCATCATCATTGGGTTGCGTGGCAATTCCCTTTTAGCTGAAGTGTAGGATACATTTTGTGTGCTGCAACGTTGTTATCATCGTGTGCAATTAGAGGGAACATTGGGGTCATGGTGTAGTTTCGCGTGTTGTTGAGAATGTTATGTTTGGTATGAACCACGAAAAGCGCCTTCTAGCAGGTGTTCTGCACATTACACGTTTCAACAAAGTTGCTGATGTCATACACATCCAGCCGCAGGATGGCGCTGTTATGGTGTGGATCCACGGCGGTGCGTTCCAGCTCGGGTCCGGATCAGGATATGACGCAACGGCGCTGGCCGCCATCGGTGACGTCATCACCGTAACCTTCAACTACCGACTTGGACCCCTTGGGTTCCTCAGCACAGGTCAGAGGTCACCATATTCATCTGTATATGATTTGTCGTTTTTTTGCGGTTACGTTGATGTTTCTAAAATGAGTGTCTTTATGGGGAGTTGACAACGCTTTACGCTAAATCAGGCAACAATACCTACGTATTGTGCTAAATTCAGAAAGAAAATCACACAGTATGTGACCACCTCGCTTCGAATTATTAGCTTTCCCTACGAATTGCGGTCAATTAGAATAGCTTACCTATGGAAGAGGGACATGCAGCCAATAGCCCCACACCTACCACCCACCACCCCCGTCCTAATTCGCAGCCATCATAGCAGGCTCCACGGCTGGCATTTTGATACTGTTTTCTTATCGACTTTTCAATATTAGTACATAGTAACATCTCATCTAAAGCTCTTTTCAGACAAGGGAAAAGACGTTCAAGTGCTAAAAAAGAGCCCAAAAGCACACGTACACGTCCGCTTAAGTTAAAGATTAATGACATAAAAGTTCAGATTTTATTTCTGGGTCGTACAGGAGACGCGGTTTCCCCCGGAAACTTCGGGATGTTGGACCAGGTCGAGGTTCTGAAATGGGTACAAGAGAACATACAAGGTATGGAAATAAGACTTTTACTCATTTACTTATTTGTTCCAAGATGGCAACATTGACAACGAAATTATCTCATAACGTGGGTTTACACAGTAAACTGCATTCTCGCGGGTTTTTGAATTGGGGTTAGTCCGTTTCCGTTATATTTTGCACGAATGCTGAAATATTGTACGCCCCATTTCCATCGAGGACTTACGTAGTATGCTTCATAGTATATCTTTGATCACGTTTGTTTTTCTTGGTAGTGTAATTAATTTCTAGGATATTTTAACAAACGCAGGGCAAGTTTTTGGAAGACTTTGGTTTTGATTCATCTGAAGTAAGTACAATGAATTCAATATTGTTGTAATGTAGAGATTCCAGGGTAGTGATGTAACGTACATTGCGGCTCCCACTCTGTTCTTAGCGTTTGGAGGTAATCCTGGCAAGGTCACCATATTTGGCGAGAGTGCGGGCGGGGCCAGCGTGGGGATGCACCTCGTCTCCCCGGCCAGTAGGGGGCTCTTCTCCCGAGCGATCATGCAGGTAAGAACAGGCTGTTTGTCACGTGACCATGACGTAACCTAACGTCCGGCTTGACCCCAGTTTGGAAATCTGTCCCTTGAATTAGAGTCATTGTCTTTGATACATTGCAGTTAGTATTGTTTCATTTTGACGGAAAGCAGTAACATCTAATCTAAATCTAAAATTATACTGGTAAAAGGTAATGTACGAAATTATATGCTTATCAACTCCTTCTACATTTTATTTTTGTATTTCCAGAGTGGCACGGGTTTGACCGACTTCGCCTTCCGACCGTCTGGTGTGGCAGACGCCGTGAGCTTGGCGGAACAACTGGCCTGCAATACGTCAAGCAGCCGCACGATGGTGTCCTGCCTCCGTGAGGTGGAGGCCCAAGTGTTGGTCAACTCACAACCTCAACAGGTCGGTTCTTTGGGTCTCTACTAAATTTTGTTAGGGTGTTAGCCATCGCATTATTTGCTTGAACCTGGACGAGTCAGACCTATAGATTTGCATATGAGTCAGACCTATAGATTGACATATGCATAAGGTGTTTGCAAGTCAAGTGAGCATGCCTTTCACAAATTCAAATTAAATTTACCTTCCGGTTTAACCATCTAGTATGGCGGATAGTATTTGTACTTTCGTCATAGTCACGTGAGCTCAAACACCATATAAGGAACGGGAATGCATCTCGATCAAATTCAGATCACTGAAAAGGTTTGATAAACCTGGATAGAATAAAACAACATAAAGTACATGTTTTCTTTGCAGATGTTGAAAGCAAAATGGATCCCAGTTCTGGATGAAAACTTCCTACACAAAAGCCCACGCGACTCATTCCAAGATGGTGACTTCCAGCGATCTGCCATCTTGTTGGGGACGGCCTCGGACGAGGGGGCGTTGATGCTATTGATGGAACGGCCGACTTTCCTCGCCATGCAGAACCCCGGGATCAGCCGACCCGATTACGAGTCTATCATATCAAACTGGGCCAATCACATGTACGGAGACGCCGCCGACCTGGTGAAAGAGGCAGTTCTGTACCGCTACACTGATTGGTCAGATGGGTCAGATTCAGCCAATCGCGTGCAGTACGTCCGGCAGACGACAGACTTCTACTTCGTCTGTCCCACCAATGAGATCGCAGAGATTTACGCGGGAGCTGGTCAGAACGTTTATGTATATCAGCTCACTCACAGGTAAGTCGTATAAATCCCCAAGCTGATCTTCCGCGCGCAAAATCGTAACTGACGGCGTCGCGACAGATCTTGGCCGACTGTTACGACTTTGTCACCGAAAGACCTGCTTGGAGATTTAAGTCAAGCAGGATTGGAGTCAAGCTCACAGATCACACCTACTAAGTGTCTATAAGTGTGTTGGGTTCTTTAACATTCACTGGTTAGATATATGCGACTTCCGGACCTCCCATACACGGGCCTGAAGGTTTAATTTTCCCTCAGAAAGAAGAATCACACACTACGTGTTATTGCAAGGTGGATTTTGTTTGTCCGCGTTAGCTTATTGTTTAGACGAATGGCTGTTGCAGATGTGTAGAGGTAGAAGAAGATCACTATTTGCGGCAACACACTCAGTGTTAAACTGACATCCCAAGCAGAGGTGGACTTTTGACAGTTGTGACATCGCTAATAATGATACCACTTATTTCTTACAGGTCTGGTGCGTCGTGTACCCCACAAATGGCCGCAATTCAGTTTTTGATCTCCCGCCTACTAAAGTTAGAGTTTGTCACCACATTTGCGTTGGTTATGGGGTTAGGCAGCAGGAAGAAGGTTAGAAAAAAAAAGACATAACCCCTTCTTCAATTGCTGCAGGTCTGGTGCGTCGAACACGCCGCCATGGGTCGGCGTGCGTCACGCTGATGACGTACAGTTCGTGTTCGGCTTCCCGCTGCTGCCGCCGTACGACCTGCCCGAGTACGAACACCAGGACGAGACCCTGGCCGTCAACGTCATGCGCTTCTGGAGCAATTTCGCTCACACCGGGTAAGAACGGTGCACTTAAGGATTTTAGTATGTTTTACTTGCTTGAAACGTTTTTAGTGTGTCTGTTTGTTTGTGTTGGTGTGTGTCCAAATTTCCTCCTCCTGGCTGAGTTGGCCCGGGTCCCAGGTTTGATCCACTCACACCAGGAAGGACCCCTACTCTTTTGGATAAGTGTGGTGGGTTCTCTAATGTGCTCGGGGCGTGGCTGTCCTAAACACTTTGAACATCCGACGAAATCCAAAGAGACGTCCAAAAATGTGTACATTTCACGGACCAACCAGACATCCGTCTTTCAGCATGTCTTATAAATATGTTATAGTAATGGTCTTTAACTAAGAAAGTTCTGCGCATGACCGGAACCCTGTCGTTTCTTCTTGCCGCACCTTTAAGAAACCCAAACCGCGACGCGGACGGGGCTCGTCTTGAAGACGTCACAAGATGGCCGAAATTCTCAAGAAACGGCACGAACAGCTTAGCGTACAAGAAACTGGAGCCGGGTCTTCCGAACGGCCGCGCCCTGCGAGCAGAGTTCTGCGCCTTCTGGGACAGATACATACCTCACGTGCTGAACATCAACTCAGGTGTGTAATGCATTGGCAGGAACAGGGTACAGTATAGAACTTTGCTAAACCACGCAGTTTAGTTTTAAGAGAAACACAGAAATGCTGAATCAGTTTTCAATTTGCTTTGACGCTTGTCAGATACCAGTATGTGGGAAGAGGCGTTTGTGTAAAGAAAGTTGCAATATTTAAAAAAAAGTGGCATTTCTGTATATGATAATATAACTTAAGCTCCATATAGAGCTTCAATGAAAATTTCTATACTTGTCGTGAAGACGAACGTATCGGAGCTACTGTTTCTACAACTGATTATAAATAAGATATAATGTACGTTAAGAATGATTAATTTTTTGATAATTACTTCTGTATGTTGTTTCAGATCTGAAGATATCCACCAGATGTCGCGAGTCGGTACCAGCTGCAGCCTCTTCATCAACGATAAGCAGTCGATTATTTACAGTTTTGTTTGTTTTATTGATTTGTTTAATGAATTAGCGTGGACTCTTATGTGTACCGGTAAATACTATGGCCCTAAACTTAGAGTTGTTCCAACACGCAGCAAAAAATAAAACAAACGACTGTCTCTCTACGGCCTTCTTCAGGATGAATGACCCATTACTTGAAACACGTGACCCATGAACACGTGACTCCAGTATTGGGTCAAAGGTGACTGCAAGTCTATACCTTCCCCGTCACGTCCGTTGATGGAATCATGTGTTTGAATGGTCACGTGACTGAAGTATTGGGTCAGTTATCCTGGGCAAGGCCTTTGAAACGGTCAAAATTTCGAAATCTTGGAATCAACGCTAAGTTTACGACAATGTCCCAATGAATCGTCGATTATTTCTTTGAAAAAAGAGTCTTTAGAATCTTAAAAGATGTCGTCAGTGTTCTACCTCATTTTGTGTAAATCAAGACCTGTTGCATATGTGGGTAGTCAAGTTACAAACTCTGTGTATTCTTATCGAATAGTAGTGTTATATGGATTAGTAGCAATGTGCATTTCCCCATCGCAAGAAATATTTTAAAGACGTTATCACCACTGAGATTCTCCTGAGACAATAGCTGTAAGGGGAAGGGGGCATTCGAAAGGAGACAAACAATCTAAAGAAACAAACAACAAACAAAAAGTCTTTTCTTCCCATCTCTGTTTGTTTATTGGTTTCTTCGTTGTATTTTCTTGGTATGATATTAATATCTCTTCCCAGACCCGCGCGTACTCCATAAGGGCAAAAAGTTGATCTGTTGCTAGTCTTGAACAATGCTGTTCTGAATATACACAATAGGTTCAAAACCCTTCGCCGCCCATGGAAATATAACTTTGCTGTTGTCCCCTATTATACAGCAAGACGAAATAGTTTGAATGTTGAAGTGCATTTTTTATATGGCAAAAAAACTCTCTTGACTTTTAATTGGTTTCAGATTGACGAAAAAGACCCTATGAGTCTTGCGTTACCATTGCGTCCCCATGCGTATACTTTTATATAGGAATTCGACGCATATAAAACGCCATCATTGGTTTATTTTTAGGGTGGATCTCACATGAGTTTTCCCCAACGTTCTAATCAAAAACGATTTCCCAGACGACCCCGTCGTTGGATGCAGCGGAAGTGACGTCATGAATTTGCTAATGAAGTCGAATGTGTAGGTTGCCAGGTCCAGCTGTGACGTTTAACGGGCCAAGCGCTGTGGGAAAAGTGAGGAACATCAAGCGATTAAAAAGTTTACATGAGACGCTGTGGCAAAAGTTAGAAACATCAAAAGATTGAATGACGACCTCTGGCTTGAATAGATGGCCATGGAATGGACAAGAAATGCATAATGACGCTACATTATGTAAATGATCGTAACAGGGGACTAAACCTTGACATTGACATCAAACGTTTTCTGAAACTTAACGCGGAAAGGTCATAGCGGTCAGGCTGACATATCGTCAGATTTATCAAAAAAACTATAAAGGTCGAGCAGTCGCTCTAATGAGGCTAACTTTCCACGAATGAGACTTCAACTGTATGCCTTGCGTAGCTATTAGCTAAGGCCACCAAGATCTAGACATAAAGATCAAGACAAAACTAGTGTTGCAACTTAAGCTACATATGCGGCACGCTCCATCGCGTCAGAATTGTAAAGCAATGAATTTTGCCGTAGACAGTTTCCGCCAAATCTTGGGCAATTTCGACAGATGTTCTCATTTTACGGTACTTAAGTACTTGAATGAAAATCCTACGTTCAAATATCCATAGACATAAATCGTTTCAATAGAGCTATCAAGACGAGCATCTACTCGTCCTTTTCTCTGGTCTAACACTGAGGCTTCATCATATGATAGGCTTCGCGGCTGGGCTCTTCTGTTGGCTTATGATGGGATGTTTTCTTATGATGATAAGCTACAAAAATGAGTCGCGATGTCTGCTTTTGAGGATACCTAATCTCAAAGCAGATGTTGGGGGAACCTTGATTTCATAATTGGAACATTATGCAAGATGTCAAGGTACACAAGAAAGCACACCAAACGTAAAGTAATCGTTCTTTGCAAAATTCTTTGCGAGATCTGTGAAATCTTTGGTCGTTCAGTGGTCGCAGCGCGGTCTCAACCTGTAGTGGAAAGATGGTGTAACATCCAGAAACTCACCACTATCAGGACGATCCCGTCAGGACTGCTGCGGCCGCGGCCACCAGAACACGATGTCCTCCCCTCTGTGACGCACCGGCGACGCTCGCTTGTTCCCGAACCCGCGCTTCGCATCGGTGACTTCGTCTGCCTCTCCACCGTCATCCCGGCTCCCGTATCTCTGGTCCCCCAACCCTTCTCTCTCCACCTGGTGATGTAGTCGCTCCAGCATCTCTTCTATGGCGGCGTAACGCTCATTTTCAGCGCCCCTTTTGTTCCCGAAGCCCCGCTTGTTGCCCATGCCTCGCTTGTTGCCGAACCCCCGGGCGGCGAGAGCGTGCGTGTACGGCGCCCAGGCTCCCTTCTGCCCGAAGCCTCTCTTCTGGAACGCGATGCCTAACTCGTCGGGCTCTGACGCCGACTGACCGTAGTCGGCGAAACTGTCGTCTGTGTCGCTGATGTCGTTGCCATGGTGATCAGACGACAGGAAGGGCGGCTCGTACAGCGCGCGGACGGCGCTGCTCTCAGAAAGATGGAGCGCCACGCACCCGAGAAGAAGAACTTGTACGAACAGCATCTTTACCTGGAGATGGGCAAGTACCCTTTATCACATTTCCGTATCACTGAACCAGTGTAAAATCTAGTTATATCATATAGTTCCACTGCGTTTTCCTCTACAGTCTACGCCAGACACATTTAGTGACAGAAAAAGAGAACAGCTTAGCCAAGAGTTGGTTGAAACATTTGCCAAAACAGATAGTCGACCAACAAGAGCCTTGTTTGGTCGGTTTGGAGTCTTCTGGCCAGTGATTCACACTTCTTGTAGGATTCTACCATTTCTAGCCACTTGAATATCATGATGATGGAATGCCTACAAATGTCATAATGGATACAAGTTATACAACGACACCAATCCTCTTCAACGGAAATGAGTACATTTCTAAAACGTGAAACAAGTGATTTACCCCTCAAGAACGTAATGTGTCTGACGAGATAACCAGATTCCTACAGATCGCTTTCGAACTGAACGGTCCAAAATTGTTGGATGTCAACCAAGACATCATTGAATCACAGCAAAACTCAAACGTCTATCCTATTTAACAGTAAATATCTTATCTCTAAGAACAAATCACAAGGTTCACTTACCAACCTGCTTGCCGATGTTCCTTCGTGTCTCTCTGAAGCCCGGGTAGCTTTGAGCAGGTGTATCCACGGCAGACGCCTTTTAACTACCCGCAGTGCGCCATCGTAAGGGGGCTGCGGTCCCACATGCCCGGATCTGGGGCGGGTCCCTGGCGACATGCCTCCTAACGACGTCATTATCGTGGTTTGATTGGGACTGGATCCCGCACTTTCCTCCCCAGCATTCTGACACGGGTCGAAGACGTACTTCTTTCAAGTCTTTCCGGCGCCTTTGAAGTCGAAAATCTTCACACGCAGCCGTCGCGACCTTGCGCCGTAACCAAAGTGTCGTTTTCGTGACACCCTTCAGAGGTCAAGTGTGGTTTACAAGAGGTCCAACGGTAGGAAACCCCCCGCGACGCACACCCACAGCCCTGGGGCTCATTTGCATAACCAGCCGTGCTGCCGTGATGTCGTTAATGAGTCCCCAGCTCATCAACAGCACGGGAAGATGAGCTCATTAACACCGCGCTTTCGCAGAAGTCCTGCTACTGTGTACATGGTTTAATCAAGGGGGTGGAAATGATGGCTGGGTTCTTAGATGCAGACCGTGCCAGACGTTATATGAAACTATGTGATTTCATTTTACTTACTTTGAAAGTTTCAACCCAAGTAGTTAGTTTCCCCTCCCCCGAAAAAACAAAAGAACCCAGAAAAATTAGGTGAAGATGAACGTAGAAAGAAAGGTGGTTCGCCCGGATGTCAGGCCCCCGATCTCTATAATATATATCGCAGAGGGACCTATTGTAGAATTTCCTTGGGGGCATGTTCACCCTAGAGCCGAGGAGTTGGTCTGTGCACGTGTGGGCCCTGGAAGCACTATGGCACCCAGGCAGATGATGGTAGGATCATGCGTTTTGAGAATCGTATGAAGACGTTATATGACATCCAACTCCTGCGTGATTTCATTCTACCTTCTTTTAAAGTCTCTAGGTTCGTAGTTAGTTTACTCCCTCCTACATTAGATCGTAAGTCAAGTAACAAAAACGTTATCCTGTCCACCCCCACCATGTACCAAGGGTCAACGTTGCTATAAACCGGAAATGACGTTCATTGGAACGACGTTTTGATCGTGGTGCAAGCCATAACGTCATTTTACTTTGCAAATCATACACGGATGGGTGATTACTACGTAAACAGTCTATGTGTTCAGAGTTCAAGGGTCAATACGTACTCGTACTACGGCAAACACTGTTGCGACCTGGCTTTGCGTGGCATATTCAAGATCTCACCAAACTGAAGAGTTTGCTTTAAAACCACGTGTTAAACCTCGACTATTACCTTGTTCATGAACATTAATTATCTCAAGATCAATGTCTGCGTCTATCTGAAAACACATCGTCTTTACCATTATTCAGTACTGTGCCTTCAGGGAAGATGTGTGTTGCTGGAATGTTGCCAACAAAGGCAACACAATAATTATTCTAAGTGTCCAATTAGCTGTGAACCTGGTGAGTTTTTAAAGAGAATATCTCACATTTGCTCATTTGCCAACATTTCTGTGACATTTTCCTAGCATCCTATCGTTGCTCGATCATCATTGTCTCATTGTGTCTTCAGCTTTCAGCATTTGTTTCTTGTTGTCGTTGTTGTTGTTTTTGATTGCAGCTACAGTAGTTCTGCCCCGACCCCCATGTACATACCTCCAGGGCACTGACTGTCGGCTGTTGAAAAGGACGAGCCTTGCGCACAAACGTTCATTGTTGCTGGTGAGCTGGCGAGAGAAGCACCACCATAGTTTTGATCAACATCTCTTCCTTGTGGTAAGAAGCGATTACTGTAGCCACGTCATAGTAACTGATGGCTTTTGCTTTAGCAATACTTACTTAAGCATCGTTTCACCTATGGGCAATCTTGGAAGGGGAACTGGCATGAAAAAATATATTTGTTGACGCGAGTTTTGCAGGAAGTTGCGAGGCATATTTTGCTTCGCTTGAACGAGGGTGGGAATAATCTCCAAGAAGTCTGGCTTGTTGTGAGGATATTTGACGGTGGTTTGTACGTTTTCTGGAGGTTAACGCCTTTAACAGGTGCCTGTCGGATATCTGCATTATAAAAGTGCACCTCCAGAAAAAACTCCGTAAAAACACCGCCAAATACGCTCAAAACGAGACCAACTGCTACATCTACTTGGAGATTAGAAGGTCGCTTGTATATGGACCTGATCCAGAAGGATTTACCGCTCAATGAAAACTTCATCTTCAAGACAAAATCTGTAGCAATTTAATATGATGACAGCAGAGCGTGAAAGCGTGGGGCGCGTCCCCGTATCTGCTTGGCAAACTGGCATTAGTTGAGACAATGAATTTATGTTACGTTTAACCGCTGATGATATTCATATTCATTTGTGTGTAGATCTTATGAACGAATTTTGTTTTAATTTTCTGACTTCTAATTTTCCATCTTGCAAAAAGTATCATATATGGCCAGACTTCGAGGAAGTTGTTTGAAAAAGATGACGGGACTTCCCCTGAAAAAGGCAAAACCTGCTGGCATTGTTCTGCCTTCCTAAAATAGCACGTAATAGCTCGCACGATGCCACGTAGACGAATTTGTCAAGAGTCAATTCTTGAATGTGATGCTTAATTCAAACGAATGCTAGTTTTAAATGGATTCAAATGGATGCTATAGGACAGTCTGTCATATAACAACAGCTTATGTATACATACGTCTTACCGATTTTGGTATTCATATTTGAGCACTTCAAGACGAAATCTGAAGAAAATATGTAACACTTTGGTAGGACCACATGGCTTGAAATGGTGAGGGACGTCCCCGTATCTTCTTGGCAACCTGGCATAAGTAGAGAAACAGAATACGCATTCAGGCGTTTTACCACTTATGATATTCATGTTCATATTTTGTATGAAGATCTTATAGGCAAGCATTGTTCAGTTTTCTGACATCCACTTTTCCACCATGCGTACAAACAGTATCATATAATGCAAGTAGGCTGTTTCAAAAAGATGACGGGGCATCCCCTGAAAAAGGCAAAAGGTGTTGGCATTGTCCTGCCTTCCTAAAATAGTACATATTAGCTCGAACGATGCCACGTAGACGTAATCTCCAAACAAATCTTCACAGGGCTGGCTGATGCGAATTTGCCCCCGCGGAGATTTGCTTGGAGATTAACGTAGACGAAGTTGTCAAGAATCGACCCTTAAATATGATTCAAACGAACGTCACTTCTGGTAGCCAGTGCTGGATAGGGCAGTCTGTCACATAACAACAGTTTATGTATACAGACGTCTTACCGATTTTGATATTGATATTCATTTGTTTTTACATCTTATGGGCCAATAGACCAAAAGTTTCATTTTCTAACATCCACTTTTCTACCTTACCTACAAAAAGTACCATGTGATGTCAGACTTCAAGGAAGTTTTTTTTTTCAAAAAGATGACGGGGCTTCCCCTGAAAATGGCAATATCGTATCTGTTGGCATTGTTCCGCGATCCTCTTTCCTAACTGACTTATGATAGCACATAGTACCTCGATCAATGCCATGTAGAGTAATTGTTCATGGATTGATACTTAAACTTGATGCTTAAGTCAAATGAACGTCACTTCCGGTAGCCAGTGAGTGCTGGACAGGACAGTTTGTCATATAACAACAGCTTGTTACCCGGCTTTGGTTATTAGGAACGTCCTCTCAGATAGGACGCAAAGCCAGTGGTCTCGTGTTTCAAGAGAGCCACACTTCAATCACGTCAAAGAAACCACCACACTTATCGAAAAAAGTAGGGGTCCCGGTGTGAATGGGTCAAACCTTACAGTCTGGTCCCCGGGTTGACATCCAGAAACGGTGATAGTCAACCTTTCCACAAATGTGATTAAACGCAATAAACGATTATCGATATCTTGGCTCCAGCACAAATTGTGGGGCTGAGAGAAAGAAAGTGAATTCTTGAGAAAGTGCGATAAGACCTCGGCAATGAACATGTCATGCCCACAATGTGACTGAAGCGCAGATCAGTGAATCATACACGGATGGGTGATAACTACGTAAACAGTCTGTGTGTTCAGAGTTCAAGGGTCAATACGTTCTCGTACTACGGCAGACGTCGTTGCGATCTGCCTTTGTGTGGAATATTCAATATCTCACCAAACAGAAGAGATCGCTTTAAAACCATGTGTTAAACCTCGACTATTACTTTATTTGTTCATGAACATTCTCTCAAGATCAACGTCTGTGTCTATCTGAAAACACATTGTTTGTTCTCACCAGGATTCAGTGCTATGCCTTCGGGGAAGCTGTGTGCTGCTGGAACAAAGACGTAAAAGATAACACAATCATTGTAAGGATCTAATTGGCTGTGAACCTGGTGAGTTTTTATCTCACAATGCTCATTTGCCAACACTTCTGCGTTATTTTCCTAGCATCCTACCATTGCTCGCTCATCATAGTCTCAAAACGTCTCCAGTTTTTTGTTGTAAAGCATTTATTGCTTGTTTTTTGGTTGTTTTTGATCGCAACTAGCTGTGCCCCTTTCTTCATATATACCCCCAGGGCACTGACTGTCGGCTGTTGAAAAGGACGAGCCTTGCGCACGAACGTTCATTGTTGCTGGTGAGCTGGCGAGAGAAGCACCACCATAGTTTTGATCAACATTTCTTCCGTGTGGTAAGAAACGTTACTTACTTTCCACGTCATTGCAGACACTGATGGTACTCAGTTTAGCTGTGTACACATGTTATCATGGGAGGGGGAATTGGCAAGGTAAAATATCTTGGTTGACACGAGTTTTGCAGCACTCAGTTGAGACATGTTTTGATTGGCTTTGAATTGGGGAGGGGGGGGGGGGGGGTCATAGGAATGGACCTGATCCGAATGGACTTACCGCTCAAGGAAAACTTTATATTCGAGACAAAATCTATAATGATTTGATATGATGACAGCAGATTGTAAAAGCATTGGGAATGTCCCCGTATCTTATTGGCAAACTGACATTAGTAGAGAAACAGAATACGTATTCAAACGTTTTACCACATATGATATTTATGTTCATTTGTGTGTAGATCTTATGAGGAAACATTATTCACTTTCTGACTTCCACTTTTCCACCAAACGTACAAAAGTATCATATTAATGCCAGACTTCAAGGAAGTTGTTTCTAAAAGATGGCGGGGCTTCCCCTGAAATAAGCAAAATCTGCTGGTATTGTTCTGCCTTGGTTCTGCTTTCCTAAAATAGTACACTATAGCTCGAACATTATAGCTTCCACATAGAAGAAGGTGTCAAGAATCAAGCCTTTTAAGGCTTAAAATGCAATGCTTAATTCAAACGAACGGCATTTCCGGTAGTCAGCTGTAGCGAGTTCTAGCGACAGTCTGTCATATAGCAACAGCTTATGTTTGCAGACGTTTTACCGATTTTGATATTCATATTTGTGCTTAGATCTCATAGACAAATAGAACATCCATTTTTTTACCTTACCTACAAAAAGTACCATGTGATTCCAGACTTCAAAGAAGTTGTTCCAAAAAGATCACGGGGCTTCCCCTGAAATAAGCAAAATCTGATGGTATTGTTCTGCCTTGGTTCTGCCTTCCTAAAATAGTACATTTATAGCTCGAACATTATAGCTTCCACATAGAAGAAGGTGTCAAGAATCAAGCCTTTTAAGGCTTAAAATGCAATACTTAATTCAAACGAACGGCATTTCCGGTAGCCAGCTGTAGCGAGTTCTAGCGACCGTCTGTCATATAACAACAGCTTATGTTTGCAGATGTTTACCGATTTTGATATTCATATTTGTGCTTAGATCTCATAGGCAAATAGAACATTCATTTTTCTACCTTACCTACAAAAAGTACCATGTAATTCCAGACTTCAAGGAAGTTGTTTCAAAAAGATGACGGGACTTCCCCTGAAATAGTAAAATCTTCTGGCATTGTTCTGTCGTCCTAAAATAGCTACTCGGTGAGTCATTATTGGTTTCCCAATATCTAGTTGAGTGGAAGACAACAGCGTCAGAATGTACTGAGTAGAATGGCGTGGCCCTGTTACGTCGTTCAAAGAAGTTTTTGTCATTCATGTCATTTATGTCATTCTTTTTATGTAATTGATAACGGCGTAAAGTCCATTCCAAGTCACCGAGAGGGTTGTTATTGTCATCATTTACAAATGTTTTCAATCCATAGTAATTATTTGTGTAAGAGATTTGTTACTTTGGATATGTTTTGAATGTGATTTCAACTTTATAGATATATCCCCGTTTTTTTAACTTTAGAAATATTCATGGTCTGAAATATAATATTATTTAGCTTTTTTCCCATTTCCCCCCACTATTTGTAACGTTTTTTTTATAAATGAATCATTTCACTGAGAAGAAAGTAACCCGAGCGTCCTTGCGAAGTACATGGGTATCATGCACAGACGGCTCTCCACAAAAGGACCCACCAGTGTTCTGCAGTGAAATCTTACGACATACAGAAGCAGAGGAAGATCCGTTTAACACCTACTTTTTTTTGGGGGGGGGGGGATCACCATTCTATCATTATTTACCATTCTTACCATCTTTTAAAAATATTTCTAGACGTTAAAGAATCACATAGGTGCTTAGAAATTATTCTAAATAAAGAGATGCTTATGCTGTCACTTAAAAATGCTTTCAAACTATCTGACTGAATTCAAATGAATTCAAATTTTCATATTCAACTTGTTTGAAAAATTCATAAATATTGTCGCTTGAATATTCTTTATGCATGTAAATCTTCTTTTATTCAAACTAATTCACAATTTTTACAAATATTATATAAAGACCCTTTCGATGAATCTGTTTGTCAAAGGGTTGATTATTCGAACTCAAAACATTCCCGCTTTTCTTCGTTTCCAGAGAGCACACCGCATTACATAAGCCATGGCTGGAGTTCTCCCTGTCTTCCTATTAATCATTTACGCAATCAGCCGTGGCGTTGCCATGGATACGGCGGAAACTGGTTCGGCCGGAGGCGAAAGTTCACCTTTCGTGAGACAGTCAATTCGATTGGTAGACTGCAATTGTGATTGGCCAACTTCGGTTTCCTTTGCATGCCTCTGTCCGGATCTGTCCATCATGACCACCGTGGTCGGTTCATTTCTGACTGGACTTCTTTCTGCCGATCCGAAAATCACTGACTTCGGTGTGAGGTGTAAACAGAAGTCATCAACGAACACCAGCGGGCTATTCGACTTCCTCCCACCATCTGTAAAGAAACTGACGCTCGGTGATTGTTTCCGGCAGTATATAGGGAAGGAAGTTTTCTACGGTATCCCCAATGTAGAGGACCTCACTATTGACAACTTTGTAAAATTGGACGGGAACGATTCAGAAGCCAGTGAGTCTTATCCATATGTTGAACTTAACCCACAGCTATTCTGGTCTCTACCACAACTACGAAAGCTTACCCTGGATCTTCTTCTATTCAGATTCCCAAAGGCGCTCTATCAGGAGGTCAATGGTTCATATCCCTTGCCAAACCTAGAGAGTCTTACTCTTCAAGGGAACAAAATTCCGTACATAAGGCCAGAATACTTACAGCACTTTACAAACTTGAGGTCATTGGATATTAGCGCTAATCGTATTTCAAACATATCAACATCATTCCCATTCTTACCTGGCTTACAAATGTTAAACATAGCTACCAACCGAATCGATTCTTTATCTGGTTCCCCCTTTCAAAATCTCAGTAATCTACAGTCATTAGACTTGCATCAACAATTCTCAGACAATGATACTTCCAAATACTGGACTTTTGACAGAATCGGTACAGGTGCTTTGGAGTTCATTTTCCCCACTTCTTTTCTTGGACTCTCAAAACTGAAATCTCTTCGCTTGGCAGTGAGCAAGATTCGGTCTATTCCGAATGACACATTTGGGGAGTTGGTGAAACTCGAACAATTGAACATTTCTGATGGGCTTGTAGATCATATTGGGCAGTCAGCATTTCAAGGATTAAGTCTCGTAACATCTTTGGACTTAAGTTATAACAACTTAAGTACAATTCCTTCTTCAGTTTTTAATAGTCTCAATTCACTTCTCTCTCTTTATCTGCAAGGCAATGTTCTTCACTCTCTCTATCTTAAAACGTTTGAAAAACTGCCTTATTTGTCATACTTGAACTTGGGGAATAACCAATTAACAACAGTAACTCGTGACATATTCAGTCCTCTACTGAACTTGAGAACGTTAGATGTGCACAGAAACCAGCTTATCAATGTCGAGGAGGTATTTTCCGGCATTACGTCTCAGTTTTGCGAGAAAATTGACGCATCGTACAACAAGGTAGAGTCATTAGATACCTCGTCATTGCAAATTCTTGGCATCCCAGGCAAAACTGTAGATGTCGACTTATCCCACAACAACCTGGAGGTTCTTAATCCCACACAGTCGTACGGTTCTGGAGACGCGGCGTACCTGTCCTTGAGACTCGATCTAAGGTGGAACCAGTTTACTTCGCTACCGTTTGGCCTAGCAAAAGATGAGTCTTTTAATAGATCTAGGATATCAATTATAAAAGATTTTGGCCGGGAATATGGTGATATATCCCTCCAGATGACTCACAATCCTTTAACATGTGATTGTGGGCTGTACGAGCTGATGTTGAACTTGGATGTCGCTAAACAAGGCGTCCTTTTCACAAAAACGGATTTCCAAGACATGGAATGCCGATACCCTGATACCCTCAAGGGTAAAAGGGTGGTAGACATCAGTCCGTCTGAGGCGTGGTGCTCAGAGGAGTGCTACAACCGACCGTGGTACTATTGTTCCTGCTTTGAGCATGCCGGTGAGACGTTCACATCACCTGAACCCGAGTGTCAGCCAGAACGTATGATGTGCCCGTTAGAATGTTCGTGCTCGTTCCAAGGACAGTTACATTCTTCTACCGCTCCTTATAACGAGAAGGTGAACTGTGCCAGGAGGAACTTGTCTTCTATTCCAGATGGCATTTCGAACGTCACAACAATCCTTCATTTGGAAGGGAATCAGTTAAGGGTCATCAACCAAACTGTTCTCCCCCAACTTTTGATGATACGCGAACTTTACTTAAATGACAATAACATCTCAATTGTCGGCGAGATGGCATTCAACACCTTAAGCTCACTGGAAATCCTTCGACTCGACGGAAACAACATCTCTAAGATAAACAGCAAAGTTTTTAAGTCCCTCTCTAATCTACGAGAACTTTATCTAAATAAATCCGGTGTACAATATCTAGTATCTGATACGTTTCACGACCTTATAAGTCTACAGGAGCTGCACTTGGAGAACAACAGGCTACAGTCTCTTCCAGAAAACATGTTTGCTGGTTTGAAAAAGCTGCGGTTGCTCGGCATCCATGGCAATCCGCTCAACTGTGACTGTGATATTCTGTGGTTTGCCAGCTGGCTAAGGAGTAGAACTGGCTATCTTATATCAAAAGGACGTAACGTGAGCTGCTTAGCAAATACAAAAGTAATGCGGGATATTTTGAGTTTGTCGTCAGCACAACTCGACTGCGATGACCTGCAAGCAGCTCAAGCGCGAACTAGACTCATCGTAGGTCTGTCGAGTGTGTTCGTTCTTGTGACGATCGTTCTAGTTTGCGTGATCGTCATCATGAAACGAAAGGAAGCCATCCAAGTCTACCTGTACGCCAGGTACGGATGGAGGTTCAGGGAAGAAGAGGAAGACGAAAACAAGGAGTACGACGCCTTCTTATCGTACAGTCAACACGACTTAGACGTGGTGCTACATGACATCTTGCCCGCACTCGAGAACAGGGAGCCGCCGTTTCACGTCTGCTTGCACCACCGCGATTTTCTCCCTGGTGCCCCAATAGCTGAGAACATCCTGAACGCCGTCAGCTCGAGCAAGAGAGCGATCATTCTTCTATCCAACAACTTTTTGGAGAGCGACTGGTGTCAGCTGGAATTCCAGGCCGCGCATGCGCAAATGCTGCAGGACAGGGCTAATCGCGTGATCGTGATTTTACTGGATGACGTCCCCGCCGAAAACACCCCTCCAGATATTCAGCATTACCTAAACACGAACACGTACCTGAAGTGGGGGGACGAACGTTTCTGGGAACGGCTGATTTACGCCATGCCGCGACCAAGGCCGCATGCGCAAGACGTGGACGGAGATCAGCTGGCCATGGTCGAACTGGATCACAATCGTTAAACCTATTGACCCCACCTGGCACGGGTACAGACGTTGAAATTTCCCGAAAATCTGTAATCTTCAGCCTACAGCTAGCTGTGTGTGCACTTTGCACATATCTTAGGCCAAATTCCGCCATGTTTTTGCCAAGAGAAAACTGTTTTGACCTCCAAATTCAAGATGGCGGAAGCTCGAAGGTTAACAAGATTGTTGCATTTGCTAGCTTCAGTTAAGTTTCGAAGTCACACAAAAACTTTGAAATACATCAAGAGCAAGTTTCTTTGAGTACTAGCAATATGTGAATATGATATATTCTGTTATTGATACTCTGTAAAAGAACCTGTATGAAAGATATTATTAAGATACCAGGAGCTGTGTATTCTGTCATACAGTGCAGTATAGATCTAAGGATAAAAATATATAATTTATAATTTGGTGACTACTTTATTAATAATGTTGTGATGATTAGGTTGAAGTATGGACCCCTTCAACTGTTATCTCGTTGTTCAACGAGTACTTTACTGCGTCTATTTCGGTCTTGTAATATTTTATCAGGTTTGATTTATTTACTTGATACAAGTTGTGTGAAAATTTTTTGGTCATGCATAGCTGTTGGTATGTTGAAAATTGTATTACAATTTGGTGATCATATTTCACATTTGTTCTATTTCTCAATAATGTAATCGTGTTGAATTGAATTACAAAATTTAGGACGCATGGTCTATAACCACTATAACTATTATTATTAACAATCATTTAACCATATGCAAATAACAATTTGGTGTAATTAACATGCATGGTGATTTGAAGTACTAGGCCATGACTAAGTCATTTATACTATAATGTAGGTAATGTAAAATCCCATCCTGGGGTGTAAGGTCAAAGGTAATTCACATGTACCTTTTGTCGTTAAAAAAAATATTTTACCAGATTTAAGTTTACAAATTTTGGTGGTTGTTTTGTCAGAAGTGAATAAAGTATTCAATTCAATGATATAAAATAACTTTTTATTTGAATTCCTGATATCTTGTAATTTTAAGCATCTTACCCAATGTAATATCTGAACGAGCCAGACGATTTTCTTGCTACGGCACTTTTAAACATCACATAATCAGTGCCCTGGGGGAAAACGAATGAGACAGATATAATCTCAAAACAACAACAATGTGTGACGTTCATCGCAGTTACAGCCATACAAGATACGGACACCCGCTAAAAAGGTATAGCACACATCCAGATTGAGCGTCCATATCAGCACACTCCAAAACACAACTAGAGCATTGAAAAGCTGCAGAACGTTACATTCAACTAACTCTCACAATGACACTTGTAACCTTGCCACCTTTGTGCCGACAACACGCAATTTCCCTGAAGGCAAATATCTGAAAGGCGAGGAAATTCGGAGGAAACTGAATAAAGATAACGCACACATTCTTCTTTGGCCAATTTTACATTAAAGGTTCGACACATGGTTTAGGAGTAAACTCTAGATATTCCATGTAGGCTATAGCTTGGTGAGACTTTCGCGGGTCATAGGTCACGATGTCCGCAATGTGGAAGTATTGACCTCTGGGGGAACGTTTGAACCGTGGTGACGTCACGCTATTCTCTATACAGGTCAAGGTTTGACCCCGTTGTATTATTGCAAACACTTATTATATATGCAACATATTTGTAATTAGATTCTTTATCGCACATGTAGACATAGACATAGGAACATTGCTAGCAAGAACTTTTTTTCTAATAATCAGCTCTATGGAACCCATCACGGAATGTTCACAGGAAGACGAGCCCCTACTTCCAGTGTTAAATTGATACCTAATCCACCGGATAAACTCCAGGAGAAATAGTTTGTTTATATCCAAAATCATTTTCTATTGGTTTTATTAACAAAGAAACGCTACACAAGACATACATAGCACGGACATAAGGTAGTTTACACCCATGAATGACAACAAAACCTTATATTTAAAAATAGCTTACCGTGAAATTTGAACCGAACTGTAGTCGCGGTTATTCATATATTTTGTTGCATTTTTATACCACAACTGAAGTATGTATGTAAGTGAGGTATGGTTAAAGTTTAGACTACACCCATGGTACATTAAAACGCAGGCTTTCAGTATACGAGGCATCGAATTTTGAAATGTTGTTGAAACAGATTTTGATGGGTTTTGAAGGTCTTTGAACAATCGACGTTAAGATGAACGCATGTGCCAGACGGCCTGAAAGTGTTGCAACTTGCGACAGTCACTGCTTTCGTGAGAAC
Organism: Branchiostoma lanceolatum; assembly: GCA_035149815.1. NCBI lineage: Eukaryota > Metazoa > Chordata > Leptocardii > Amphioxiformes > Branchiostomatidae > Branchiostoma > Branchiostoma lanceolatum. The sequence goes on along the minus strand of CM068877.1, from coordinate 11,182,454 downwards.
TGATGTAAATACCGTTTTCAGTTTTGTCAGTTTCTGAATAAAGGTTTTGGGAGGCTTCCAGGGAAAACAAGTTCATCGGCAAACAAAATGACATGGCTTTCTGTTGAAATAGGACAAGATGAGTAGACACGTCTTATTCTACCGACTTAACGTGACAACGACTTGTCTGATTTTGCTTGGAAAAGTGGACTGTTACACCAAGAACGGAATGATTCAAAGGTTTGAACCAAAATATGCTGCAAATCCACTTTGTGGTTTCAACCTTAGTTTGTCCTAGCCCCAAGTTCTTTGAGTTTTTACTTTCCCAAAAGCAGCAACAAACTGTCGGAATGACTAAACAAAGAATGGGGTCACCCTGGCGTGAGCGGGTTCCACTGTAAACATATATCAGTTTTAAACGACGTCTTCTGATGAAGACGTTCTCAAAGTTAACAAGACTTCGACATGCTGCAAAGTCCAGATGCTTCTTCAAACCATTCTCAATATTGCAACCACCGCCTTGCTAGCTGTGCGCAGCTATATTTCTCTGAAACATGATTTGCAGCATGCGTCTTCAATATCAAACTACGGGAGTCATGGTGGCGCTTTCTGTACTCTATGTGTTCCTGAGCATGTCTGTCGGCTTGGCTGTAGAGACGGAAGGTGAGGAAGGCTCGTGCCCGAAGCAGATGGAGAACAGTAACGTGAACAACATCACCGTGGTGGCTCCGGCTGGTCCAGCGGGGTCTAATGGGGACCCGGGGCCGCCGGGCCCGCGGGGTGTCCGCGGGGAGAGGGGGGAGACAGGGACACCCGGGAAGCTGGGACCACACGGTCCAGAGGGGGAGAAGGGAGAGAAAGGAGCTCCAGGACAGAAGGGGAACCAGGGCGTTGAGGGATTCGGTGGAGGAGCTGTGTATATCCGTTGGGGGCGGACATCTTGTCCGGAGGGTACGGGCACGGAGACGGTGTACTCTGGACGCGCCGGCGGGCCGATGTACAACGAAGCGGGCGGAGGAAGCAACTACCAGTGCCTGCCCGCAGACCCGGAGTGGGGGCTGCACGAGGTTTGTTTTATTCAGTATACAGTATACAGACAGCCGTTCACAAGTACGCTGTGGTTCATCACAACGTAATTTGTTTTAGAACAAGGCTATTAATAAAACATTACTCGTGGTACATAGTTGGATAAAGAAAACTCTCAGATGTCATGAGAAGACTTGTGATAAAATTGTCTCTTGGAAGTAAATGGTTCCGAAAGTGTCATATATCTATATATACATCTATATCTCTACATCTTTACATCTCTATCTCTATATCTTTACATCTCTACATCTACATCTAGATCCTTACATCTCTCTCTTTCTCTCTCTCTCTCTCTCTCTCTCTCTCTCTCTCTGTGTCTCTCTCTCTGTCTGTCTGTCTGTCTCTCTCTCTCTCTCTCTCTCTATATATATATATATATGTAAACTTTCATGTTTTGGTACTGTTTAGTAGGTGTACCATGTATGGGATCGGACTTTCTTTATATCTGTGTTGATTGATTGATTGATTAATTGATTGTCCTTGTGTCATAGGGTCCAAGAGTTATGAAGCCTTGGTTCGTCTGTCGCTCACCTCGCCTTGTTTCTGCATCTTTCTGTAGGACGGGCTGCAGGGGTGGAAGTCGTACATGTACGGGGCGGAGTACGATCTGAACACCAACGCTCCGTACGACTCCGCCAGCCTGCAGAACCGAGAGGTCCCCTGCGCGGCCTGCTACAGCCTGTCCCGCCGCACGCAGCTCATGATCCCCGCCCGCAGGACCTGTCCAGAGGGATGGACGCGCGAGTACCAAGGTGAGGAGGATCTATACATTTTGGGCCCCCTAGCGGCTTGTTATGGTACTGCAGAAGGACTTCCAAGATGGTACGGTCACGAAATTGGAATGGTAGATCGATTTTATGCCGGAAGAAGTGACATAACGGTAGGTTTACTTCTATAGCCTTGTATCCAAACCTATTCATAGCTTTGTAACATAGCAAGGAGCGAGAACGAACCAAATTTACTATATGACTACACTCCTTATTACTCTTTACCTTGAACTTCAAGTGACGTATACATAGTCTGGGTAACGATATCGATGGGCTTCACATATTGTTGGTACAGTTCTAGCTGACGGGGGGATGAGGGTGTTCCGGACATGCGTGTAGGCTGCACGGTGAGAGAGCTCAGGGTTCAAATTAAATAAAAACTTTGAAAACCCTTTTTGGTGGAAATTTTGGTGAAGTTTGGCATTTTGATGGTGGGTGGTATAGTGTAGGGTTTTTAGTAAATGTTTTTGCAAAAAAAATGGAATTTTGTCCATATCTGGTGTTGATAGTGGACACTTTTTTGAGCCCACCCCCACTGGGCTGCTGGGTTGGTATCGACCTGAAACCGGGGGTCAAAGTTCGACTTTATTTACAAAACAGGCGTAGGGGATACTCCAGTATTTCGCGCAGGCGCAGAAGGCCAACTTTTAGCCCATGGAAATAGGTTTGGTACCCTTGGTAAAAGTAGCTGTAGAGGGTTTGTTTCTAGGATATATTGGTATTTCTGAGCTGGATCTTACAGGTAAGGGTTTCTTCCTTCTAATTGTGTTGAAAAATCAGACTTTCATCAATGTTTGTGGTGTCTGTAGGCAGTAGAAGTTTGGTGTTTTTGTGTGATTATCAGGTAGAGAAGGAGGTCAAAGGTCAACTTTAGTAAACATGGCCGGATTCGTAGGGGTTGTGCCGATTAGAAAGTTGAAATTATGCTCTAGATTGAAACTTTGGGGGCCTGACAGCCCTGCCAATGCATGTTTTTCATGGACTAAAACTCTGGTAGGTGACTTTTGACAGCTTCTTTCTTACATGATTGCCATATATTAAGATAGGAAGCTTCATTACTGTTCTGTGGCCTGTAGCTTTTGAATCGCCGTATAGGGCGTATTCAGTCACGTGACCCTCCCTCTAGCAACGAGCACTGGCGGCCATGTTGGTGCTCACTTGATAGTGGAGCCCTATGGAACTCTCCGTATAAATAGCAGATGTTTTCTACGCCATTCACAATTTCCCTTCGGAACGTTTTGTCTCACAATCATGGTGTTTTGCCTCGTGGTCAGATGTTGGATTGGGACTGATAAAGCACACACTGATCGGGTAACAGTAAGATTGGTTTGGCGTTTCTCGTGTAGGTAAGGGAACATACGAAGGGACTAACGACTGAAACAAAAGTGGATTTCTGACATACGAACAGCGGATCTAAATAGTTGAAGTTGGAGAATCAACGTGAGTGTATGGAAACCTTTGTATCTGGTCGAAAAGCAAATTACAGGCCCGTTGTGTAACACAGTCGCGGCACCGTGTAGTCGTTGCTTGAGATCTGATTAAACCTCCTTGTTGAGATACGTTCGTAAACTGGCGGGTCTTTCAACGTCGAACTTTCCCGATCATAACGTACTCCCTGCCACCAAAATTTTTCACGACACTCAAGACACTGTACTACGTGGTTGCAGGCCTTGGAACACTTGTATGCTGTGAACTGATTTTATGCGTACTCTGTAAACAGTTTAGCGGCCATGTTTGTAGGCAGCTGGGGAAAACATTTCCTCGCTCGTCGATAATGGGTCATTTCCAGTAGGTGAAATTGGATTTTTGTAGCGAAAAGGATGTGAGGCTGGAGACTCTTTGCATATAATAAAACAGCGATCAGACGACTTCGCATTCCTTGGAAATTTAGAGACCGTCGGACACCGAGAAACTTCGCTGCCGGGTGAGCAGCAACATGGCCGCCCACGGAGGGCAGGTGTGATGACGTCACGTGAATACGCCCTATAGAAATTATCGATACGGCCTATGGGTACATTTTAAGAACCAGACTACAACATGAAGGGGAGTTTTTGTGACCAGAAATATCAAAAGGTGAGATATGATGCCGTATTTTTGGCTCTTAATGCATAGGTTTCAATACAGAGAGGGAATGGGCTCGACCTACTCTCCAAGCAGAGGTTGAATGGGCAGATTGTCACCGTTTTATCATATGCCGTCATTTTTTGTCGCTAGCCCATTCTAATCAATTAGAATGGGCTAGCGACAAAAAATGACGGCATATGATAAAACGGTGACAATCTGCCCATTCAACCTCTGCTTGGAGAGTAGGCTCGACCCCCCTGACGTGAAACAGTGATGTCTGCTACTTACTGCAATAATCACATTCTCCGCTAGGGTACCTGATGGCGGGGTACCACGGGCACAGCAGCCGGACGGAGTTCGTGTGTATGGACGGGGAGCCGGAGGTGCTGCCCGGCGGAGAAGGAGACGAGAACGGCGCGCTGTTCTACCCCGTGGAGGCCCGCTGTGGCTCGCTGCCCTGCCCGCCGTACGTGGAGGGGAGGGAGTTTACCTGCGTCGTCTGCACAAAATAGACATGAGAAACGTCATGTTTACAGGACCCATGTGTGTCAGAAAGAGCACATTTCACTCTGTCAATCAAATTGAATCAATGAATCAACCAATCAACCATGCAATGGATCGATCAACTTTTATTCAAATCAACTTGCAGTAGAATATACAATCTAATCGATTTTTCTATATTGATAATGTATAGGATCTAGGAGGATGTACGACTTAGATCTTGGTTTGTACGTCGTTTTGTGGAGTTTTATATGAATTTCTCTTCAAGAGGTCCCTCCGTGGATTGAAAAAAAAACGCACAGAACAGGTGATGTAACAACAAATTAAAGTGTTTTACTTACAAACTTAAGGAGTGCAAGTGGACTGCGTTATATATACAACTATTGCATCTAACCGTTAAGTGAAAAAAGTTAACGAGTTGCTTTTTCTCTGTGCCGAAGAGAGTGGTATGTTATAAAAAAAATGTGTATATGTTAGTTCCTACTTACGGAGAACGTGTACTGAGGTGTCATGTTGAACTGTCCAGCTAGTAAAGAGCAAGGAACAATCCTTTACTCCTGTTAAGAGCTAAAAGGCTCCTCCAGACGAGACAGGGTGTCATCTTACTATGTCAATCTACAGGTTAGGATAGAAGGTTTGATAAGACTGTTTAAACGTCACAATAAAAAGCTGTCAAGCCTCAAGTTTCTTATTTGGCTTATTGTCAAAGGCACGGTAGCTTGTTGCATTGTAGACTTACGTCGCTAGGTGACGATAGTGCCTGTCGGGCCCTAACTTCGTGACATACATTAGCATGAAATCTAATCTGTGTTGGTACATTCCACGATAAAGTTTTATATTATGTGACATACAGTTATATGTAGTGGGTTCTCGGTGTTTCATGTCTTTTTTTTTCAACATCGACGGCATTCCTTTCTGGTATTGTATTGATTAACGGCTCGTGGGGGAGGCGGGCCGTTAAAAACACAATACTAGAAAAGAGTAACAATGTTTGAAAAATAGGAGTGAAACACCGAGAATGATCCTGGTCCTTACATCCGCTTGGAGATTACCAGTAGCAGCTTCAAGTTGCAAGCAAATCGTTCTTTCTTGTGACCTGCATTTTGCCCATTGGACAAAAGAAGTACAATAAAAGTCTTTACTATCGATTCATGCTTGCGGAAAGTAATAGTTTTGGTCGAATGGGTTGAATGGCTTGCCAGAGGAGTAAGCCAACAAAAAAGTTGCAAAAATTACAACTGTGTATATAAGTTTATTACTGTCTTATGACTCCTGGCAATTTGGCCAAACACTAATTCAAGGACTAAAGGATTGCATTCGTCATTTCGGATGTCGATGTAAAGCCGGTGGCCCCGTGTATGAGGGAACTTTAGGCGTAAGCCCCAAGCCCGTAAAAGAACCCAGCACACTTATTGGGAGGAGTAGATGTGACCCGGTGTACTTCAAGTGCCCGACTAACCATGCGTGCATGCAGTCATTTGCCATTCCCACACATGAAAATCAACAAGCCCGAATGTACACAAACAGCTTGTTCACTTGTTCCCGCCCTGTTCCCGTGGATCCCTGCTTCATTATCGCCTGGAGCGGTATGTGGTCACGTGGTTCCCGGGCGCAACACTTGAAGCTCGCAGCCAGCGCCAAGCTGTTCCTTCATGTCAAAACATTCCACCGCCAACCCCCCACCCTCACCATGCCGCACCGAGCTCTCGTCCTTCTACAGTGCATCGTTTTTATTTTCATTCCCGTCTTTCTGGACGTAGTCGGCGGGTGTATCGAGCTCCTGAACGGGTGGGACCCGGTGCCGGTCGCCGAGCGAGCCCGAAGAGCCGACGTAGTGTTCTCGGGAACCGTCGTGCGGACGGACGCGCTGCCCCGACTGCCCGGGCTGACCTACTCGGCTCACCTTCGGGTCCGGACGGTTCTGAGAGGAAAATCTCGTCTGCGAGAAATTCCCGCCATTTCTGACGACCCGAACGTCTATAATGTCTCAAACTTCGGCCTGAGAGCACAGTGCTACTCCGAGGTAGCACAAGGAGACGCATACATATTTTTCCTGGGGATTTTCCACGAGGGGGAACTAGCGGCCAGGTACGACGACATCTTCGGCGCCACGGCCGGCCTCACCCGAGAGAACGAAGAGGAGATCCTCCTGGCTCTAGGTGAGTCACAAGGAAAATATTTTCCTATCTTAGGTTGATCAGAACACATACGGTGATTTCTTAACGCCCGGCTGGGTCTCTTCTGAATGTACCGTTCAGGATAATATTTTACACCTGCCCTGGCATGCATGTACTATTGCTCATGCGTTTCACGCATGTTATTTCGGCATTTCATATTTTAACGTCGCCTGTCAAAACATAGTAGCAACAAACCAGAAGACATTACTAGTGCCTACATGTGACAAGGCAACCGGAATAGATGGCAGACTTCACCCCCTTGCCCATGCTGCTTTGTGACCCTTTCACCAGTCACACAGAGAGAAATTGCAGCACTGCGGATGTATGACAACACTGTATGTTGGAAATCGCAGAAGGACACAAGATGTAAGATGTAACATCATGTTTCCTACGTCCATGTACTCTCATTTAGCCTAGACTTAGGGCACGAACTTGCAAATAAACTTCATCATTGTTGTCAGCTTTCTGATCGTACCACTGTCAGTAACCGGGCGATCAGAAAAGTGACACACCATCAGAACACTGAATTCGAACATGATAAGCAAAAAGGCACCGCCAAGAAGCCTGCTACGGAGGCTATGTTGTCCCGTGGAGCCTGGGTTGGAGGCTACACGCAGACCTAAGTACCAACAAACGTCGCTGTCACTAATTAAATCCCCACACAGCAGGTCTTTATTCTTCCATAATCACCTCCATTATTGTGTTGTTGGTGTACACGCGACAAACCGATCAGTAAACTTTACAGCAGGGCGGGAAAACAAACACGGATAGGGGGCGCCCTACTGGGCAGGCGGCGGGACACAAGCTCCAAGCAGACGTTGGAAGGCAAAATCGGAACGTTTTTCTAGCTCTCTGTGTTTATTCCTATAACCCCTATCACATAGTCGATAAGCTTAGGTAGAATTTTCTGATCGCCAGAAGTCTCTGAATCTCACAGTCGCCCGAGAGTCATATGCATGTGTATCTTTCGTCTGAAAATCGGTGCGATTGAAAATTGAGGGCATTCGTAGGACAGTTGTGCATGTGTCGTACAAAATTCTGCTGTCGTGTTACGGAAAAGGCTGTTTTAGATCCTTGTTGGCGGATGGTCCTCCGTCTACTCTCCAAGCAGAGCTAGGGTTTCGGCTGGTTTTTGACGTGTTTTTAGGCGTTTTTGTCGGGCTTTCTACTTTGTCATCTTTTTTTTGTAGAGCCAAGGGTTGGCTATACAAAAAAAGATGACAAAGTAGGAAGCCGGACAATAAAGCCTAAAAACACGTCAAAAACCAGCCGAAACCACTCCTCTGCTTGGAGAGTATCTCCGTCCTCAAGATCGTACCGACCTACGACGAATATGACCTCACCACAAGGCCGCTAAAAGAAAGAAAAGCAGGGTACTAGAAAAACGTTTTCATTTTTCCCTCCAACATCTGCTTGAAGATAAGTAGTAACCCTGTAGTCTACCGGGAGTTTTCTTTCAGCTTTGCGCAGTTTTCTGATAGCTACAGGGGTCTAATTGCGTCTATTCTGACTGTGTGCCAGACTAATTCCAATACCTACACAGACGGACATATGACAAGTGACGACACTTACCTTTCAAAAAATAGGGAACAACTTCGGCGAGGAAACCGCCGAAGCTATGAATAGTCTTGCCCAGCCACAAACCACCCACAATAAACATTTCAAATTCAATTCTTAACATACCAAATCTCTCTGTAATGCACTACTTGATTTGGCAGAATAATAGTGAATATTATCGGTAATCAACATGATTTTCTTGGGCCGAACCGTCCTGGACATGGGGCCGAAACGTCCTCGGCCTTGGGCCGAACCGTCCTGGACCTTGGACCGAAACGTCCTGATATTTGTTGGGCCGAACTGTCCATGGGCCGAAACGTCCGACATTCATATTATCATCAGGACATGAACCATTTTTATGTCTGTAAAGATTATATGAGATTTGTTCCATGTCAGCAGTGAGCGTGGTCACATTTACCACCGCCAACAAGGTTATGTTTTCAGCGCTGTTTGTGGGTCTGTGGACAGCAGAACTCGAGAAGCTGTGGATTGATCTTTAGTCTTTATGATATTTGGTATGCGGAAAAGTGTTCACAAAACAAAGGACATGTTCGATTATGGGCGTCCTAGCGGCTTTTAATTGGTACCGCAGCAGAATCCCCGATATCTGTATCTCTGGGCCTGCATTCCCTTCCTAGTGTGTTCTTACGGGTTCCGTGTTATCAGATCCATCTTAGTTTCTGAAGGACGAGTCTGAAGAACGCGGAAGACGCGCGGAAAGACGGGCGACATCCTGCGGGTGTTGACGTATGAGATAAGCCATCGCTTCTGTGTATTTGTCTACATGATTACTGATTACTGAACAAATCTTCGGGTGGTCTGAGGAGACGGCTCCGGCTCAGGTGCCGAGCTCTCACGGACTGCCTCGACTGAAGAGTTGTGAAGACGAAACATTGCGGTTGGAATGAATCAATAAATGAATGAACGAACGTGTGAAATAACGAATGAATGAAAGAAAAAAGAAAGAAAGATTGATTGATTGAATGAATGAATGAATGAATGAATGAATGAATGAATGAATGAATGAATGAATCAATAAATGAATGAACTAACGGACGGACGGACGAACGATTGAATAACTGATTTTACGAAGGGTGAAATGGGGAAAGTTTTCACTGAAAAATAACGCCACAAAAAGGCGCAATGATAAAGAATGCAGAGCACGGACAAAATGCGACAAGCAAATAGTCATCAAGGTCAAAACGACAATTCAGTATAATTACTGTGCTTTTATCAGGGTCGTAGTATTTGAAGGAAACGTTTTCACTTTACCACGCCTGTTTTGTTGCAGTTTATTATACCCCCATTCCAAGGGTGGCGACCTCGCCGCGCTCTCACTGCGACCTAAAATTGACCAGAGCGCTCAACGAATTTCTTAGATAAAGAACAAATCTTGTCTGTTTTCTTGTTTTCAATCATTCTTTCACATTTCTTATGATATTTCGATTATGAAATCAAGAGTTACAAAAATCCAGCTAAGGTCGCAGCGATGTCGCAATGAGAGCGCCATCTAGTGGACTGGGAGCCTTGCAGTTCGTTCCATGTCAGCCGTTCTCAATCTTTACTATTAAAAAAAGAAGTTGTTTCTATTACATTTTTGCTTCTACATGTATAATTTCTACATGAGTTTGTTTAGCTGTATAGAGATACATGTGTTTAATGTTGATATGATTTGTAAGTGATTCCCGATCGAGTTTATATATGGTATCTTATAACATCTACGTATCTTACCAAAGTGCCCAATGTTATGTCTAAAATCCATTTCGAAGGGTCGTTGAAAAAAGGGAGGCATAAACAAAGATTTAAGCCTAACAAACATCACTGAAAAACCCTCCAAACTACAGTGACCAGCGCATGCAGGCCTTTACTTTACGGCGCGCTCTCCTTCGTTGTGGGTCGTCGTACGGTTTTGATTCCGTAGGATGAAAAAGGAAAAGGAGGAGGAGGATTTTCATGCAGGCTGTGACCGACAAGAAACTGAAAAGACTACAATGATTGTGTATACTACCCATGGCAATGTATACATGTATCTGTCAAATTTTCTTTTATTGTGACCTGTACGTTGGGAATGTATTGGCAAGAAATGTCTTCTTCAGTCTTCATTATTCTCCACCGTGGCGCAACTGTTAGAGCGTTGGACTCTAATCATTAGGTCTCGGGTCCGATGCTAACCATGCCCCGACCTTCGAAAGGCACTTTACACTACCTTCCCTGGCGGTGGAGTGACGCCCAACGAGCCTTTTCGGTTAATCTGTCTAAAAGTATAACCAAAACACACTAGTACGTATATCTACGTAATCTAGCGCATTTGCCACCAAAAACCGTACAATTTGTTTTGAATAGCCAGCGTAGTTAGTCTAGTGGAGACTAAGGTTTTCGGCTCTCAGATGTAGACAGACGGGAGTAGTTCGCCCACCGGTGACGTGATTTTATCGCCCGGCTGTCACCAGACTTCTGTGGGCACCATTGTCCTTCTTATCGTCTGCGAGAAAACTTCGCGTCGCACCGAAATCCGAGTGATTGTGAGAGAAGTGGCGGAGACGAACCCAAGGCGCCGAAAATCTCCTTCCCGGCTCCGCGGGGCTTGTTTACTGTCCGCCCGCACCCACTCGACTGGCGGGGGGTTTGTCAACAATCTCAAGGGCTTTACGTCCCCTTTCCAATGTTCTCCAAGCAGAGGTTACGGTCGGGGATGTAAGCCTCAAGCGTCAAACATCTGCGCGTAAAAGAGCTCAACACACTTGTGTTGGGATGAGTAGGGATGACCCGGTGCTCTTGGCTAAATAGTAAATACGCGAGCCGCATGCGCATCGCACTACTCGGATAACGAAAAAGCGTCACGCTTCACCTCATCGCTCAATCGAGGGTATATATAAGGGGAAAATTGTGTTGACATTGAAGTTTTTGTACATATGTATTTTTATACATAGGCTGGAGACCATGGTCGGACTGGCAGCCGTGTTCCCAGTCCTGTAGCGGAGGGACACAAACAAGGTCAAGAACCTGTGACAAGTCCGTCGTCGAAAACTGTGAGGGGGCCAACAGTGAAAGTAGAGCCTGCAACAAATTCCAATGTACCGGTGAGCGATAGACACATAATTCCGTGTTTTTGCGTAAATCTATAAATTTCTCCTTTTTTTATGAACATAGATAAATCGTGTGCTTGTCTCGTGGTTAGCGTTATTATTTCTGAACCATAGGGTCGGGGTTCGAATCCCGGTCTTACTTTTGCAACCTTTCTTTGCTGACCCTGTCCACTTTAAGCAGTGATTAATGGTGGGAATTAGCCTCTTGGCTTCTTAAGACATGAAAAATGGCCCGTCTAGCCTGTTAAAGGCTAAGAAAACTTTGTACCTGCCAAGAACCTGATAACACTTCTGCACGTGTGCTGAGACTGACAACTCTGACTTAACTCTGTCTTTATTTGGATCTACAATTAGCTTGACCTTTCAGTTAGCTATTCTTCCTGTGTTCCTCATAATATTTTTATTTTTATTTTATTTTATTTTATTCAAATTGCAACGGCAATACAAAGACCACCCAGGCAGCGTGGCTGATTTTGGGTGTATAGTGATGATATACACTACATCAATACAAAATCACATAATAGTCAATGACAATCAGACCAAAACTAATTGACAAGAATACAGAAATGGATAGTTAATGTTATTGTTTCAATTGAAATATTGAAACTAAACAATCATATAAAGATGATGTTTTTATATTTGAGCCAAATGAGTAATTAAAAAGACCTAACAACAGACCAAATTTCATGAAAATCATCAACAACTTCTTGAGTTAAACCCCACACAAACACAAGATCTACCAAACAAACCTTCTTGGCGGAAGTAATAAACAAGTAAAGAACTAAATGAAAAGACTCTTTTTACACAACCAAGAGATTTATTCAACCGACGTTTCGGTGAAGCAAAGAACTAATTTATCATAACGTCAATGGGAACAAAACTTCAGTTAAAGAGGTAAAGAAAAGGCCCTCTTATCGTCTTGATCGAGTCTCCTCATTTTTCATGTCAAAAGCACTTGAGTGGTTCCATGCACAGTTCCTTGCGTGAGCTCAGTCGGAACAGTTAACGTGGGTTCGCGGTCCCAGCATTCTAAAGGTGCTGATGTCAGCCAGACCGTTGTATACTACTTATTAGGCCACGCGGACTTTATATCGTGGATAACACACGCCTAGCGTTTCTGGTTTGGGTTGCTACAAACAAATGGAATGAATGAAATAATAGGAATCTTTGTTGAAAATTGTGAGGTGAACCAAAAAAGTTCTTGTTCAACCTTGGTCAACGTAAAAGCTGATGATTGCCCGTCTCAGATAAACTGACAAGCAAATAAAATGTCTAGAACTATTGGTACAGATCTATTTTCAGAAATTTGTTTAAACCTGGCCATGTCTTCAATATGGTGTCAGGTTTTGAATTTCTCAGTTTCTTGCCACAAATGCTTGTTATTGTGTAGATATTGAATTACAATTTTGACCTCCATTTTTCTGCAACCGGACTTGGAATGCTCAAAACCGTAACGATTTTGTTTTCCAACATCTTCTTTGAGATTAGAGATCATTAGAATACTTCCCAGTACTTTCCGTGCATGCCGCAGTTCCCTGGGTGTCTTTGCGCAGCTGGTGACTTGATGAATGTTCTGACAACCCGGAATTCATTTCTGTCGTGCTCCCGTCAGCACGGGTCAGTGCGCCGGGGAAGGGGAGGGGGAGGGATAATTACACCGGAGCAGTTCGTCGGTAAGGCACACGTCATGCAAAAATCCGAAAACATTTTCTGAGTCTCTACCTCTAGAGGAGGACACACACATACATACACCCGGACAATCACACACACACACACAAACTCATATACAAACACACACCGCACACAGACACAGACACACATATACATATATATGTATATATATATATATATATATATATATATATATAGAGAGAGAGAGAGAGAGAGAGAGAGAGAGAGAGAGAGAGAGAAGGACAAAGAGCGAGAGAGAAAGAGGGGTATGAAAGAAAGAGAGACCAAGAGACACACAGAGAGACAGAGAGAAACTCGTGTTCCATATGTGGATTTGTAGTTCTTCTGAAACCGGAGTGGCGGCTAACGTCCCCTCCGATGGGCCATTATTCTGTACCGGTGTCGGCAGAAATGATCTACAGTCCTCGCGCTGCCTCGGTCATGGGAATCCTAAGCTTCCGGAAGCATCAGACGATCAGGAGATCACCACTTAAAGAGGTGTCCTCCAAACCCGGCCGTGTGAAGCCAGGCGAGGAATGGTGATATTCTCGCCAGATGGTTTTTTACGGGGCCACATGATCTTCGTTTTTTGTGTGGCGTCAGCGTGCGTTGCGATTTTTACCGCGATCACGTATACGTTTTTCCTTGACGTACGATTGTCAGCCAGGTAAGAGTTGGCAAGGTTTAACTATTTGGGGCCTTGCAATCTGAACTTCTTTTTACGAAAGAAAAGAAACCAGACAACTAGCTAGGTATCAGAAGGAAAAATCTATAGGTTCTTTCGCCGCATCTGCTTCGGCGTTTTTATCTTTGTCTCTCCGTCTCAAAATGTCAGCATCCATTTCATAGGATAGACCTGCCACATTTCTAACCCGGGGCCCGGCCGGGCAGTCTGCAGGAACGAAAAGTATAGGATAAAAGACAACAAAACACACCAAACGTAAGATAAGTTGTGTACATTTCTTCATGTGCACTTTACTTTTTCGTTCCCGAAAACAGCATGGCCGGGTCTCGTTTTGGAAATGTGACAGGCATTAGTTTCGCGCTCTCGCGTCAAAAGGTCCAAAGATGATGTAATCCACTAAATTAGCTTAGTGCGGCCCATAAGTGAACTCTCAGATCACAGACAGATCTAAAGCGGAGCCTCTCTACTCCCTGTTTCAGTCTCTTCACCTAAACAAAAACTGCTGGTCTGGTAAGCCGAAACTAGCACGACTTTTCTGTTTGTGATTAACTACTAGTACGAGTACATATCTGTTTAAAGTACAGACTCGGCTTTAAATAAATGCATTTTCTTAAATCAACCCTATCATGATAGAATGGAAAATTATGGAGCAACATGTAGTGTGATTTTAGCAAAAATGGTGGATGAGTCAACAAATATGATTGACTCTTCTTTAACAATCCATGATGATAGTATAGTACAGAGCTACAGCATTACCCACTTCCTTAGCAGTAAGCGTATACAGTGTTCCTCATTTTGACGGCATGCTCTCAGGTGTTTTGAATATGAGGTCATTTGATAGCCTGGGTGCCATCCTATTTCTACCGGGCCCCGGTAGAAATAGGATGGCACCCAGGCTAGCCATTTGAGTGTTAAAAGTCCTTCATGGTTTATCATGGTGTTGTACGCGTTGATAATCAAAATAAACAAAAATCAAATAAAAGAATCACACATTAAAAAAAAATTATTGCAATGACCTTCATTATAATAAGATTTGTATTATATGACTGGCATTTTGTCGCAATCGCATACTGAGGCGTTTCCCCACACAGAGAGGTTTGTCAAATTATTCATCTAACGCGCTCAAGGTGCGGACCGGCGACTTAAGAAATCGAGAATCCTTAAAGAAGGGCCGAAACCCTTAGCGCTGTCGGTAGCGTGCATACAGGGACTTGAAGGGCCGACCAAACGGTCGGTGGTTCCAAATGAGACCTTGATATCCAGAAGCGAATCATTAACCGCCACACCACACTGATCTCTTGACAGGTTCTACCAAAGCCACCTTGTTATAACATCAGCACCGCCTTATCATTCATACTTTCAAATTTTGGTAATTTTGTGCAAATTCATCAAAATGTGTGCGTTTTGGGCTGAGCTTCACCGTGCACCCTCCTAAGGCCTAAAAGCAAGTAAACTACAATACTCTAATTTTCAACGGTCAGTAAATCTATTGATGTGAACAACTATACACGTATAAGAGAAGTACAATTTCGTTATCGTCTAGGACATAATCCGATCCATGGATCGCCTTACGCGCTCATAACTCTGCTGTCTGCCGCGTCCCGTGTCTCTCCTGACGGTGTGTCACGGTGCCATGATCCCGCTGACGTGCATGATCGATGAGAGCTAAGCCGTCTACCTGGCCGGTTCCGTTTTCCTTGTGTTGGTTCCCACAAGAAGGGTGGGAATAGAGTATCTACCTGCGCCCGTCTGTCCCCTGTGAGCACTTGGGAACATTCGGTGGTTCCAAATTAGACCTTGATGTCTAGTAATGTGTTACCAACCACCACACCACATCGATCTCTTCTGAATTCTTCGTGGGAAAGGAAATAGACCGCCAAACTGTACTTTTGAACTGTCAGTAATAAAAGAACCCAACCTGACGTCGAAGTGGCCCTCACGGTGTGTCTAAGTCGAATTGCAACATCAGTTATCGAAAAATTACCACGCTTCGTCGCAAGAATTATGCTTCGAGATGGATCTGCTTTAATTTTTGTTTTAAGTTTTGTTGATGTCATCACTTACAACTAGAGCCAGAGAACCCAGTGGAATACGAGTATGCCAATTTACATGCGCTCCCCTGTAAGGTCCCCTGTGACCGCTTAAGTGGCTACTGTCTGTCCGTGTGGTGGTTGTAATAGCCAGTAGTCACAACAGACCTGGTCTGGACTGTGTGTGTTGTGACGGTAAACAAGCGGCGCGCTGTGCTTATCGGTAATGACGGGTAATGGTCTGTAATGGCCGCCTTTAAATCGTCACCCAGTTCGGTGACTGATGATGGATGGCCGCCATTTTGTTTTTTCGGGGTCAATGAACGGTTAGAGGTCATTACGGTGCAAATCGAACAACTGAATTAAAAACAAACAGAATGAAACAGAAGTTTCAGATTTTCAAAGAGACATTGGTAAGGCGTCCGCCATTTTGTCCGGGATGCCTGAGGACTGTTAGATTCGGGGTTGGTTAAAGGTTGTGCTGAGGAAAAATAGGGTCAAATAGGTCTGACGGAGAACCTTGTTGAAATTATTTACGATCATTTATTGGCATGTAGTTTGATCATCGGATAAAAAAGGTACATATATGATAATTGAATCCCCCGTCCCAGCCTCTTCTCCACCAGGCGTCACAGAAACCCCCTCTCCTGTTATGTGTCACAAGAACCCCCAAACCTAGCCCTCGCTCCCGTCAGGTGCCAGAAGCCCTTGTTAACGTCAGGGCGACAGGTTTTCAACACGATTGCCGATAAGATCGGCGGGAACATTCTCCGGGATTCTCCTTGTTGTCCCACTTCAAGCGCAGGGCTTCCGATTCTACCGCAATGGCGCCACGCCGTCAAGCATGACACAACAAGGTGGTCTTGTGGTTAGGAGTGCTGAATCAGAAGCTAAAGATACCGGGTTCGAATCCCTTGCAGGCACCAATGTTCTGCCATTGGATAAAGCACTTGACAACCATTTGCTCACTCGACTCTGAAAACGAGTCAGTTTTGGCTCAAACGTCCTGTCGGATGGGACATACTAGGCGGAGGCCCGATGTTTTAGGAGCGAAAGAAAAACCTCGAGTACCTTAATACTTAATCACACTTATCAATAAGAACAGGGACTCATCCCGGTGAGAGTTAATCAACCCGTGCAAGCTGGTCTTGAACAGCTACTTCCTGTACCAAACTGGTGCGCTATGCTTAAAGTGGTATACCAGTTATTCGAAACAAACAAACACTGACAAACAACTGACGATCTACAAGCGAGTGTTGGAATAAAAAAATCGGTTTGATGACCTTCTTCTCAGGGGAAAACTATATCATTAGAATGATGCCATGAATTGAGAAATATATATGGTGGACGGAGAAGGTGGATGAAACCGTCTCAATCATCAACGAAGTGAACCTGTAAGTTGCTGCTCCTGACAAACGGGAGGAAAACATTTTAAATATAGGGCCGTAGAAAGTATATGTTTGTCGAGATTCAATGATGCTATATATTGTTGAAGTTTTATGTTTTCTTTATCTCTCAAGTGTAACCCTTGTGTTATTGACAATTCTTTTTTTTCCTTTCACAGGTGTAAAAGATCTGTTACGTTTCGTTGATGTTTCAAACGTGCCGAGCAGCAAAGAACGACCTTCAGCATTCCTCTTCGACGACATCCGGGAACTTCCTTTCCCCACCGCCATCTTGTTTCCCAAAGCCTTCCCGTCTGACTTTTCGGTAATCGCTACCGCGAAACCTCGCGAGGGTTCCCGAGGCTTCCTGACCACAGTCGCTAGTTCCTCGGGCGAAACTCAAATAGGTAAAGGAATATAATATTTCATCTCTATAGATATCTGTATAAGGTAAACATTATTTCATGTAAATCTGTTTCTCGCTCATTGTTGACTTCATTTCTTCTTTCTTTCCTGTAGTTGATTTTGAAAGTTTCTGAAGGAATCTTAGTTTCGTTAATTCCATATCTATTCATTTATTACTTACAGCAATAGAGGTAGGAAACACGCCAACATTTCGTTACGCCGAACTAGGTGGCAAACCTACGTCAAGGTCACCTCGCTTTTCTGTTGACCTTTCTGACGGAAAGTGGCACCAGTTCTCCTACCGGGTTCAAGGTTCAGAGGTCACATTCTATATGGATTGCGTGTTCGAAATGACGGAAGTAATCCAGAGGTCAAAAAAGCCTTATATCGATAATAGCGGGATACTTACTATTGGGCCAAATTTTCAGGTAAGTCCGACTTTGCATCTCTTTAAAGTTTCACTTCTTGAATACAGTACATGATTTTTGGTGTTACGTATGTATAAGTACACCTGCAGTTTGACGAAACATTTGAGCCGCTTGAAGTTGAATGGTGATACTCTGTGTAATACCGGTACTGTATGGCAAGAACTGATTATTTTAAGCAAAACGTACATCTTTTCTCATTGAATTGAAATACTTTGACAGGGGGAACTTGAACAACTCGTCTTCTCTGATGATCCCAACGACGCAGCCTTGCAGTGCCCAAATCAGTCTATGGTGAGTACGGTATTTCCCTATTTTCTTATGACAAGAAGCCCCCCTTCCACAGTCTTGTCAAATTATTTTAGGAAAAGCTTTTTCAAAAGGAAACTAGTAAATGAAAGTAGCAACTTGTGCAATCCTTCATCACTTCGTAAGCTCCAAATTACATCTGCCCCAAAAATGGAGAAATAAAGATTCCGTCCTGCGGTATACCCCAAAAATGTATTCTGATACTTTCGATGATTACATCCAAGACGTTGCATCTTCTTTTCTCGCACCACAGGAAGAAGACACGAAGATCCTGGATGAAGTCACCACTTTCGCCAACGACATCTTGCCACTGATGCCTGAGACTGAACCTAGGCCGCGATTCGCTACCAGCACGATTCCTGCGGTCACCGTCAGAAAAATGGCGCCTGAGGTCCTGAAACCAGTCGGTATGTTCGAATATTTATATATGGTGTTTGCACTCACGTGACTGTGACGTAAGTATTGTCCGCCCTTGCCCAGAAGTAGCCCGGTAGCCGCTGAAAGTCCAGCGGACAACGGTCCGAAAGTGCGAAAAAAACAAACCCGAGTAAACTACCTGGCGGGGCATCGGTTTTGAAATATGACTGTAGCTTGCCAAGTGTGTCTCCTGTCTTCAGAACCCGGTCGGGGTCATCTCCTAGGAAATGTTCAGAGGTAAACGGACAGCGAGGCAGTTTCTAACGGAAACTGACAACTTGGAAAACGTAACGATTTTGCCTCCCAACATCTGCTTAGAAAGATATAGACTAGGCCGGGTCTACACTCCCTAAGGGCCTTGGCCTTCGAAATATGGATGAGGCATAAACGTGTCTTCTGTCCTTTCGTGCACGTGGTTTCCGGCTGTAGCAACTCCAACCACGATTCCCACGGTTTCCCACACGCCATGCCAAGATCATCACCTGTACAAATACGGGTAAATCTCGCCTGCCAAGGAGGTCCCGCGGTCCCACCGAACATTAATTCCCTCCCGCGACTCTTCAAGATGTTGTCGTCTCACCTTGAGCGCAAACTTGACCTTCACAGATGTCTTCAGGCCCTGAAAAATGGTCTGTCGTTGCCTTTCTACTCCTTCAAAATCCTCCACCACCGTTCTCAGGTTTCTCTCAAATGTCCACCACTGTCCCCCGATCTTTTCCTTCAATTCAGTTCAAAGCCTTCAGTCAACTCGATGGCTTGTTCGGCCAGATTGCCACTTTCCACGTGTTCATATGAAGGGGGCTAACGTAATAGATTTAAGAAAATTGTTAACTATATTTTATATCATTAACAATACAATAAACAAAATATCGATGAGTGCATTAACTCCATGCAACCGATACTCTTGTACACTAGTTTTGGGACTAACAGTTTTGTAGACTTTGTGGATATTGCGGACGCGTGCTGTGAAAGTTCTCCTTAGGGTTTTAGCTCAGCAATTCAGCTCAGTATGCACATAACTGCATAGCTATATAAAGTATCCTTAATACAAAAAAAAGCTTATTTCAATCCACGTGCACATCAAGAAAAAGAAAATTCGACTGACCCCCAAAAAAGCAGACTAACCAATACGCGAGTGTCGATCAATGTTTTGCACTTCGGCTTTCGAATTTTCTCTGTGGTCGTGTTCATTTGAAACAGTACACTAGTGTGGTTACTGTAATACAGAAAGCAAAGTCTGTCCATCCCGTCCGTGTTAAAAACGAGACATCCCTGCCTTATAACGTGCTACAGATGTACGCGTGCCGCTCCAGGACAGACAACTGATGAGGAATCCGCTCCATTGCCGCGTACATCAGTCACTTTGCTGGTGGTCCTCACATGAAAACCGGCAAAACTTCAGGGGTTGGTTAGCCTGGAAACCAGACTCTAGTCTTGCAGCTAAAGGCTTTCCTCGGGGGGCCCATGGAAAGTTTCTTTTGGGGGTATGTTGGCCTTGTACAGGGTAGGTACCAGTTAATGCACGTTCCGTTGGAGCACATGTATGGCAACTGCTAAAACATTTACCGTAGTATATTTCAAACCTCAAGTAATTACCCCACACTGCAAAGCTGAATTTGTCAAGTTTTGTTTGTGTACAAAAAGGT
The DNA here is from genome assembly GCA_035149815.1 of Branchiostoma lanceolatum. NCBI lineage: Eukaryota > Metazoa > Chordata > Leptocardii > Amphioxiformes > Branchiostomatidae > Branchiostoma > Branchiostoma lanceolatum. The sequence goes on along the minus strand of CM068877.1, from coordinate 11,162,264 downwards.
GGGAGGTCAACTTCGGCATTTTAAAGAGCTTCAGCCAAAAGATTGAAATGACACCACTATGTATTACCCCCTATCCAAATAGGTCAAAATACTCAAATACTGGCCTCTCCCATTGGAGCTGACCTGTGTGTGCCCTGGTTAGACCATGCGTAACAGCAAGTAGTTGGTCAAACGAACATGCTACAGTATTTACTGCGACTATTGCTTTGGCCATTCGTCTTTTGGTCTTGTTTCAGCTTACTAAGAATCTGATCCCATAACATTTCCCGGTAGTACTTCGCCAGTATTGGCAGGACAGTTGGTCATGTTTCGGTTCCCAGTGAGGCTATCAGTCACCTTGGTCTAGTAGCGCCAACCAACCATCCAACCAACCATCCAACCAACCAACTAACCAACCAACCAACCAACCAACCAACCAACCAACCAACCAACCAACCAACCAAAAACAGACAAACAAACGAATGAACGAATCAATCAATCAATCAATCATGTAATCAATGATAAATAATAAATGTTACTTTTCCGTCCCTGCAGTTCTATGGACCCCCTGGTCGCCATGCTCTGTGTCTTGTGGCGACGGACAGCGCACCAGGGTCTCCGATTGCTCTGGGAACGAGATCACGGCAGACGACTGCTCCAGGACAGAGATCGCAGCTTGTAGCATGGCGGCATGTCCGGGTAAGGGTCGTCCTGAAGTCAGGGGAAATTTGGGAAACGAAGGCCGGTTCTTTTGGATTTGGAAGCACCCTAGAAATTGTAGCTAATTCAAAATGTTCCCCCTAGAAATTGTAGCTACTAGTATCTGTATATAGCTCTCTCTCTCTCTCTCTTTCTCTTCGAATATACTTTCAGATGAAATGTGACTGTAGTTCTAGTAAGAAGTCTAGATGTAGGGCTTAAAAAAAGATTCCCTCGAACTATTGACATTTATAGAAAATCATACTGCTTAAGGTACGGCATTTTTAAAAATTGCCTACTTCCAACTGTGTTTTTTTTCCAACCTCGTTTCCCAGGCGCCTGTACGAGGTCATGTAAGAACGGAGGTGTGTGTACGTCAGACGACACCTGTCGCTGTCCGTACGGATACGCCGGCTCGTCGTGTGAAAAAGGTGAATCTAGCAATCCGCAATATCTACATGCATGTACACGGAACTGTCTTCAGTCTTCTGGCTTGGTTTACAGGTTATTTATATTTGAAGAAGACGAACGCCACGAACGTATGAACGCCAACAGAACTTGCCCCGGGCAAAATGCGGTTGTTTTTGTTTAGAAAATCATATTTGCAAAGTCTGATTTGTATAGTAAAAGCATAATTGAAGTTGCCTACCATTGATTGTTGTTTCACACAAACCTGAGTGATAATGGTGACTTTACGGTTCGGCCACATGCGTCGTAGGTCGTCGTACGATTTTGATGTCATACAGTTCAAATAAATGTTTCAAGCATGCTGTGACAGAACCAACCGCCGACAAGGATCCAAGACAGCCCTTTCCGACGATCTTACAATTTACATGACCGGGCCTTTAGGGTGCATTCCGTCACGTTAGTTCTTGACCTGTATGGCTCAGTTTTTGGGTCGTTTTTCTGGTCACAACATCAAATCATATTTCTGAGTCTTAATAGATCCCCATCGTTACCATGACAACGTCTAACCTGCCGTTCTCACCCCTAGCGCTGTGCCGGGTCCCGTGTGAGAACGGCGGCTCCTGTGTGACGCCCGGCAGGTGCAGGTGCCCCCGGGGGTATGTCGGACCGCGGTGTGACAAAGGTGAGGCGCCGATCTCTCTGATAAGGCCTAGGAAAATTAATGTTTTGTTCCCGATTACTGTCATGACAAAAATTAAGGTCGGTAGGAATTTTCTTTGTTTAAAAAAATAGATTTCGGCTGTCAACATAATAGGCCGTCAGCGTAAAGGGGACCTACCGGTATGATTGGGGGAGGGAGCGGGGGTGGTCTGTTTCTATTCCTTTTTCTATTGGAGCAGAATGAGGAGAATATGTTGGAAAACGATTCTAAAAACATTCTACTTCATCACTCTCATGTCACTGATCGAAAATTGTATGTCCCTTGCCAGCGGTTGACACCCCCCAAAAGACTAGCGTTGGTAGATGTTAGGATCGGTCGGGTTACCAGAAACACATCAATTTTCCCCGGCCTTAGCTTGTTGTGCAGAAAATATGATGATGAATTGGTGAATATGTCAAAACATCCGCATTCGGTGACATAAAACCGTAGATAAGATAGCTTTGTGTGCAAAATATGACGAGAAATTTGGAAATATGTCAAAACATCTCCGTTTTCAACAATGTCGGCCCGCCGTAAGCAAAGCATCGATGATAGGACCGCTGAGACAGCGATTTCTCCGATAAGGTTATGGTTCAGAAAACATGATGATAAATTGCGAAATATATAGATACATCCACATTAAGTGAGATAGAACTGTACATAAGGTACGTAATCATGTATTGTGTTCAAAATACGGCAAATATGTTTGAAATACCTATATTTAAAAAACGATCACTACTCGACAATGTCGACCCGCTGTATGCAAAGGTGAAATGATGATGATGATGATATTACAACCGTCTAGGTTCCGATAAGGTTACTGTGCAGAAAAATATGATGATCAGTTGGTAAATATGTCAAAACATCCGCTTTTGGCGACACAGAAGCTCTATATGAGATGGTTGTAGCCTGATCCGATCTTATAGATAAGACACCCTCCCCCCACCCAATCTGTACTGCCTGCTAGGAATGCTAGCATTTTCTATTCATCGTCAAGATTATATCTCACAGATTTTGAATATGACGGTGAACTGTAAAATCTGTATCTTCACTGTGTTCATTAACCTTGTACCTCTCTGACCTTGTCAGCGATATGTCACCAAGGTTGTCAAAATGGCGGCCGCTGTGTCAGACCAGGGGTGTGTTCCTGTCGCAAGGGATTCACTGGAAAATCCTGCGAGAATGGTAGGCTGCTAAAATTACCTCTGACTGCTTTTAGAAATTATCTTAATTTTTTTTTTGTAATCCTTTCAGCCTTCGAGGAATGTATATTTGCACTAACGTTGTACTGAGGAAAGTGTGTATTCTTTCAAAAATAAAGTTGCATTTAAGAAGTCAAACGTCTGCCTGAGTTTAAGTTAACAAAACAAAGCTCTTACAATCAAAAGCCGACCTGTTTTCCAAATCTTTATTGTACAAAGTGATGGATCCATGAGCTGCATTTTTCCATTTCTCTGTTTTATATCATAAAATTCTAATTCTATCGCGTTTGTTCAGATATTTCCAGACAACATTCAAGAAACAGACATCACGCTGATGCGCCTCACAGCCGTCTTTGTTCCAAACGGAGAAAAACCAGAGCTTGTCTTAAAGGTAAGGGGTACTGGTGGGTTAAGAAATGTACATGTTATCCATAGTCCCACCTTAACATGCATGTTTTGGTCTTTACATAATCTATACATCTGTCCATCCTTGTGGCTATCTATCTATCTATCTATCTATCTATCTATCTATCTACCTATCTGGCAGTATATCTATCTATCTATCTATCTATCTTCCTATCATTAAACTATCTACCTATCTGGCAGTATATCTATCTACCTATATCTATCCACCCAATTCTCTCTCTCTCGCTCACACACACACACACACACACACACACACACACACACACACACACACACACACACACACACACACTATATACGTTGTGACGTCACGTGCACGTGGCACCTGCTACATGTATCTATAACGTCAACTCTTTTATTACTCCTCAGGTCTTTGTGGGGTGAAAGGTTGTCAGAATGGCGGAAAATGCAGCACATCCGGGAAATGTGTCTGTCGAAACGGTTTCCATGGTAGCCACTGTCAACACAGGTAACCCGCAGTTTTGTTCCTCTGCTTTCTGCCACAGCGTTGTTACAGTGTATTAAGGAACGCCTCCTAACTGGTAAAAGCGATACTGCAGAGTGGCTGATGTATGATGAATAGATAAACACGCAAACGCGGATTTTATTATTAAGTGCTGTATTGTTTTTTGCTTGTTTGCTTGTGTATATGTGTTTGTGCCAGTGTGCCTTCGTCTCTTTCTCTCCCCCCCTCTCTCTCTCTCTCTGTATATTTCTGCACTGCGGTTTCTGTATATTCTGCCAGAGGGCGCGATGGGTGAACTGTGCCATCTCTGATTGCCTTGTCCTGTTTGTGTATTCCAGACGATGTAGAACGTACAAACTTTCCTCCGAGTCGTACAGAAGGGGCTATAAGAGGAAATTCATGGCCGTCACTAAAGTCAAGTGTGGACCGTTCGGACTGGACACGTGCGTTAAAGAAAGGTAAAAAAAAACATTAAATTTGGGAATACTCCAATTTTAAAACATCTAGCTGTCTTTAATTTTGTATTTCAACGTATCCTTTCGGTCACGTTTCATATGCCACCTTAAACAGTATAGTGCATTGTATTGTTATATACATTATAGCTGTAATCAGTTACCTGACAACTCTAAGTGTTGAATTAGTGATGAGGTGGCTTTGTACTTGGTACTTGTCGTAATGTTGAAATAGTATAAGATTGTCGAAATTTCCATCTTTGCTGGTGAAATTCCCCTAGTAAATATAACCTTTACATACTGTACACGCTCTGTATTATCATGAACAGTGATAAATTCTTACCGTGTTAGCTAATTTTTATTTTCTGAAACTGACTTTCTCTGTTTTCTTGTTGATTTCAGGTCCTTCTACAAGATGATATACAAAACGTTTTACAGAACTGTTTACGCGTGTGGATTCTAAAAACCCTGGGCAGTTTTTCCAGTGCAATATCGACTCTTTGTAGTGTCTGTGGCATAGACATAAAATGGCGTCGTTGGCCCTGACAGTGAACTATGACCTGTGACGTTCGTGGTGCTCACTTCTGTGGAATAACATCGCCTGCGGTTTTACTTGGAAGTGCAGGGGTCACGACCGAACTCGGAAGTGCAAGAGGGTGTCTAGTCTGCTGACCTCATCCGAAGACGGCTTTTACAAAAGAACGGCTTTTGGGCGTGGACATTTAAGAGATATTGCTCAACTGCAGTATTGGTGATCCAGCTAGGAGGCGCTTCTACCCGGAAAGCAGTTATTCCGACTTGCTGCCATCCAATACGTAAAAAAGAGCGACGCAAATTGTATGACAAACATGTGAGGGTGAGCTGATGACTTTCTGATAGGCTACCTTGAATTCACCGTGAACCAACATTTGTAACATTTTTGTGTAGTTTTGACCTGTTTCTTCCCTGTGATTTCATTGAAAAATATATACCATATATGTTTGAAAAATTCTTTAGCCGTGCTTTTCTAGAGTTAGTCCACTCGCTAAAACCAAGGAGGTTAAAAAACAGAACTCCTTGCTCAAATCAAAGATTAAGCACTGTGCCCTCTCAAACTTGTCCGATGGCACAGTCCGGAACATATCGGTTTTCCTCCTCCACTCACCGGCAATAGCACGCCTGGGTAGATACCTATGGACAGGGCGACACCAATCAGTCTGCAGGGGGTGGGGCTGAAGATCTTGTTCGTGTTCAAGTTTACTGAAAACCCTCCTAAACCCGCAGGACGTCAACAGACCGACGCGCGGCTACAAATGTATCAGGTTTCCCCCATTCACACCCCCGGACTGTCGTGTCAACTACCGACTGTTTACCGATTTAGAGGCGTGTGTTGATTTTCAACGACATCTACATATGTTTTATATTTCTTATATTTGATGAAGATAAATACATTAAAACAAGAAACCACAATAAACAAAGTGAATATTTTATTATGGATCTTTATTGAATTTCAACATCATATAAGTATGAAACTAGAATGATGTTATCATAAATCAACCACTACATCATTCGATGCTGAAATGGTTTTACCTTCTCTATTTATACAGGATCTAAAGCACTTCTTAAGTAACAATATTTCACAACCATCAATGTGCATCCTGATACAATACGTCTTGAATTTCATTTTTTTTTGCTTTAGCGATATGTTCTTCTGGGTAAATGACAGTACTAGTGTAAGCTCAACGGTACATGATTCAATTCTACAAGTCTTAATTAAGTTTAAACGAATTTTCGAACCTTTTTTTGCATAATCACACGACGCCATGGATACTAAAGGGTTTACAACTTGCGACAATTACCCAATAATTCGACTCTAAACGGATACGTTACGTTGCATATCATACGAGTCCGTTCCAATACTTAAAGTGAGAAAGCATTATTGCATGTAGCAGTTGTTGAATAACTATGGTAGTGGATAGAGAAAATTGTTACCTTACCCAAGAGGACAGTATCCTGGGGTCGGGATGACAGGAACTCGTTCCCCGTGACAACAAGATGGCGGATGATCCAGCGAAGTCGTAAGTTTGTTGCTGTTGTTGTCTTGTTGTTGTTTGTTGTTGTCTTGGCCTCGCGCGGAAAAGAGAGCAACTCCATGACAGTGTTCCCGAAGTTCAACAGTCACAGAACGGCTCTCCTTCCCGCACAGAGGGGAGAAATAGAACATGCCGGGTAGGGGATGACCTTGAGAAGGGGGAGGGGGGCAGAGAGACATTCCATCCACCTGTGACAAAACAAAATACGGAGGCACTTATTTTATTCTATAAAATTGGAGGCACATAAAGACTCACCTTTCAACGGATAGGGAATAATTGAAATTTATCGAAAGCGTCAGTTCAAGGTTTGTGTCAATATTTAAAAGTTAGCGCATACTGGTCTCAGTCTATCTATATACAGTACTGGGCAAAACCCGGTGTGGGTGTCGCGCCCAGGGTGCACGCCTAAGGCGGCCGGTGGTGGTGGTGCTCCACAACAACAAAAGTGCAGTATTTAAACTAAACTAACAGTAATAAACATGAACAATATCGTATAGAAGAAAAAAAAGGTGATCTACAGTGGTTAATTGTAGCCTCCTTTGCAGGCCTTCTAGGATCGCCGGTGTTTTTTTTTTTTTGGGGGGGGGGGGGGCACTGATTTGCTGAGTTTTCAACATGGGCCATATATGTATTTCTCAAATGCTAGCCTCCTTTGCAGCCCCGTGTTGAAAATCAGCGCAGCGCACCTCCAACAAATAGCCACCAGCTCCCCTAGAAGGCCTGCAAAGGAGGCTATCGTGCCCTTCGTTGCTGCAGTGAATTCAGACACTGAATTGTGGCATTGTATATCAAATGCATAAAAGATTACATAGGTATATAGGATCAAGAGGGTATATAGGATGCTGTATAATACAACACTAGTATGAATTTTATCAGCGTTCTCTGTTATTTAGGCACTGTTCATGTACGTTTCTTTACACATAAGGGTTTTTGATATAAGGCCATACGATACATAAAAGTGCCGCGCACTTGAATGGAAAGATGAATATTAATCATAAACCTATTTCCGACAAAATGGACGAACTAAGCGAGATCCCTTTCTGTCTCAGATTTTCTCCCCGCATGCAGCCCAAAGCGGAATTGCCGAGAAATTTTGCAACAGACTTATATACTCAAATGACTGGCGAAAGCTTAACCTTTAGAAAAATATAACTTACAACATACACCCCGACTTTTGAAGATCTTTTTGTCACTTTTAGCCATATGAAAGTAAATGGACCAAGAGTGACTACACATTCTTGAAAACAGCTGTCTTTCTTGGCGCCAAAAAACCGCGAAATCGGTGATGTTTGTTTGACGATGACGAACCATTGTCTACCCCCCAAACACGGCACGGCGTGTCCACCCGCCAGACAACGGCCGTGCTTATGTTTAGACCTGTCCTTTGTGTGGATCAAAGAAAGTGTTTTCTTCTACCGGCTTGTTAGATGCAACACGCCGCGGTTGAACTGAGGAAGCCCGGCTGACTTCAGGCCGAAGGCATGGCGGGAATGTACGGGCAGTACAGGGGTGAGGGTGGCGGCATCTCCAAGCAGATATGGGGAGGAGAAGCCTTAACGTTCTCAACTAACCCGTCTGACTACCACCCGGACACCCCAGCAAAAGTTAGATGAACGGCACAGTTGGAAAACGTTAAGATTTTGCCACTTTACATCCTCATGGGACTTTGGCGGATGCAAATGTCTTAAAAAGAAGTATGATTTTAAATTGAATAATTGCAAGGGGAAAGAAGCCGAAACAGCAAAAAGCAAAGAAACCAAAGTCATGATATCATACATAGTTCCTCTGCCTAAATTGTAATGGTAAGACCTGTTATTTTCTTCTTTCTTTAGTTCTTACCTATTTCCCGAAGAGACGAATATAAACATGCCGTACTTAGTGTTTGTGGCCACCGTTAGAAGCTATAAAGAGCCCTTCAAGTGAGATAATCCAATAAGTCTCTCAACTGTGAATGGTTTGAAACATCAGACTGCTGATTATTCAACACAACCACTTCAAAAATCCGTGGAACCTCTGTTTCCCATAGTTGGATCATTTTTTACCAAGTAAATGTCACATTAGAAGCCTAACCTGTGCCTGCGATAAAGTATATAGAGGAATTAGAGGTACGATTTACAGGTTTTGTTGGATGAGTGTAAGGCAGAACCATACCGGATCGGTACTCGTCAACTGTTTACGTCGCTTGAAATGGATACACCTTAATCACAAGGGACTCTTGAAAGACGCTTAATCAAATTTAGTCTATCTAAGGAGAAGGGGAGTTGAATTTACTACAAAGGTAACCGACGGGGCATGGTAGGGCTTTACCAGCGGCTGGGAAAGGAGTTATTAAGAGTGTGGATCTTAATTCTTACGTTCTTACAATGACGTACCTGTGTGGGTAGGGTTGCGTCCTTCTATACGGGATCTGCGTCATCGGAAGTAGGGTTACCGGTGGATATGTACAGAGAGAAGGCGGTGGTGGAGTGAGGACACAAAATGGCGGTCTTACCTGTGTCTAGCTCACCTGTGTGTTCACCTTGTGCCACCAGGTGTGCCGACCGGCGCGCAAAACGGACCGACCGAACTGCCGAAGAAACCCAAGTCACCGCCAACAACGTTACACGCGCCATTCATGCTCAACCACTGTGGCCGGCCCGGCCTCTCTTGTGTCACACCGGTAACTCCATCCGCAGACATTTGTTTATGCTTTAGAGAAACGGGCAGTGGGCGGACCTGTACACGTTTTACCTGTGCCTCCTTTCACAGGGAAAGTTCGTTATAAAACAGGGGACCGCTGAGGTTAGGGAGAGTCCACTAATTACTGCAGTTATACACGGGTTAATGAAGTTATGACTGCGACATGGGGAAGAGTTGGGGCAATTTCTGAGCTTCAGGAGAGACAATAGAGCGGTATTAGTGAAACATTCCTCTGTAGAGAGTGTTGAGGACACGGTAGATCGGTTGGGAGGTAACAATGGGAGAATACAGCCGGGTGTTCACGATAGAGTGAGTATGAAGACACCAAGGGTTCGGCCCCACCACACGATACCTGCGCTGCAAGTCAGGCGGGAAAAAGAAGGCATGTTGCTACAATAACCATTGTTGGGAGGGGCATTCCGCCGTATTCTGCGCGGGAGATCGCCGTGACTATGCCGCATTCCGACCACAGAAACGTTCCAAATATTTTTGTGGGAGAAAAAAAAAACGGGACCGCTATGTTCCCTCCAACGATGGCGTTTTTTCCCTGTTTCAAGAGTTTTTGTGTCATTGTTATCATTGTTTGAAACTAAAAAGTTTGAACTCGTTACAATTTCATACTTTTAGACCGAAAAAAGATACCTAAAATATATGCATATGGTAAACTTTTTTTCCCGCCAACGGACGCGGCTTTGTCTTGGAGACAAATATTTGTAGTGCTGTCAATGGTTTGATTTGAATTTCGTTGAGATAGTTGCATTCCTAAAACTTGAGAACCGTTCCTACTTTTTTCATGGGACAGAGGAAGGTCCCGATGCCCCAACAATGACAGCGTTCTAGCTACATCAACAACTTGGTAGAACTCATTCAAATTAAAAGGCTTTGCTACACTGTCACGTCTGAAGCAAAACGCGTAATTATGATAGCGAACTAACTGACGAAGACACAAATTTAACCAAAATATGGAATATTAAACTAAATTACAGACATATAAGAGTTGTCGAAAAATTAATCTACGATATATCATCGTTTTGATGAAAGTCCCAGTGCGTAAGATAAAATGTTAGTCTAAATAGGGCCCTAAGCTTTATTCTAACTAGTGCGCGGCACAATTTGGCCTTGCTACTAATTATAGCATCGTCCTGTACATCAAAGCGACCGTGAGAGGTAATTAGAATGGTAATTAACTCGGCCTGGGTTTGTTAACATTCAGCCGAGGCAAAAGTACGGGGTGATTTGCTCTTTCACGATCATTTGAAGTTCACTAATTTCCTCATGGGATGGAAGAGTGGCTTCAGCGAATAAAGATCGCTTCAAATCCTTGATAACATCATGCATAGGTAGTTAGTGAGTATGCAACAGTATGGCTATTATATAACACAGTGTCCTTCAGAAAAAAATTCCCAAATCGTATACTTTTTAAATCTTACAACAAAGTACCTAAAGTTAGACAAACGCAGTATGACAGAAATAGAATTGGACAGCAAAAATGTTTAAAAATCCAAACTTCAGAGGCTCCATGAGGGTCGGCTTACATTTCAATTTATTACATGGGCTTCTGTATGTAAAATAAATTTTATAGTGCATGCTTCCTAATACTACTCACTTTTTGTATACGTAAGCACTCTGAACTAGAACAAGATAAAAGAAGTGTTGGTCAAAACTCCCAAGTGAAACCTGTTGCAGTAGAAAGTACGATCGGTGCGTCCAAGTGTAAGGAACAGCCTAAGCCGGCACCAAACTGTTTATACGAAACCCAACCCCTACTGCCTAAGGCGGAGGCTTACCACAATAACGTTACGGTAGCGGCATTGCACCGCTAGTCCCTCCTAATCCCCGACAACTTCTGTACCGGTACGCTTCCACCTCCTCTTCGGTCTCCAGCTCACTCATCCCCGAGAAGATTACGGAATAGGTCCGTTGGTTTTGTCGTTTGATGAAGAATGGTTCCAACCTACCTGTTCTATCTTGTTGACAGTGGGCCTAATCGTCCGTCTCTTGAGCGTAGCTTGTCGTCTGCACTTGCATTGGTCGACCGGTATAACCGCTCTTCGCCGTAACCGGCGTACTAAGCGTCGGTGGTGGCTGGTTCCGAGTGATATCAAACAAGTTGTCAAGCCTAAGAACTGCATATTTAACGGCAAGCTTTGTTTAGAAGTATCCAATGAAGACGCCCCTACCTTTGGTCTCAGTCACCGTTTCCAAAACACGGTCGGTCCGTCTAACGTTATCAACAACCACCATCAGCTTAAACGGGGTTAAACTCCTCAAAGGGGCGCTCGGGTGGACATTGTAAGAGTTACGAATACAAGGAGGCCGAACAAGTGTACACCGATACTCAGGGATAGGCCTGGACAAAGCCAAGCTGTGTTGCAAGGCTAAACAACACGGCGGCGTGTGAATGAGCGGGGAAAGCCGATACGGGACGACGGGATTACACAAACCCGCAAACCGTACAGCGTGCACAGCGCTTCACTGATCATAAATAGGGAGGGACGCTAAAGTAGGAGGTTGGCGTTGGACGCAAGAATGTCTGAAGGAAAGGACGCCGGGTGCGGAGAAACAGGGCCCGGGAAGGGGAGACGGGTCCCATACAAACGGTTGGGCGGGCGTCCATAGAGCCGTCCCCGTGGAGGGGATACTCGTGCTCCGATAGGTGTAACGGACCGTGGTGGCTCAAACAGTCGCCGGGTTGGTTTTCACAGGTGCGAGACCGTTTACGTTGGCATGCGTGGCCGCCGTTGCGTGCGGCGATTGAGTGGTCAGTCATCATTCGTCTCCTAAGATCCTGGATCAGAAGGTTGTGGGTTCGAATCCCGACCTAGGCGACTGTGTTCTGAACCACGAAATCTTGCTTCTACTGGAAGGGGTTGCAGTCCTTTGAAGGAGACGTTGTGATCTACCAGTTCCTAGTTTAAGAAGACAAACTTTGTGTACAATAAAGAGTTTACAGAAGGAATATGATATGACTCTTTCCTAGCTTACACTGATTGTTTTTAGGATTTGATAAGTTTCAATTTCTATTTCCTTAACCCATGTATATCACACAATTATGTAATACAGGTTTCGAATGTACAGGTAAAATTGAGTACAGAACACACACAAAATAACTATACAATAAAGAAACAATGACAACTGCGTTTGGATATTTTCTATGGTGTCAGTGTCCAAAGTGCATGTGTACGTTTGGTAAGAAAAGGGCTGTAAGAGAAATGTTTAGCCGGTATAACCGCCCTTCGACGTAACATACCAGCTTCTGTACAGCTGATATAACCACCCTTCGACGTAACACACCAGCTTTTTCATCTATCTCTGTTTAGCCGGTATAACCACCCTTCGACGTAACACACCAGCTTCGAATTCTGCAGCTGTATAGCTGGTATAACCGCCCTTCGACGTAACACACCGGCTTCTGAATCTGTATCTGCACAGCTGATATAATCACCCTTAGGCGTAACACACCAGCTTCTGTAGCTGTATAGCTGGTATAACCGCCTTTCGATGTAGCACACCAGCCTATTAAAGTATCTGTATAGCTGGTATAACCACCCTTCGACGTAACACAACACCTTCTGCTTCTGTATCTGTGTAGCCGGAATAACCGCTCTTCGACGTAACGCACCAGCCCCGCAGTTTGAGACCATTGTGAGAAGGGTGTCGTCTACAGATCTGCAGCTGAGAAATTTACAGAATTCCGGACAACACCAGCAAATGATACCGTTATGTGTCGTACTGAAATCGGCCGAAAGATGGCGCTTTTGTACCACCCTCATGATTTGCAGCGCCTCTGGCGAGTCTGATCAGAGGTGCAGGTTGTAAAGATAAGTCTCAAGAGCTATTCTAGTTCAAGAGCTATTCTAGTTCAAGATCGATATGGCTGATCATGATCGTATTAAGATGGTGATTTTGATACTTGATATAATTATACACTTATATAACGATCAATGATTTCATCTGAAGAGACTGGCGGAGTGATACTGTGTTTTCTGGTAAAGTGCACATAAATGCCCCTTCTAGTGGATGGTGACACGTACGAAAGAATGTTCTTTGTCTTTGTTTTTCCTCTGACAAAATCTGTACTCAGAGGGATAAGGAATATTTCCAGACGCTGTTTAGAATCTGAATGGAATGGAATGGAATAGACCGACCCTGACTGTCCACCACAATTAGCGGTTGGACCAATGGCTGCATATCCGTCAAATATTTGCGTTTTTATTTTGCATTTCTACGTTTTGATGAAAGTGGACGGGTCCATGGAATCGGTCTAGTCATGCACCGCCCTCGTTCTGTGGCGTCTCCTAGCGACCACGGTTGGTGCTGCACCTCCACGACCTGTTGTTGTAGTAGGACGATACAACTTCATCATGTTCAGCTCAGGTACGGATACGAGTCAGATCTTACCATTTTAATAAAAGGTTTCAGTCTCCGGTCTTGCAGGTGCTCAGCTCACACCTAAAGCCCAGCAGTGGCGCGCTAGGGCATCGTAAGTCTTCTTTTATCCCCTTTTTACGCGGGAAGTGTGATGTCATTGATCCCCTGGTGACCTCCATCTAGCGGCGGTAGGACCGCTTGACTCTGTCGGACCGCCGGAGCCGGTGTCAAGCCAGGGTTTTACTCCTGCCAAATACTGAAAATTCACTTTGTCTTCGAGGAAGCAAACTTTCACGGTCTTTGGAAAATGGACTTGTTCACGGAACTAAATTTTCACTGTGGCAGCAAGTGCACACAGAAACAGTCATAAAATGTTAAGTTCATGTTAATGATAAGTTAATGGTACAGAAGTGACAAGTGAAAATGGTAAACATAAAAGTACCGTGAAGAAAATCAGGAATTACAGTATCTGCCTCGACACTACTTTGGGGTTTCCAGTATACCTGAGGGGCGCGTGGTGTTTTAAGCTTAAGTCTGAGCGGATTTTAATTGGAGGAAGGGGTCGTGCTGTTGACGCTAACATTATACTTACCCTCATCCTAACCCTAGCCCTAACCGTAACTCTACGCATGCTCACTATGCCACGGAGCAAACATCTGGCAGAGCAGAAATTTGGCGCGACACCGGTCGCACCCTGCCTGGCTAAATATCGGTCCTAGCGGCCCGCCCGACTGACCACCCCCTAGAGGTTGAAGCTCAATCAGCTCCTTACGGCGAGAGGCTGTGTAAAGCACCATGCCGTGACAGAAGATCACCCGTAAAAAGGTGTCCACGACCCGAATCTCTCGCGAGAGGCTAGCGATGGGGAGATTAAAGGAGCTTAAGTGAGAAGCAGTCTCCAGTGCACGAGGCAATGACGTGACGTTCTTGCGAGAGTGCAGCCTCAAGTGAACACGTTTTATGCCAGATCCTACCCTTACTTGGATGAAAGTTGTTTTGTGGTCTCTGTACATGAGGCTGAAAGTAATGCATTCCTTTGGTGCCAGATCCTACCCTTACTTGGATGAGGGTTTTTGTGTGTGGTCACTATGAGGTCGAAAGCAATGCATCCATTTTTTAAAAATCTACTGGTGTTCACATTTATATTTTGAAGTGACTATGAATTCATGGAAGAATGCAGACATTCAAGAAAATCTAAAGATATTGTCGGACACTGTCTCATATAGGGAAGAAAACGAAATGGCCACGAAATATTTCCTATGTTATTGAACCAAAATTGAGGAATTGTAAGAAAATGAGCAGTGGATCAGACAAAAAGTCTGTGGCGCCCCCGTCAATAATGTGACAATTATGTTATCAAAACCTGCATCAATATACCTTACAAAGCTGGTGTGTCCTTTTGAAGGACAGTTATACCAGCTAATCAGTCCGGATTAAAATACAGTAGGAGATTAGTCCTAATGCAAACGAGGGCGTGTAGAATAATCCAGAGTAGTGATTATCCCACCTTTATCGCAGTCCTTAACCAGTTATTATCTACCATTACAGCAAGTGAGGTCGGAAGGTCGAATGCACTTTGCCTCCTTAAGCTCTGAGATGATGCTCCGATATACTTCAGTCTGTACACTAGTGTTCTGACGACACCTTTTATAAGAGCATTTCTATTCATACAGACATACAAAGAGGATCTTGACTATGAACCTTAAGAGTGGTGATTTTACCTCAATTCTGTCACTGCGACAGTTTTCATGTGCTAGGCGATGAAATGGTGGTATCCGTGTGAGTGAATTGATAAATGAAAGATTCCTAGATCCAGTAAAACGTTGGTAGTCTGTATGGTAGGTGTACAAGACTGGCTTAGCAGTGTCGATTTTCATTGCTGTACGCCTGACAGGTTGTCTAAAGATTGATTTTTTTGCCTTTGTCAGATCAGAGCAGACGTTACATTTCAGTGAAGTGATTTTTGATTCGTATTAGATACACGATGTTTGAATGATAAACTTTAGCACTTCTTTCATCATAAACGATGTACTATCTTAAATTCTTAATTCTTTCTTCGATTTCAGCAGTCTTTCACACAGCAATATCCCGCCAGTTAAAACGCATGGCTTGCTACAGTTGCATTAGGGGGCCCCAACTCTCTAGACTAATCTGAAAGCCATCGCCCCTCGGTAGATGTGTTATTGAGCATACTCACAATTCATGTACTTGAACCTAATGACCTTTGCGTCGAGCGGACACAGCATAGATTGGCCGCTGTTTGGTATAAAGATGTGTACTCTCCAACATCGATACCGTTGGTACAGCATGTTTTAAAGTTGGCCTTATCGGAATGTAGCGAAAGCATTCACGGCCGTTGGATCGAAGTGTGCTTTGCAGTTAGAAAAGTGTTTGTATCAGGCGAAATGGGTAAGGAATGAGAACGAGGTAAAATTGGGAATCTAAAAAAGAAAAGAGGGAGTAGTGCAACAGTGTGGTTCATGCGCCACCGGTCTGGTTCATGCGCCACCGCCACTGATCCGAACCTTTTAGCCTTGTTGTAACTGCGTTGGGTTTGTGCGCTGACAGGCCCGGGTTCGATTCCCACGAGCCAGGAGACTGTACTTCAATGTATTTTGGAGAGATTGCTACGAAAGAACGCTACTCCAGCAAAAATTGTGGAATTTTAAAAGAAGATGGTAACATCAATAGACTTGAATAAACTTTCCTGGCCCGTTTTATTTATCTGAATAAATGCTGTCCCGAGCTCGAGAAAAGTGATGATGTAATGTAGAGATTTGCTTTATCTAACACAGTCAGTCGTTTTTCTTACAAAATATGGACAAAGCTTATGGGCCCCGTAAAACCGGCGCTAAAGACTTTTTCACATCATCATCTACCACCGACGTTTTTGTTTGCCTCCTTGTAAAGTCCCGCTATCATCCTCCACACTCAGCGCAGGACTGAATCATTTGAATGAAAAGCAAGAGATTTATTTTACATAAAAGAGAACCCAGATGTCTAACGTTGTTACGATTTATCATGATTCACAGTAGCATGTTATTTCCTGAAACAGCAGGGAAATGGATGAAGCTTTTGATTCACAAAAGAGAAGCACTTAATACTTTTCCACGATGTCGCTTCTCAAAGTGTTTTCTTACCTGTAAAGTTTTCTTATCATTCGTGCCAAGTAAAGGATTGTTTGTTTTGTAGCAGAAAGGCAATAAATCTATCATTATGAAGCAAAACTTAGTAGATATCGTAGTGCGTTGTGTTGGTACGATTAATTATAGTCTAGAAACATGTTGATTTTGTTCTAAAACAGATCTATAAAGCCTAAGTATGTGTGGTAAATAATATATACCTTGCATATATAAATCTTTTGTGAGTTTTATTGTAAAGTATTGTTATGATCCACACTCAACCTTGGGTTGTATCGTTTAACAGGAAAGAAAGGAAAATTTATCATCTCTTAAACAATGCTCATCTGTCTTCTGTTGGTACAATTAATCGTGGTCTATAAATCGTAGGATTGTCGGCAAGCTCTCAGTGCTGGTATGGAGCTTTCTAGAACACGATATATCATAGCTTATCTTAACATACACGTGTTACAACCTGCTGTATATCCTACTTCTGACACGGCTAATGCCGTGTTGTAGGTAACATATGGCGCTTGTTGTGAAAGCCGCTTTCAGACTGATTTGTGGCGTTGAGATAAGACTTTGCGTCGTAAAAAACACGAATGAGAAATATTGATCACTGAACTACGTGTATCTAGCTACTGTGGAGGCCCGACTGGTTGAAAACATCCTTCATATTTGGGATAAACAATAAAGGTAAATGAAATGAATTGAGTAAGGTCAATATCAATGCTAAAACATATTGATTTTCACAGAATAGAAATGAAATTTTTATTTCATGCCTGGCTGTCTTATTAGTACAAGTATCAGTTACATTGTATATCAAACTTAAACACAGGAAACGCCATACAAATTCCAAATTAACCAGGTACGCTGATGGACAATTCTACAGTCTAAGAGCTACCTCATAGCTAAGTAATCCGTCTATTACTAGCAAAGCTAAGCTAGAGCTATAACAACAGCACTTATGAGAAAGACTATGGAAGTTGAACACACCTCACTATACCGGTAGCCTACCCCCAAAGTCGTGCATGCTATGGACACCGGGATTCGAACCCTTGACCTTCAAGTCCGAATGCATGGGGACCCCGCAAGCTACAATTGTTTTGTTGTTGTTGTTGTTGTTCTCAATGGACACCACGTACGTAACAAGACTTGGCGGCCACTTCAAGGTAAAGGGTTACATGGGTATGACTGGTACGGCATCTCTTCTCTCTAAGTCAGAAACATTATGATTGAGACAAGCTGGGTTCACTGAGTGTAAGAAAAAACGGATCCAATGGGGCATGCTACAGATAACGGATTGCAATCCGGGACCTCTGGTCCAGTAGCAAGTTGACCTCGCGATAAGGACACTATCATCTAAGCACGCCCATTTCAGTACATTAGATGCCTTCCCAGAAGGTTCTCAGATCGAAATGGAGATGCTATCCAGTCCTGGCAAATGATTTGGTCCCATTTCCAATCCGGGGCCCGGCCGGGCTGTTTGGGAAATCGAAAAATGAAAGATGCATATCAAGAAAATACACAATATATGGTAAAGAGACATTTCTTTACGTTTTGTTTCTTTTGTTGTCTTTCATATAATATTTTTCGTTCCCACAAGCTGCCCGGCCGGGGCCCCGCTTTGGAAATGGGACCAGGTGATCGCCGGGATGTACATGCTTTGAACACTGGATTCGAACCCGGGACCTTTGGGACAGTAGCAAATTGACCTCGCGCTAAGGCCACTATCGTCTCAACACGCCCGTTTCGCTCCGTTGGCCGCCTTCCAAGTGAGTTACTAGATCGAAACGGCGATCTGAGCCTGTGATCGTCGGAATGTACATGCTTTGAACATCGGATTCGAACCCCGGACCTTTAGGCCAGTAGCAAATTGACCTCCAGTTAAGGTCATTTCGCTGCATTGGCCGCCTTCCAAGGACGTTCCTAGATCGAAACGGCGATCTGAGCCTGCCCTGGCTATCCCGTGATCGCCGGGATGTGGAGGCCACACAAAGCAATCATCAAGACCATTAAGGCTACCCCGCACATTAACCTGCAATTAACCTTTCATTTAGCTGACTTTTAGCTGGCTCCCCGATGGAAGCACGTAAAGGCGATCTACCTCTGGGTTTCAGGAGGTAGTTGCGAAATGTAGCGATAGAGTCGAGTTGAATATCTTCTTTTATAGAAAGATGAAAGAACAAGAACCTTGTGTAGTCGGCTGAGTTTGATACTTGATGTGTATGTATTTTCTAATCAAGTTCAACAAGTGCCTGTTGTTGCCATCATTATAGATGAAAAGCGGCTCATACATGAGATCAAATAATAGAAATCATAGTAAAAAAAAATAGAAATAAAAAAATGTGTCACATCACAATTTCACAATCTAGCCTCGAGATATTTGATAAAATGCCTCGATTTATACGAATTAGTTACGTTTTAGATGTACAATTGATTTGAGAAATGTAAACACGGGCGATACATTGTAAAAACGCTAGATGATTTCCATGCATGAAGAAGACGGTTGTATTTTCACTTTTGTGAGGGATGAACGAAACTTTACACACGACAAATTTAGTGCAATCTATGCGCTCCATCGACATTGCTTGAGTCGGTGATAGATTGTGCTCATGAACACTTGTTATTGTGTTTTTGCTCGCCCATTTTTCACTTCCAACAACGGGGGCTTACCAGATCCGGCAGCATCCAGCCAGACAATATGTCCTCTCTCTTGGTAGATTTATCACTGGTATTAAGTGTGGAAGTTTAGCCTGGGGATGTGTACCTCCTATAGTGTTCATGTACATGATTTACGGAGTTTCATCCCTCGTCTGGGAAATGATTTACGTCTTGGAGACAAAATATTAATTGGAATATGAAATAACCAGCAGACTCTATATCATTGGAGAGTAGCAAATCGGCATGTCATCAATTTTATCAACCAATTTCCGCCCAGGTGAATTAGTTTTATTTCTTTTCTCTCAGATGACCACGTAATTTCTCGGACATTGGGGAGATTATTACGAATCTAACCTGCAGACAGATATGCCCGACATTCGAAGGAACCATACAATTAATCTTTCGCAAACGTGGCGCCAGCTAAAATCTTCCGTGAAGACGCTACGGGCGAAATTGTGGTCTAAAGATAAGGTTCCTACTAGGGGTTCTGCAAATATGCGTCCGGCCAACATTCAACTTTTTATTATTCATGTAATTGATCATTTCATATGTGGAACGTTGCTGTTCAAACAAAGGTGAAGGAGCCCATATGTATGTTTCAAATTCTAGAAATTAATTCAGCCTGCTTCTGGTTGTAGAGTGAAGTTTCTTTTAAAAGGCTGGCGAAAGACAGTACTTTGGTGCCATCCTAGCTAGTTGGTGTATGCTCAGGTCCCTATTGGAAAAAAGTGGCCCCGCCGGGTACGGCAGTTGACGGGCTTTTGTTTTTGCACTTTTGGGAGTGATCCCTCCGTGGCCCCGTGAGACACCCTGCGAAGACTGCAAATAGACGCCGCGACCTAATCGTGCGGACACCGGAAGGTACCGCACACACACACACACATACCCACTGTACCTGGCATGCGCAGTCCACGGCCACAAATGTGTGGCTGCGGGGCCCGGCCGGGACTGCAAACCCCCCTGCGGGTACCGGTGCAATTCAGACCTAAGCATAACCAGGGCTCCGGGTACCATCCTAGTTAGTTTCCTGTGGGTGGCTCCTATAGTATGCTGGCCTGGTAAACTATCTAAGATGGCAGCCAGGCCGATTTATTGAGATACTTGGCTAAAAATAGGCTAGAGATCGCAATCATCTTGTCTTTTTTTTCAATAGGAAAATGTTGTACATGGCTGCTAAGATGGTTTTGAAGTGTCCTTACTCCTCTGCTATTCTCCCAATTAAAACTACATGCAGTTGAACTAAATTTTCAGCTACATTATTTATTTAGGCTCCTTGTAAGCAAAACATGAGCTGTAAAGGGACCTTAACCTTAAGAAGGTCATAGTTGGGCCCCCTTTACGCTTGCCAATTAAAGTGAATACGTTTTCTTGGGGCCACTTATAACGGTAAAGGGCTTCTTCCGACTTCAGGTCTTAAATAACGTTCCAAATCTGCGATTAAGATCGACTAAAAGCTTTTGGATGATAAGCATAGTAACTGATCAGTCCTCGTAGCTCTTGATATGATTTTTTAAATCTTAAGAGCTGTACATTTTCAGGACGTTTCATATTCTAATGAACCATATATAACAAAGACGGTTAGCCGGTTCACGATACAAATACTTAGTCCTAGCATTTATAATAATGATTTGGGGCTGGTGATGATCATGTTTGTATATTCTATTTATGTACTTATCTATTGGTTTGGCTGAAACAGCCATACATGAAATAGCCAAGGTTACCCAACTAGCTTATTGCTATTGTCAATGGATAACCTCGGGAGAAGATACAATGAATTACAAAATCAACAAGTTACAAGGTAAAAACTGCGTTATAATTTAAAGCATGTACATCTATACACAAATTATCATAATGCATTTCTATACGATTCCAGCATAAGATGATATCTTGGTACTCACTAACGAATTACATGTAGTGCTTTCACTTGTTTTACATAGTCTGGTTTTAACAATTTTGTCAGACGGCATGTACTGACTTACACTGTACATGTACAGGTAATGGGTCCTCAAGGGAGTTCTAAGCTATGGTTTTAGACAATGAAGGAGCTGCCCGCGTGTGCAGATGGAAGGGATTTCCACATTGAGTAGCTCTGTGTTTTTACACTTTTTAGGATTTTCATAGAAATGTTGTTTCCGTTTCTTGGCTTGTCCTCCAAACTACCTATTCAAACACTTACCGTATCAGCTGCCTACCGTCGTAGCTAAGAAAATTCGACGAGGCCTTCATATACTTAGGTTGTGAGTAATGTCCAGAGGGCCAACCGTAAATTTTCTTGATCTTCTTTCTCTCAGGAGAAAGGTGATACACTACCAACAAGCGTAACATTTTTGTCTTTATCCAAGTTAGAAAAAGGGAAATAACTGACTTCTCAGGACGAATCTAATAGAGTGAATGGGATGATATCAATAACCTAGACAAAAAAACTGACAGCGCAATCTCCAGTCAAATTAAACACAAACGTTAACACGAGAGTGACGAGACAGACTATCCTGAGGGTAGGCGATTTAATCAGACCATTGAATAAAAGATATAATATGCCTGAGCTGCTTATACATGCTTGAACATAGTATTCATATCCCCTAACATCAAAAGGAGAAAAATGACATCTATACAGAGCCGGTTTTACATGACGTCTCACAAATAGGCAAGATTGCGAAGCCAAAGCCTCTCCGGAGTTAGACACATACATGTGAGTCCCATTAGTTTGTGACACAGATATGTCTGCACTACCTAGCCATGCCCTCTGGTGTTGTCGGCATGACGGCTCATAACACAAAAGTGACAAAAAAGGGGACAATCTTTCACTGCTGGACATATTTAAAGATTCGGATGGCATATTAATATCGTGAATTCATTTGCCATCACGTTTCTTATAGTACCCAGTGTCGAACAGGCAACGTAGTGACTGAAATAAACACTTCGCAATGACGTTTAGTAAAGAGGTTTACAGACCACATTTGTCTGTCCACCCCTTTTTTGTCTTGGTAGGTCCCTAATCCCCGCGCCAAAAGAGGGCTCTATTTCCCGCCACGAGTGAGCGGCGCATTGCGTGACGTACGGCCGGGTAGTAGGGAGAAGTAACGCGGAGTTGTAGACCGGGACGCCGGGCGGAGTGCGCAGAGCTTATGGCATCAAACCTCTGCACGTAAAAGAGCCCAACACACTTATCGAGAAGAGTAGGGGTGACCCGACGTGCGTGGCTATAAAAAGCGGGCTGTAGCGAAGCCGCATTGCTGCCGACGAAAAAACATTACGCTTTGTCGAAAGCACTACGCTTCGAGTTGGACAGAAGAAGAAGAAGACCTGTACGGGGTGATAACACACTCCTGCAAAAACACTGCACGAGGACTCTACTACAAGGTACGTGCTTTGAATTTCCTTATTTCATTTTATTTATTTACTGGTTCGGCCTTGAGAAACCTACAGCCATGTCTGCCTGACTATTACAAAGGGCTAGCCATAGAGCGGTAACAAAGTACAAAGTACGTACGTAACCTGTACAAGTGGCTGCATGTACCTCTTCATAACGTCATTAGGACCACAAGCCAATGTGACTGCTTTTTGACGGTCCCTTAGATAATTTCTCCCACAAACATTAATTAAGAATCCTGTTTATAGTGACCACCTATCCATAGAGTCCAGATTTCATTGGTTCGCTGAGTTAAATGTATATAACAATTATAAGCTACTGTATCTGATGACATGTATGATTCACTTATGATATGCCAACTCTATGAATTTGTAGTGAATATTTGTAATAAGATAATTTCCTGGTTTGATTATGTAAGTGCCCAGTGTCGATCCTCCATCTAAATAGAATAAATCTTACATTAACCTGTTTATGTAAAAGAAACTATGATAGAAACTATTATCTTATTTTTACGATACGATATCATTCCATGACAGTCACGATATGATATAATACTAATGGTAGTGCAGGTGTATTACTTGGACGATCACCATATTTCAATGCTAAAAATGTTTCTTCCAAATCCGATAAATGTCAACTTTGCCCGGCGCGGTCTCTTTAGTGTGATTATATTATATAATGTATAAAGCACTTGTAATCGTAGCATAAAGAATAGTACGACATCTTTCATTCTCTACATGGTACAAAACAGAGGTAGAGAAAAATGATCGCCATATGCTGTTTATGATGGCATGCATGCGCGTTATTCAGGCAGGTTTGGCGGTGTTTTCATGATCAAGTGGTTGTATACAACTAAGGAAACAATTTGACTGAATATATAGGACAGGTAGGAAAACCGAATGCTTTAGCCTCCCCAACATCTGCTTGGAGATTAGAAGTGGTTAGCGACCTTACTCCTGGATCAGAGGGTCGGGAGTTCGAGTCCTAACTTGCACGCTACTGGGACAGGGTTACACTCCTCAGCTAGTCGTGGTCAACTTTACCGCATTTTTAAAAGCAGGTGGATTCTCCCTGTTTCTCAAGTAACGCTGAAGTATCCTCTTTCGGCACAAAAAGTATGCCTTGAATCTAAAAGTGCCCATGTTTTCTCTGTGGATATGTATTAACCATTTTAGTTCACCATTATCTGAAGAACAGAGAGTTCCTTATAGGTGCCTAGACTAAAACAGAAGATATATTGGGTACATGACGCATTTTGTAATGACCAGACTACCCGTTACGTGCACTGTTGACAAACGGGACAGTGTGAAGATTTCCCTGGATGTTTTCTTTCTTGTGTTTTTATCTCTGCCCGCTTCCTCCATAAGAAACTACTTCTTCTCCTCCCACCAGGCCGTTCCACCTCGCTTTGACGCTGGTAAAAGAGCGCTGTAACAGACTAGCAGGAAATGTTAAACACATTTCGAGGCCATTTCGTACATAGCTGTACATTGACTGATACATTCTGTTCCACACATACAAAAGTGACAAAGACATATTACATATGCTGAGAGGGGAAGAAAACTATTGGGCGTATAGTAGATTCTCTTGATAGGTCTTGAATTAACATTTTTGCATAATGGAAATCATAGTCACTAATTACACTATGATATAATATTCGTGCTTTGAAATAATACTACTAAAAGATAATTAAAAGTTGAATTTGATGTACCATGTAATGATAATGATAAGCTATAATACCACCATAACATTTAATATAATTTTATAGAATATGAAAGAATTGTGTAGAATAGAATAGAGCAGAATAGAAGATAATTGAATAGAAAATAGTAGAATAGAATACAGTAGAGTTGAATAAAATAGAGTAGAAAAGAATAGAATAGAATAGAGTTGAATAAAGTTGACTAGAATAGAGTTGAATGAAATAGAAAAGAGTAGACTGGACTGGAATATACTAGACTAGACTAGACTAGAATATAGTAGACTAGAATATAGTAGACTAGAATATAGTAGACTAGACTAGACCAGACTAGACTAGACTAGACTAGACTAGACTAGAATAGCATAGAATAGGTTAAAGGAACCATAGGAATGCAATACAAGGCAGAGCATTTTTTTAACAGTCACAGTGTGGTGAGTTCACGGGGAGAGCTAGCGCTCACCGCGAAAATCAAACCACGAACATAAAACAGTCCCTAATATTTCACGGTTTACAGTACACGCACGCTACTTGACAAGGTACAGAAATTTCCGCGGCCTCACACGGAATATCCGCCCGTGAGGGACTAGTACATCTCCTCCCACATGCGAGGTTTCCCCGCCACCCTTTCGCATCTGTCATGTCAGCTTCAGGAGAAACGTCAACAGCGGTCCTTCATCAACGGCGAACACACCTCCCTGCCCCGCCCTGAGGAGCAATACTTCACCGCTAATGAAACATCGGGCGTACGGTAAGGCCGTGCTGACTTGTTTAAATGGATGACATCCGCGCAGGCATCAATTTTCCTCCGTTTCCAAAAAGGAAGTTTACGATCACACTATGTTGTACAAAGAAGCTGCAAAATGAGCAAATATGCCGTAAATATCGGAAAATGGATGCTAATGTCGTAGAATTACTCTTTTGCTATCGTGAAACGTACTGATTTCGTCGTAAACCTACTTCTTGCACAAAATTTATTTTGAGCCCTGGCATACTTTGCTGCAAAGTCTCCAAAGTCAAAGTGGAAGGTGTAAAAGAGCAACTTTAACGAACCCATTGTTTGGTATACCATGTTTTGTGCGTTCAGCCATTTGTTCCACCTTCCTGACCACTTAGATTCCATGATGAAGGCAACTTGTTTTTGCCAACATTTTTATTTCGCACGCTCGCATGCATTTTTGGGGATGCCCAGAGGATGTCATCCATATAATGCAATCAGTACGGCCTGATCCACTGCCGGAAGAGGGGCAGGTTTCCTTAGTGGGGTGTGACGGCAGGAAATTAATTGCCAGTGATTTATGTCGGTTTTTAACCGCATCTATACGCAAAGATACATCTGATTATCCGGATGATGGATGTGACGATCATTCAAGGAAGCAGATTTTATGAGAAGTTATGACGTCCGTTTATGCCGCTGCGATGCCATGTCAACTGTGTAATGTCAATTCCCATTTGTACAGAGCATATCGTATATTAAAAGCGTCCGACGCCATCGATTCAATTTTTACATACCCATCTTTTAAAAAAAGACATACAAGGCTTTGGATAAATCTTTGATCTTCTTCAATTCGGAAATAATGTGATGCAGTTGAGCCACAAGTCCAGTGGTTAGTGACCCTGCCTTTGGACCAAGAGGTTGGGAGTTCGAATCCCGGCTATTGTCGCTCACTGAACATACACACTACTGGGACGGGACGTTAAGCCGTGGTCCACTGCTCATTGTACTTGTACGTCGACAAGAGCTAAGGGAATTTTTGAGATACAATGAACCTTTAGATACTGTACATAGATGTATAGTCCGTCTTCTCTCTCACATCCAGTGAAAGAATAGCTCTTCAAGATCAGCGAGCGTAACTGGTTCGAAATCACTTTCAAACGTCAATTTTTCAGCAAAATTTCCAGAAAAAATCATCCTAATGATTTGCTGAAGCACATGCACAACTCGTACGTTTTTAAATGGGGCAGGTAATGAAAAGAGTTAAGGAGTCATGATCCATTCTGTCCCGGTCCGATACCGGCTGGCGGTTGATTTCCGTGGGGATTAAGTCATCATTGGGGTCGAAAAAATATCCAAAACTCAAAATGAACTATCGAGCAATTTTCCGATTAGGGCCGAAAACGTTGTAAAACGACTTAATACCACCCTCCAGCTTCCAGTTCAAACGTTTGTGTGTTTGTGTGTGTGGATGGTTGTTTGTGTCTCTTGGTGTGTGTATGCATGTATGTGTGTGTGCGTGCGTGTGTCTCTTGGTGTGTGTATATTTGTGTGTGTCACTGTGTGTATCTGTGTTACTTGGTGTGTGCGTGCGTGCGCGTGTGAGCGCCTGTGGCTCTTGGTGTGTTTATGTGTTTGTGTGCCTCAGCCTGGGTCTCTCTCTCTCTCACCTAAAGAACAGGGCGATGACTCTGCTGGTCACAGAAGTAAACTGTCAAACGTTACAAACGACCTCCCCATAGTCGCTGGTTGGAAGTTACCGCCTTGTGCCGAGAGACCAAAGACTCGGCGAGGTTGACAAATGGAACCCAACTCCCGTACCAGCCACTGACGAATGGCTTTCATTTTTTTCAATTCACGGGTGTATTTGATAAACGGAAAGGATCCGGCTTTTTCATTCCTGCCTTGCTCGGATAACTCGCCTATCTATCATAACAAAGCATGTATGGATGTTCCACGCAGCGCACTGTTGCAAAAGAAAGAAGATGGATACAGTTACTGGTTTGAAGTATCATTTGGTCGGAATGGGGTCAGTTATGAAGTCTTTATCATTCCCTTTTTGTTGCTGAATATGCAGGAGAACTCATTACTCCTGCAGCATATGTTAGCAACAAATTGTGCCATTCATGATCATGCAGTCCGGAGTATCTGAAAAGGGATCTACATTTACCAGAGCTATTTGCCTATTCTGAATATTGAACATCAGACATTGTGTGTTGTGAATTTGCATCTACAGGTGCGTAACGTGGCCGCTCTGGCAAAGGGGTTCCGCAGTGTTGTTTGTTATGTAGTCGCAAGATCCTGTGTAGGCTGCAACTTAAGGTATCTCATATTTTGTATACAACAAATGACATTATATATAGTGTCCTTGGTACAAGCTGTACATCTAAGCCCTGTATATAAATCAGACCCCAAGCGTTATGTTTACATCCATCAAATGAAGAGACCCCTACCGTATTCAATTGGATATTTGGCTCTTTTCAGGGAGGCTATGGTAATATATGTGCTAGTTGATACGTTTACATCCTTATTACAGGAAAAAACATGATTAGTCGTGTACAGTGAAAAATCTAATAGCGTATGTCCTACGTCTTGTTTATCATTTTATACATCATGAACAGTCTGATCTGGACAATATTTCATCGGGTAAGCAACATTTCTATTCACACAGAACATGTGAACGCTTCACCACAAGACCACAGCATGTCCATGGCAAAAGATACGAAAACCGGAACTTTTGCTGCAGTACCAAGGCTGGCCATCAGGAGGCCCAAATTGAATCCGACCATCGGGTTCACAACACATACCAACGTATCAAATATAATTGCAGTCCATCCAGTGGTTTTTAAAATATTCGCATACGTACACCAACAGAGTAAAAACTATACCTCCGTTTTTCGTGGAGGTAATGAGGTTATGCTACGGTCCCATTTCCAATCCGGGGTCCGGTCGAGTTGTTTGCGAAAACGAAACATGTGTATCAAGAAAATAAACAATATATGTTTAGTTTATATGGAGTATTGTTTTAACGTTTTGTGTCTTTTGTTGTCTTTTATATCATATTTTTGTTCCCGCAAACTGTCCGGTCGGGCCCCGGGATTGGTAAATGGGACCGGAGAATTACGTGAGGCAGGGCCCAAGCAAGAAGAGTGACGATAGAATCCAGTCATAACGGTCCCGCCATGTTTCCCTTGTCAATCTACCTCCTGCAGCTGCCTGACACTTGCGTGAGGTCGACACTTGTCGCGCAACGGCGCTCGTACTGGAGTATGAAAATCTGATAAATCTCCACTGTAGGCGGTATAATATTGCCATTTTTTGCTTATTACCACGCACTATCACCGGCAATGTTGTGGAAAACGGGGTGCATTAAAACGCGGTATTCTCCTCCTTGCAAATCACTCTCCGTTGCGAGCGAAGATTGACAAAGGTTGTCCTCGTTTGCCGCAGCCTACCTGATGGCGGTATTGACCTGACCTTGAACGGCAGGTCCAACCAAGGTGCCCGCAGACGTGTGTTTGGTACAGACGAAGCCACTTAATTGCACCTCGGATAAACGCACCTTCCATTTAATTGCACCGAATCCCAATATCCAAAACCGGTTCCCATTCACTGCATTGTTAGTGACTCCGCATATCTGCACCGCGCATGGTCACCAATGCCGGATAACTGCACCAATTTTTTCAAAAATCCTCGACAAGTTAACTGAAAAGGTGCGCTAAAATCGGCAAACGCGGTACAAATGAGCCGATACCTGCCGGTGTAAAGGCGCAATACCGCCAATATGTTTTAAACTGTTTTGAGTAACAAAAGAAGGCGGTCTCCCTTGACAGTTACGTTGATAGGAATCGTATGGGAGGTCCCGGGGTCACCCGTATTCAGTAACCAAGTTTTAGTTTCAATTCCTAGTTTCATGGCGGTACATGATTTACGTAAATCGACAACTGCACTCTACGTAATGTAACACAGAAACAGTTATCCTATGAGTGGCATGACGATGTTTCAGAATGCCTCCCCTGTAATATTACGTGTGTTTTAATGCAGAAGATCGTATGGAAAAATGAAAGAATGCAAAATCAAAACAAGTTCGTAGTCATTTCTTTATTTTCAGCAAAGGGTCAATAAATAAAGTTACTAACTGAATAATTTCGTCTGTTTTCTTTGTGCTAGTGTTTCTGACTAACAATATACCCCCTCGCCCATGGTGGTGCGGTCCAGCTGGGCATTTCGCATAATTGCACCAGCCGGATAATTGCACCGAAAACGCTGACAAATGGGTGGTGCAGTTAAGCGGATTCTACTGTACTTCGATACTTTATTCAGTCCATTAGCTAACATACACTTCAAAGTAGCTAGTCTTCCTGGACATCAAAACTGCACTTTACATACAAATTACGTTAAAGTTATTGCAGCTATTTTAATACAGACTACCGTAAGATATATTCCAGTTGACTGACTTATATACAGATTACTAAGAAGCTTCTGTCAAAACATCGTCTTATATTATTGGCAGATTCTATGCCAATATTGGCAGATTTTATGCCATATAGCAAAAATGTTCCATATGGCTATGGACCTGTACATGAAATTATTTTTCATGGCGTTTTTTGTTTGTTTCATCAGTCCGTATGCATTTTTGCTGGCATGGCTGGTCATTTCTAGCTGCGCCTTCTCCTTTCGCGTCCTCCTACAAAATACGGTACCGATCGGAAAACACTGAACCTTACCGAGCCGATTCTAGCTCCATTTTAACCGCAGGGCTTTTAGTGGCCTTGGAAACCAGTTCGTTATATACAAAGTAGGCAAATCCCGTAGAGCTCTGTGCTCAGTTGTTTGTGGATGTGGCGTCTCTAGCCTTCTACTTACTACCCATTCAAAGCCCGTTTACTGTCCGAAAACGTTACCCTACCGCTTGACGGGCCCTAAAAACAGCTAAAATGGCAACAAGATAACTCCTACCACGAAGCCTTTCAGCGTTTTGACACATTCTTCCCACAGCGTTACCCAATATTGACCATGAGCATATGATGAGTCGACTATTGGCGCCATGAAAAGCGGAAAGGCATCCCTGCCTCGGGGTGGTCCTTTTCTACAGCCTTGGAAAGGCTGCTGCTCTAAAAGAGACAGTTTGAATACGACCAAATGTCACTGTAGTATAATCTACCCGGATTCAAAAAACTCTGTGGTCAAAGTCATCAAGCCCCGTGGCCTTGCCAAACGGCTTTTGCTCGCTTGACCCACTGGGACCTCCAGAAGCCAAAGATGGCGTCCCTTTGCGGACCTAATCCCGCGATAGCCGAGACCACATTTGTTACACTCGCCCTCGCTCCTTTTGTGAATTCGTCAACATTATCAACGGATATGAAGCCTTGGAACATTCAGGTGCCTCCAGTGCCTTTGTTACAATGACTCCATTCATGTTGATGTGCTATTTAGCCTTTGTAAAAGATGGGCCGTTTTCAATTTCGAAACAGTCCATGGTTGCTGGCCATGGTCTTTAGCGCCTTGGCGAGCCATTTAGCTTTACGCGATGGCTTTTCCTGTAATGTGTAAGGATATCCCCGTATTCGTATCAAGGTGGTCTTTCGCCTTTGTATGGCATTGAACTCCTCACTGCCAAAAGACACAGTTGCAGGTGGATCTTCCAACATTCTTTTTCTGACATTGCCCCCTTGGTTAATCATTTGGGGGTATTTCCTGCGCTTTTGTAGAGAGGTCTCCATTCATAGCAATGGCCTTTGAATATCACTTGACTTTAGAGTACAAAAAGAGTCAGTTGTACATATATCATCAATATCTTACTTTCTACTTTACTCCCTGCGGGTGCTATTCGACATCACCAATGGTATTTTCTCTTATTTTGCTATGACGGCTTTACGTGCTCTTTGGCCTTTGCATAACACCGAAAAGCGTAATTCAAAAATAGTCCCTGGAAGGCAGAACATCTTTTATTCTTCATTGCCCCCTCGGTGAATCATTTCAACATTAGGTAGACTACTATTTCCTGTGGTTTGTTGTGATAGCTCTATTCGTACCGATATCCTCTTTCACTTAAGATAACACTAGAGCTTTCAATACAGAAAGAGCCCATGGCGACTAAATCTTCAACGTTATACTTTGTGCGGGTCATTAAACGTTATCTACTGGTAGGATACCGTGTGCTTTTGTTGTGATAATGCTAGCGGTCCTCCCTCACCTTAAGCTAACACTATACTTTTCAATACAGGGAGAGACATTTGCACCTAAATCCGCAATATCAACAATTGTGGTTCCTACACTTTTGTTAAGGTATCACCATACATTGCAATGCGCGTCCCCACCTTTGTGAACACTGAACCTTTCAAGGTAAAGGGAGTCACTGAACCTTAATCTCCAGCAGTCCGGGAGGAAATGTAGCCGATGACAATACTCCACAGACCGTTACCGCAAGACTCTTTTAAACCTATCCCACCCGGGTGCAATACTTCAGGTCACTTTACGTAGGCGAACAGAGCTAAGCCATACTTGAGAACCTTTATGTCCGCGATGAGTTATAGGATGCGGTAAGCTAAGCTGGGAAACGTTCTTACCTTTTGCAAGAGGTTATCTGCCAGGAACTTGGCTATAGACTGTGGAAGATTGTGTACTTTTGTGTGGGAGTCTCTAAGACGACTTGGACATTCCAAGACGCTAACCAAGTACTACTTTCAGAGGACGCCGTTTCTTTTCCGTCTGCAGAGTCTTGCAGAAGTTGGTGAAAGTAATTAGCTGACCTTTTGAAGGTTTAAGGAAATGTTACATTTCGCGGTGCGGAACGCATTGCGAAGGGAGCAAGCCCAGTCTCCCGAATACTGCTGTACACCGCAATATTGGGAAAAGCTTTTGGAGCTTAGTCCCGTGTTCTTACACATTTCATACATTTACGAAGTTTTTGAAACTTTGTTGATTATAGGAATAGTGCAACATTTTACATATTTCTGCTCTGAGTACTCATGTGTAATGAAAATATGGTCATATTTGACGGAAGTTGCACAAATATCTCTTCCATATAACCATGATTTGGAAAGGTCCTCAAATCTAGTGTCCTTTGCAATATTGCATCTTGAAACATACGGACTACATGTGCGTGTGATCCCACGTTAATGCCATGACTCTCTATGTGCTCTTGATTATGCCACAGTGGCCGCAGCTGACGACAGTTTGACGATAGTTTGAAATACGTCTTGCATACAAAACAGTCCCAGATTAGCGCTTTTATGAGAGGTCCTCAAACGTACGACCTTTCCAATATCACATCTGTAAACCTCGCAGAGACGAAGGATTAGATCTGAAGTTTTGGACATCATTCAGAAGAGTGTGACAGCAAATGTGAAGACCCGACGTTTGAGAGCTACAGCCGGATATTAAAGGTTCGTTCGTGACCCTTCTCACCCCTTCACGGGTTGACATGTGGTACCGCCGAAGGTGTGTGTCTTGTTTAATGTCGCCGCCATCCTCAGACAAAGTTTGACGGCTCCTTCAAAGGTCTTAAGAAGCATCCGTCGGGTGTTACACCTTTTAACAACTGTGAAGCACTGTTGCCCTTTTGGTGTGTCGTACATCAACATGGTACGCGTTGGTTGGCTGAGAGTGATGCTTGCTCCGTAATATTAACGGTCATTTGAAGGGAAAGTTTGATATGAGTTTTAGCAGTCCGTAGCGGACGCTTCGCCCTAGGGCGGCCACACTGGCGGCTAGCCAGCCTTATTTCCATACTCTACGCCTCGCGTCGACCGGGAGTAACTCATTAACGGAGTCAAGAAACCCGCGGAAAGTTTGCAGACAGCGCGCCCAGACAGCTCATGGGGTTGGAATCTTGCCCTATCAGCCCCAGGAGCGAACAACATTCGCTCCCGTACTCAAACAAACGTGCCTTGTCTTGACTTCGTCTTCTATTGAGCCATCTTCACGTCATTTATATCAAATCTGAGTTTTGGTTTAAAAGCTGCTAACTCCAGTTCTTCGTCCAGTCACTGACAGAAGACAGCAGATGCTGTCTGAAACGTCTGACCGTTTCCCAAATTTTCCAGTTTCTTGAGTATCTTATTACCTGGATGTCTAACATTCACTACCGTAGCTCAGGGAGCCCTTCGCGTCACACTCCCACCCGGTAATGGATTTGGCTGCCACCTGCTTGCCACACCTGGCGGGCCCACCTGTAGCGGAGACGGAGAGGAAGACCCTGTCGGATCGATAACTCCGTGACACCTCCTTATTAACCCGCCTCTTCCGGGACACGGGCTCGCGGCGTGGCGGCGCGCAGTCAAGCGGGGGGAAGATAACGGGGTGAAGAGCGCGCGCGCCGAGATCGATCGCCCGGTGGGACCTCTCCCGCCTGGACGTGGAGTACTTAACGCCGGGACGGAACAGACGTAGCCAGGTGATAATGCGTTCCGGGAGCCGTGTCGCTTTCACCGGCGGTGAGCCTTATCTGCCCGGATAAATAGCTATCCCGGAGAATGGACCTCCCTGCCGTTAACAGCCGGGGTTTGGGTGCGAAGCGCAGTGTCACGGCGCCAGGCGGGAGGTAGCCGCTATCAGGGAAAATACGCCGCAGCTTTTTCCTGAGAACAGGAGGCGGACTGGCTTAGGAGCGCAAAGACTGATGGGAGAGAAAGGGAAGGAGATGTTTCGAAGACGCTGGGAAGCAATGCTGCTGCGGGAAGGCTGACGTCTCAAGATACCACATCTAAAGACGCACTTCTAAAGGAAGTATCATCAAGACGGACCATAGCTCATGCCTGACCAAGGTGAAGACCGTAAGACCTATGAATCCATTCTCCAAACTACTTAAGACGTACAGGCGTGTTACTCTGGGGAGGAAGAATCTAAGGCTTGTGTTGAACTCCTTAGACGGCAACCTTCTTCTGCAGGTCTTAAGGTAAGACGTCCTCGACAGCATACAATCAGACACGGGTTATCTTTTCGAAGTGTTTGTCAACACGCAAGTTTAGTATGATGCAGTAATATGCAACTGATGCATTTTTCTTTTATACTGTTCGTATTTAGCTGAACTTGCCTTCCCAGTGGAAAAGCAGTGGGGTTCAATATAACAATATCTTTGTTTTCTTACGAGACATATTCCGATTACGTTATCATTTGTTGTTGGTTAATCAAGTGTATGTTACTAAATCACACAAATCAGGGTATGAATCCATACATATTTTGCATCCCTGCGAATGGATTTGTGTATCTAACGTTGAATTACTAAACATCTGTGGCAGAAAGTATCATATAAAGTACGGAACTCTTTTTGATAGCGGCTCTTGTGTACATGTGAGGATCTGGCTATGTGTCAACATAATTCCCAACGCAAATCTGCCTCACTGCACTGGACTGTATTTGGCACGCAGAAGTCTGTTCTACTCAAGCTGTACTCGTGGTTGTTAGTAGAATATTGGCAGCAACTTCAGAGTACAGGATCTAGGATCGATTGGCAGATTTGCTGCCAACCGCTTCAAGACCGCGGCTTACGTTAAGTCCATAGTCTGGATTATCTTATAATACGTGGCGAGAAATACATGAGGTATATATATACGATAAGCTGAAGTTACTGTAGTCAATCATACAGCGGTATATCAAAGGCTGTCACTAAGTTTATGTGGTTATATTGGCAATAGCTATAGAGTTACTGAAGAGGTTGTGTTTGTATTGGTGCTTGTTTGTGAGTGTGCATATATTTGTGTGTGCCATGGTCCATACTGACCGACAGAGGCCATATATATACGTGTGTGTGTGTTTGTATGTGCGAGTGTTAAGTTTGTATGTACATGTGTATGTGCGCGTTTGGATATGGTACAGGTCTAAATTCTCGAAAATTACATCTGCCTTGGTATAGGTCATTATGGACACGTATCAATATCGTAACTTCCAACAAAAAAGACACCGGACTTACCGAAATTTGTACAGCGCCAGTCTTTCTTAAGGAATTTATTTACATTTGAAAAACTGCATTTAGGTTAGTCCTTCCGTGTTTGGAAATTACAGTAGAAAACCTAGCCTCCGTTACAGACTCCTTCCGCTTTTTTTTTTAGTTACCGTTTTCTTATTACATTTTTTTCTTATTGTTGTCCTTCTCGGCTAGCAATAAGAAGAAAAAACGTGATAAAAAACGGTTACTTGGGATAGAAAATAGCCCGAAGGTGTCAGCAACGGAGGCTAAGAAAATCCGCCTCCAAATGAAATAACGATTTACCACTTTATCAAATTATCACCAACGGAGCCCTCGTACCTTGCTACCCTGCAACAAGCGTCCCTCATAAACTACACACAGATCCCGGCCCTTTTTTATCCCTGCTTCCATCATAATCACCAGTGCCCTGATCCCGTTCTACGCCTGGCTACAAGGCGCGCAACCTGTAAACCGTAAGCCTCTTTTAATTTCCGCCTCCCACTATCACGTCTCTCCCGACCACTTCCCTTAGCGGCCCGCTGATTGGAATACTAACTAACCTACCAGCACGGCGAATCCACCGATCGCTATTCCGCCCAACATAAGCCCGAGGAACGTTAAACCTTTTATTAATCGGCGGAGCAATTAGTGGGGATTCCACGGGGTTTATCATCGTTTATGGGTGGCTTACCACGTCCGGATGTGCGAGTTGGAGGAGGGGCGGGCTTAGGAGGGTTATAGAGGCGTGATACGTTTGAATCTCCTACTTGCTCATATATAAATGTATATATATTTATATACATATATATATATCAGCATCACATGGCATTCTTCACAATCAAAACTTGGCGTCCTCAGAAGACCTCTTCTTCTAAAAGCATTTTCGTGTAAATACAATGATTTAGATAAAGATCTTCATAATTCTATGTTGCAATGAAAATTAATGGATGTTCTGATGATAAGAGTGAGAAAGTGGCGATTTTTATGAATACCTTTCTCTACCGAGACTCTAACATACTACAGCAGGGCTTTCTTCAAATTCAAAACTTGGCATCCTAAAGGGACCTGTTCTATACCAGTTATTTGTCATGAAAAGCTGAAGTTGAGTTAGACTTATTCAGTCCCATCAAGTTGCACTGAAAAATGGATGGATTGGTCGTGAACGTATCGTTGGAAAAAAAGTGCTACCTGTTCAATGCATATAACTGTTCTTGTCACATTTATGTCATATGAAATGCACTCATCTTTAGGCTAATTTCATGATAGGGGTTTGATTTTTTTGATCTGCAGGGTGTTCTAAGAGAACGTAATCTGCACAATCTCTTTACCTGCTTACTCTCACACAGAAAGCACATTAACAAGCTTCAAACCCGATATCTGGACAGTGTAAGAGATGCGTTATTTGCCTACTCTGACCTCCCTAGGGTACTGTTAACGTTATATTACCCACGTTACGTAAACCTGGGCATATGATATCTGAAGTTACGTGCGTCACATGCAAATATCTGCCAAAAATAGTTACCTAAGCAACTGGATAAGATTTTGAAACAGTTTTAAATTTTATCCAGTTGCTCTTACAACCTGGATGTCTTACCTTCAACAACGCATGTAGATATCTGTTTCTTTCTCTCTCTTTCACTCTCCTTCTCCCCTTTTAATACAATCTCTCTCTATATATACAATGTTAATGGAGTTTTGAACAGCTTGGCGTTTCTCGTCACTAGGACTAAATCTTTGTAGTAGCCGAGAGCTAGAAGAGCAGTCGTTACTGTATGTGACGCTACAACTTAGCCATATTCAAACAATCAAGAAAACCAATGTGACCGTGGCACCTCCTTACATTTGCTTGGTGATATGCAATGCATGGTAGTTGGTCCGTGTTTTTAAGCCTGGAAAGTTTAAGAGATCCAGGCTGTAAAGTAAGTCTCATTATATCATTCTGTTGGTGCGCTAAGTGCGAGGCAGTGGGCCAGGGTTGTCTGCATAGGTTAGTAGACGCACGTGACTGGCATGGAGAATGTGGCAACTTGGACGCTCGTTCACAATCCTCAATTTGCGTGTGTTGCCTAGTGGTTAACGAGGTCATTTCTGGATCAGATGGTTGGGAGTTCGAATCCCGGCTGATGTCACTGACCTGACTTGCACGCTACTAGAAAGAGAAGCTGTGGTTACGTCCTAGGGACATAGATTCTAAATCAATCACTGTGTAGAGAAAAACAAAATACTTTGCAAAAAATCTCCGGCTGTTTCAACGTTTCCTACCATATTATGGAAAACATGATAAAAAACAAACAGTACCTCCCCGTGAAGTGATTAATTGACCCCATTTCCTGGAATGTCTGTCAGTTGTCACACAAGGTTGATGAATTGCTAATTCTGCCAACTCTGAACTCCTCTTCCTGTCACGACCATCACTTCCTGTCAGTCTGTGATGTGGAAATAACTGGGGAAGCACAGACAGGCAGACTAACAGACAATCCGAAAACAATACCTCTGCACACGGAGGCAACACAGATTCTAAAAGAAATGGGCCTCTACTACTGGAAATGCATGTGTCGCTCTATAAAGTCAGTAGTTCGAGATTGCAGTGACGCAATGTCGCGTCGCTGTAAGGCCTGAGGAATGAGCGTGTAGTTTGTGGAGGTATAATCTCCTTTTAAAGGCTTTACGCCCTCCATTGCTGGTAATTCTCCTCTGGACGCGGAACTTTCGTTTGATTTGTCATGACTCCTCTGGGTCATGGTGCGGCTGGTTGACGGTGCTGCTATTTTTCTTCGAAATTTTCTCACAGACTAAAACGTTTTACTTACAAAACTCACAGGACCAGGGGCTAGGATATTCCATTTAGAAAGTAGAAGTTGTCTTATCAAAAACTCGTATCTTTTCCTGCCATGCCTAGCTCTATAGATCTAGCTGGGGATGGCCATGGGTTGGATATACGGATTTATGTTTCTTCAAAATCCACATACAGACAACAGAGTTTTACTAAGGAAACACGTCGGGGTTTAGCTGATCTTTTTAAAGAATGCACTTGGTGTAAAACTTGTCTGATCGAAAACAACGTTTTATGGCGGTTTACAGAATATCTGATGGGAGCAAACTATTTATGCACAAACCGTCAGTTTATTACGTACGTCCAATCTTCAGCACTACATTCCCTACCAGTATCATACAAATCTAGCTTCAACACCAAAGTATTGAACACTACACTGCAGCACGCCGCTCATATAGTTCACCAGTTGATTGTTTTCTTCTCGGCTGCCATAGATTGCTTTCCAGTCCCCCCAAATTTCTTAGGGTTAAGATGTAGCTCTCTGTTGATAAACAAACGATGGCTTGATGTCTTCTTCTACAGAACTGCTACGCCTAGAAGTATATGTTTGTTTTTTGTTTGTTCATGAAAATCATCGTCATCATCATCATTTACTGGTTATGCCTACTAGGGTAGGGACTGTAGTCCTTCAGAGTAGACGTACGTTGTAAACCGACGATTATGTCTTTACTTCTATAAGCTATGGCAACATTCTGCAGTTGCAATCAAGATCTTTCTTCAATCTTTCTCCCTTCTTTAGCTCTCGGAGTTGTCTCCATTACTGTTGATGTTTTAGAGGACATAGACCTCAGTGCTTGAGGCCTATAGCTATCAGCGTGTTGAGTAGGTTTGTACCGGATGCCGTCCTTTGCGGGCCTTATATTACGCACATGTAAATTTAACCTTAACCTTGAAGTCCATAAGCAGACTGCTAACCCACTTAAAGATTTCACCACTTAATGGTTTCTTCTCGAGGAATTTACGCGCCTTCGGGATTACTTTGGTTCCTGCACTTGTGGCTCATTGAATAATTGAAAGCGGCTGGCTGTTAAGAGCTCTCCGCTACCCTAGACCGTGATTGAGGAGCCTTGTGAACAGGCGATGCGGAGTTAAGATTAAGAACTTAGGCCAAAGTAATTCGATGTTACGGAGATCGTCTGCAGGCAACCACAAATCGTATGAGGAATTGTAACAAATGCTTAAAGAGCCATTATGTAATATTAGGACAATGTTAAAAGTACATTTTCCTATCATTTCTTTACATAGTAAGTTAAATCAACCATATAGCATTGCGTAACAATATTCAGGAATAGGAATTGGAACATCATTGCACCATACAAACATGTTTAAAAACAGTGATCCTCCGAACAATGGTACCATGGTGCCACCGCCCAGTACCGGGGTGCCTGTTGACAGCTCACCGTAGTTTCTGAAAAACCTCATCCTTACCACAGTTTCTTGCAGTTGTGCAGGAAAAGTAACCTCAGTTGGATGATGCCCTACAAAATAGACTATATGTCCATAATGATAGATGGCAAATACACGAAGTACTACAGCACTTTCCAGTACCGTGTCCGGTGAGCAAGAGCGGCTGGGATTCAACCTGTCGACGCCGGACAAGTTTTCCTTAACTGGCGGTGGTCCTATCCTGTACGTAAATCACCATTGCAAATGTAATCAAGATTGAACGTGGTATGATGATCAATAAGTCTTTTTCATTTATTTCAAAGTTGACGAAAGAAGCAATGGCTTTTAAGAGCTACAACTCAGTCGCACAAATGATCTCAGTCGTATTCACGCTTGCCAGTTCTGCACTTCTCAATTTGCTCCTGTCTCGTCTCGTGTCATTGCTCGTCGCGTGAAAGCAGAGGGGATCTCCTTTCCAGGGCAGAACGGGTCAAGATTAATGCGCGCTGCGATGTGATCCATAAAATCAACTTCGCGTGGCCTTATCGCGAGCCGTGACCCTTGCAGCAGGTCACCAGTAGGACGTAGATTCACCAGCGCCGGCAGCAAATAGGATACGCTGTGCTGAGCTGTAAGGTGTTGGAGGTTCGTTATGCTTCGGTCACAATTGGTAAAAGGGGCCCCGCCGGGTAATCTACGGGCTGTTTTTATAAACTTTCAGGCGTGACCCCTACGTTCCCCCTGGGACACCTTGCGGCTACTGGGCTATATTTGGGAACGGACGGGCCCCGGATCGATTTTTTTAACTCGGAGTTAAAATCAACACGGGACCCGGAAAGACATTGCCGTCGTAAGCTAATAGTGAGAACACTGACAGGTACCCCTCGGTTTCTGACAGTCCACCGGACAAATTTGTGGCTTCGGGGCCTGGCCGGGGCTACACCCCCTATGTATACTGGCACCGATACAAAAGTGACCGAAGCATTAGCAGGGTTAATTCGCGGAGTGGCGGCAACCTCCAGACTAAAATGTCACGTTGTGTAAGAAGTGGGCCCTGGTAAGGTGAGAGACTGACGAAAGTCGTGAAGAACATCGATATATGTTCATTATACGCCTTCGTTTTCTAGGTCCGCTCGTATTTTTATGTGTGTGTGAAGAGCATAACTCTAGAAGTTATTGATGGATTGTGATGATATCTGAACAAATGACAATGAATTACAATCACAAAATCGTAAGCATATTTTTTTTAAATCTCAAAACTACACCATAGTATCATAGAATTAGATTACAGCTTGTCTTGTTCATAAATAGGCGCGTAGGTCCATTATTGACGTTGGTTCTTAATCTTAGAGCTTTAAAAATAATTTTTCCGGGTTGAAAGCGATATTTGATATGCAAATTGCTTATATAGTCAGCGTGTGTTGATATTGGATTAATACTAGAGTGAATGCAAGTTATCAATTACTTTTTGATTAATCTCCAATCATTGTTTTGGATTATGTTCATTGCCTGTATATTAAACAAGTAGATGCAATACAACTGATAAGAGATACGTATCTCTCTATGATTTATAGATGGAACTCTGCATGTATTAAACATAACACTAAGAATATATATGGGCACAAACAACTGAGAACGAGACACTTGCATCATATTGGATATATTTATTCCTCTATATGTACTGTAAATCAATTTAATATCTCCGGGAATTGATTTTGCGTTAGAAGGGGAGACGAGGTTTTCGCTGTGCTTTAAGTTTGCTCCGGTTTATAAAATTCTGTAAAACAGTAATAATACGTTGGAACACATATTTCATTCACCGCGAAAATAAAACTAATACCAATAATGTACTTATCCTTGCTTCTGGAAGAAGAAGAACTTTATTTCGCGACAATTGTAATGGGTACAATATGTGGCAATTTGTAGATACACAACAATCGACTGTTTCTAATATGTAAACTCCTCAGTGTAAAATCTATCAACATGAAAAGTGTGATAAACTATAGCAAGTTGCTAAAAACTAACAATGATAAATACATTAGACAAGTTCTATAGCGAACAACAATACAGTAAAATAATGTCATATTCATAATTTATTCTTTTAAATTTTGGATTTACACGTATTTGGTCAAATTCTACTTTCTTCAGCAACTGTTAGAGAATATTTTTGAACTAGAAGGTCCAGGGTCCCAGCTGTTGTGTTGAGTTTTTTCTCTGCATAGCGGTTGTAGCAGTTCAACTTTGTATAAAATCAACACGATTCAGAATCATATTCTTGTATTTTTATTCACGTATTAATTCATAGTTCGTGGTCAAAAACCTGCTGATCTTGCTCACTGACGAAAAGTAGTGAATGTTACTTAAAACGTCTAACCGTTTCCAAAATCGTATCCAGCTGCTGAATAAGTAACCGCTATTTGGCGTATCTTATTATCTGGATGTCTAACCTTCTTCGACGTACTCTTGTAGTATGTTGCCGTGTGACTTTCATAATATAAAGATTCGGATGTTAAATCACTGCTCGCGTGGACGTGCTCCACAAAACTAAGTCTGTTATAATTAGGCCTATCATATTCACCATCACAATAATTTCCAGGTGATCCCATCAGGAGGACCCCCCGCGAGGTTGTGCACTCTCCCATCCATCCACCCATTTGCCATCCCGTTATGAATATATCACAGCTTGCCAGGGTTAGTGGGGAGATTTGTGGTCTTAACATGACAGATGGGGTGTTTATCAGCGAAGACGTAAGATAGGCCCTCGCCTCTTTAAGAAACCAGGTGGCGCCTTCTTAGTCTTGGATTTGTGTTGAAGATGGGCCGGATTAAGGGGGCTTGTGGATTTTAAGGTATGGTCGTAGCGTTAAAGGAAACCCGGCATCTTTATGCATATGTTGCTAGAGAAAGTTTAAACATCTATTTGATTTATTGTTGAACGTAACACATCATAGATGTAGGGTTTTTAAACTCTTTTTTCAGATATCTCCAGTTCTTGACTT
The DNA here is from genome assembly GCA_035149815.1 of Branchiostoma lanceolatum. Classification (NCBI taxonomy): domain Eukaryota; kingdom Metazoa; phylum Chordata; class Leptocardii; order Amphioxiformes; family Branchiostomatidae; genus Branchiostoma; species Branchiostoma lanceolatum. The sequence goes on along the minus strand of CM068877.1, from coordinate 11,120,115 downwards.
CTCTATTTTTCTAATCGGTGCTTTAATGAATGAAGACCTTAATTGTCCACATATACCCACTGTGTTAAGTACAGGTCACAACAAAAAAATAGCTATAGTTTACAGATACGTCTATATACATTGTCACTACAAGAATCATAAATTCGTGGATTCTACTTCTCCTCGCTTCCTTGAAATGGTAAAAATAGAAGTATAATGTGGGCAAGCGTTTGTCTCTGTGTAGGGAAATCACCTTCGGTAGAAACGTAGAACTTTTGTTACACCGCACCATTCATTCATTGTAGTATCTTATATCTTATGACTTCTATTCACAAGATTCAACAATTGCATCTTGAGATATGCATATCCTTATACGGTACACATGTTATAAAGGTGTGCCTTTGTATTGAAAATTATGCTGTAGACTTTTGCAGGTAGAATACTTTTAACACAGCTACAGCCAATTTCTTCACTTACTGTACTATGACCAGTACCTATTTCATTCATTTTACCAGTAGATAACACTACACTAGAACAATAGCTGCAATCTTAATGAAGACACAAGAAACAGAAAAAAAATTACAAAAAAACTTAATATTGGCAATGTCAGGAAGGAAAGCTCAGAGTTGGTTTAGCTAGTCGTTGATCAGCCATTGCAGACAGTCCCTTTAATAGCCTACTAATTCACAAGGAGCATTGTTTTTGGTCGATCTATTTGTCTGTGTTTTCACGGTCATATATTTTGGGTGTCTTCAGCATTCAAAGGCCCCAGAGTATGTACGTTGTATTTTGTGTAGACACTGATATATTCTCACGTTCAAGTTGGATTACATGGATTTACTTTCTGGAGGCTTGTATCAGTTGTATGTGACCTTACAAAAGTTTCTGTACTTTCTTTAGACCGATTAAGTTTGCCGAAATGCATTTCTATATCTGTAATTGGGACCCATCCATGTAGATCGTACACTCTGTGTCTCCTAGGTATTACATTGCATAATGGGGAAAGTAACGTTGAATTAAATGAATATGTATATTGCGAGCAAAGTATAGGAAACATTAATTAGGCACTATATATGTTAAATACTTAATCATGAGGTTTGCATCTTTATGACATGTTTGAACTTATTGAACTAACCTTATGTTATGTGTCAATGGCATGGCTACATTTGTTTTTACAAAAGTGTTAAGTAAGAATACGGCAGCATTTATTAGTACCGTTATGCAATACTTACGTTGTGTTTATGTAACAATATTGAAATGTGGCCAAATATTACCAGGTATGATTTTTATCTAATGTACTTAGAATAAAGATAAAAACACAGAGGAAAAAACAACGATAAAATATTATGAGCTCGGAAAATCACTTACACTTTTATTCGTCCTACCTCGTCAAAATGCCATAGATATATAAGTAGTCAAACTAATCATAAAAAGGAATAGATATCAACATACTTATTGATACATGCATTAGCCCTGATAGCACATAAAATCACACTTAAACAAGGTTGAAAACTGTAAAGCATTGCGTTGTTAGCGGTATACATTGCAAGTAAAATTGATATTTAAGTTTATAGATTGGCGTAACAATGAAAATGCATAAGGTAGGCTGCCTGGTAGGCGCTAGGCAGACTGCCAAAACATTGACAGATAAAGCCCACACGGTTGTGTGCAAGAAAACTCCGATATCTTACATGTATATGATCTAGCAACATTCTTAAATATTGTATGAAAACCTGTTTTGAATCATATGCTTCTTTATTATTCCCATCGTAACACCGTGTTCGGAAGGGGCATTGGAGTAGTAACTTTCCTTAAACCAACATGATTTCTCTCGTTTTACATTGTCTTCAAAGTAGCAAAGACATTGGTGTAGTAGCTTTCCTTAAACCGAAATTATTTCTATCGTTTACCTTGTATTTAATATACCACATATATTTGTGTAGTAACTTTCCTTAAACCGAAAGTACCACAAACTTTGATACAGTGACTTTCATCAAATTGGACTCATTTCAATCATTTGAAAGTCTCACAGATATCGGTACAGTGCACGTGACTTTCTGCAAACCGGAATGATTTCTATCGTTCGTTTTACGTTGTCTTGAGACTACCACAGACATTGGCACAGTGGCTTTCCTCAAACCAAAATTATTCATATCATTTTCCTTGGTATGGTGCAGTATTGGTGCAGTAACAGACGCTGATACAGCAACTTTCCTCAAACCGGAATCACTTCTATCAACTTCCTTGTCTTGAAGGTATTACAGATATTGTACGTTACTTTCTTGAAACCGAAATGTTTTCCATCGCTCGTTTCACCTAGTCTTGGTACAGTGGCTTTCTCCATATGCATACCCGAATGATTACTTCACCCCCTCCCCTCCTTGTCAACACATTCTGATTTGTCTTAACCAGTAGATCGATGGGGGTTCACAAGGGATTGTAGCTCTTCTGTCAACCATACCACAGGCGTTAACCGGCCAAGTGGGCCACAAATTGCCTCATTTGTCATCCCCTCTAATATTCCCTGCTACCTTTCTCTCATCGGATGCACAACAATGAATGGGGTGCGTGTAGGGACTAACGGGCAGGGAAGAAACCGTGCATCTTTTGTGTGGAGTATCGGTTGTAAAATAGATTGTGACCGATGCCCGCCTGTACATCAGGTTTAATGGCAGTTCCCAGCTGTAACGGCCTCCCCCGATTACCCCGGTCATAGATGGCCTTAATGGCCATTACCCGTGGTTCTTTGATGTTATACCGTGGAATGCGGTGATTGATAGCTCACTTTAGTGCTCGCCGAGCACACATGACCCCAGGCCAAAAAAGAGAAACGAACTTTAACTAATCTATTTTGTATTTCACAATGTGATATCTATCATTGTTAATGCAGCAATAGATAGGGTCATTAACGTAATAAACAATTGATATTTGTGGTGATAGTGTATTACAAGGTCACACAAGGCACATTATGTATGTTTATACTTAGCAGCTAGAGGATAAACCACTGCCATAAAAGATTGATACTTTCAAACTTTATTGTTGAATCAACCTTGCAGTCCTTATCAAGACTGAATTGCGCTTATGTTACAGCCCACTTTATAAAGCAATGTGGTTGAAATATCAACAACATTAAAACGACACAACAAATGATTGACATGACAACATCAACAATACAACGTATACATAAAATAGAGGATTTTTTTGTCTGTTTGAATTGCTAATTGGTGGTTTAAGTCCCACAGTACAGGGCCTTTCTCAATGCAGGGTGACGTTCACAGGGAATTTGAAGTTGAAAAATTACGTCAAGGACATAATGAAGAGAAATTTGAACTTTTCGACAGCATGATGAAATTTGTGAAAACCACGGTGATTGATTACTTTATCCACACCAGCAACGTAGCGGTTGAAGACGTCCTCCGAACAAATTGAATTTTAAGTGGCATTCCTCTAATCACCTTGCGTTTATCCCGCACTTAGCACGCCATTTTAACATCAATGGGGCAAGATTATGTGACAAAAGCTATGTCGAATGCATCCTTCACGTTCGTCTGTATACGAATGGCGTTTTCTGTGCCATGTTACAGATAGATAGTGCACTTTTGTTTCCAATTAACGAAACAATGCATCGTTGGGTAGAATCATTTAGGCGCGGCCTTCTCGTTGAGTTCACTGCACACAGCAGCCCTGTGTTGAAGAGATAGACCAATTCGTCCATGCAGAAGACACAGAAGAAGCAGATGACTAGAATTTCGTGACTGTAGGACACCAAGCTAAAATAATAAACTTTTTTTCTCGGATAAAACCCATTTTCGTAGCCCGCTTGTAGCACCACTCTCTTGAAACGAGGTGTTGGCTAGACTAACAGACAGAGCTCTAGATCTAGAGAGGGAGAGAGAGTTGAAAAGAGAGTTCTTGCATCAGGAACAGAAGAAACAGATGGATAGAATGCGGTGACGGTGAGACACCAAGCTAAAATGACAAACGATTTTTTCTGACTAAACCCTTTCGGTAGCCCGCCATTAGTAGCGTTGTGTTTAAAAGATGCACAGTTCGTTCTTGCATCGGAACAGAAGAAACATGTGAATGGAATGTGGTGACGGTGCGACACGAAGCTAAAATGACAAAGAATTTTTTTTCTCGGGCCAAACTCTTTTTCGTGGCCCGATGTTATGTATATCATTGCGTGTTCAAAAGATACTCCGGTTTGTTCTTACGTCAGCAACTGCAGAAGTAGATGAAGATACTCCGGTGACGGTACGTAGGACAGCAAGCTAAAATGATAAATGTATTGCCTTTCTTACTAAAACCCCTTTTGGTAGCCGGCCGTTAGCAGCGCTGTGATGAAAAGATACACGAGTTAGTAGTTTCATCAGGAAAAGAAGACTAGAATCCGGTAACTATAGGACGCTAAAATGACAATTATCTTTTCTTTCTAACCAAGCCCCCTTTTGTAGCCCGCCGTTAGCAGTTTTGTGTTAAAAAGATACACCAGTTCGTACATACATCAAAAGCAGGAACAGATGACCAGAACTTGGTGACAGTTGGACGCCAAGCGAAGTTGACAAACGTTGTTTCTTTCTCAGTCCTTGGTCTGACATTTCCATAATCCGCCGTTAGCAGCTACACCAGTCTGTACATGCACCAAAAGCAGACTTAAATGACCAGCATCTGGTTACGGTAAGAAACCAAGCGAAGGTGACATGCGTTGTTTTTTCTTCTAACAAAATCCCTTTCGGTAGCCCACCGACACATCCTTCATGCTGAAATGAAAAAGGCTCTAGGCAGTATGATCACCGCTGCGCGCCCATTCATCAAAATGTGTCAGCAAAGTTTTTCCCTAGACTGTGAGTAAAGCAGACATAGATGTCACCGTTACCTTAAGTACCTTTCATTGTAACTATACCATTTTTAGATGCCTGGTGATTTGATTTGGAAATGACCCAGTTTCGCGTGCGTCCATTCATCAAACTATGTCAGCAAAGTTTTCTCTGGACTATGAGTTGAGCAGACATAGATGTCATTATTACCTTAGGCACCTTTCATTGTGTCTATACTATTTTTTAGATGCCTGATGATTTGATTTGGCAATGACACATTTTCGTGTTCGTCCATTCATCAAACTATGTCAGCAAAGCCAAAGTTTTCCCAAACTGAGTTTGCAATATACGCGTAGAATTGAGTGCAACAGAAGTCACTGTTACCTTTACAATACCTTTGCCAATGTAGCACAGCCCTTGTTTTGTGCACCTGAATTGATAATAATAAGCCAAGAAAATTTCTATAACAAACATATACATATACATTCGGGCGAGAAATTGCAATAAAAGTATAAACTTAGATTGAGATGTGTTCGCTATGTGTATACGTACGTAGAGGTCAGAACCTGTGTCTTCCTTCAGTGCTATCGTCCAATTCATTTCGTGAATTCGGTATACGCTTTTTAATGCTATGAAATAGGTTGAAATCAATCTTTAGTAGAGCTGCGTGCCATAAAATTGAGTTTCGTCCACGATAAGATTTGCCAAGTAAATTCTTAAAAGGGGTCATAGCAGACGGCGTTATATGTCACATAAGATATTCATACAATCACTTTGTACTTGCTCCAACTCGTTAGAGTAAGAGTTATGTAATATGTATGTATGTAAGATATTCATCCTATGATTTGGATGTTTTATTACAGAGGCTAGCTTCCAACCATCTTTATATGCAACAGATAATGCAAATGTACATTAGTGTACAAAGAGTAGTGTATATCTTCAATATGCAATATATCTTCATTTTCGTTTAGTCCAAACCTGACAATGATTATTCTGAAGTCTTCGGTGTCGAAGGTTACACAAAATACGCCAAATAGCAGTTACTCAAGACACCGGATATGATTTGGGGAAAAATCATATCCAATTGCTTGAGTAACTGTTATTTGGCGTATCTTATTACCTGGATGGCTAACCTTCATCGACGTACACAAAATAACGATTTTCTTCAGTTACTTAGCTTGTTGACTTGTGGCCCACTCAATGTTGGACTCGATGAAAGTAAAGGGATGTTTAATTTATCCATCTTTTGTGTATGTCAACTAAGACTCCATTAGTTGTCTTTGTAAATCTATACCTTTATCTATATTTTTCCATAGAAAAATAACACCTCAAAAATCTACAGTGGACACTACGCTGTTTTACTGTATCTTCATCTGATGAATCGGAACCGACTGGGCTCCTTTGATCGTGTTGGTTAGAGATGATAGTATACCGGAGTAAGCCACACCAGAGGGTTGGGATCAGTCCAAGTAATCCCCGTCCGTATTGGGCGCTCAAAACGCAACCGAGACCCATTCATTTGGGGCTTGTTATCTTAAATATATAGTACTGTCTGATTAGAGACCAGGAAGTAGCAGCGCTTCAGTACAGGGTGGCGTGATGCTCGTTACACAGCACTTATCAAGACCGGCACACGTGGACAACACTCGGCGAGGGATAAGCGATATCGTGCAAGATATTACTTTTGGTATCGATTTATTGATTTTGAACAGGCCTTCTTCTGTTGAGAAGAGGCTTTTTTTGTTCAGAGGTTTAGCAGTGATGTTTGATGCACGCGTGTGTTGGGGGCGTAGGCAAGAGATAATTGGCAGTACTGTATAGTACATTTAATCAAAACAAGCGCGTTACAAATCTGGCCAAGTGTGGACATCTCCTTAGCATTAGGAATTGGACGGCTGTAAAGGTCGAAAAGGAAGACCCTGTACTGATGTAATTATCTTGTTATTCTACTTAACTAATGTATGATCACAACAAATATGTTATCATCTTAAAGGCTACTAAAATATGTGCCATAAGATACAAGATAACAAATTTTATAAACTTTTAACGGAGATGTGATCGACCAAAGTTTTCATAGTTTGGATACATTTATGTATAGTGTAGTGGGTTCTTATATTTTGAAGAAAAAGGAGAATAGCTTGTGGTTTAGAACAGAAGCTTGAGCAATTACACACCTACTGACATGCAAATCAATTTTTCTGATCGGCTCCTGTCATCAAAGTTTCCATATTTTTTCAAAAAGATTTCAATAACGTGTAGTGGATGGTTGAATGCTTGTGAAAAGAGAATAGCTGGTGGTTTAGAACAGAAACTTGAGTTATTACCCAATTACGGACATGCACATCTATTTTCCGATCGGCTCGCGTCATCTTTAACGGTTTGTCCACATGTGGAACGAAGTAAGAAGTATCGCGTTGAGCTCCTCTCTTTGTCATCCTCCCCTCAAAGCCGCTCTTCATTTTTGCCGGCTTAGTTTTTCATAGTGTTTCATTTTGCGAGGGCTTTAAGTGGTACGAAACTGTTGTACGGTCGATGCATTGTCCACGGAACCGAGAAATGAAAACCGCCGGCAAGTCATTTTCACGTCCCGCGAGACTTCCCGGAACTCATTTCCAACTCTCGCGAGACTTGCCCCACGAGACCTGCCCTTCTGTCCGCCATGTTGATTTATAGGTTTTTGATTGGTTCGGATGGACCTCCGCGATGGTATCAGTGCTGGGTCCTGCTGCAATCTATGAGTAATTTGCGGCTGTATTTCATTCCTACCGCCACCATTCATCATCACCGTCAATTGGTGTTTCTCTTGCAGGCGGTGCGAGGGGGTTGTATTCATGGTTCCGTAACGTTTTCTTTATGAATGCTAATGAAAAGAATAAAGCGGGTAGCACGATTGAAGCCTTCATATGGCTACCGCCAGTCAGTAACCTTGAGCAAACGGCAGCCATTATGATACAGTAGAGACAGAAAAGCAGGCCCGAGGCCAAGATGAATGTGAATGCTTAACATCCAGTGCTACCAGTGTACTAGCCCCTCAAGTCGTAATATCTCTGCTTGCATAGCCGTTTTGCCCAAGAGCTAATTATAAGGAAACGGAGATGGGAGCCGTCCTATGCACCATATACATGTAGTATAGGGTATAACTGTATCAATACTTGCGGTTGGATACAAAAAATTACCAGAAAAAAACTTAGAAAAAGTTCATAGGACATGCGTCTGCTAGTCTCTACTTCACTTCGCAACCTTTGCATTCCAACCATTAGATTGTTAAGTGGGATGCATTGCATCAAAACTCACAATCCAGCAGTTGGCTACAAAAAGTTAGTTTTACACGAAACATCTCCACGCCCCGTTCAGTCGCAGAGCGTTGGCGACACGAACGCGTTAGTGTGATGAATGAACGGGATTCAAACCGGCGTAGCCCAAATCCGCCCGGCTTACAACCGCTCGCCGCCCTGTCTACCCCACCAACCACCGCGCGGAACAAACACACGGCTTCCCTCGACACAACTGAGCTTGGGATTTCAAATACCTTGAACCACAAATCACGCATTCTCTTTGGTTGCGCCGTGTTCACCGTCTGGTTTGTAAGATAGAGGGAGAGACAGCGTTTGAAGCTAGCGCTTCTGTTAAAGGTATAGACAGCGCAATCTTTGTGTCTTGTCAACGTGTATGTACAAGGTGTAAGGTAAGCGTGTTTGTTCTTTAATGTTACCAGGCTACTAGCTTTTAAGAGCTATTCTTTGATATCCGTAGTTATTACCTTCGCCAATGAGTGAGTACCCCCAGGCATCTAAGGGTTGATGTGAAGGTACACAGTATAACTCGGGAAAACACAGTCACCGCATGGGTTCCCATCATCTATGGTTTGTGGCTGAGCGGCAGTTTTTGAGAAGAAGGAGCTCAATGTTTTGAGAGAACTGGATGGAGACATTGTGGAAACTTCTCTAGGTAGTCTTAATTATTACGATGAACAGTTCTCTTTGTGTTGTTTTTAAGTGCTTGGCCTCTTGATCCAAAGTTGTCCTCGTCTTGAACTTCCTCTTTGATCATTTCGTCACCTTATCTCCCCAATCGTAAAGCGGAGCGGTGGGGTATCGGTTCAGGTAAACTGTCCGGCCGGGCATCGGCTTGCTTGGGCTGTGACGGTGACCCGCTGACTTCAGAGCTCGACCAATGCCCGTATTGGCTAAACCTCATTCAGGCCCTCATCATCGAAATTTGACTGAGCCACACTCAGAGCTGTCTACTAATGTCATTCTTTTTGATGTTTCAGGTCGTTACGACTTCTGGTGCGTGTCAGCATATCACCATGACTACATCTCAGACCTACTGCCGCTGGATTGCAAACTGAAGTTGCAGGTGAAGACCTACTGCCGCTGAATTGCCAACTGAAGCTGCAGTTGAAGACCTACTGCCGCTGGATTGCCAACTGAAACTTCAGACTCACGGACACTGTAGACCTACTGCAGCTGGATTGCCAACTGGAGGGAGCTACAGGTTTGCACCACACGGACTGATCCAGTTGCCTGAAGAAGCTGTTACGTTCAATAGGTTGATGATTGCGTTTCATGACAATGTCCGCTCGTTCAGCGACCTCGTACTCCAAGTATTCTATCTCATTTAAAGATGAAAGAAAAGTTTCCATGATTCAGAAAAGTCGACAGCTGGTTTCCTCACGATGAAGATAACGAACGCCTCGCACTTTCTTTGTAAGTTTGCTCTTCTTTTCCTTCCATTAATCGACTTCGCTTCGCCCAATGCTGAAACTTAAGGTCGAGGACAGGAGCTTCTCCGTAACGACTTGCAAATTGTTTGCGTGAAGAGTTGGCCTCGAGCGAAACTCTCCTACAGGATTTTACGCGCCGGCATTTCGTGAGAATTTCACGGTTTTTCTCCCGGAGAAGCCATGCATCATCTGCTTCTCCTCTCCACGGTTTTAACGGGGATCCTTTTATCACCACCTGTAAAATGTCAAGCGAGTGGTAATCCGGGTCCCTTCGGGCCGTGGGTTCAGACCCTCGCTGTGAACACCGCAGGAAATGACGTCCTTGTGCAAGAGCGGAGAGCCGGGTTCACTTCCGGGTCAGCGGAGATGACGAACCGCAGCAGGACGCTGCACCAGGTGGAAACCCGAGATAAGGGCGCCATGTTGGTGACGTCACCCGTGAGGAGAAGTGCGCGGCAGTTGTACGGCGCGCCTCGGGTCGGGAGAACTCCAACCCCGAGGGGAACGCCCCGCGTGCAGGACCTTTCCCCGATCGGGACGGGGGCGCTGCTGCACATGGACGGGTACTACCACGTGGTGAGCTGTCAGATGCACGTCGCGTGCAACCTGGGCACTCCCAACACGCGCTGCACCTGCGAGAACGAGTTCAACTCGTTTGGCGAGCGCAGATGCGCGCTGCCAAAAGCACGGATCACGCACAGGTCGCAGTCCCGCTGGGGCATCCTCTCGCTGTTCTGTGTAGGGGTCGCCCTCCCTCCGCTGGAGGACAGTAACTATGACCTTCAGGCGAGGTGCTCCATCTTCGGGCGGGAGGAGGTCAAGTACAGGGTTTACGTCACCAAAGAGGATGTCGGGAAACAAAATGGCGACGCCAAGGACACGACCATTCGGTACAGGGCGTGTTTAGAACCTGCTAAATAGCTCCAATAAACTTTCAAAGATGTCTTATGCCTTATGTCTATAGGGTGATTGCACACATCCGCTTTGCATGTTGGTTTAACCTGGAAAAGTCACTGTAAAACTGCAATGGCTGTTTTGTTTTTGTTATGTGACTATTCTAGGCAGTCTCGCTTGCAGGAAACTTCCAGGTTTAACCATTCAACATGGCGGACAGCACTTACGTCATAGTCACGTGATGAGTTCAAACATTCTATAGCACGAGAGACTGTGGGCAATATCCAACAAGTGTGTATGAGACGAATTGTGCGCTTTCGATGGCTTCTTGAATGTGTATGTAGATGCCAACTTTCTCTCTGTATCTTAAGTGTTATGACATGTGATATAGAGAACTTTGAGGCAATGTTGTTGACTAGAGTTGACATGATCTTTGATTACAATGATCAGACCGTGAGATGCCTCTCGAAAGTCTCAATAATGTGAGATAATCAAATGATAACAACATAAGACACGACCATCCAACCTTCATTCTGATCATGATTGTTGAGACACATGAGTCATGACTTTTACTTTTTAAGTTCCTGAACGTGAGTGAGTTAGTTAGTTAGTTAGAGCTTCTACCATGTTAAATGACACACCACAAGACTTGCCGATGAGAAGGGGTTTGTCTGGTTGTTCTCTGGCAGAAACATGGCGGGAACTACAGGCACGTACCTCCACATGGTATTGTATTTTGTGAATATAAATATAAACGGGATGTGATTTCTATTCCATATTCAATTCAGTTGATAGACTGACAGAGGTTACGTTTCCATGTTTTAAGATAATATATCAATAGTAATTGACCAATGTTATAGAAATACAAAAGAAAGGAATTGAATTCTAATCTCTGTATGCATTTTGTATTACTTTCACATTTGGCTGTAAAATTCCACAATGTGAATTTCCTTTCCTTATGAGTTCCAATGATGCGTACTCCTCGACGTTACCTATACCTTTACTGCGATACATATATTTGTACGGATACAAGCTGCACCTCATATTCTTAACTGAAACAAAATACCAATCACACCACAAGAGATACCATCTCCAGAGGCCTTGATGCAGTGCCATACAAAGCCGCTAGGAGGCTCATAATCGAAATTGTCCTTCATTTTTGGCCACATCTGATGATGTTCGTCCATCGTTGTCGATGAAGTACTCGACTACGCACAAAACATCAAAAAGATCAGCCACAGCTTCCCAAGTTAGGCTGCACGTTGACCACACGTGGACATTCGCAAGCAAATTGGCCCACAGACCAACCCAACGAACGAACAACGGCATCGTAAACATAACCTTCTTTAGCAACAAAAAGCCTTCTATACTGTTATGACTGTGCCCTATGTTTATACGTGTATAAAGTTTCCATTCCATGTTTATGGCTCACATCGCATCAGAGCTGAAAGCAGGGTGATGATAATGACGATGATCACCTTAAACCATCCATCAGTGTCCTCGTCTGTCAGAAATACGTCGCGCAGCCCGCCTCTGAGAGAGATATCTGATATCAACACTTCCTATCGCTTAGTGATACACATTATCGATCATAAGCACGCCACTCCGTCATATTTGTCACTCTAAGAACCTTTTTAATCTTTGATCCATTCAAGCAAAAGGCATGCAGATAGAAGGTTCCGACGGATGAAATACTGATATTGATTTTTTTTCTTGTTGACCCAGTTTTTAGCAAATCGTTATATCTTGGTGCGTAGATATAAATTCAGATAGTGCATGGAAATGAAATTTCGATTCTGTTCAGTGTTTGATCTTTCCACTGGATGGAGACTTGATGAACAGAATTGGATTTGTTCGACCTTTAACTTTATGAATTGAATATGCTCCATCGATAATGTTAAAGCATGATTCGAAAGACACACCAAAAACACAAAATGCACTTTTTTGATACTTTTTATGAATGAAATTCGCTTGAATTGATAATGAGAGTTTTAATCGCACAATGGTCGCTCAAAGGTCGCCGCCTCAGTGGAATCAAAAAGTCAAAGTTCCTTCCCGCACCGATGGTGCATAGGGCGACGCCCATCTCCGTTTCAGTAGCCCTTGGGCCACACACCTTTGTGCAAGTCACTACAGCAGGGGGAGCTTGTCCACTGGTAGTGGTGTGTGTTTAACTTCCATACACTTTCCAAAATGCTGAGTGCTAAGCAGAGAAAGCAGTATGTACTCTTTTTATGTCTTTGGTATGACCGGGCCGGGGATCAAACTCACGACCTACCGTAAGCAAGGCGAACACTCTACCCACTAGGCCATTGCACCGGTTGCCTCAGTGGAATGGGGGTATAAAACTGAATTTTCACTGGTTTTCCCAGGAAGTAGCAAGGTATTCATCAGCTCTGATCGTTTACCTGCCGAATATTTCAACCCAGGCGCTAAAATAAGATGGATGCCCGACGTTACAGTCATGGCTGTGTTCATTGAGTAAATGTATGTTTCACAGGACAACTTTATTGCACGACAATTGTACACGGTACAATGTTTGGCAACAAGTATCAAACATATGCACAGTACAAAATAGAGGTATGGAATAAAACTTAACATCCTAATATGGACCAGATGTATTGCAAAGAGCTAAAATATGAATCCCTATGAATCGTAAAACATTTCAGTACCACACAAGTCAACCGGTGAGGAAAAACAGCTTGGATTTTATTCGAACTTCGCAGATTCTTGTTCAAGTCAACAACCTGAAGAGATGGGCTTCTAAATGTCTATTGCTCCTTATGTTACATAACGTTTCTACGAAACTTGTATCCTTGCGGATATTTTAAGTCTGCCCTTTTCCCTGTGGCGTAGGCTCACGTCGAGCTGTCGTCTCAAACCTTGAGAAACCTGTGGCGGTTGGCCCTTTCGATAACACATATGTTTAGTGTGGTCTGTGACTCATGCGGGGTTTGGGCCCTGGAGTACAGTATAAACAGGATCAACGTTTTAATAAAACTCCTCGCTTTCCTCAAAGGGAACAAACATAAAACCACGGCTTAGCGTACCGCCTGCCTAGCCGGACCGCAAAGACAGCAAATTTTTCCAGTAACATAGATGGGAGAGCTCTGGCCGAAAACAGAACATCCTGGAGGGAGATGTCTGCAGCCGCCATGCATCTGCCCTGATGCCTGCGGTTGATTGATTGATTGATAGATGGATGGCGAAACCCCTAGCGTCATAAATCCTTTCTTCGAAACATGTGTCCTTCCTCTTTCTTTCTGTCGCGGCTTTTTGCCGTGTTTCTCATCTTGTACCTGACCCTTGGTGAACCTGTGAGGATTAGCGTCTTATATAACCTCCCAGTAGCATCTTGGGAATCATCAGGTTCAGAGTTATGTAATCCTCCAGCAGGAGAAGGCGGCCCTGAATTCCCGTTCACGTCTTTGGCAACGCTTTCTACGTCTCTCTAGTGACAGCTGGCAGATCAAGACTTTCTGCCCATCTTTACTCTTGGTGTATGAAATCAATGTCTAGGTGTAACAGACCGTTCGGTGTAATATGACCAGCTGCTACCGCGCCGCGTGCCTGCGAAGCTGGGGTGTTACGCCTAATGGCAGTTGTACCGGCTATATAGATACAGATACAGATACAGAATGTCTTTATTCGTTCTTCTATGGATTATTTAGAATTAGCATTCGGCAGTAAACCACCTAGTCTCTAGTAAACTGACTCCAAGGGTTGCTGAAAGAATAGCAACATTTTGCCAAATAGACTGAAACGTTTGATAAAGGAGGTAATCGGCCATACAGTTCAACATTTGTAACCTTATTACCTTTATAGGCTCATTCCAGCGACCCCTACTGACTCTGCGGGTTACAAATAAGTTAGAACTTAGTGTCAGTAGTTAAGACTAGAGTAGTTATATGTTATATTGATCATCATTGTCTGTCCGTCCACTCCGTGTTACATGTACATGTACTTGCAATTACCCTACGGGCAGGAATTTGCAATAAACTAAACTAATAACTAATATAACTATCATAAGTAACTTGATGGTCGGCTAACTCCTCTGGACTATTATTCAGTCTCCTTCATATTCCAATATTGTTCCAACACCTCACAGAGCCTTGTAGAGACTAACATCGACCGTGACGATAGACATTTTCCAGCCCGACCACAGAACGCTTGGGGAATACTTTCATGTGTGCTGGAACAAACTGCAATGACACTGTTTACATCCAAGGCTTCATTTATTCATAACTAGTGGCGTACTGTGGATTTAAACCTCCCCATCAAGTTCGATTACTTATTCATTTTTACAACAACGAAATCCCACTACTTCCTCTGGATCCGTTTAAATGTTACAATTCCGTTTGCCAAAGTAGCCGGGATTTCGGTAAGGCCGCGTTGATTTGATTTTATAGATGACATCCGCGCGCGCATCGAATTCTGCCAGTTTTCAACAAGACAAAGAAAATGACATTTTTGTCAGTTTGTTACGCTGTCTTCTGAAAGCGGATGATGCCCAAATATATATCGTATATTTTATTTACAAAAGGTGATGTACATGTGTTCATCAATAGGTGGCGCTCCTACGGGCGGCCACGGTGTTACATGGGCTCCTTGCGTGGCGCCTAAACATCGATCCTTTTTATGCCAACTCGTGTTTTGGACATTCTTAAACTTACTTCTAAATGTATGTGAAGGCGTCTGGACCTGTTTGGAAAAGTTTTCACTTCATTTAAGCCTAATATCGTCGGGATTGTTACCCTTTAAGAGCCTCATCTGCAGGACCGGTCCCTGCAGGCGCAAGGAAAGGGGCAAAACGAACGTCAAATTGACAATTTTTAAATCTTTTTTGGGTATGAAGAAATCGCAAAAGGACCGCAAAGGGGTTTGGATTTTTGATGCTCATATGACGTTGATTGCGGCCATTTTAAGGCAAAAAATGACAATATCTAAGACATTTCAAAAACAGAATAATGGAATATGTGGATATAAATGATATATTGTTATTCTGCTGGTAGGAGGCAGGGCCGGTGATTGTAAAGAAGAGAAAAATAAACTCTCCAATTTTATAAAGTTTACAAGTTTAAAGTACACAAAGAGACAGAAATAGATTCTTCATGATTCATAGATTTAATTCCAAAATTCGTCTAGGCATATATCTCATAAATTTCCATTTTGAATATAATAGATCCAATAGTATGTACAAATAGCAAAATAACACTCTTTCCTAACTCTGTAGTACTTTTTTGTCCCTGCCCCATCATTTTGCACATTGATTGTTGATATGTGGTTTCAATGTTTTTAATCTATTATACATGATTATGTCAAGCAACTCAGGTTTGGCACATTAAAGTATTGCCCCTTAGATTTGATATGGGTGACAATAATATAAACAAAAAACAAAAAACAAATATCATACGTCAGTAGGGGAGAAACTAGCAACAAATAACAATAACAACAACAAAAGATAACAAACCGGCAGATATAGCAGCAAGGATGTGCCATTTCAATCTCCAAGCAGATGTTGGGTGAAAAGATGCGGCACTGTACGGTGTCAGAAAAAAAGCACTAGCTATAAAACGCTTCAATCTTCCCTCACAGCATCTGCTTGGAGATCGATGTCATGTCACGTGGTCTAAAAACAAAATTCAGCTCCAGAACAAAAGTGACTCAGAAATCAACTACCCACGCGGTTGCCATGACAATGATCGTCAACTCCACAGAGCGATGGATATTCCTAGCAACACGACCGTCCACGCGGTCGCCATGGTAACGGTTGCCCGGGAAGCCTGGATGTCGTTGCAACCGTTGGCGCCCCGGCAGCAACGGTGGCAGACGTACTGGCCGCCCTGCACCGAGCACTGCTCGTTCGGCGTGTTGGCAACTCCATTGTTCAGCGCCTCGCTGCTGCAGTCGTCGGGCGCTCGGCAACCCCTCCGGACATTCACGAGGGTTGCCGAGCCCTGAGATTCGTACGTCGTCTCGAGCTGTATGACGGGAATCACAAAGCAATGTTCACTCCATGTTTAGAAATAAATCAAACACACACAAAATTGGCAACATCTAAAAAGTCAAGTTGCGAACTCATGATCATCACACGACAAACAAATAATTCGCCTTGCATTCTATTACTATGGTTGCATCAACTGCGAACTTCAAACGCCACAAACGCCTTTTTTCCACTACTGCAGAATTAAGTCCCACAAACTTGAATCAATTTACAACACGCCAAATAAAGCAATTAAGAGTAACTCTATTTGGTTTGTTCAATACCTACCAGCTTTTTATTGAAATATCATAAAATCAATGAATGCATATGCACTGCCCTTCCCATTTAGCCTGGCATCCAAACCTATTATAGCTCCAGAGTCTCCTCTATTTGCGGAGAGGAGACTCGGGAGCTATAATAGGTTTGGATTCCAGGCTACTTCCCATTATCATAAAACAGGAGATGACAAAGACCAAACCAAACGTACATAGCACCACTGTCCGATGCTGCAGGCTGTCGTGTTGTCGCCGCTCTGTTGTGCCTCTGCGCAGCTCGTGTTCCCGCTACATTCATAGCACTGCAAGGCAAGGGACACGGTTACAGTACCACTAGCAACCAACAGAGGTCGTTGTTGTGGGGACATTCCTGCATTCATAGCACGGCAAGGCAAGGGGCAGGGTTACAGTACCATAAGCAACCAACAGAGGTCGTTGTTGTGGGGACCTCCTATTGCCTTTTTTCTGACAACGAACAGTGGTGTACTTCTTGTGATGTACTGAAAGTCAGAAAAGTCTCACACCATTCAGTGTATATGGCGATACACACAGACGTTCGGTGAATTGGTAAAATATTCGTGCTCTTTTTGACAATGAAGAATTGAACACAGTTTTACGTCCATCAATAAATAATCAATTTTACTACTGTATAGACTACAGTTTTAAGGACCAGCTCTAGTCCAGTCCCAACTACTCCGAATGTAGCCTAGAAACCACACCACCGGGAGCTCCCCTGCATCTCTACGGCGCTGGGACTGATGCCGCCGGCAAGGCATGTTAGCGCGCACGGGGGTGGTTTTATGGGCTTGGATTAATTGATTCGCTTCCGAAGACGGCGATGACTTGATAGGCTTGCAAAGACAGGCTGACAGAAACAGGCAAATGCTTAGCAGACTTAGCTTCTATCTATCAGGCTCCGCGGATGGCTGGAAAAATTGTAGAAATTGGCCAAATAGAGTGAATAGTATACTAAGGGAGTCTAGCAGACTAACTCCTCTTGCATGTTTTTCTGTCTATTTGGCCAATTTTTACTCTTTCCAGCCGCCTCTGGAGCCTGGTAGAGGCTAAAGCAGACTGGGCCCGGTAAAACAACTAACCCAAACCCATAGGGACGGATAACCAGTTTATTTCGAATAATGAAGAATGACAGGTATATTGTCTTGTGTACATACCGTAGGAGAGATCCAGTCCAGAAAGGCGGTGACCTTGCTGTAGACCCCGGGGCTCTGCTCCAGCGCGCACCCCCCGCCGAAACTCGTCACGCCCACCAGGAACCAGGCGCCGCCCTCCGTTTTCTGACTCACCAGCGGACCGCCTGGACAGGGGAAACGCTCATCAATCAATCAATCAATCAATCAATCAATCATTCAATTAATCAATCAATCGATCGATCGGCGGATTATTTCTCATGCGATAAAAATGGCATTACTAGGCTGAGTTGTTTCAATTGTTGCATTGGTTTCAAAACCTTCTTGATACAATAATTGTTTAAAAACATTATTAAAAGATTCCTACATTTGAAATACGAAATATATTGGCCGGTATCATAAAACCATAATGATGACATAAAGAACAACTTGTAAGCAGGGAAATGTCATGTCAAAAGTTCTTATTCACGTGGCTATGCCATATTGGTTGGTTGAATATGCATTTAAAGTTGTAACTAGTTGTGATAACATGCAACTGTTCATTTCCGTATAACACCTGTAGCACTGAGTGACGAAAATACCCATTCCCACTTTATTGATTACATTCCCGCTTCTTTTTTGCGGACCTTGCTTCTACTTTCAGAAAACAGACCCCAACACCATATGGAGTGGGGGGATCTGTAACAGGGACATGCATCAACATGATCAACAAATGTCTGACCTGAGTCTCCCTGACATGTGTCAATTCCGCCGTTGTCCCAGTCCCCGGCACACAGCTGGTAAAATGAAGAGAATGTGTCGTACGCCTGTTGACACAGGGACGTCTGTATGAGCGGCATCTCGACTTGATATAGGCTGGTTGGTTGAGCACCTAGTGGGGGGAAACGCGTGAAACTTGAGAGTGCATTCTACTACCACTACTACTCACTCCTACTACTAGTACTGCTGCTGCTACTACTACTACTTCTACTACTATTGCTACTACTTCTACTACTACTACTACTACTACTACTTCTAGATCTACTACTTCTACTTCTACGGCACTACTACCTCTAGAGCTCCGCATGCTACGACGACGACTACTACTACTACAGCTACTTCTATTGTTCTACTCCCTGTCGCCCCCGCAAGTCTGACCTTGGAGGTGGCTCCATCTTCCCAATTATACTCCTGCCACTCTACTGACATCTCCTGACATTCTACTGGCAGTGTTGTCAGTGTATTCACATAACTACGGACGCACAAGAACATAACATCCAGCTGCAGATCTAACTGATTCGTGTACGAAGACATGTAGTAAAACATGAATGAGGGAGAGAAATGAGATACGGAGAGATAGAGCGATCATACCCCCGTCCGCCAGCAGTCCCCACCCCGTGGCGGTGCAGTTCGTTCCGGCGGGGAAAGTGTCGGACGCCTCCGGCAGGCAGGCTGTGTTGATCGCACCTGCAGGAATTAACCGTGAGCAATGAACAACTCAGCGCATGATTAAGCCCGCAGGTTCTCTTGCAAGAATTGTTTCGATGGGCTCTTTCCAGGCTACGCTACCTGGAAACGTCCAGCTTTAATCATCCAATACAATACTTATGTCATGGTCACGTGTGTGCAGACTTCCCATTCATAGAGCAAAGAGAGCTAGAGATACCATCAATGTTATCATGATTATCACTACTATCAACGTCACCATTACGTACTTTGTGTTGTGTCGACCTCTTCGTTCAGCCTCACCAGGGCCATGTCATTGGCCAGGGTGGTCTGCTGGTAGTCATGGTGATGGTGGATGACGTCAGCGGTGCGCATCACTTCCGTGGTGTCGTTCCCAACGTCGATGTTGTGCTTTCCCACCAGGATAGTCGTGTCCGCCAGATTGGACCTGTGCGAAGGAACTTGAGTTAGCTAAGAGAACGCGATATTTCATACCTAGATTACATGTATGATCGGCAGAACGACTTCTTATAGGCTGGTCGGTTGAGCTCCTTAGTGGAACATGCAGAATGTAGTTTTATTGAGAAACAAATTGTGTCCAGCAGTGGAAAGAAAGTAGGTTAAATGAAGAGTACCCATGATCTGATAAAAGGGAAAAAAAGCTTTGATAGATTAAAAAAAGGTTAATCTAAACCCATCGGTCGTGACGGGGGACGTTACAGAATTCCGACTTCTGAGTATTTCTCACAGGGTCACGTGTTTTTAACTGAGAAAAAAATACTGTAGTAGAAAAATCACTGCGAACACAGGCACCTGGTTCCAAATAGTTGGTAACTGGAAGACCTCGGTTCCGATCCGGGGAAGGGCATCCTGGTTGGAGCTGCATTCGTCTTTGGGAAGTGACGTAAAATGGGGGTCCCATGATCAAGGTGACTCGAGTACGCTTGACAGTACGTTAGGCACTACACCAGCCTCATTACTCAGATGGGTACCTACTGGCTGTACTTCGGATGAATATCTAAAGATGTACAGTACTTACGTGGCGCCATCGTAGCAGTGCTCTGCCGTGAGGACCCACCGCGGGTGGATAAGGGTCCCGCCGCAGAACCCCTGCTGCCCCGTGCTGTCAATCACCAGCACCTGCACCTGCCATGGCCACGCCCCCACCTGGGCAGGGCTCCCGCCCACTATCCGCGCGCTCACTGTGGTCCTCGTGCCGCATTCTGTCAATCAATCAATAATCAATAAAACAATCAGTGATAAATCATTCAGTCTATCGATATGTCCAGCACCTACCATGGCCACGTTCACACATGAGCAGGCCATCCGACAACGATCCGAGGGCTCACAGAGGTCCTCGTGCCATGATATGTCAATCAATCAATCAATCAACCAATCGATTGATCAATCAATCAATCAATAAATCAGTCAACCATTCAATGAACTATTCAATCAATCAAGGTAGTTTTGTTTAACCGGTTAGGAGGGAAAAGAAGGTATTCGCTTTTTTCTCAATATTTCGCAGTTTAAGTAGTTCTATAGTACAGTAGGAATATAAAACAACTTGAACTTTGATATTTTCGCCTTTTTGGGAATTTGCTCGAAATTTTCAAGATTCCCAAACTCACCTCCGTGAACAGCCTGTATCGCTGATAACACCAACAGGTAGAGACTGAACCTCAGGAACATCAATCTGTAGGAAAACAACAAGAAACATTCATGTTTGTTCACGTACCAGAGTTATTAATCCAGGATTGAGGTGTTCATGAATTCCTTTTTCCTAGAGTATCGTAGTGACTGATCGTAGAGTATATAGCTCGTTACGGTCAAAGTACAATAGGGGCCTCTTCAATATCTGACTTTAAGTTAAGCTTGCAACTAGTTGTAAAAAAGTTCACTTCACTTCACTTCACTTTACTCACACACACACACACACACACACACACACACACACACACACACACACACACACACTCCCTTACAACTATACTCACATGCAAAAAAGGTGACCATTGAAATTTAATTGTTTGACTTCGGTCATAATTATATAATTTCACCGTGTTTCGGTATGCCCCCAATAATGTTAATCCAAGGGCTTTACAATGCAATATTGCAACTACACAGCTTGAGCTATTCCTTCCGGCCACATTATAATAACCCTACCCTGTTGTAACTACCATACAATACGGGCGACCACCGAAACTTCCGTGTTTATTTATTAATTAGTTGTTACGGTGGAGGCTACACTTGTAACGGCGCTGTCATATTCATCGTGGTCCGTCGGCGTACGATTTTGATGTCGCAGAATTTTCAAGTAGGCTTTGACAAAACCAACTGCCGACAAGGATCTAAGACAAACATTTCCTAAACAAGACAGCTGAATTTTGTACGACTGCCTCAAGAATACCCCTATTTTGCGACGGTACGACGATCGTACGTCGAATGTGATCGGGTCCTAAGGTTTTACACCGTTAACTTCATATCTTAGCGTGTGATAACTTAAAGATAGCTAACAACCCTGTTATTCTCGTTACAGCCATTCCAGTTGAAGAACAGCTTCATGAAAACTAAAACCGGTTGGAGATCTAATAGTGACCCGCCCGGTTTAAATGTTTGTTCAGGTAAAATGGATAGCTAGGTAGTTCTACTGCAAAGAAGCGTTAATCTCTTGAAAGACTTCAATCCAGTCTACGGGGTATACAACCACGGAGATTGAAAACCAGGTTGATACAACAAATAAACGCCGCAGACGATTGTTTATTCGTAGCCAGCGTTGAGTACTAGAGTACCTGTACTAACACCTGTGGCTGGCTTTGTACCTGTCTCAAGTGGTCTTACCGTTCAATGGTGTCTTAACATAACGGCACAACTTTAAGGAATCTACAACAAAGGACAAGACAACGTACCTGTTTCACATTCGCACATGTGTGTAGAACAGTACTAGAACGTCAGACCGGAAACTTACAGACGGTTGGGCGGTGGTATGTGTATATACGGCCCGCTAATGTTTGTTGTGTAGTGTCGGTGGGCCCCGTACCTCTTCCTGTATGTAACCCGATACCCTCACCTGTAAAGGTGTTGCCCCGTTGTCATGGTGAGGAGGGTGGGGGCGCAGTGACCCACTTGTACGCGCGCCTGAGCCTTTAAGACAACCGATACGTCTCAGCAAACATCTTCCGAACCGCTTGGTCGAGATTTTTTGTTTAAAGCCAGCGAAAGAAAAGAAATAATCGCATGACAAGCGCCCAGCTTACACACACTTTCATGACACCAATCATACAACATTAGGTACGACTGGGACAGATATATAGTTAACTAACCAGAAAGTGATCACAAAGTAACATTACAAACAGCTAACGAGTTTTTGAGGTTTCAATCCCTGTCTAGGCGTTTGTATTCTGAACTTTACTGGCTTTATATCTATAGGCCCCATACCAGGAAATACCTGAAGGGCATAGCTGATTTAGTCAATCCATAAAAATTATGTCGCCGGTTCTAGGACTCAGTGTAGCCACACAAGAGTAAGGGGGCATGCCCTGCTGCATGTGCACATATGTTTGCTTACACACTGTCGTATGTCAAATATTTTGTATTTAATATAGGAGGGTATACCAGGTGGAACTGATCCTTCTTTGTTTCAACTTTAAGTTAGTCGACTGTATTTCTCTTACTTTTTATCATTATGAGTTACTTTAGACAAAAAATTTCAATTTCTGTTACCAAAGCTCGGGTATTATTTACTTTCACAACACAGGGCCCAACATAACAATGTGTTTAATTCTAGAAAGAAAAATTATGACTGCAGACCTTTGTGTTAAATCATACATGCAGATTAATAAAAGACAACACATTGAGCAATATTCCAATTTCCTGTATCAATCATGACAAGACGAAAATCAACTGTCAATGATTAGTATCTTTATTCTGTAAGTCACAAGGTCAAAAAGGTCAATTGACAAGGTCAATCTTGAAATTCTATTAGCAGTATTTGACCTCAGTGGGGAATGTTTCATATTTCTATTGATCTTGTAGGTCAAGAGGTCACAGTTACAGTGTTATGAAGGTCACAAGGTCAAGGTCAGTTATAGAGTGTTTGCCCAGTGTTTGACCTCTGTGGGGCATGCTGGGTATTTCTGTATGGCCTGCATCAGCTGGGACTTGTCAATCATCAGCAGCATGGGGCGGAACTCCTTCTGGCCACGCCCACCTGTCCCAGAACCCTCTGCTGCACGCACCAGCTCCATCTGCTGCAGGTGTTCGAAGGCCTGGGGATGAGTGAGGGAAGCAAAAATGAAGAAAAAAAAATCAACAATTATCATCTCAGTATCAAGTATTCAAACACAGAGAGTAACTGTGAACTTTTAAATTTCTGTGGCGTTTTTAATTTTACAGCTTTTGCAATTACTTTTAGGTCACTGCATGAGGATTCACGGTCATTCTGGATATCTCTTGAATGTCAGAACTTACAATTCAATCTACTTTGCAAACTTATCACACTGCAACTTTGTGCTCAGTTTTGCATTGAGATTGTTACTATGGTTGTTTTGACTGCAAACTCAAAGATACTGCGATCTCCTGATTTTCACCGTGCTGGGAAATCTATGTGCTGCAAATTTCAATAAACTTTAATTAGTATCAGTTTCCCCTAACAACATGAAACAATCAAACAAATCCTCACCTTCAGCACCACAGGTCTGTCAAAGCTCTGTACGGCATGCGACCTGGTCTGGACAAACTTCTGGTACTCTGCAAACAATAGACCGGTTCACCATTCAACAAAGCAACTTATGGTCCATATTTCTTCAAAAGAAAACACCATAAATGTTAGATTTAACTTGGTAAAGAAAGATACTTATTGGGTACAATAGAACTTTGAACTGATTGGTTGTGTAAAAAGAACTTTACTTGTGCAATCAGGGAAGGTTGAGAAATGTTGAGGAGAGGTTCCTACCATTATAAACCATCTGGAAGTTGAACGGTTGGTTGACAAAGATGTCACTTAGTCTTCTCATTGCCACAACTAGACACAGTTCTAACACAGACAGACCTGTGGAGGAAAAAAACAAGGTCATCTATATGGCCACACAACTGTATAAGGTAATGCTAAAGGTTCCATAGCCTTTTCGAGGCATTAAGGGCAGTGAGTTGTTATCCACTGTGTCTAGGGCACGGTATTGGAAGGCAGAGCCAATCCCTCTCCTTCTACTGCCTTTTACCTCCCCAACCGAAGTCAGGTAGATATTTTTACACCTGGGTGGAGTGATGAAAGTCGCGTGAATGCCTTTCTCAAGGACACAACGTCTTGCCAGGAATGCCAGGAATCAAACCTGTGACCTCTCTATCTCGTGTCCGCTAGCATAACCACTCTGCCATTCAACACCACTACTATATTAAAGAAAGAATAAAATGAAGCAAAAATGATACCATTGCTAATGATTCAAATGAATGCTCTTGTTACATGCAAATTTCTTGTAAAATTTTATGGAGAAAACACGGCTACCAAAAGAGAACACTCTATCATTAAACTGCTGAAAACGAGCATGTTGTTAAAGTTCATTTGTAAAACAAGGTCAATTTTTCTGTTTGTTTAATTTTTTAGTTCACAGGGTGGACAAAAACAATCTTTTTCAACAAGTAAATAGCCAAGTACACAACATAGCCTAGAGGATAGGACAACAGCTAGGCAATAAGTGAAGTACACACCATGTAATGTGTTGGATTTTGAGTCAGCTGTCAGGAGCTTGTGGGCCTCAACAAAGTCTGCCATTTCCAGTCTAGGATGGGAGGGGCTGATCCTTGCAACAGGCATCATCTAGGTATAAAAATGTCAAAGAACAAAAAGACAAACAAACATTTAGTTAATTGAGATTTTGAGTCATTTTCAGAATTTCAAGAGAGTTGATGCCTTGCTTTTTCCTGGATACATGTATAATAATAAAAATTACACTAAGAATAATTATAACATTTGTTTATTCATTGATGGTACAATCTCATGGCAGTTCTAAAGGGTGCTGAATTACATGTATATACAGGGGTGTTTCACATATCATTTGAAAAGGGCATACTTTTTTTATATCATCAAGCTACAGAAAGAATGACTCTACATGTATACTTAATATTTAGTCATTACAGAGCTTTTGTATTCACTGTTTTCAAACCCAAAGTATAAAGTTCTGGAATTGCACTGTTCAAATATTGCATTTCTAGATGAAGATAAAATCATACTAAAATCAACACAAATGCCGAAGATGGCAACCCTAAAATCATACTAGCCTAACACCACAGTATTCTTACCAAGAATGTCTTAAGTGTCCTGATGTCTTTGCTTGTGTCGTAAAGTTTCTTCAGGATAGACGTCACTCCTTGATCTTCACTCAAGTTCTGCAAAAGGATTCAAATTCATCAAAAACCTAAACATTACCAAAATGAAAGTACTTAATATCAAGACATTCAAAATAGACGCTCATTTTAATTTTATTTCCATGTTGATAAAAAAAAAGACGCCTAAAAAATCAATGTACATTTTGACAGCCCCAGTCTGATCCTTTTACTTTCACACATTCTCCCATACGTATACATTTACTTATCTATTGTTGGTCCAGAGCAAGTCAATCATAAACTAACAAGGGTGTATCTGTATCTATATCGCCAATATAACCAGCCTTCGGTGTAACACACCAGCTTCGCAGGCATGCAGCAGCTGGATATATTACACTGAATGACCTGTCACACCTAACCTTTGCACATCTGACTATAAGTGTTGTTAAAAGCTATCTAGCGAGGATACTCCTACAGTACTAGGTGGCAATGACTTCCACCCTACAACAGCAAGTCTTTTTAGCTATTTCACTAAAGACAAGGATTTTGGCCCTACCTGGACATGTTTGTTCCACTTTGCACAAAACTTTTTGTCGCTGAACTCTGACGGTAACGTCAGGAGGGATTCGAACACCTCCTGGTACTGGTCAAAGGTCAGCGAGTTGAAGAGGTGGATCTGTCGGTGGGAGAAACGGGACTTCACGCGCTTCTCAAGGAGCTCGATAACATCCTTGGGGAAAAATGTTCAGGAAATAAGTCTTAGAAAGCTTAAAGTGTGGCATTGCTGGATCAGAAGGTAGGGGTTTCACTCCCAGCCAATGGGAGAGACGTAACTTCACTCGCTTTTAAGGAGCTAGATAACATCCTAGGAAAGGTAAACATTTGAGAAATGTGAAATCTTAAATATTCATGGGTGGTACAGTGGCTTAAGTGACACTACCTATGAACCAGAAGATCAAGAATTCAGATCACTGATTTTTCTTGTTTGTTTGCATTGCATAACAGGTAACTGTCTCAAGGCATGACACACCAATTTTGTTAAGTAAGTACAAGCTGCATTATACCAGACTGATAGGTTAATCTACTCGCACAAACACCATGGATCTTCTGAACCATGAACCCTTTGAACTGTGAACTAAGAACCTTTGACCTGTGAACTATGAACCTACCAGCCTACAGGTGAGCCCTATGACCGTGATGGGAGCCTGCTGCGACTGAGCGATGTCAAACAGGTTGTACAACAGTGTTTGGTTCTTATGGTGGGCGAAAAGGTCAAACTCCTCAAGGACAAACAGCACGGCCTGGCTGTCCCTACTGCCTGTGGGGAGAAATCACAGGCTGGTCAGTTAATAGTTAGTTTAAGAATAAGCAAGGAGGTTTAGATAGGAATAAGAGCACAAACCTTTGAGTGCACTTTAATACATTTTCTACTTTGTGGACAATGATTTATGAATGTTGCCTACATGGATGAATAAAGAAAACTGTAAGCATCCTATTACACAGATTCGACAGCTGACATCTTAGAAGAAATTTTTCTCACCTTTCTTCAACGCTTCCAGCAGAAAAGCAAGGTTGTCTGCAAAGGAACCCTAAAACGCAGAAAAAAGAAACAAATATGAAAATTTGCAACAAACTTAGTCTCTTTGCCACCTTATTCTGATGTTGCTTGTGCACTGCCATATCAATATTAACTGTATTTTGTGCAATATCTATACTTCATAAGTGTTTGACAAGAGCTGATGTTCCTTCTTTCCTAATCCTGTGGAAACATTCTTGTACTAAGAAAAGAAAAAGAAAGGAAAAGAAGAACTCACGAAGACCCTGTCTCCCACCACATTCTCCAGCTGCAGCTGTCTGGTGATCTCCTTCAGAGCAATCCTGTCATCTGTCTGTAACAAACCTGGAGGAAACGGAAAGTATCAGTTTAGCTGCATATCATCAACTTCATGAGTTAGTTGACTCTTTTCCCTTCATCTCTCTCAATCCTCCATAGCTCTAGGTAGGTCTTTTAGTTCAAGCACACACCCTCACAGAATTGATGTAAGTCGGTAGTACTGTACAGGGTCTTCCTACTCTTGCTTGACCATGCTTTGGGGCCCATAGCAGAAATTTATCCCTCCACTCACAATTAATACTGAACAACATATACTATCCCTCTATCTAATATCTATCTAATAACTTACTCTTAAATACTATGCAAAATAATCAATAAATAGATTAACAGCAACAAGGAAAAAGTCATAAAAGGGGAATATATGCTCAATATATGTAATACAACATATTCAATAGATTTTCACTAGAGCCAAAAAAGGAAGTAAGCTATAACGATTGTTAATATATTTGTGCAAATCACCCACCATTGAGATGAACCTCCAACACATTGTCTCTGAAGTCCCTGTTTTCCTTTAAATCCTCCAGAACACTGCTCAGCAACTAAAAAAAGATTTATTTCAAAAACAGACAATCATTAAAAACAGAAAATCATCACACTGAAATGTACACAACCCTCATTGATTATCAATCCCCTGATGTAGACTTAAAGACAAATAAAAAAAAAAAGAAATGGGAAGACAGGTAGCATTAACAAAATCAAAAATTAAACAGTTAACTTCACCATTGTTTTCCCTGCACCCCGTGGTCCTATGATCAGTGCCGAGTTGCTTTCTCCCATGGATGAACATCTCTGTATCAAGTCTAATAAATGTCTGAGAAAAATTGTGAAAACGTGTTATATTGTTTATCATCATTATCATCATCATTATTATTAGTATCATAACATACATGTGTACTTGAATATCAGTGGCCAACAAACATTGACAATGTAGGTCTCTCTAGAAAGTGAATCAATTCAACCAAAATCATCTTTCACCTAATTTTGACAAATTGATCTTCGTGGTACAAGTAACTTTGATTGCATAAATTATTGTAAAAATAGAAAACAGCAAAAACTTAATAGGAGAACCAGAAGTTGGAATAGGCTCCCTACTCTCTTGTATATAATCCTAGATCATCGAATTCTCGACAGTGCGTCAGGTTATAAGTATGATTTATAGTAGCAACAAATAGACTCTTCATACCTACGAGGCTTGTCAAGATCACTTTCTCCGTCGACGTCACAAGGTGCAGAGATCTTGTAAATTTGCTGTCGGAGGACTTCCTGTAGTTCCGAGTAGCAGGCACTTTCCGAGACAACCGCCGAGCCACTAGATTTCCTTTTACTCATTTTCTACAAATATTTAAATCACTTCTTCTATGTCTAAACTCTTTCCAGTAACCACGCTTGCTTTTCCCGCCACTACATACCTAGCGCTCCGTAACATGACGTGTGATTGGCTAGAATCTATGCTAATATTTTACTGACCAATGACATAGTCTGTTATAAGTTCTAACCTTTGACACGACGTTGACCCCACGTTGGCATCCAACATGGCTGACGGAGAAACAAAATCGGAAAGCGTTCCAGGACCAAGCGAACGAAAACCGGTCTGTACCTTCAGTTTTAAGAAAAGGAAAAACTTGGGCAACGCGAGGAAAAGGAAAGCAAGCAGCAGCTCAAGTGGTAGGTAGTAGAGCAGTGAATTTTGTACGATATACTGAGAAATTCCAACCCCATTCGTGCCCCCCTCCCACCATAGGCTTGTTTTTGAAAAGGGACATATATATGGTCGCAGAACACAGTATTAATGGGCGACCCCCCATTGGTTGGCCTAGCCATGTGAAAGGCGTTTAGCCTATTCTCCTGCTTGGCATAGGTCGACCATGTTTCAATCCCATGAGGGACATACGCATACCAGTATTCTTGCGTGCATATGTTGGATGGTTTTCACCCCGTTCGTTGGTTATGAGTTAAATCTTCGTTCTTTTCTGTGCCATTGTTAATGATATGGTGTAATCAACAGTCGTTTCCATGAACTGGTTGTGTCTAAAAGCATGCAGTAACATGTAGCTTTCTTCGATATTTTGTTACAAATGTTTGAAGAAAATCATGATTTTCATCTCTTTGTGATGGCTACAGGCAGCGATGAAGGTGTGTCTGCTGTCGTCAGGAGAGAGAAGAAGCCAGGAGTCAGCGACAATCCCATGATACAAAAGGTTGGTTTGTTAATCAGCTTTCAATACTGTAATTCACTTTATCTTCACGGTAGCAAAATTTCATGGTGTAAGGAAATTAAAATTGACATTTTCACTGAACTTTAACTTCACGGTGGCAGCAAGTGATTTACAGAATGGATGTGTGAAGGAATCACAAATAATAACAATAGTTTTTTTTTTTTAACGACGATGATAACATCACGGTACAGAGGTGACAGTGAACATAAAGTTACAGTGAAAGAAATAAGAATTACAGTAACCTTACCTCCTGTGATCAAGTTTCATGTACTGATAGGTAGGTTAGGGCAAACATGGCATCAAACAACAATTATTGTCATTTTCCCTATCAAAAGAATATCCAGGCAATCAAGTTTTATGATTATGTGTCAATCAAGTTTGTACCTCATTTTCTGCTTGATGAAAATCCATTTGTTTTTCTATAACTTTTATGACATCAACACTTTATTAACACTGTATCCCACCGGAATTTTAAGTGTAGGGAAAAAGGCATCATATTTCACCACACTAGAGAGTAGCTACTTTACCCTTCAAAAGTTCAAGTTAATGAAGAGAAGGGAATTTTTGGCGACACCTCAGGGGCAGTATATTATTGTTATATTTGCTATCTCAAGCTCACCCTTTGTTCTTTCATCCCTGTCTAGACCAAGAAGCTGGTGAGGAGAGACCAGGGTGAGTCCAGTAGTGAGGACAGCGACGGGGAGACAGCTCGACTCACCGTCACCTACAAGTCCACAAGAACTGCCGTACGGACATGGCAAATATCAAATGCTTCCTGTGATTCCTAACTCTATGTACAAGATTTAAAACAATGCCTTTCATATAGAAACTAAGATCAAACTATATGATCATTGAATGAATGTTGTGTTGGGTAGTTAACCTAGAGCAGTGCTTGAACTTTGTTCTAACACAAATGACAAACTGTTTCTCCATCAAATTTTCAATTTTCAACTACCCTTCTGCAGTCTTGAATTTTCATGGTTTTCAGTACAGTCCATATACATTGTATTTGTCTTCCCCTGCTCATATGTGTTGTTAATTTTCCCCACTGAAACCTGTCCTGTGGGTTTGCATTATGCAGGCTGAGGTGATTAATATCTTCCTTTTTATATCTTTTTTTAATTTTCCCTGTAGAAACCTGAGGGCCCAGATGACATGGGTGCCACAAGGGAGTATGAACTCGACACACAGAAGGACAGAGATGACCAGGCTGTGTTTGAGAGGCAACTACAGACGAACAAGGTTGGGAATTATAGAAACATATAAACTTAAATTATTTGCTACCCTACTCTACTAGCCATAGTGTTTGAGAGACAAGTGCAGATGAGAAAGATAGTCTAAGGGATCTTCAAAAAGTGATACCATTGGCCAGATGGTCCTTATGTAGAGGTGGTGATGATCATGTGTACAGGTCTGACTGTATGTGTTTTGTCTGTAAAATGTTGGAAAGTGAAATTTTGTGATCACTTTCTCAGGAAATGAAAGGGAAGGAAGATGATAAGATCTACCGAGGTCAGAACAACTACATGGTGTACTACGAGAAGAAAGACACAGCACAGGGGAACGCTGCCAGTGGCATGGTCAGGTAAGGGATGAGCACAGAAACACCTCCTAGCAACATGTGATAGCATTGCAATCCTGCTAATGGCATGGACAGGTTGCAGACTTTGGAGCGTGTCTGTTATCTTTTTCTTTTTTTTCCCTCCCCTAACAGAATGTTGTGGTATCACAAGCCTTGCAGTTGATGAAATGAAATAAATAAATTAGAAAGTTTGGAAGAATGAAACATGAGAGGAATGAAACAAAAGGAAAATGAATGAGTGGGACAGTAAGAAAAATAACTGGTCAGAGAAAAGATAGAAAGGCAAGGGAATGATATTTGATGGACAGAAGAATATGCCTGGAATACAAAACATGTCAACAGAAAGCCCATAGTATAGTATATACAAAAGGAATCTCACCAATGTTTGTTGTACAGGAAGGGTCCAATCCGAGCTCCAGCCAACCTGCGTGCAACGACACGGTGGGACTACCAGCCTGACCTCTGTAAAGACTTCAAGGAGACGGGATTCTGTGGCTTCGGAGGTCAGCAAAGATCAATCATTCATAACTTCTCATTTCAGTCTCTCATCAGATTACCTGGGTACTATCCTTAGTTGACGTCCACTCCCATTGTTGCTAGCCACAAACTGTGGTCGACTCAACGCTATTTAGAACGAAGTTCTAGTTCAGGATATGTGTGACTGACTTATGCTTTATAATCTCCCCATGTATATAGACAGCTGTAAGTTCATGCATGACAGAACGGACTACAAACTGGGCTGGCAGCTGGAACTGGAGGAGAGGAGGGAGGGAGCTGATGGGGACGATGGTAAGAATAAGCTGGTTTCCAGTTTCTACTCTATATGCACAAAATCAAAAGTTAAGGCCCCTAACTTATCAGCATTTCTTTGTCTTACTACTACTACCACCAGACATGTTTTGTTGGAACCATGTGGATCATGTTTATGTCATAGAGGCCTTGACCTCTGACATTTCGACAATCCACTGGTACTGTGAGGAAGCTTTTACAAACCTGTTGCTCAAGACATCATGATGAAATGTTTTAGAAGGCAAACTGCTAATAGTTGTTGAACTCCAGAAACCAAGATGTGTGAAAAGAAGTTGTATCAATCGACAGTGGAATTCTTTCAGACTTATGTTTGTTGGTTGCTAAGTGGTTGCTATGCTGTGTTTGACGGTTGCTCATGATGTGCATTAACTGCTTTCCATGGAGATATAAGATTCTGGGCACCTGGTGTTTTATTTGTCTTAGACCGGACTCTTACATAGGTTTTATTTGATCACTTCCCCCCAGACCCCCACGCCTATGAGATCAGCTCAGATGAAGATGATCTTCCATTCAAGTGTCTGTACTGCAGAAAGTCTTTCAAAAACCCTGTGGTCACCAAGTGAGTACAGCTCTGATCTACATCTGTAGTTTTACAAACTAGTTCCAGCAAAGCTGCCTGTGTTTAAAATCCTGATACTGGTAGGGGTTGCACTTAATCAATACTAGCTTATTGGAGGGATGCATGTTTCTTCACATGACATAAGAACTTAACTACCTCTAGTGTTTAGTGTGATGTAGAAATTTCAACATGGTGCAAGTAAGATTTTGAATATAATGTTCCGAGTTTCAAGTGACCAGGGATACTGTACAGTAATCATTCAATAACCAAAGTCCCATTTTAAACAACTTTGTCCTCTATTGTAGATGCCAACACTACTTCTGTGAAGTGTGTGCCCTGAAGCTGTACAAGAAGTCCAAGAGATGTTACGTGTGCGGCCAGCAAACCAACGGGGTCTTCAACCCTGCCAAAGGTTGGTAGCGTTCCAAAATGTCTGCCAGCAAAAATTTCATCAACCTGTGACTTAATAGATGTATGTATTTTGATACTTCATTTAATGAAGTTATATGCATTGGTTATTTCTAAATAGTGTGAACTTTGTAGTCCAGTGTCTAGTGGCCCTGCCTCTGGATCTAGAGTTCGTGAGTTCAAATCCTGGCTAAGGTTGCTCATCTGACTTGCATGCTACTGCAAAGGGTTGCACTCCTTAGGACGGGACGTTAAGCTGTGGTCCACTGTTCATTATACTTGTCGAAAAGAGTTAGGGAAATTTCCCTGGTACAATGAACCTGTAGATACTTTACATAGCGTCTGTCTTCTCTGTCACGACCAGTGGAAGACTAGCTCTTCATCAGTGAGCTAAAACTGAATGGAGATCACTTTCCTTTATTGATGCAGTGTTACCTGCAAACCTAGATTGTTTTCTCTGGGCAGTCTTGGAAACCACTTTTGCAGAGTTCGAGGGGCTACCCAGTAGTGTGAATACTTGATACACAACAACTTTATTGATTAAAAAAACTGTTTTACAGAAATCATTGCCAGACTTGAGAAGGCTGGAGCAGACGATTCTGACGAGAGTGATGATGATGATGATAACGAGCAAGAAGATGACGGCTAATCAGTACATCATTCTGCAGCTGAATGTCATATTTCTACATGGCATATCTGTACCCAAGTTTTATAGCATTACTGTATAGTAAGACCACATGGAATTGTTTATATGGATAACAGTATCTGTACGTACATTATGTAGACTTGTTTCCCAGTAGAAAATCTCCCACCTTTGTAAAAATGGGTGACTTAACATACTAATTGTTTTTACCCTGGTAGTGAGATTTTGAAGGTCAAGAAGTCTTGATGTTTTGTTGGTTCAGTATTTATTTTTCTCTCTTGTGTCAGGTTTAATGTCTCTCCAAAGATTATGCCAACCATAAAAAAAGAATATTGAATTGGCTAAAATCAGTGACCAAAGTTTGTAAACATTGTCTTGTCTATATGTATGATGATGAGAAGATATTTGTATATGCATAGCTGTGTCACTTCAATGTATTCGACATGGTAGAAAATTAATACATCTAGATTACCAACATATACATCACTACTGTTTGTACATCTGTAAATGTTTTTTTCCTTAACAAATACGAACTAAAGAATGATAAAAGAACACTACTACTAGTATCTTTGTGTGTTGTGTAGACGAATCAATACATTTCTATTACAAATGCTAGGAGCTGTAAGTAAAAATTCCAAACTTAAATAGTTTTGTCTCTAAAACTGCAGTTCACCACAAACGCTGTCTAAAATGCAAAGAAATTAAACACCATGCTAGGTAGGTAATGCATGCTAACGTAAAGTTACAAATCAATCCGTTTACAAGAAATTCCTGATTACAAACAATTGGCTTTAGTTATGTAAAGTGTTCTGTTGCTTGATTAATCAAAATTCGACAAAGTTAATGAATGATAAGTGCATATACTGATGATATTGGCTTATTTTCCAAATAGAAAGAAATGTTACCTTAAGATATTCGACACTGATATGTATGAATTTACTCGTCATGTGAAGTAAATGTAGCTATCATTGGAAAGAAAGACAATGTTGCCGCAAATGCTGCCGCAATTCATGGATCTATAACCAATTTTCTTCCTTATCTTCTCATGGTGCTAGGATCTAATAAGGATCATATCATATGTATCACAAAGACTAACATTATTGTGGTTGTGTCTCAACGAGGTTTCTTTTGTCAGAGACAGTCCTTCAAGTCTTAGAGAATCGTCAGCATTAGGAAAGGCTTGTCAAACAGGCCTCGTTACACATAGTTTGACAGCAGGCCCAGGCCAACTTTCATAAGGAAACTTTTCGGTAGGATTTAGTTGTTTTCCGGAGATGGAAATGGCACGTATGTCTACAGTGGACTCTCAAGAAAACGTCCTAAGTAATTGCCAAGATGACTTGACAAATTCATTACCCTTTGCTACTCTAGATCTGAAGGCCTCATTGTTCGCTGATGAATATACTTGCTGTTCAAACCGACCTCAGAGATTCATAGTAGCTTGGGGTGTCAGCACTATGGACAGACTTTGTCTTATTCTGGTTATCAGCCGACTCATCGTCATTCTCGTACCTGATGACCTGTGGACCAGCCCCGGCATCTTTAGGAACTGTTGCCCCATGGCAGTCGTGGGACTGTGGGTCAGCTTCTACAGTAACAGCTGACTCATCGTCATTCTCATAAACCATATCTGACTGTGAAACTGTCACAGATCGTAGAGCCGCTGCCACATGGCCGTTTTCATACATGTGGGACTGAGGGCCGTATTCAGATGGTACTGATTCATATATGTGGGCTTGTGGAGTATCAGCACTATGAAGTACCGACTCATTCTGGTAAGTATTCTGTGGACCGACTGGACTTCTACGGGGAAGGGAAGGAGGCGGAACCTCATAATGTACTGCAAGGCTGGCAAGATTCCGCCCGTTGCCTGCGCCTGGATTGGGTCCCCCTGGCCGAGGCATTACGTCGTCATACTCAGCTTCGTCTATCCCCGAGCCATGTTGACTTGTTTGGTGAGGACAGTTGATTGTGACAGTAGCTGTGGCGTTTGTGTTGTTAAACACGACACTTGTGCCAGGCGGGGAAGCAGGATTGTTTGTCCCTTTCCTGTGATAATACCGGGATGCAAAAAGACAGCAGCAGACAAGAAGGGCCCCAACTATCACGCCCAGAAAACCAATGATGAAAACACCCAGGAGGGGTACCACCGAACCTGCTACTGGATATTGACAGCCGGTGTCAAGATCCGAAAGACTTACGTTCTGCAGTAAGTTTTTCCCTGTAAGGTTCCCAGGTCCAGCACACATTATCTGGTGCTCAAACGGATAGAAACCTGTCATCTTTTGCTTAAAGGGAGCCATCAAACAGTCACACTGCCAGGGGTTGTCCTCAATGTGAACAGTGGAAATGGAGGCCAATATGTCATACGCTGAAGGTAGTAGTGATGTTATTTGATTGTGGTTTAATCTAAGATTTGACAGAACAGAACTATTCAAATTTGATAATAGCTCCGTGGGAAAATGCCATATACGGTTTTGAGACAGAATCAAGGCCTGCAGATCACCAAGTCCCACAAATAAGTCCACTGGGAGACGTTTCAACCGATTATTATGGAGTGACAGGTTCTGTATGTTACCAAGTCCTGCAAATATGTCTGCCTGGAGACTGGTCAACTGGTTACTGTCAACATACAAAACCGTCAGGTAACCAAGCTCTGCAAATATACCACCCGGGAGACTTTTTAACTGGTTGTTGCAAAGATAAAGGTACTGAAGGTTGCCAAGCCCCAAAAATATGTCCGCGGGGAGACTAGTCAATCGGTTTTGGCTTAGATTCAACCGTTCCAGGTTACTAAGTCCAACAAACACGTCAGGTGAGAGATTCGTTAGCTGATTACCCTGAAGATATAAGGTACGCAAGCTGGTCAAGTTACAGAATGTTGTGATGTTGACTTTGGAGATGTTATTAAAACTAACACTCAATTTTCTCAAGTTGCCGTACCGTGAGAAGTCAGCATGCCCTAAGGTTGTGATATTATTAGAACCCAAGTCAAGCTGAGTGATGTTCGAAGGCAGGTGCTGGGGAACACTGCTGAAACCTCTCCTGCTGCAGTCACACCGTGATGAACAGCTGCTGTTGCAGGCTGCACGGACGGTCGGTCCAGCTTCCTTCAGGATGACCAGCAGCAGCAGCATCATCCTCTTCACCTTGGTAAACATGCTGCCTGTACAAATATATTACTAGGTTCAAAATTTGACTACAATGCACATACATGTACTTGTTAGAAATCAACATTCAGGCACCAATTGCAATAGAATAATGGTCAATAGGGTATATTCTGCCAAATAACACCGCATGCATGTTGAAATAGCTGCACGAAACATTTGCCGTGCTCCCCACTGATACTGTGACCTTTCATGCAGTTTTAGGCACGAATTGACCACCATAACCACATAAACACAAACAAGTCATAGGTGACAGCCCTATGTTCAAATTTCCAGACCCGGCTTGCGTTCCGACACCAATATTTTAGGACTGGCTAAGGTAGAGTTAGAGGGTACGTGTCGGAACATAGTGTCGGAAAATAGGGGTGTATACGTAAACGCAGACTCACATACTAACGTCTTTTCGTGCAGTCCGAACATACTTCCTTTATTGTCTCTTCATGTCAAAAGTGTCTTGAAGAGTAACATAATGTACTTGGTAAAATGTCTTAGCCAGGCGTCAACTTATTTGAACACCGCGGCTGACAGTCGTATACTGAGGTCCGTTAGTTTATGCATATATGTTAGCTGAATTTATTGGTAAATTTTATGGTACAAGCTTGCTATGGCCCCATTGAAGGTCTTGCACAAGACGTTTTATGGACTTAACATTGAACAGAAGCTGCAAACCACTGCCACGTGTCTCAAATCTCTGCCTCACCTGGAGTAAACAGTCACACTGGTCGGCTGCTTCTTGCGGGCAACGGGGAGGTTACCAACTTGGCTTCTGTTCTTAACTTTCACCTGCAGGACAAGTTATTAAACATGTTGTCATTTCTCAGCTGTTTCAAATTTTACCTGTGTGAAATCATCTATGTCTACGCTACCAACATATCCCAAATCACGGTAATCTGTAACCCCTTCCTGAGTTATCCACTTATTACAAAACATTATAACAAAATGCCCCTACAATTCATGAACGAGCTGCTAGGGGGCCCAAACTTATGTCGCTTCTTCCTGAGCACAAGTAGGTATGATAAGATTTTTTTTAAACTCGGAAGATCCACCGCAGCACAAGACAATCCATTCTGGCCTGTTAGATTTATTTATCGTGATGACATACATGCAGCACACACACACACACACACACACACACACACACACGCGCGCGCGCGCGCGCACACACGCACACACAGCGCGAACACAGCTGCCTAATATGTAGCCTCCATTTTTCTTTTCAGAATGACTTAGGATAAATCTTTCATTAAGGCAACTAGTCTAATCTTAAGTAGTTTCCTCGACATTTCAAATGTGAACTAGAGTTCGACGACCTCATACCTCCATGAGATATTTAGTGCTTTGTAGATTTTATGCAAATGACTTACACATGTACATAACATATGCATGGTGATGTTCATCTTCAAATGAATTATACATGTCACAAATATCAAATTCCATCATTTATCACAAAGAGGTTTTGCCATGTTTGTATTAATGATACAAATTAGTTCCTCATTAGCATGCTTGGTATCTGTTTATGCTCCGCCTGCCATAAAATATAAGTTACATCTATTGAAGTCGAGTAATGGCAAACAATGGAATTATTGAATTTCCTTATCAACTATGCAAATTAAATCCTTTTTTTGCATGATATGTATCTAATTGTGTACATCATCTAAGCTTCATGCTTAAAATGATGTAAATCCGTATTTCCTTTCTTCAGTTATCCTCTTTGGAATATCTTGACAAAATCGTCCCGGCAGTTCCAAAATTCAACGATAGTGGGCCCAAAATTTGCGTCACTTTGTCCTGTCAAGACCATGCCTTAAGCTTGGATAACAGATAAATTGAATAACAGCCAACATTGAGTTTTTGGTGTTAATTATGCAAAGGTCCTCCTATTTTGCATATTTTGCATTTGTATTTCATTTTGTACATCTTTGTCTAAACTACCAAAAATCATGAAAATCCCGCGAGTTCAGTGGATAATATAATGTTTCATTGCATTCAAAGGGTGGAACGCCAGCACAACCGAACGTTCGACTATATAGAGCCTGGGTGCCGTCTAGTTAGTTCACCAATTTGTAAGTGAGCGAGTATGGGAGCCACGGTAATAGGTAAGCTAACTAGGATGGCACCCAGGTTAATTACCTTCGCCGAGAAGGTTATGCAGAGGGTAGCGTTTGTATGTATGTATGTATGTATGTTTGTAAAGACCAGCATAACTCCAGAAGGCTTGGATGGATTGTCTTGATATTTGGTAGGTGGGTAGGTATTGATGAGACTAGGAAATGATTAGATTTTGGGTCCCCTAGCGGCTTGTTACGGTACTGCAGCGGAACTTCCTGTTTCAATATCTCGTGTTCTGGACAAGCTATGGAACTGATTTTTGAGTGGTAGATAGCTCTTTGGACCGAGAGTAAGTGGTATAGGTTTTGGCCCCCTAGCGGCTTTTTTGGAACTGCAGGATCAGGTTTTGGTTCAGACTTTGAAAGGGAATAACTCAAGAAGGGCTTGATGGATGGTTATGATTTTTGGTAAGTAGATAGCTTGAGCTATGATGTACATGATTAGATACTTATTATGCAAATCAGCATATAATTTGCATTATTAATGAGGAAAGTTTATACATCCGCCAAATTCCATGATAGGACTCTCAAACATGTGACATATGTAACTGAAGAAGAGAGAAATATTAATAGATATCAATTATGCAAAAAAAAGATCTCATTTGCATAATTAATGCGAAAATACTATAACTCAAGACGGGCTTGATGGATGGTCATGATTTTTGGTATGTACATAGCTTACGTGATGCTTTGTATGATTGGACGATAATTATGCAAATCAGATTCTAATTTGCATGATAAATGAGACAATTTTAAAAACCCGCTGTGTTCCATGATATATGACTATGATGTACATGATTAGATACTTATTATGCAAATCAGCATATAATTTGCATAATAAATGAGGAAAGTTTATACATCCGCCAAATTCCATGATAGGACTCTCAAACATGTGACATATGTAACTGAAGAAGAGGGAAATATTAATAGATATCAATTATGCAAATGAAGACCTCATTTGCATAATTAATGCGAAAATACTATAACTCAAGACGGGCTTGATGGATGGTCATGATTTTTGGTATGTACATAGCTTACGTGATGCTTTGTATGATTGGACGATAATTATGCAAATCAGATTCTAATTTGCATGATAAATGAGACAATTTTAAAAACCCGCTGTGTTCCATGATATATGACTATTGACATATGTGATATTTGTTACTGAGGAATTTTGCTTGATAAAAATGTGCAAATGTAGGCCTAATTTGCATAATTAATGAGAAACTACTATTATTCCATACAGGTAAATGATGGCAATTTCATACTTGTGTCATTTGGAAGTTATGTGAATGTGAACATCGTTGAATCAAATTATGCTTATAAGGACTCCATTTGCATAATTCATGATAAATGTTACTTTGCTAGCATAACCTTCTTTGTTAAGCTCATACTTTTGTTTTTTGGGTGAAGAAGATCAACTGGTATGATTTATGATTGATGACAGACACCCCTGATACATCAGTCATAAAGGTTAAAATCATTTGGCGAAGGTATGAGGTCGTGGAACTCTAGTTCGACTATGCGAAACGAAGAATTTGTCAACAACGCCTGACGATGAATTCAGAACGAATAACGTGCTACGCAGAAGTGACCAATTACGATTCGCGAATAATTTACCGACAACGCATAACTTAATAACGAATTATCCCGTTCACAAACAAACAAACAAACAAACAAACAAACAAACAAACACAAAAGGTCCACTGCAGTACCATGGAAACCCGCCATTCTTGACCTTCGTTTTCCCGACCCCCACCAAGCTAAGTACTACGACCGATCCAATACCTCTAGAGTTATGCTGTTCACAAACCAACAAACCCAAAAGGTCCACTGCAGTACCATAGGAGTCCGCCAGAATGCCCATTCTCGAAATTGACCTTCGTCTCCCCAACAGTAACATACCTACAAAAATCACGAACCTTCAAAATTATGACGCCTGCACCCACAGTCACTCCACCAAAGCCAGACCGAACCTTAACCTTCTGCCTATTGATAAGGTTACCTATGGCGAAGGTAGATATGGCTTTCTAACGTTACCTATGGCGAAGGTAAAAACAACGTTCTAACGTTACCTATGGCGAAGGTAAATATAACCTTCTAACGTTACTTATGGCGAAGGTAAATACAACCCGGTAACGTTACCTATGGCGAAGGTAGATATGGCTTTCTAACGTTACCTATGGCGAAGGTAAATATATATTAAACCTCCAAGCTTTTCTATGACATTCCATGGACTAGTAATTATTGTCGTGTCTGAGTTGAGGATGTGTTTGCTTAGCAAAGATACAGCAAAGTTTATCGGGCTTTAGCACGTTTACATGCATGCAAGCCAAAGAAAGAACACCGATATAAGATTTCACGAATATACTACTTACCGAGCGAAGCCAGGCCATTAGAAGAGAATGACTTACCAAGCGACAATTTCTACGACACAATTCAGATCCAAACAGGTTCTAACAGTCACACAATCACTTTCTCAGGCTCGGAAGATCTCCTTCTGGCTGAGGGCAACATAGAGCAATCAAGGAAGTTGTGGCTGCGCCAGTTTCCGGGGGTGGCAAAGCTAATTACCTTCGCTGAGAAGGTTATGCAGAGGGTAGCGTTTGTCTGTCTGTTTGTAGTGGCACAGCATAACTCGATAATGCCTTGATGGATTGTTTTGATATTTGGTATGTTGGTAGGTTTTGATGAGACCTAAAAACGATGAGATTTTGGGCCCCCTAGCGGCTTCTTACGGTACTGC
Source organism: Branchiostoma lanceolatum (assembly GCA_035149815.1). Classification (NCBI taxonomy): domain Eukaryota; kingdom Metazoa; phylum Chordata; class Leptocardii; order Amphioxiformes; family Branchiostomatidae; genus Branchiostoma; species Branchiostoma lanceolatum. Next base: position 11,078,417 of record CM068877.1, on the reverse strand, counting down.
AGCGGAACTTCCTGTTTTGATAACTCGTGTTCCGGATATGCTATGGAACTTATTTTTGAGTGGTAGATAGGACTCTGAAACATGTGACATATGTAACTGAGGAAGAGAGAAATATTAATTGATATGAACTATGCAAATGAAGACCTCATTTGCATAATTAATGAGGAAATACTATAACAAGATGGCCTTGATGGATGGTCATCATTTTTGGTATGTGGATAGCTTGTGTGATGCTTAGTATGATTGGACAATAATTATGCAAATCAGATTCTAATTTGCATAATTAATAAGGCAACTTTAAAAATCCGCTTTGTTCCATGATATGACTATTCAAATTGTAACTGAGGAAGAGAGGACTGTTACTAGATAGAAAATATGCAAATGTGGGCCTAATTTGCATACTTAATGAGTAACTTGTATTATTCCACACTGGCAAATGACGGCAATTTCATACATTTAATACTTTTTTTGTGGCATCGGGAAGTTATGTGAATGTTAACATCGTTGACTCAAATTATGTTAATTATGTCCTCTTTTGCATAATTGATGATGAATATTAGCATAACCGTAGGCTCATAATTTGTAATAAGCTGATACTTTGGACATGTTATATTTTACGACAATCAACTGGTATGATTTATTATTGATGAGAAACACTCCTAATACGTCAGTCATAAAGGTTAAAATCATTTGGCGAAGGTATGAGGTCGTGGAACTCTAGTTCTTTATTGGTGACTGCTATAGCTAGTACTGAATTCGTTTGGCTTTTATCAACTAGGAAGGGGAAGTCCCAGGATGCAAATGACATTCTTGCATGACTCACCTTGCTTTACTTTGATATGCATGGTTCAGTCTGGTGTATTCGGAAGAGCTGGCAGTCAAATGATTGGCCCTGACAGTCCACACAATAGCTCCTTGGTTGGTCAATAGGTTGACGGTGCACACCCCAGTTACGTGGTAGTGCGCGACAAAAAAGTCACGAAAGGGTTTCGAGGGGCTGGGTTTGAGTTCAGATTTCTCATAATATGCTTCGAACTGATATTAGATACTAGCATGGCTGAAAAGCGTATGAATTGGTGTGTTTTTGGTGAAAATTGCGTTTTGATCTGATCCGTATTTCAGGATCAAAACGCATCCGCGTTGATGGTGAAATGTCCCTTGGCCCTTGGCCCGAGCCTTTGTTGCGTTCTGTGGGTGATGTTGACATGCCTCGCGCCGTGGATGATTAAAGGAAATTCAAGTACTAGAATTTTCTTTATAATTGGCTCGATTGTACGCTAGGTTTTCTCTTTCTGACAACATCAGTCGTTTCTACCCAGAATTGTTTTTCTACGAGTTTTATCAAACGCGAAAATTCCCAAATTTGACCATCATTTTTGACTTGAAAATTATGTTTTTGTCTCCTAATTTACCCAAATTAGAGAGGTTGAAGAAACAAAACTCAGTTGGTCTTGTAGCGGAAGGGATAGGCTTTCATCCCATACACAGTTGATGTACTTCGGAATACTTCCCTGGAAGAGACAGTACCTAAACTGGGGTGTGCTCCCTTAAGTTCATCACAACATACTTATTTATATTGACAGTCTTAACAGTAGCTCGCTTAAGGTAAACAAAGTTAGGACTTGCGCTCATAGAAGTAACATTTGGACCCTAAATTGGTGTTTTATTGCATTTAGGATTATATCTTTTTTTTCCTATTTGTCTGTATTTGTTTATTTCTTTTTTTTATTAAAAAAGATCGATAACTTTTTCATGTCAACTAACTCCTTAGATGTATTTACGGTGACTTTAACTATAATGCTGGAATCTTTCGGTGAAGATTGCTTTATTATCAATTCATTAACCATTTGCTTGTTTTGGTTTTTAAGTTTGCAAAAAAAAGTCTGCAAAGATGGGAGGGTCACAAACTTATCCCAACCTTGTTAGACTGCAGTTCAGAAACATTCCGCCAGAGGTCCTCACAAGATTTCAAATTTGGCGCGCTGTCGTCTTTCCCCCCTGACCTCTAACCTCCAGCTGACCCGGCCTAAGCTTCACGTTTTGGTTCGCGTGAGCGCCATCTGATCAGCTTCTCTAACCTATTTTACAGACAAAACCCGACTCATGACGTTCCTATCCTGCATATGGCTCTGCGTAAGTGTTCATCTTTTTCCTTCGTTTGGTTATTTCTAGGCGAGGTTCGTGATAAAAATTGGAAAGGATTGAAACCTGTTTTTTGGCGGGACGGGTAGAAAAATGGCCCCAGTTGTTTTTGCTTTGTTGCTTTTCGTATCGTTTACGGACAGCTGTCTCAAAAACTGGGTGAGAAATCTTCTTGAAAGATATTGTCGTATTTTCGCAGGGATTTTGCCTTAGCTTGGTTTGTTACAAGCATATGAAATATGAAATTGTTCTTGAATGATTTTGACTAAGGGTTTTCAAACAGAGACAGATTATTTTTTGTTTCAAAATTATGTAGGTCAAGTAAACAACAAGGTTATGTGATGGTAGCCGGCCTACTTTGATATCACTTATTATGTGATTTTGTATCATAATTCATATGTACTGGAAAGTGCAATGACCGCGTTTCTATGCATTTGAATTTAAGACTATTAGAGTAAGCAAGGACTGTGCAAGCCATGCATATTTTGCATTATCTTTATACCTACTAATTATCTGTAGTTAAGAATAAATGTTTTTGCCTAATTAAAAGGACATCATTTTCAAATAACTGTGGACAATTAGTAGATATCACAGTGTGTGAACGCACGTTTGTACATGTAGCTTTGATCATCATGCACATTACATGGAAAACAGTTTCATTGCAGTAGTATGTACCAAAGTGTTAATAAACTTATATTTTCTCTTAGAAAAAATGTTAGGGGCAATAAAACATGACAACGTAGTCATCTATATGACTATAATTATGGTCCAAAAAATCATCTAAAGATTCTTTCATGCCTAGTTATTAATATTCAGTACAACTACAGTTCGTGCTTAATTCATTAATGAGAAAACAATGAAAAGTCAAAATGCCAATTTACAGGTAGAAACTGTGTTACCAAGGGGTTTGAAGTTGAAATTCACATTGATGTTACGCAGAAAACCCCCTCATCAGTTCTAGTGGCCTGCTCTGGACACTCTATCATGATGTCTATCTCTCTTAGACCAAGATTTCCTGTTTTTTTCCATGACGTAGGGATATGTTCATGTAGCGTGTAGCGAGCAGTGGTCGCCTGGGCTTACCAACCGCAAGCACGTTTCAAAACCTTCAGTCTGTAGACTACAGACCTTATGTTTGATCTACTTTGTATGATGGCATTATGTACCTGGTTGTTTAGCCTACACCCACACAAAAAGCTGCAATACACACCCTACTAAAGGATCAGGCTTTTGCCTTCTGTGTGGGTAGTGAATTAGCACTCTTTACAGTACAATGTGTTCATATTAACTTCATGATAACATAATAACATTGCTTCCTCTGAATGCCACTTAGCCCTCACATTGTATTTCTAAGGATTATAGCAGTAATATTATGCACAGGTCACGTTTTATTTAGAACGATAAGTCTATTGGAAAATCTCTTCATTCATTCACAGTATTAGTATTACAACTTCCTACTACAGGTAATATTTGATTTGTCTTCAATCTCAGATCTTTAAATCGTTAAAATCAACATGGCAGGAATACACATAATTTATACAATATACATGTCCTCCTGAATTGCGTGGATTTTACACTTTCCTGTATACCGCAAATTCATCAATTTTTGCAGGGACTATAATTGTACTTGATCTCTCAGAAAGAGACTCAGAGGGAATGAGATTTTTGCAGCGTTTAAAGTTAGCTGCTGAAACAATACAGTAGTAATATTTGCGTTGTCATGAATTTGCAGTGGGGAAGTCACTGCAAAAACCGCAAAAATTAAACCACTGCTAACATTTCAAGATTTGATTTAATTTATCATAGTATCTGTCAGATACATAACCTTTATTTCTCTATCCATAACTTTGCCTTGATAACCTATTTTAGAAATGGATTAGGTTTTCCAAAGTCCCAGTGTCTTTAGTTTCCTAATGAAAGTATCAGTTTTACTTGCAATTAGTACCTGTACAAGACCATCACGATTCACCATGTGTTGGCGTACCACATACGGCAGTCACGTTGGCATCCTGACATTTCTATATCTGCTCAATCAGAATGACCTACATATATCATTAGTTTGATAAATTTTCCTGAATGACAGTCGCTGAATTAATAAGGGACCAGGATGCAGCAGCACTAGTGCTATTATAATTGATAACCCTTCTGGAAATTTCCTGCTCTTAGATTTACTCACATCACAATGGTAGCCGTCTTTATGTAATAGAGTAATGTGCTCCGTTTTTCCTGGCTTATTTTAGTTCATCAAGGACTAGAATTAGCCTGTAAACAACAGAAAAACTATTAATCAATAAATCGATAACTAACTAATCGATAAAGAACACCCTGCACTAGGGGGCACAGAAAAGGTACAAAAGGAGGAGGAATATTCTGACTGTCATTCTTGAAAAAGATGAATTACGCGGAAAGCCATGGAATATCGAGTCTCAGTGCTGTTATTTTCACAATGCCTGAATGAATCCTTTACACTACAGAAAAAATTACACAATTCAAGCCTTCTATTCAGTATAATGTTTAGTTTTATCATGTTAAGATGGGTTTTGTTAGAGATACTTAAACTGCTTGTAAAGTTTTTGTCATCTTTGCCAAATTTCTAATAGCTGTTGTATTATTACTATTAGATATCTGAAGTCAGTGGTTTTTCAGTGAGGGTGTTGAGCCATATTGTTGTGGTGCACACAGACTGTGTTCCGGATTACAATGTACTGTACTTGAAATTTGAAGTGTTTTGAACATGCTTTTGAGTGTTTGGAAAGAGCTTGGCCTTATCAAACCATTGCGAGTTCAGTCTTCTCAATTGAAGACTGAGTTAAGCTTTTAAGCCAGTCACAGGCTTACTACAAACCAATCTGTTGATTGACAACTCTCAAAACTGTCAAAGTTGAATGTATTTTTCACCTGAAAATCTATACCATCACATGAGAAGGGGCTTTTCAGCTGATCCCTAACAATCGTCCAGTGATGTCATGCAAGAGGCTAGGACATTGTCTGTATTGCTGCCCAATATGTTCTTTAGATTAGAGCTCACAGACTCGTCGGACAAGCTATTTTCCTGTTGCATGACGCCTGCTTTAGAAATGAAAATCTGCATCGTACATGTAAAGTGTTATGTTGCTTCAAACCTTTCCATTGGAATTTTTTGTGTGTTCACAGCACAAAGTTATCATGATAACCTGTAACATTCAGTTGTATCAGGACTACCACTCAAAATAAGCAAGTGCCTGTAACTTGTGTAAAATAAAGCAAGTGCAATTAGCCCCAAATCGATCGCTACATGTTACAAAACGTGTTCTCTCCTCTAACCACCATTGAATGGAGCTTGTTATCACGAGAGCCAGAATGGGCCTCTTCATTTGAAAGCGTTGAGTTTGGCTAACACCCAGATTTAGGTGATGGCGGATCAGAGGTGACAGGCTGTTAACTGTAATTACATGTGTGTACAGTATAAAAACACCTGGTACCTGCTGGCTAAGCTGGTGTGTTACACTGAAGGGTGATTACTACATCCAGTGCGCCTGTGATTTTTAAAGACAGGCTGGTGTAATAGCTTTGTGGGAGGAGTGTTCACTTTGCATTCAATAAGTTGCGGGTTCAAACCACGACTGGGTTATAAAAAAAGACCGTAGAAATAGTTCATACTGCTTTCTCTGCCTAGGAGAAAGAGAAACAGTATTATGATATAAGAAAGAGTACGGACTAGCCCCCTGCTGTAGTGACTTGTGTGTATGGGTGTTGGGAGTATTAAAGGGAGTTAAACACACACCACTACCAGAGGACTAGCCCCCTGCTGTAGTGTTTGCACAATTGTGTGGCTCAAGGGCTACAGAGGCAGACATGGACACACCGAAAGGTATGCGAAAGATTTGAACTAACTTGAAGCAAAATTGAAAAAGGAGTTAATTCAAAGAGGAGCAGCTTTCAATCTTGCAGTTGCAGGTACGGAAAACTGGAGGCTTGGTATTGTTAAAACCTGACCAGCTGTACATGTATTTATACATGCATTTGTGTTTCAGGATAGTAAGAAAGAGTTTTAAGTTCCTGGATGGTGCACCTGTGACTCTATGGACTTGTACATGATGAATTGTGAGCTCTTGGCGACATGCAGTGCTTTGGGGTACTTGGAGGGGGACACATACCACAAGGAACCAGACTGCCATGGTCAGTACAGTTTCTTACATGTCCAAATAAAGAAAAAGGATGTATTTCTCTACGAATGCGGTCATCTTTTCAGGTCTTTTTTTTTTCAATTTGAGAAAACAAATGACTCATTGAAGAATTGAAGTGTTAGTGTGTGTGTGTTTATGCATGCATGTGTGTGTATGTATATGTGTGTGTGTGTACATGTGTATTTGTGTGTTTGTATTTGTGTTTGTGCGGGAGAGTGAGTTAGTGAAAGTGAGTGAATTTTGTTTTTAAATCTCTATGTGATATATAAGTATTATCTGTTAGTGTTTTTGTAAGGGTACGCCTTGGGCTACAGGGCAACTGATTCAATTTTTGAGATAGTCAAAGTCTTCATCAATTTCTCTGTTAACTCGTACAGAAACTGTGAAGGATCTGATTATTTGTTTGTGTTACATTGTACATGTAAGTGTGTCTGGCCCGTGAGTTATAACTTCAACCATTCATGATCATCTATGAATCGTAACTCCTACAGAAACTGTGAAGGATCTGATTATTTGTGTGTATGTTACATGTATGCGTGTCTGGCCTGTGAGTTATAACTTTAACCATTCATCTATGAATCATTACTCCTATAGAAACTGTGAAGAATCTTATTATTTGTGTGTGTGTTACATGTAAGTGCGTGTGGCCTGTGAGTTATAAGTTTAACCATTCATCTATAAATCGTAACTTCTACAGAAACTGTGAAGGATCTGATTATTTGTTTGTGTTACATTGTACATGTAAGCATGTCTGGCCTGTGAGTTATAACTTTAACCATTCATCTATGAGTCATAACTCCTACAGAAACTGTGCGAAGGATCTGATTATTTGTGTGTGTGTTACATGTAAGTGTGTCTGGCCTGTGAGTTATAACTTTAACCATTCATCTATGAATCGTAACTCCTACAGAAACTGTGAAGGACCTGATCCGGTACCTTCGGCGCGAGGATGAGACACGTGACATCCGGCAGCAGCTGGGCGCCAGTCAGATCATACAGACGGACCTCATCCCGATCATCAAACAGTACCATGATGACAAGCCGCTCTTCGAAACCATCATTAGGTAGAGTATTTTCTCCCCTGGCAGTATTCTCTTGCACTGCAACAACTTGGGTTTTTATTTTATCGTATGAAAAGAGGAACCCAACACATGTAGTGGTGATATGCTGAAAATGTGAGCTGTGCTTTACACTTTCAGCTGTCAAGAAAGTATCATGCTTTTTCTTTTGTCTGAGGTTGACCAGTTATCTTTTGATAAGATGTATCTAGAAGTTACGACTGAATCAAACTGATTATTCAACGATTTTTTTAAAACAAACTGGAACCAAACTAATCCTTCCTATACAAAACTTGTTCTTGCCAAGAGTACATAACTGGACTGTGCATTACACTTTGAGGCAGCTTACTTTTATGCGATAAAAACTAAACAAACCTGATCTGAAACCAGCATGAATTTCGATTATGATTTAGGTTTTAAAACAAAAGTGATTTAGAGTTCATTTATTTGTACTTATTTGCAAATGTGTTAATGTACTATTTATGAATGTCCAGGGCACCACTGTTAAGCATTACAAATCACTAAGCTGGTCTACCTTGGCAGGCTAAAGAATATAGAAATGGATAGATAAATGATAAAAAACTGTTTTTTTATCCCAGATTGTTGGTGAACTTGACCCAGCCTGCCATCGTGTGCTTCGGGAAGGTTCCTAAGGACAAGATGTTCCGCCACTACTTCTTAGACGTGGTCTCCTACTTACAGGGCTACAAGGTGGTAAGTAGGACTGGTCTTTGGCAACTTCTTAGATATTCAACAAAAGGTTCCACTTACGTCTAGTAGCATGCTTCTGATGTAGAAATCAAAGGGTTTGAATCAAAGTGTTTTCACTCACCTGACTTTCATGTTACTGGAGTGGGTGGCAGTCTTTAGGGCAGGATGTTCAGCTGTGGTCCACTGTTTATTGTACTCCTTAATAAGAGCTTAGGAAGTACGACAATGAACCCATATTTATACTGTACATATGTAGCATCTGTCTTCACTGTCATGACCAGTGGAAGATTAGCTCTCAACAACTGGTTTAAGATTGCTTTCACTTTGTGGTGATCTTGATAAGACTTATGCTAGACAACCCATTTTGTAGACATTTTTCATCACTTATTCTTACCTGTATGTTACATTCTTCAGGCATTTGCAGATGAAGAAGTGTGGACGGTCCTCAGCAGAAAGCTCTATGAGCTCCTTCAACTGGTAATTACTTGTCCCTGAACAGTTGAAGTTGTCCTCTTAAGAAATTTATCAGACCTCCAGTTGCTCTAATGGCTAAGTCCTTTTACTATACATCCTGTCCCAGAATTCAGTCACTTCTTTCTGATGCAAAGTCTACAATATTCAAGCCAATCGAAAAAGAAAAGGAAGTCATACCTAATTATACTAAGCAAATATTCTTTTCCCAAGCAACGGTTGAAAAGCTTTCAGTGAAAACTTGATGTATATGTACGAAAGTAATCATTTCGTAATGCCTCTCAGGATTGGGAGAGCCGTCAAGAGGAGGACTCGCTGCTGATAGAACGGATCCTCCTATTGGTCAGGAACATTCTCCATGTTCCCGCAGATCCTGAGGAGGAAAAGGTACCAAAGAAGAAACAATGACTTTTCTGTTTTAACTTAAATTTTTTTTCCTCTCAGTTATCTGCTTCTTAACAAATATTCTTTTTTTTCTTTTGAGAAGTTTCATATTTTGCAAGCAGCCTGTAAAAATCCTGAAATATTCTTTGTTTTCCTGAATTATGATTATGATTTATCTCATTGCAACTAAACTGTACTTGCACAATACTGGCTGATTTTTGATGATGTTTTTAACAGCGTACTGACGATGATGCTAGCGTGCATGACCAAGTGCTGTGGTAAGTCCTGCTGTTTTGCATAAGAATCTTTATTCTTTTCAACTTTTGACAACATCCATGCATGAGCTGGCTTTCATTTGATGCTCGCAAGTTTTGAAATATTGTTTATTGGAAGTACATGTACATTGTACATAAACAGGGCTTAAAATTCACTTGCGTATGCAAATAAGTGCAGGTAGAATTGTAGCTGTACAGGTGTTTTGATGTCTTCACTTCACTAGCACATTGTATTATACACTGCAGAAAAAATACTTCATGCCCTGATGCAGATCCTATCAACTTGTCATGTGTTGTTCTCTTTGCCGTCAAGAACAGTAACAATACGTACATGTACATATTGTGTTGTGTATTTCCCAGGGCGATCCACCAAAGTGGGTTTGACGACCTTCTGAAGTTCATTGCCAGCTCGGATAGTGAGCAGCAGTGGTGTATGCACGTCCTGGAGATCGTCTCACTTATGTGCCGGGAACAGGTAAACTTTTAACTTTAACCTCTGACCTTTAACCTGCACCACCTGGAGATTGTCTTGCTCATGTGCCGGGAACAGGTTACCTTTCAACTTTAACCTTCAACCTGCACATCCTTAAAATCGTCTTACTCATCTGCAGGGAACAGGTAACCTTTCAATATTAACCTCTAACCTTTAACCTGCAAGTCTTGAAGATCGTGTCGCTCCTGTGGCAGGAACAGGTAACCTTTCAACTTTAACCTGTAACCTTTAACCATCCAGCATATTGTAAAACTGCATTTTAGCAATATTATTTCTCAGGTCCATTTCTGAAGTTGAAAAATGACAAAAATAAATAAAACAAGAGAAGAGACTTCTACCTGCTTCTTAAGTCTCAGAGGAGACTGTCTAATTAAATTATTATTGATTTTAGACTGTGTGAAGAAGTTCAAATTATCAGACCAATGTCTTATCCTTTGCCTTGTTTTACAGACGTCGGAGCAGCTGGCCCGTGCAGGCCAAGGTCGCTCTGCAGGAGAGAAGGCGCAGGACGAACTTGAGCTCCAGGCCGTGCGGCAGCGGGAACTGGCCGACCGACAGGCGAAAATCCGCGCCCTGGGAACCAGGTAGGTTGTGCAGTTCTGTATCTTTATTACCTTTGCCAGAAGGTTATGTTTTTGGTTGTGCCATGGTGCAGTGGCTGTGGTGTATGTTTGTATGTTAACAGCATTACTCGAGAAGCTGCGGATTTTCATGATATTTGGTTGGTGAGAAGCGGTTGTGAGTAGTAGTCACTAATTTATTTTCATTATGAATGAGAAACATTTATAATATGTCACTCGAAAAAGCTTAACATCATTTGGCAAAGATTCTCGGAACTCTAGTTGGTCTTAGGATAGTTAGCTGCAGCTCTAGATGACTCACTTACATGTAAATCCTACATACTTAAATTTGTTTTACTTTGATTTGCAGTAGGATTAAAGGGTTAAAATTAGTACCAATTTTGATAATGTTGGACAAGCATTTTCAATGCAACTGTGAATGATTTTTCCATCTTCCTCCCCAACAGGCACTCTCGGTTCGGCGGCACGTTCGTGGTCCAGGGGATGAAGTCCATCAGCGACAAGGATCTGATCTACCACCAGCCCTTAAAGGAGATCAGCCAGGTGTCCTTTGATAGGGAGAAGGTAAGAGTCTTAGCTTGAAAACTCATCCATTCCTGTGCTAGGCTAAGCTAAGTAATGTAATAAAAGTTTAGCACTCTGAAGTAGACATTTGGCATTCCATTCTCTATTGGCTACAGAGTTAGGCAGCAGGGAGAAGGTAAGACACATGCACAACTGTACCCAGAATGCCCTCATTTTTTGATCGTGAGACAAATGTGACCGAAATCATTCCAACACTCAGTGAATCTTCCTGAAAGTTACCTTTGGAGGCAAGACAGTTTAAATGTTGATAATCAAGGTAAGTTTGTTGGTTGATGCTTTACTTAATGTATGGAAATAGTGTTTAAATCCTCACAACATCAAGGTAGATAGTGTTTTTTTTCTCAACAGCAGCTGCTTTGCTTTAAAGGAGGAAACCAAGAATTTGTTTAACCTACTTATGCTAAGGTCACAATTGGAAAAAGGGGCCCTAGCTGGTAGTTCACAGGCTGTTCTTTTTTTTTATTTTCAAGCGTTCCCCCTACCTGGCCCTGTTGGGCACCATGCAGCTACTGGGCTATTTTTGGCCACGGCCGGGACCCTGGAAGTTTTTAACACGGGACCAGGTAACAAAAAGGCACCGTGAGCTAATTGTGAGAACATGGAGAGGTACCCTTCCGGTGTCCAGCAGTCCACTGGGACAAATTTGTGCCTCCAGAGCCCGGCCAGGACTACATGCAAATGCGACCGTAACATTACATGTAGCTGTAAAACTTAAACTGAATCATATATGACATACACATGTATAGTGGGGATAGAACAAAGCTTTATTAGATTTTGCAAGGAAAATGTCAGCTCAGAACTTCTCTTGACTTATATTTTGTAGATACATGTACCGTAGGTCCAAAAATATAACTTGATGCCACGTTATCAGACACCATTGTCTCGGACTCCACAACTCACTGTCGAGACTAACCCCTACCACCTTATAATTAAGTAAGTAAAGTTAAATAAAAATGCTGCGTACCTAAATGTAACAGCAGGTACAGGTACAGGTACCGGTACAGAGGTTTAGGTACAGGTCTGTACCTGTACCTGAACAATTTGAAAAATTTACATGTGTTTTTCTAAACTTCTTCAATAATGACAGAAACATAAATAAACTGTTTACAACTTGTCAGTATCTTTATTCAAAGAATATAACTAGGTTACCGCCAAACTCCATTGGCCTTGCTACCAATCTGTTGCATATTAGTTACGCTGTTCCAAAGTGTCACTTTGGTCACGTTTGGTGTTGTATGAGGACTTTATTAGGTTACGAGATCAGTGACCTAGCACAGTTGGTGTAAATTTATATCGGTACGGTACAGTACCGGTTAGTGGTGGATACCGGTTCGCCGGATCTGATTCGGACCTTTATAACATTCAAGAACCGAGTCCGAAAAACCTGAAAGCCAAAAACCTGAGTCCAAAAAAAACTGGACAAAGTACAAATACATTTTCTATTTTGTTTAATGAAAAGTGTTTTGAGTCTCCCTTTTGACAAAAAAGGCATTTAAAATAAGTGCAACATTCAAATATCAAACACTGGTTTATTTTGAAAGTCTTTTCACCAAGAAACTTTTATAGTTGTGAGTGTCAGTATTAATTCTCCATGCTTAATATTGTTCTAATAAAACAAAACATCAACTGGACAGGATCAGGTCCAGGTTCAGGTCCAGACCTGAACCTAAATCCCTGGACCTAAACTTGGACTTGGACCTTATTAAGCCAAACCGGTATCCACCCCTAGTACCGGTTCTTCATGATGCGGTATTTTGGACCTGTACCTAATAAATTTTTTCGGTACGCAGCACTATTATATAAACTGCGTATATAAGTAACCTGCATTATGCAAAACAAAAACAAGCTGGTTGCCACTACATCCACAAGACATGTACAGTAACCAGCTTAGACAGCAGAGAAAAAATTCTACTTGTAATTTGATAACCTGATTATAGAATCATATATTATGGATCAATTTGAAAATTCAGTTCTGGAATATACTGACTCTGTTCTCTTGATCATCAGTTATCACCAGCTGTCCCTGTGTTGCCATGGCAACAGCCTCTGGCGCCTCCATGTCTGTAGTGATGTGTTTGAGGAATTTTCCTTTCTTCTCACACATCTCCACACGGCTATTTCCCCAGTCTGCCACGATGATGTCACCTGCCCTGTCTGTACAGATGTCCAGTAGACACTTCAGTTTGATTGTCACCTCACTCAGATTCAGTTTTCCGAAAATATGTTTACTCTTTTCTCTTGCCAATCCGTTACCACGAGCTGTCCCTGTGTTGCCATGGCAACAGCATATGGCTGCTCCATGTCTGTAGCAATGTGTTTGAGGAATTTCCCTGTCTTGTCAAACATCTCCACACGGTTATTTCTACTGTCTGCTATGATGATGTTACCTGCCCTGTCTCTACAGATGCCACAGGGCTTGAACAGCTGACCTTCACCACTTCCCTTACCTCCAAACTTGAACAGAAACTGTCCGTCCTCATTGTATACATAGACACAGTGTCTCCTAAAGTCTGACACAAGAAAGTTCCCTTCCCCATCCACAGTGATGCTCTGTGGGTCCTCCATCCTCTGCTGCTGACCCACAGTTCTCACAGGTGTTCCATCTGGCCTGAACACCTGAACTTCACCATCTGAGCAGTACCTCGGTCCTGTGGTTTGTGTGATGAGGATGTGGTTCCTCCTGGTGTCCACAGCAACTCCTCTGTCCCACTGTGTGTACTGTAGGTCAAACTTCCTCAGAACCCTGCCCTGTTTGTTGTACTGCACAGCAAACTCAGCAGAGTCTGCCCTCCCCACCACCCACAGGTTCCCCTCCCTGTCCAGGGCCACATCATCTGGTTTCATATTTCTACCTGACACAACTGTTGGAAACTGTCTGACAAATGTTCCCTGCAGGGTGAAGACTTGGATTCTCTGGTTCTTCCAGTCTGCTACAAAGATCTCCCCTTCATCTGACACTGTAACACCACATGGACTATTAAACTGTCCAGTTCCTGATCCCTCTCCACCAAATATCACTTTCTGAGGCTGATGCTCTCCTTGCCTTTGGTTACCATGGTGATGACCTGTGCCCCTTGCTGCAACATTTCTAGATGCAGGTGCTACTGGAATTGGTGCAGATGGGAGAGACCTAAGTCTCTCACACAAATTGGCTATGGTATGACTGTCTGGCAAACCTTGGACCCCCTGGGGTGTCAGCCTGACCTGTTGACGACAGTTTGGACATTGGAAGGTCCCTCCCCTCCCTGCAACATTCCATAGACAGTCCTGACAGAAGGTGTGTCCACATGGCAGCACCTTGGGCCTGGTAAACAGCTCCAGGCAGATGCTGCAGGACAGTTCCTCCCTGAAATGTGTCCCCAAACTTGTCGGTGCAGCCGCCATGATGTTACCCTGCTGAAGTGACAGCCCCGCCTCAAGTCAAAGTCTTGTTTGGAACATGTTTACCTTTGGGCTGGACTAAAAGCTGGGGTAGAATGAATGAACTATCAAAGCCATCTTCTATTCCAATCCTAGTGAACTTGCTACATGTAAGTAGCTAGGTGCTTGTAAATAGGAATAATGATAAATGATTTTGTAATGTTAAAAAGGTAAGTCTTAAGTACTTTCTGCTTATATGTTATAAGCCAGATATATTATAAGTCACCCCGTTCAATGAAGTGTGACTTGGTTTAAACCAAAATAATTAGTAACTAAACAGCTTTGCAGGTGTTTGTCATGTGCTTGTTTGCTATTAGATGGTAAGAGATATAATAACTAAAGGTGATTCTATTTTGTTATGTGCAACTACATCATATTATGTGTATTGCATTGCCATCAGAAGAAAGGCATTTCTAAAAGTAAAATTAACCAGAAACCACTATCTTTTTTTGGTTCATATAGGACATGTTGAAAAAGTTGTTGATGCATAATTCAGTTGTTGAAACCAGCCTGTGGCATGTGTGTAACATAAGCTCATAATCTTCAGCACATTAGGTAACAAGAGTTCTACGACCTCATACCTTCGCCAAATGATTTTAACCTAAATATGACTAACGTATACGTATTAGGAGTGTTTCTCATCAATTATAAATCATACCAGTTGATCGTCTTCACCCAAATAACATAAGTTGTCCAAAGTATGAGCTTAACAAAGAATGTTATGCTAACATTTATCAATTATGCTAAGGAGGTCCTTATTAGAATAATTGATTCAATGGTGTCCACATTCACACAACTTCCAAATGCCACAAGTATTTTACTAGTATGGAATTATAGTAGTTTCTCATTAATTATGTAAATTAGGCCTGCATTTGCATATTTTCTATCTATCAACATTCCTATCTTCCTCGGGTACAAATGTCACATATTTGAATAGTCATATCATGGAACACAGCGGGTTTTTAAAATTACCTCATTAATTATGCAAATAAGAATCTGATTTGCATAATCATCATCCAATAATACAAAGCATCACGTAAGCTATCTACATACCAAAAATCATGACCATCCATTAAGCCCACCTTGAGTTATAGTATTTTCTCATTAATTATGCAAATGAGGTCTTCATTTGCATAGTTGATATCTATTTATATTACATCCACCCTTCATCAAATACTTCTTCAGCAATATGTATCCATACTACATGTACACCATACAGTATGACGTATACTAATAAATCACCTCTTCCTTCCCTATATAACATGGTTAACTCACCTACATTTTGTACCCTGAACGTAAGGCAGTGTATATCAAATTTTGGTCTGCTTCCACCAAATTCCACACCACTTTCTGCTATGCTGCTACCTTTCTCATACCACTGCCTTGAGTGACAAGCCAATTTGTCTCAGCAACTATTAAGTTTCCTGCCTCCTACATGACAACTACCACCCCTACGACCCCTACCACTTATCCTTGACCCCTCAAAACAACACCGCCACACGTCCCAGCCAGAACATATACTCAAGCATACAATATAACACATTTTTACACTTTTCTAGTTAATTATGCAAAGTACTTCGCCCAAAATCTAATCATCTTGAGATTTCCCACATACACATCAACACACTAAATACGACAACAATCCATCCAGGCGTTCTCGACTTATTCTGTTCACTAACAGACACACAGACAAGCATCAAAACATAGACTTCTTGGCGAAGTCAATAACTCTCTTACACTGAAAATTTGCAATCTTTAACATTTTAATGTCAAGTATCAGGCCCTACATTGAATATTTCACATTATGATAGATATTCCGTTTTAACTGCACATCCCATTTGTCAGCGTATTTGTGCAATTATCTAGATGGTGCAACAATATTTGAGAACATACTATATAACAAATCATAATGATATGCACATTAAGGGCCTTTTGGCTGGGTGCTTGGGCAATCAATTGAAAGTAGTAGTACAAAGACTTGTTTCATCTACTAATACTATCAATGATGCTGGACCACTGAATAAGTATATTAAGCATAAATTAGTCAGACTTCCTATTATCTGGAGAAGTACACATTCACTACAAGATTTATACAGTAGAGAAAAAAATCTGATCGGACTTAAATCTGTGTTTATACACGTTTATATAATTATGAACCTGTATATTGTATATGTAAAGCTAGGTATATAGATACAGTGTTTTTCTTGGTGGAATTAACATCAAAACTTCATCAAACTTTTCTCTCGCTAGACAGTAGACATACCTGTACAACTTGTACACACAATGTACAATGTATCACCAGTATGTCCTTTTCAATCATTTGTCGTTCCTATAAATCAAAACTCTTTCAAATCATCTCAGATAAACACTCAGTACACACTGTCACATTTTTTTTTAGTTTCAAACTTTGAGTTTGGTTGAGTTTCTTCTAGGGTTTTTGGCTGGACGCTTAGGCAATTTATTCAATGATGAATTATTTCACTTTGTAGTACAATATCCTGTGCTAATAAAATATTGACAGTGCTAGACTACGTAATAATCATTATGTACTTGTACTATATACATGACTTGTATAACAAACTTTGTAAAACAATAGCCAATACAGGTTGATTAAGTTTCACTCAGATTCGGAAAAAAAATGTTGACTGTATGCTCTCCAATATCAGTTACTACCAGATAATCCAATTATGATAGTAATACTTAAAGAATGACGCGTGTCAACGCGAATATTTTGAAATATCTATTTTTGGCGAATTTGTTTTTGTTATCAAACAAAAAAAATTCGCCAAAAATCGATATTTCAAAAAATTCGCGTTGACACGCGTCATTCTTTAAGTATTACTATCATGTACATTCCTGCAAAGTTATATTGATGAACATCGAAGCACAAGCCAAGGAGAGCGTTTTTTCTAAAGAAAGGGGCGTGGCCTTGTAAATCTTTATGACGTAATCATGACATCATACTAATTAGCATAAATTATCACCTTGCTATAAGGTACCACCTGAAAAGAAATTAAGGTTGAGGAAGGTTTATAAAGCTTAAGAAAGGGTTTTTTCAAAAACATCCCAAAATTCCTCAGCCACCCTTCAACAATACCTTTACACAAGCTTGGGTGAATTGAGAATTGCAGGAATTCCTTTTTCCTTTGAAACTTTTGAAAGTTGAATTTAAATTATGTTTTTACGATAACATCTCCGGGTCTTATCCCCTCATCCCTCAGTTCTTGAGTTGCTCTAAGTTGAAAGCATTTCAACAGAAATCTATTTTCTTCTAGGACCAAAATTGGAGGTTAAAAAGGATATTGCTTGTATTAGTTTGTAAAACACACAAAAATTGTGATATCCGCAAAAGGTGAGGGCATTATTCTATTTGTTTGTAAAATAATTCAGCTTTTTTTTTCTGTGTGTATCATCCCAGAACCCAAAGCGAAAGCCCAAGAATCGCCAGCCGATGAAGGACGGTGACACGACGCGACGTTCAACGCTGAGCATCCGCCTCTTCCTCAAACAGTTCTGTGAAGACTTTCTAGAGAACTGCTACAACGGGCTCATGCGGACGGTCAAAGTAAGTTATCCGTGTTTTACTTTCCAGTCAGGTTCTTTGTTATCTCCATGAAAAATGGAGATATTGTTTTGGGTGTGTCTGAGTGTCTGTATGTCTGTTTGTGTTTTGGGATTTTTGTAGTCAGCATAACTCAAGAACCTCTGGATGGATTATGATGACATTTGATACGTAGGTAGGTGTTGGGAAGACTAAGGTCAAGGTCGATTTTGGGCCCCCTTATATGTGAGCTCCTGGTATCACCATATGGCTGATATGAGATGGAGGTTCGCAAGGCCTCCAGTAAGGTGATTTGTAGTGAATCACTAACTCCAGAGGGAAGGATTTGGACCATCGCACTCCGGGCATGCCCCTTCTCTTTTTCAAAAGGCGTGGTGTGTCCTTTGACCTGCGTGGGATGTGGCTGACTCTCCAAACACAGGACCTCCATTTGACGTCCTACCCTAACCTTGCCCACTCTGTCCTCGCAGGATAACCTGGTGCGTATGAAGACCCAGGACCACGATGAGACGTACTACCTCTGGGCCATGAGGTTCTTCATGGAGTTCAACCGAGTTCACAACTTCAGGGTCGACATGGTCAGGTGGGTCATAGGTCAACTTAGGGGTAGGTCAAGGGTCACCTTAGGTATGACCATGTGTATCAAAGGTCATGTTTTTGTGGTCAGGTGCATCAAAGGTTAGATGGGACAAAGAGGATGATTTGACACAGTCATGTATGTAAAGACCTGTATGGCTGTTTTTCCTCTACACTTGTATACAAATGTTGTTATACATGCCAATTTGGGGTGCACAAACTGCATATGCACCCAGTATTTCTAACCCTGCTTAGCCAACATAGATTCATTTCCACTTATTCTTTCATGGTACATTGTACAGACACATCATTTGCCCATATTGTATTTCTTCACAGTGAGACAGTGTCAGTGCGCACGTTCCACTTCATCGAGACAAACCTGACCAACTTCTACGAGATGATGCTGACAGACAAGGACGACATCACCTCTTGGTCACGAAGGTCAGTCCTCAAGGTCATTCGGTATATCTCCCCCACCAAGAAGGTCACACACACATTTCCACCAATATTAGTCAGTAACTGTTGGTTAGTTATATGAGTTGTTTATGATTGGTATTGAAAAGCTACCATCATGATGATAGTGCATGCAGTTTCAGATTCAACTTTTTCTCCCAGCCACTTAAACTGACTTTCTCAATTTTTAGTTGATTAATATGATGAAGAGTCAAGAATGATTTGGTAAGGCTTGATGACCTCTGACCAATGAACAACTTGTTGATTAACCTCCATTTCTATCCCAGGATGCACCTTGCCCTAAAGGCGTACAACGAGCTCCTGATGACGGTCAACGCGATGGACACCTCCAAGGACCCTGCTGTGAGGGACAGCGCTAATGTTATCAAGAGTACGTAAGACTTCGGTTTTTACATCTGGGTTACACAGTGGCTTATATTACTAATCAGCCACTGTATCATTAAACAAAGGTGATAATTTCAAATTAGGTATCATTGACTTTTCTAGTGATTTTTGCTAATGACAATTTGAAGATAATGCAAACTCATGTTTCCAAACATTATTTTGATAGGTTAATGCCAATAAAAGTAAGCTTTAACAAAAAAAGCATTACAGTTCGTCTTAAGAATTACCGTATATATTTGTCTAGATATATACTTGAAGTATTTTTTTCCAGGTAACATTTTCTATGTGATGGAGTACAGAGAGATTTTCCTCACCCTCCTAAGGAAGTTTGATGAGACCAAGCAGCCAAAGTAAGTACAACGTCAAAGCACACGTCATGTTCATATCTTGATGAATGGTTTATTCATCTTCAGCACAGAGAACTGCATTTTTCATTTTGGATGGTGACGTAAGACCGGCAGCCATATGTATGAGGAAGCATATGCTTCAAGCTTCAAATCGCTGCACATAAAAGAACCCAACACACCTATCGAGAAGACAACAGGAGTGGTGACCAGATGTGCTTGGTTGTAGGAAGCAAGCACAATGATCAACTATCAAACAAGCTTCATGCTTTGTCTCAAGCATTACCCTTTAGGTTTGACGGAAAAAGATAAAGCCCAGCTAATGATTGTTAACATTTCATTTTTGCATCTTCCTCAGAACATACCTGAAGGATCTGGTTGAGACTACCCACGTGTTCATTAAGATGCTGGAGCGGTTCTGTAAGACTAAGGGTCACATTGTTGTGCAGGTAAACACCTGTTTTCTTTTATTGTCCAGTCTGTTCCTCGACTTGTGAGGGTTAGACTTACACTTCAATGGTAGATTGCCAAGGCTGCAATACATGTAGTAGATGTTGATGTCTTCCTTGTTTCATAAACTTCATTTATCAAAAAATGCTTCATAAGGTACATTATTTTGTACAATGATATCTACATGTATATTAAATGGATGTCTTTCACTAAAACGTATCTTAGTTTGTTCATTTGTACATTTTCCTTCCTTTTTTGTCAGAAAAAACGCAAGAAGACCAAACGCAGAAAGCGGACAGCTGAGCAAGGTACTGTCAAAAATGTAATCCAAACTTTGAATGCTTTGCTGCTTTAATAGATAGACTAGAAACTTAATGACTCTAATTGAAGAAAGACATCTCAAGACATTCCTCTTTGTCTTAAGGTGCAGCTGGACCTCCAGAGCCCTCAGAAGAAGACCTGAACACGGTGTGGGACGGTCTGAGCGGGGACCTTTCAACGTTCATCCAGGGGGAGGGGGAGCTGCCTCAGGACGTGGCTCCTTTTGATGCCACCCTGGACACCCCACTGGAGGAACAGCGGTAGGTCCCCTACTTTGTTCCAAACTATTTCCTCACTTGACTTTAAAAATGAGTACTTAGCTTCGGTTAGGGATGTCCTCTCGGATGGGACTTACAGTAAGGAAGAGAGACACACCTCAAGCACGTCATGAAAAGAGTAGTGGTCCATCCGTGTATGAGTGGATCAAACCTTACTGTCCAGTCTTGCGCAGCTTGGGCATGTTATAGTACAAAACTGGTGTGTTATGCCTAAAGGTGGTTTAATTTACTGTTTATGTAAAACAAGTGAAACGTCCCCTTTTCTTTTGGGGTAGTTTCTGTCAATTACTGCATTTCTTCCTCTGAAAAACTCCAAATTTAATGTAACACAGCAAAGAAAGAGACAGATTTATCTTATTTTCGGATCTTTGTGCTGATTTCCACTGCTTTGTGTTAACTATGACATGATTCTTCTGTAATTCTAGAGCTCACAAATTCTGCTAAGTATGATTGGTATGAATAACGATTATTGATAGGAGGAAAGAAGTTAAGGCAGAGTATTTTACATTTTCCACAGCGTCCAGGCGATGATTTCCATCCAGGACAGTTTGAGAGGTGGAGACCCGGGCCATGCGCTGGCAACACTCCGAGCTGCCAGGTGAGCAGGCTCGTCTTTGTTTGTTTGTTTGTTTGCTTGTTTATTAAAATCTCCATTACTGTTACATAGTCTTCACCAGATTCTTTCAAACATACATAAACTATCCTCCCAAAAAAAGTAACTATCCTGGCTATCCTACCTGGCCGAACTAGGAAAATGCCATTCAGAATTTTTTTGTCTACTACATGTAGGTACTGTATCCCTTTCACAAACCAAGAAGCTGCAGAACTGTAACCTTGTGTAGGACACTGTGATTTTGTCAGAGACTTCTGGATTATTTCTGATGTTTAATGCTTAGTTCCTCAGGCTAATGATTATTTCTGTCCTAAAGATTCAAATTGAACCAATAAACTTCTGCGCCGATGACAGCTATGATCCTGTTTCGGGGAGTTGTTGAACCTCTTAGTGTTATGACCTTGTGAACACCTCCGTGACCTTGACTTGTTGCAGAGAGGTGTGGCCAGACGGAGCGTTTGGGTCAGCTGACATCTCGCAGGAAGATGAGTTCATGGCACTGAGAGAGATCTGTTTCACCGCACTGCCCCGTACGTACACTAACCGTTTGCTGTACATCAATACCCCCTAGGGGCTACGATTGGCACTGCAGCTGCTAAAGAATTATTCAGTTTCGTGCTGTGTACATAGACATTCTTACTGCCAGACATCAGTCACAACACCTGTTTACTGCTATCATTGCCCCCTAGGGATAACAATTGGCACTGCAGCTGCTCAACACTGAGAGCGCAGTCTGCTATTTCTTATCAATGTGTACCTTGTTTTAACTTTTGTATTTCATATTTTCAGGTCCGGCACCAGAGCAGTCGGAAGAAAACCCAGAGCCAGAGGACGAAGGAGGCAAGTAATTTTTTGTTGTTGTTGATCAAAATGATTCAAATCAGAAATCTCACCTCTCGAATAAGAGGGGGTGATGTATTTCGTATAGGAAAACCACATTTTTGATGACTGTGTTCTGACTTGTCTTCAGTGGAATACAGATATCTACTGTGGACAATGAAGCTAAGACAAGAAGTTTCATTTTTCAATCTAGAAGTTCTAACGGTTCTTTCTATTCTTCCTCTAAGCAGGTGAGGCTGAGGAAGAAGAAATCCCCCAGTTTAACATGACTGAGCAGGACTTCAACTTCCAAGACTATATAAAGAGGTGAGGCCCGTTTGCATGTATCAGAAATAGTTGTTGATGTTTTAATCCCCTGTATAGACTTAACATCACATCACATCTAAAATAATAAAAACATTGCATGCCGTTATTTCCTGTGAGCTCAGCAAACGTTTGTTACATAAAACCAAGTCACAAAGGACAGTAGCGACTGTTTCATGTTTGTTTCCTCTCTAAGGGTTCAATAACTGGACAACATTCCTCTGTTTCTCCCCCAGATTTGCCAACCCACAGATGTTGAAACCTTATGTTCGCCTAATGGCCGACTACCGTACCAACTCCGCCCACATTAACCACTGCATCGCCAAGATGCTCCACCGAGTAGCCTGGGACTGTAAGATGGAGGGACTCCTGTTCCAGATCTCTCTCTTCAGGATCTTCCAACGACTCATGGAGGATCCTGCTGGGTCATCTTACTCGGTACGGTCTATGTCTTATTCATGTAGGAGTGGTTGCTAATAAGATTAGAGTTGTGTACCGGTACACTGTACCGATACAGTACCGGGTACAATCAATTAGGTACGGGTCCAAAATACCTGACCCTGCTGTATCGGTACTGGACCTGACTCAGGGGGATGGCCACTTTGACAGATAAAATTGCTATGAAACTACCATGGCAGTGCTCTAAAGCCACTCTAAAGCACAGAAAGCACATTTGCATGGCTGGAGTCAAATTTTCATTTGTGTTTTCATAAAAATAATACCTAGCACAATCAAATATTATGTTTTAAGCAGTTCAAACATACTTTTGTCCTTATTGAAAATCTAGCATTTTCCAAACAAGTAGTTTAGGTACAGGTTCAGGTCCGGACCTGTACCTTAACCCGTGTACCGGTACCTGTACCTAAAATTTGTTTAGGTACACAGCTCTACTTAAGATCATTTAAAAAACACACCTCACTTACTGAAAAAAAAGTACTTCCTGCCTTCCTGGTGTGAGTGGATCAAAGCTCTTTGGCCTAAAAGGGGTAGGGAATTTTCCGAGCCACCTTCATAACCCCTTATTCAATCATGATGTTTCTGACTTAGGGAGAGGAGAGGCTGTCCCATTCCTACTCATGTAACCCATAACCGTAAAAAGGGCTTCAGGTCTTGTTATGTGGTGAGCTGCCCTTTCAGGGTTAAACCAGGATCAAGTTGAATTTGATTAAAAAGATGTGGAAAGACACTGGGGATTTGGAAAATCTGATAGATTTCAAAGGAAAATGTGAATACAATAATGTCAAGTCTATTCTGTGCCTAGTGGGCAGAGTGGCCCAAGGGCTATAGAAACAGAGATGGGCACCGCCCTATACACAGAAAGATGTGGGAAAGATTTTAACTTTGTTTTAACTTATTTCCCTGTGTAGGAGCTGACCAAGTTTGCTAAGTACGTGTTGGGGCGTTTCTTCGGTTTGGTGACTCGGTCGGCTCCCTCGGACGGAAACGGAAACATCTTCCCGGAGTTGCTGTTCTGGAAGGGCGCGAAGGAGGCGTACGAGATGACTGAAGGATACGGCTCCTACCAGGACGTGTAAGACAATTTCTTACTGTTCTTTCTTTCCTCTAGGCCATACCAATTTGTTTGTTCGGTTCTCTGACATCTTGCAGTGCTAGAAATAACACTTGTATGTTCTGATATCCACTTGCACTTTAAAGAAGACGTTTGTCATAGCTACACATATATATGTGTATATCTATGCCACAAACCTAGTTCAGTCCCCGGAAGTGGTCTCTTGACCTCGCACTGAGCAAGCCGGTTTTAAAAATACCTCTTGTAATCGACCAAAAGTGGCTACACTAGCCAGATGATGAGGAATCTCTCTGTCACTAGTACAGATTATTCTTCCATTTAGGCATCACAAATTTGTTTTAGTTCACAGACATTTTCACGCAGAATTGAAGTAAAATGACACAAGATGCGAATAGGGGGATGCGAGGAAAACTTGACTCTAAGTATGTTCACTCCTTGAAACTGTAATTTTTTTTAATTTTCAGGAGAAAGAAGAAGCGCGGAGGCGCGGAGTGGTCACCTGACGAGCAGGAGGAACTAGTGCAGTGGTACAACAGGTTCAAGGAGGAGGGAGGAGGTGGGTGTGGTTTTGTGTGTGTCAGTTAGGCCATGTTGATTTGATGATACGGATGACATCCGTGCGAGCATCAATTTTTGTCTTTTTATACACAAAAAAAGACAGTGTTTGGCCATACCGCAAATCATACAAAGCAGCTGCAAAATAAAAAAATATATGCTGTAGATTGCAAAAAAAAATGTTTCGGAAAATGAGTACTTATGTCGTAGAATGCCAAGGTCAATTCCAAAGTCAAAGAATATGTAACAAAAATGAAGAATCTATTATTTGGTATATCATGCTCTGTGTGTTAAGTCATTAGCTCAACCTTCCTGACCACGTACATTTCATAATGAAGGCAATGTTTTTTTTTGCCAACATTTTTTTCATTCGCACGCTCGCATCAGTTTGGGGGTTCCCTTTCATATAATCAAATCAACATGGCCTTGACAATTTGATCAGTAACTTGATTTCCATACACCTCTGTATTGGTCTATGGCTGAGAAAGAGAGATACATGTACAGTGTACACGGAATGTGATTTTAAACCGTGTGCTTATGTTTCGTTCATGTATTTTGACTTTCCAGAGGTGGACATTGTCGACCGGATTCGACAGAACTTCTCCGATCCCAACAAGAACAGACAACAGGTACGCATATTTTCATCTCAATATCCTAGATATTATTTGGAATCTTAAGTTAATTTTAGCTAGAAATTCAGCCAGAGTCTTAGATTACCCGACAGGTGCATCAATTATTTGCATGTTGTGCACAACCAGTTAACTGCCTTTAGACATAACACAACCGTTCAGTGTTCTCACCAGAATTTTTTCACAGCATAGGGGTCAGGTACAGAAGGCCAACTTTACGCGGTGCAAGTCACGCATGGAGTGCTGAAGACATGACCAGAGTAGGGAGTCCGGCATGTTCCCCCGGAAAATTTGTAAATTCATAACCCAATGAGACATTATTTCATGCATTTTGAGGGATAAATTTGTGAAGTAGAGTTTTTCCTCTGTCACAGCCTCATTCTAAAGCCAAATATGAACTTTTTATAAGATTTATGAAGGGTCACAAGGTTTGTCCCAGAAAGAAACACCCCTATGCTGGTAGAAACACAGCATAGGGGTCCAAATCACAGCATAAAGGGTCCAAATCACAGCATAGTGGGCCCATATGCTGAAAAGGCCTGGCGAGAACACTGCCGTTTTGTACAGTAGGTACAAGCTTTGTAAGACAGGACTATACTATTTTGCATAAGTGAGGTGGGATCTTTAACGTAGTCGAAGTGTGGCTCTCCTCAAATACTGGGCCTCTGGTTTTACATTCATGAGGAAGTCCGTAGCCATAGCTAGGTACTCATTTTCACCTGAATCGTAAAAAGTGTGTTTCCAAAGGGGAGAACATTGGGGCCTGCTAGGGCTTTAAACCCAGAACCTTTAGATTCCAAGTCTGACTTAACAACCCTAACCACGAGACCACCTTTAGTGCAGTAGCCAGTTCTGATTACAATTGAATGACCTGTCTTTTGTTCATGCAGATAATAGCTCAGCTGGTGTTTCAAGGAGTAGTCCAAGACAGGAGCGAGCTCAAGAGACAGAAACGGTAAGAACGTCTTCAAGACGTGGCAACAATGACAAAATTGACCTTGGAAGATATTTCAAGAATTTACAGTAGAGTATCTTTCTTACTAGAATACTGAGTTAGAAATTTTCTTTTCTTTTCATGTAAAGAAATCCTGTTTGGTTCTGTTGTACAATGAAGGTTGAGGGCTCTAACCTTCCTTGTCTTTTGTCACAGACCACGTCAGAGCGCCATCTGGAGGGAGGAGGAAGAACTGGAGCTCCAGGAGCTGTTTGACAAACACAAACATTCTGATGGTGCCTCTAAAGAATCATATTTTGTGTTATACAGTATACGTAATATGTAATGAACTGTATGGAAAAGAGGAGTTTTTGATAGGTTACAACGTTTAGTTTTATATTCAGACCAAGCCTCTATATTTTGTTTCTCTGACTGTTCAGGAATGCTACAAGTAATGCTACGTAAACAGTTCAAGTAATGGTGAAACTACTTTATACTGCATAAGCCCATGTGGGCAGGAATATGCAAATAAAGATCATGAACATTCTGTACTAGAAAATCGGAGTTAAAAGTTAGCTGCAGAGAATGTGCAAAATAATGTTAAGGTTTGATGATTTAATTGTATAACAGATCCTGTTGGGGACATCATATCTGAGATGACAGAGAAGCGATCCAAGAAGAAAGTCATTGAGAAGCTGCTTGCCCTGGGCCTGGTGTCTGACCGTAAGGACCTCTACAAGAAACGTCGCCGAAAGGGCAGCAAGAAAAAGGACAAGGAAGAGGTAAAAACACTGTCTTACAAACCAGATAACCAAGTTTTTTGTACAAAACCTACATGTATGAGTTAATACCTAGCTGACTTGTACTGTTTTGGGCTTGTGTGCCTGTGTCTATCTGTGTGTGTGTCTGTGTGTGTTTGAATGTGTGTGTGTGTGTGTGTGTACCATGAATGTATTCTGTCAGAGGGCATTAAGTGGGTGAAGTCTGCCATCTCTGAAGCAGAAGGGTGAAGTATTGTTTTTGGCTTGTGTGTGTGTGTGTGTCTGTGTGTGTATATACATCTGTGTGTGTGTGTGTGTGTGCCTGTGTTTGTACATGTGTATGTTTTTGTAATGCATTTTCTGTATGTTCTGCCAGAGGGCGTTTACAGTCATAAGGGGTCAAATCTGCCATCTCTGATTACCTTGTTTATCTATTCCTGCAGGACTTTATGTTAGATGATGAAGCAGACATGGCCGGACTGGAAGAGGGTGAGCCTGTACCATCGGATGCAGAGATGGACGTGCAGGACAGCTCCGACTCCGACAGCGATGATGAGCAGAGCGATGAGTCAGATGGAGAAGAGGAGACCGTCCCTGCGCTACTCAAACGGCTACAGGACGAAGGTAAAGGTCATCTTGCATAGTAACAGTGTCCCTTAGGCAGGGGCTAGGCTATTAGCTAGGAATTACACTTACAGACATGGCATCTGAAAATTGGGGAGAGGGGCCCATACTTTAAACAGATGAGTATTTTAATCTTCTCCTCACTACTAACTCTGTAACCAATAGAAAATTGGGTGCCAAACAGTTACTTCGGTGTGCTAAAGGTTAAACACTAAAGACTGCTTGTTTTGGCAATATTATATTGACAAACAACATGGTATGTCTTATAACTGCAGCAGTAGGGCATCTAATTTTCTTATCTTTTTTGCGTAGGGGGAAAAGCCTGTCCTTAGGCCTTAAAATTCTATTTTGTTGGTTCTCAGCCATTTTAAAGTGAAGATTTTTAATCTATAGCACAAGGAGAACATGAAAACACAGTTTTTTACTCATTTCGTTTTTACTGAAGGCCTCGGAGACCAACTTCAGTGGATCGCGTCAGGTTTGGAGAGAACTGCTGACGACCGGGAAACAGACGAAAGCGGGGAATCTGTGCCTATCGTCCCGCTTACCGAGGACAGCGAGACTGCGATGGAACACCGCACATTCCAGAAACTTCTTAAGACGGTCGGGCTGGCTCCTCCAGCTAATGAACAGGTGAGATTTGTACATCTCTGGAGGAAGCTAGACAAGTACACTTAGATTAGATTCTTGAGCTTCAAGACTGTCTTCCAGACTACTATTTACCAAATGTTTTGGACTGATGCTTACATCTGGTGTTGTAAGTGAGAGACTAGAATGACAGTTGAAAATTCATTTGAAGAGTTGATTTGCTAAATGTTTTGGATCAAAAAGCCTATATTTAACAACTTGAAGACTATCTTTGTTTCACTGAAGTATAAAGTTACCGGTAAGTTGCAAGTAGTTTTTGCTTGCTAGATCAGAAAGGAAAAAAGGCAGTCATAACGACACATTTTAGTCTTACCAGTTCAGGATCAACTTGTTGAAATGTTTCCTTAGAAGTAAAGGTACTAAGTACAACATGTACGTCAGTGGAAATTACCCATTTTTGAATTGATTAGAATGTACTGACTTGTTCTCAGGAGTCGTTCTGGAGAATACCCGGGACCCTGTCAGCAGCTGAACTAAGGAAAACAGCAGATGTCATCACTGGGAAGGAGGCAGCCGACGACCTGCCAGCCAAGAAACAGCCGAGCAGCAGGTACAAAGCCTTGAAGGAACTGGCCAAGAAGCAAGGCAAGGAGAGGAAGAGGGGGAAGCTAGCCAGACAAGGTATGTTAGCTGGCAATAGAATCCATCAAGTGTTTTAAAATGCATTCTTATAAATATGATTATGCTAGCAGACACATTGTAGAGAGGTGAGAGGTTTCATTTCTGGTGTGAAAGTTACAATTCAACATTACAAGTGTCATTTGAAAGTATGACAAAGTTACAATTCAACATTACAAGCGTCATTTGAAAGTATGTCACTTTGCTGTGAAGAATGTTTTAGTACTCTTTGCCGTCAGCTTAAAAAATTGGACTTTTTTTTATGGACTTTTTTTTAATTTCGATTTTATCACAAGCCATTCCAGTAGCGTACTCCCTAGATTCTATTTGTAATGTATTACACCAAATTCTACAGAAGAAGAAGAACCCTCGACAGCCAGTAAGTCGGGAAAGAAGCGGGCTCGACAGCTGGACTCCTCTGATGAAGATGACGACGAAAGGTCAGTGGAAAAAAACTCTTTTTCAGTTTTTGTTATTCACATTTTATATTGTGTGTCTCACAAGGCTGGTGTAGTTTTGTACTCCAAACTGAATAAGCAAGGAACAAACAGTGGTAAGCAAGGAACAAACAGTGGTAAGCAAGGAACAAACAGTGGTGTCACACAATCTGATTCTGGGTCTCTTTGCACAGCATTACCTCCGGGAGCTCCAAACGTAGCAGGAAGGATTCCAGTAACAACGACATGGAAGAAAGTATGGCTGCAGAAGAAGAACAAGGTGGGCTAAGCTATTGTTGTCATGTATTGCTGTACACAGTGGGGGTGTCCCTGTGGTGTAGTGGTCTGTGCTTCTGCCTCTCATCACATCTGGTTCAAATTACTTGGACCAGAAGGACTGGGGTTCAAGCCCCAGGTAGGACACCTTTGGACAAGAGGCGCATTGAGTCATACCAAAGACTCTATACAAATGGTACATACTTCTGAAGCAGTATGGAAGTTAAACACACTCCACTGCCAGTGGACTAGCCCCCTGCTGCAGTGATTGCACCACAGTGTGGCCCAGGGCTATTAAACAGAGATGGGCACCGCCCTATACATCAATAATGGTGTGGGAGGATTTTAATTGCTGTATACTGCTATTCTTCAGTGCAATTATTCATTCATTCATTCATTCATTTATAATTGTACACTAACTACCACTGTGATTCTGAGTCTGAATTGGTCAAACGGTATAACCACCCTACGTCGTAACAGATTAGCTTTGAAGGCATGCTGTGGCTGCAGCTCTATCCCACCAAACACACCTAAACTGTTCATATCTAACTCTAACTGCTGTTTGAAGCTATCTAATGAAGGGGTTCCTACCTATTTGATGACACCAGGTTCCATTCTGTATGTTTTTTTATGCTAGCCAAATTGGTTTTGCATATTTTACATTGTGGATGTGGATGTCAAAAGAGCTCAAGCAATTTCACTGGTACAATCATCCGGTAAACTAGTATGTTTATGTT
This sequence comes from Branchiostoma lanceolatum, assembly GCA_035149815.1. Lineage (NCBI taxonomy): Eukaryota > Metazoa > Chordata > Leptocardii > Amphioxiformes > Branchiostomatidae > Branchiostoma > Branchiostoma lanceolatum. The sequence continues at coordinate 11,048,236 of CM068877.1, read as the reverse complement.
TATTGTTTGTTTGAAAGATCTCCATTCATACAGTATACATTTTGTACATGTACTGTACATAGTGGCCGTCTTCTCTGTCACAACCATTGAGGTAAACTGGTTTCAGATCAGTTTTCGCACTTAACACATTCTCTTGCATTCCAGACAAACCCTCAGAAGAAGCCAAAGTTACGAAGAAAGCTCTGGAGTCTGACTCAGATTCCGATGAAGACAACGTTCCCCTGCGCCAGATCGCACACGCCCGCCGACGAATCGAAAGCTCTGACAGCGAGAAAGACAAGTAGCGATAGATACGGTTAAGGAATAGCCAAAAAGTTTCTGAAGCATTCTTATTATTACTGTACTTTTGCTAACTTTGGTGTACAATTGTGAATGAACTTGAGAACATCAGTGGTATCTGTAAGTTATATACTTTTGTCTTGAACATTGTACTGGATGTTTAATGCTGTATTTGACATTGTCGCAAAACAGCCAAAACCATTCATTACTTCTGTGTGTACTTCTGTGTATGTTCATAATATTGGTGTACAACTGAGTGAACAAAAGAGCCAATTTTGTATATTACTTCTTTTCCTCCTGTCATAGCACATAAGAGCAGAAAGTTTCGTTTTAACAAGATTTTTTGGTTAGTTCTTCTTGTATGTTACTCCTTGAACGTAGAACATTATGTTACACACAGTCAATTGTTATACATTGTGTATTTGACTTTGTAGCAAAACAGCCAGAACTTCACGATCACTTGTTTACCTTGTTTATGTGTGCTCATTTTGTTGTTTGAATCTGGCTAAAGGAAACATGAGAATTGAAGAGTCCTGTAGGTGAACTCCTCTTGAACATTTCAGTAAATGATATATTATTCTGTTATCTATAGAACTCTAGATGTAACTCCAATGTTTTAGAGAACCAAAGACTATGAACACAACGTAGTTGTTATTTAAAAAGAGAACCAAAAGTTGTACTAAAATTCCTCTAGTACATTTCTAGAATCTGATATTTACATTTCGTCTTTTCAAACAACATGATGTTGAAACCTTGAAGCTGGATTATTATGTTACATAGACGATGTTACATGTACATCATTGTCTGTTATCCTGTTTAAGAGGAAGTGATTATTATGATAAGTAAGTATACAATTACAACATCTTTGTATGACTGTTCATGTATATGAGAAATGGTTTTGAGAAGAGTTTTAATTCTTGAGTGACTTCAGATTCTATCTGTAACAACAAACAAAACAAACACACTTCCTCATCTTTAACAGTACCAACACCTTTATATGTTACTGTTAGGACATGTGCATTGTAAGATGCAGCTTTAACTTAAGTCTTGAGTTGCTTGAGACTCAAGCAACTTAAGATAATTAGATTTGCAGTAAACTGTCTCACATTTAACGCTAGTGTCAGAACTTTGACAAGTGTACAATACTTTTGTACGTGTCCTTTGTATGTTTTGACATGTACGTTGTAAGATGCAGCTTTAACTTATGTCCTCAGACTCAAACGACTTAGACTTGGAATAGACTTTCTCATCACAAGTTGAATACAAGTGTCAGGACTTAGTCAAGTGTACAGTACTAACACCTTTGTATGTACTTTGTAAGACACACCTTTAAGCAAAATGAGATCTTGAGTAAATTCAGATTTGCCACAAACTTCCTCAAATTTAACACTGGTGCCAGGGCATAGTTAGACTTTGTCCAACACTTTTGTATGGTTGGACAAAGTCATGTGTACATTGTAAGACCCACCTTTAAACTAATGAAACCCTTGAGTAACTACAGCCTTGAGCAATTTAGACTTCCTCAACTTCTGTGTCAAGACTTTATTATGGATATGTTACCAACACCTTTGTTTAGGAGTACATGTGAATCGTTAGACACGCCTTATGTAGCATATGAAGGTGAGAAGCTTGCAAATGAGTACATTTTTCAGAAGAAGGTTACAGAAAAAAGGGACCATTTGATATATGATACTGATAGGTGTGTTGTTGATAACGTGCATGTAGGAAAATAAAACATTTTCCATGAAAAGACAAATGTTTCTTTTTTTAGCATTCTACAAATGGAAAGCGAGATAATGATTAGAGTATACATGAATAGTAAGTTCATAGAATTATGTAACTAATACATACGTTCAAGAAAATACTTGGGACTACTATGGGAAAGTGTGAGATTACTATTTTGTGTAGCGCTCTCTGTTGCAAGCTGCAGTCCTAAGTAGTGACTAACACTGAAGAAATGGCTGTTTTCTTAAGAAGATGACCGAAGGAATGTCAATTTTCCTTTGGAAAATTACAAAAGGAATATCTGTTTTCCTTACGAAAATAGCCTGAGGAATGTCCTTTTTTTCTTAAGAAAATCACACAAGGAACGTCTGTGTTTCTATACAAGTACATGATCTAGGGTCGTCTCAGCAGGTTTGACTGAGGCGTCGGGCTGTTCCGTGCCTCCCTCTGACGCCGTCCAGGTGACGTCACAGGTACCACCAGGGGAGGAGCGCGCTCTCCTCACGTCTGTCGTGTGGGGGGACCCTGGGAGGAACGAGAAATGGAGGATCTTATAACCTAAAATATAATTTCTGAGTTATTGCGAATTTTTGGTTTCACTCATTATTTTGAATTTCTCTAATTCTGTATTTTCCTGCGGGACGTTGTGCCCGGACACCAACTTTGGTCCTGGCCCAAACCAGCGTTCCCATCCTGCAAGTCTCTAGTTAGTCCATTTTTCGCCACCCGGGCCAGCCTTGGACCCGGGCCAGCGGGAACAAACTTACACACACGCACCTAACACACACACACGGAACAAACATGAAAAAATTCCCATCAATCCGGACTATAGCTGCCTCTTAGACAGCAGAAGTTTCGCAAATCCTTTTTAGAAAAATGACAGTGCATGCTCTCTCCGTCTCTCTCTCTGTCCCTCCCTCTCTAACACACGGGTATTTAGTACTCAGCAATCAACCACAAATGGACAACATTTACATGTCCGACAATGACAATCACCGTTTGATGCGGAAACCTTCTCTTTAGCCTCCTGAAGTATGACAGACCCTGACTTGAAAACCGTCGACCTGATGACGAAATCGCAAGGAAACCTCCCAGCATCCTCTGCGTCTCCTCTCGGTTCCTATGGCAACACAAACGAGATGCAGCGTAAGTCGAAACGTAATTCCTTGCTACGGCTAAACGAAGAAAACTTTAAGTTTCCGTAAAATAAGTCTTTTATCATGAGAAAACTATGGTATGTGCTGCAATGACGAAAAGAAATGATGCGATTTTAAACAACCACCAGCTATTTCCTTTACTAGTGATGCCTAAGATGCAAACATAAAGTCTTCAAGAAGTAGAGTTTTTTTTATTTCTGACACATGCTTACCGCTGCCTTCTCCTCGTCCGACGTCTTCGTCGCCTCAAACATCTTCAACAGACTTAAAGTCTGACCTCGCTCCAACTCCTGGACCCTTTTCTGTAACTTTGGAAGGACAAAGTTTCAATATCAGAAACAAACATTACTCAACAAGTACAAACCTCTGACAATGTCTCCTATATTGGGTATAAAATGCTTGAGCTCTAGACTGTCTACCCATACATAATCATGATAATACTCCGACAAAGTAACCTGTGCTTGCAATGTGCGGTTTGAACGGAAACTGCAGTTCAAGAAGGTGTCGCTAGACGGCCGACAGCCAGTCACACGGCCATGAGTTCTGTTATCTACCTATTAGAAACAAACTGAAAGAGCCAATCTTCCCGACTCTCTGATAATTGTGATACATACGTAACGATACATTCTGTGATTTCAGGCCAACCTTTGCAATTAATGCCAAGTGCCAACTAAAAGGATATTTGGATATTACGTCTTTAATTGGGGCATATTTGTCATCTATTTCTTAAAGACCTCACCAGCAATATCTGTCTCTCCATGGTGACAGTTTCACCGAGTCGAGTCCCGAGCTCTGCCAACAACTCTTCATACTTGGCGCGCTCTGTCGCAAAACGGACCGCCTGATGTCGCAAACTCTGCCAGGAAAAAGAAGACATGAAGAAACTTAAGCTGAAATTGATAAATGAAATGGATAAGAACAGGGTCCACGTTTGCCTAAATCAAAACCGATTCCCCTCATATTGCAAAAAATACAGGTTAATTTTTCGCATGTCAGTCTGTCCGTCAGTCAGTCTTCCGCACGTATCTATTCATTTATTGGTTCGGCATGTTGTTACATGAACAGCTAGCCTGTGTTTACACAATCTCTTGCTGGCGGAGGTTAATGACCCCCCACCGTCAGGAGCGCGATTTAGTCAGGCTATGCATCATGATGAACAGCCAGGGTTGCCAAACTAGCTAGCGAATGGCTATAGTCTATACAACGGCGTTTTTTCTTGCTGTACATGGAAATTTCCTGCATGTACATACAGCCATGGTTGCCAAACAAGCGGATGGCCATTGTAAAGGCTAACCTTGGTTTATGGACATTTCATAGTCAACTTTCACCTAGCGGATGTTGTTAGAACTACATACAGTGTCCCTGTCCTCGGCGATTGTGGCCGTCTTCAAGGTCTGGTAGCCCAGCTGTTCTCGCGCGACTTCCAGATCCTTCCGAAGGGTTTCTACAGTTTTCTTCAGGTGTTCAGCCTCTGTTTCCACTTTTGGCTCGACTGCGATGATAAAATTTATAAAGTTTCAATTGGCAACCCCTACCAGTCACGCGCAATTTGGACCTGGTAATGCGCTATCATTTTTTATTTCCGTTTTGATGAATTTAGCGGGACCATGGCACAGACATTACCAGAGAGTGTAACTCGTTGCCACCAAGTAAAGTGCTGTCATCCTCATTAGACATGCTTACAGCTAGATGTACAAAGGTTAGGTGTGGCAGGTCGTTCACTAGTGTAATATAGCCAGCTGCTGTCGTGCCGCGTGCCTGCGAAGCTGGTGTGTTACACAGTGCGGTTATACCGACTTATACACACTGTCGTACTCACTATTTTCCGGCAGTTGTTTCTTCTTCCTCCTTTGGAAAAGTCTGTCTCTTAATTCTCTGATCCGACAAATGAGTTTATCAAGGTTTGTGCTTGCACTGTGCGTCACTCTGACAGTTTTACTCCGTCCCATTTTTAGGGGTTGTAGTTATATCTTGTCTTGTAGAAGCTGGCATGGAACAAGGGCGGGTAACCAATAGCAACGCCTTGTTCTAGAACGTCACTGTAGAACATTTACGACTTGTTCTAGAGCGACGTCACTGTAGAAACGTTTCAACAATGCCGCCAGTAGCTTGGTTACATGTTACATGTCCACTAACAAATGTCGGCAAACTATAATGTGCAGAAAATGGTTTGTATGTGCGATAAAGTGGGGTTTTTTCTCATGCATGGCACCCAGGAAAGAAAGGGCCTGATGGTGCGGATTTAATTTACAGTGACAACCTACACATGACCGCGGGAGAGAAGAAACTAATTAGGTGATAAACATTAGATTAACAATAGTCCATAGTTTTGTTTGTTTTTACTCTTTAATGTAAGAATGTAGCATTTTTATTTCATGTTTAACATTTTTCATCCTCTAGACCACGCGCGGTCATCTGTGCATTTAGCCCATCTGGGTAGGAATATGCAATAAAGACTTAAGTTATCATAATAATAGATAGAACATGACCAGTGTGCTCCTAAAATGTTTTTGAGGTCTTATTGGGTCCAAATTTTGAATCTGCAAAGAAGTTTCAGTCATCAACTAGAAGTGCCATCTGAGTTTGTTCAGTCAGTTTTTAATGAGATTTCGTCAGTTTTACTGGCGGAGACCTTATTCGATTTCAAAAAATGATTGATTATTACGGATGAAATGAAATGACATTTTCAAGGGAAGTGTGAGTAACTAGAGAGATGGTCGATCTTCGTGCTGAATCTACATCTCTCTCTCTCTCTCTCTCTGTCTCTCTGTCTCTCTCTCTCTCCCTTCATTTTTGGTACTTTCTCTCTATATATAACCTGAGTGTCATCCCTGTTAGTTCCAGGGCTTCCATATTGAAGGGGGGGAATGGGAGCCCTGGAACTGTTTATGTGTATTTATCTACATGGCTGGCTCCATATCTATCTCATTATCCATCCATCCATCCCTACCAATTCATCAAGCTATCTAGCCGTTCTTCTATCATTCATTCCTTTATCTATGTATCTAGCCATCAATCTCTTTCTCTTGACATCAATCCATCCTTCTCTATATATATATATATCGATGTATCCATCCATATGACCTATTTATCCATTTTCATCTATCTGACTCTGTGTATAAACGTTCGCCACCAACCTATGCATCAGAGTTGCAGGAGGATCTAAGGTGTATATAATCTATCTGTCCATCTATCATTCTATCCATCTTATCTATCCATCTATTTATATCTACTTATAAATCTATCTTTATCCATCTCTGTGTCTCTGTGTGTGCATATGTATAGTATGTATCCAAATCAACGAAGAAGACAGATGATTGTTTATAATGTTTTAATATCCATTTGTAGCACCGTTTTGGCCGGCAAAGAGGTACAGTCATACAGTTCATATAAGTCATATACAGCTTACAGCGTATCCTTTTAAGGCAAAATCAACCAAAAAAAAATCAAAATTAGATCATCAACGACTCTTTTCCTCTAAAATATAGCCGATCGTTTTACACAACAATAACATTTTTTTATAATGAAAGCTCATCTGTGTTGGTAGTAATCATAATACAATGCTAAACTTTCTTCCAACACTAAGGTATTCACGGATCGAAACAGAGACAGTGGGCGTTATAAACTTCCTGGCACGTTTGACCAATTGCTGACGTCACGTATCCGCAGTGACATGTGTCAATAGAGTCACGTGTCCGTAACTCTCGCGAGTTTACGTTCGGCAGTGATTGGTCATTATTGATCCTGAAGAAGGCGACAGTGGTCGTCGAAAATTCGATCCGTGAATACCTTAGTGTTGGAAGAAAGTTTAGCATTGTATTATAATAACATTTTTTCTTATCTTTGCTTTCATGTAAACAGCAGGTCAATCTTCAATATACACGTTGAGGCTAAATCGTTATCTTCATTTTAGAGCAATTCGTGGCTGTTTTAGCAGCAAAGCCTTAAGTAAACCAGGTAGATATTGGACACGTTTGGCAGCGGTTACTCCATTTCGCACTCGAGCTCTGCTTCGACCTCTTCGATGCGATCGGTGCGTTTCTTTGCCATCATGTCCAGGGGTTTCGTCTTGTGCAACTGTGTGAGTGGGAAAAAAAGAAAAAAATTATCACTTCGTTAGAATTGTAAAGACAACATTTTGATAAAAAGGCACAAATTTAATACTTTTATTTGCAGTCAACACCCCTCGTCAGATGTGTCAAAAGTGAATGAGTCAGTTCTTAAGAAGCGTTTGGAATTGAACAGTTTGATAATTTGAATTCGTCGCTAACTCGAAAAAACGTTGTTTGCACATATCTTATCGTGTACGTAATTCGATTTGCTTCTTTCATTTGCTTATTTTGTTTATCATCATCATCATCATCATCATCATCATCATCATCATCATCATCACCATCATCATCACCATGATTGATGTCATATACTCTCAGTTTGAGAAGGCGTACGGAAAACCACAAAGTTTCTGGCCTTGCATACATGTATTTATACTTATATTTTTGTTTATTTTTATGTAATGGTTACCTCGGTGTATTTCTTGGTGATGTCCAGCTCGGACGGCAGACAGTGGAACTCCATGTGGCGAGTCTCACTCCTGGAGACCCTGAAGCCCTCCGGACACTGCGCCACCGGCATCTTAGAGAAACACGTCTCCTTCTTATTAAACTCGTTCAGCTGGGTGATCCTCACATTGCGCATCACGGAAAGGCTCTTTCCTGTAGATGATCACAAGGACATGATAAATCATAATAAAGCTTAATGCAAATGACAAAACATAATAAAGCTTATGAGAATCCAGTCCCGCCGACCAATTGCAAAAGAACAAGAAATCCTTGAAAACAGCCACGACGTGAATAGAATGTAAGGGTGATTAAAGGTTGAAAAAAATTAACACACTAATGATTGTGTGCAACCATAAATTAAGTAAAACATCAAGCATACGTGTGATACAGGCAATGAAGATTAAACTACGTTGCTAGTTTATAATACGGCTCTTTATCTACGTCACTATGTGGGGTTTGACTTCTTTTTTCAAAGCAAATAGGCACTTATGTGGCAGTGGACGCGCCTTTGACGTCAGCTTTGAGGTCACGGAAACCTGACCAATGGCAGACCTACCTTGTTCGTGGCATTCCTGACTAGGGATCCGGTAGGACAGACCGAAGTCGAACGGAGAGGAGTAGACCTCCCGGCTGGGCCCCTCGTACTCAGAGTGGTGTTCCCCGTCAAAGTTCCCGCACAGGCCCGCCATCTTACCGCGGTAGGCGTTAGAAATCTGCAAGTAATGAAGGAATTCTAGTTATTTGAGTCTGAAATGTCTCATTCATTGAATCCTTTTACACGTTCTAACGTAATTACGTTTAGAAATGAGCAACAGGAGAATTCTTGATAACGAAATAGGAAACAATGAAACTATTTCATTTTGTTTAATATGTCAAATTTGTCTTTCAATCTGCCATGTTTTTTACGATAAAAATTTGCACATGATTTGAGCTACCATCGATTTTACAGTCTTTTGTCTGTGTATTCATTGATTGTTTATATGGATAGCTCGGTCTATTGATTGTTGACGTCCTGACTAAAAGCACAAGATATTTTTTTTCTCTGACCTTGACATCAGCGCCGTGTCCATCCGTCTCCACCGTCACACCCAGGCGGTCACACTCGACCTTGACCTTCTTCCCGACCTTCTGCAAGGTGAACATCATGGGACTCCCGGCATCCTCCTCGTCCTTGTAGATCTTGTGGACGATCAGATGGGGAAGCGCCACCTGGCGGCCGTCAATGGTGATCTGCATCTGAGAAAAAGTCGAATGCCAGGATTGTAACTACGTTCAGAACTATGTGACGATTGTAACGTAATCTTTGTAAAACTAATCTTGCTATATTTTCCGATAGTAATAGTTGTTAAAAGGACCCCTGACCTCCTCCCTTGATCTCTGAAAGAACGGCTTTGGCCGAAGAGTGTATCTGTATACAGTACTCTCAAGGTTAAATAAAGGTTGAAAAAAAAAGTCAACTAACCACAGAGCAGATATAAGACACCAGATGGAGGGAAAGAGAAAATAACAGTCTCTGCCTTGAGGCGTCGCCAAAAATATTAGAAGACCGTTAGAAATACGTATAAATACGTATGGCATGCGCAGAAATCCGGACTTAACATCTGCGTGGAGATTGGACTCGAGATATCTTATGACCGATCAAAATAATGCAAGAACCGGGAGGGTATCAAAGGGAAAGAATGGTACAAATAGAATCAAAAACAAATTGAATTAATTCCCGCTTGTAAAATGCTTTGGCAGTCACCTTGGTAACATCTGGACACTTTTTGCCGTCATCTATAAATTATACCACTTAAAGATAAGAGATCCAGGTGGAAAATGAGAGAAGCGTACCTGGTTATCTTCCTCGTCAGACGACTGATGAGACTGCTGCTCGTTGTTCATGGACATCTCAATCTTTTTCCCCTCCAGAAACACCTGTAGTGAACATAGAAGGACTTTATTACACGACAATTGGAACTGGTCCAATGTATGGCAAATCACATACATGACAGTTGAACTAATGCTAGTCTCTGACAATTTTGAAGAATTGATCTAATTTATGAGTAACAGGAGATATTTCCATCAGTAAATCAATAGTATCAAGACGAAATGTACACTTGCCTACTGCTTATTACTTATGCGCGTTTGATACTGCAGTCTAATGATGGATGTACTGCAGGTTCTTGCCCGAAGTCTACTTGTGAGTTTTCGACTGTACACCATCAGTCATTATCAAGGGATGAACCAACCGACTGCTCTAGGACGTCAGTTAATGCAAGTTCTTTCGTGTTGGAAGTTACTGTTAAGATTCAAGAACACAAAGTCTTTTTTTCGTCCATTTCTTTTCTTGTTTTCAGTCAATCACGATGCTTGAGACAATACTGACAGTGCAATCCTTTTTCGTGACAGTTTTTTTTTACAGCCACGCATCGGCTTTTTAGCGAATGCCCACAAACGCCCACTCTGGCGAAGTCCGCGCTGCACGAATCTAATTTTTTTTGCTTGGAATATGTTCAGGTTGTGCTCCCATTAATTAATCCTGAGTTTCAAGTCAATCCATCGATCCGAAGTTAAATAAAGCGAACTTGAAGATTCTTACCTGGCTTTTTAGCGAATGCCCAGCAAAAAAGGCTTTTTAGCGAATGCCCACTATATCAGCCAAAATATCGGCCATCGTGACACGGGCGCTAAATCTAACACCATAATCATGTTCAACAAGTTGTCCCCTGAATGTGTACTCAGTTTCCGTGCTGTACACGCCTGTAAAGTCACTTTATTTTACGAAATACACGGCGTGGGAACCCACTGCCCCGGACGTAAGAATCCAATATGGCGGCTCATTTGCATATTTGGGACAGGTTACTAGCGGCCTCTACCCCGAATACGTGCCGCGGGCCGCGCCGTGTATTTCGTAAAATAAAGTGACTTTACAGGCAGCCAAGCACACCGGGTCACCCCTACTTCTCTCTATAAGTGTGCTGGGTTCTTTAACATAGTGAATATGATGATAACCATACCTTCACAATTTTCTTGTTGTTTTCCATGTCTGGTTTGTTGATGAGAACCATGAACCGGTGCTCGGGAGAGGCGTCCTTCGCCAAGACGTGGTCACACGGCCCGACCTGGTACGGGAACTCCACTCCGTCAAACGTCCGGATCCTGTCGTTGGGCTGGTACTTGCAGTGTGCTGTGGACAATTTTGCATATTCGTATTAAATACATCATGTCAAAAACATATATCTGAATTACAGTAATCGTCAAAACGTCAAAATCCGTTGGAATTATCACAATCGTCGAGAAGATATGACGCATTCCGTGAAGTTTATCACAAATGGTTAAAATGCAAAAATGAAAAGTGCAGGAACCTTTGACCTACTACCGGAGTCACGTGTCCATAATATCACGTGTCCAAAGGAGAAGGTCATAAATTTTCAAAAAGGTCTTACAAGATTCGATGAGTTAGCCTTTTTTTGGTAACAACGTTTTAAGTTTTGACAAACAATCAATCATTACACACAACATAAAAAAGATTGCTCTTGGGAGTTTTAAGTTAGTTACGACGAAGAAAATAAAACTTACGGATGGATTTGTCGTTCATCATCATGTCCATGTACTGTTCCCTCATCGTCATCTTAGTGGAAGGGAAGCGCATGGGGAAGCTTACAGACCAGTCTGTCTTCATCGGCAGCCGTGTCTTAAAGATCTTAGAGAAGTCCAGACGGATCTTCGGCTTCTCAATAGAGATTCTGTTGATCTTGGTGTTCTCTTCCGGCGTTGCTATGGTAACGTTCATCTCCTTCTGGTCCCTGTCGATGGTGCAGCGCATGCGCATCTTGTTGTCGTCGTTGTGGATGTCGATGTCTTCGACGGTGAGACGGTCGAAGAAGATATGGTAGAAGTACTGCTTCAAGGCGGAGGACATTTCCTTCATCCAAGTTGGAATCTGAGAATGTACCAACATTCTTTTATACACATGTCATTAAATTGTATTTCGGTCAATGTCAAAAGCTTAGCTCAACAAAAATCTTGAGTAGAAATTGTGTTCTTTAAAAGTAGTAGATATGTCAAGTATGGATGGTGACAGTATGAAGAGTTCTTGTAAATGAGTAAGTCCTATTGCGCCACGTTTTAGCTGAGAAATTGAACATTTTACAAGCATGAAATCCCTAAATGTTCTTGCATTAGGATTGATGACACGCTGTAGCAGATATGATAGGTAGGATAAACGATATTTACGTTATGATATTCGACGTCGATGTCCATCTGCTGGAGCAGACTGCGCTGTTCTACCGCCTTCCTGCAGGCTGGCGTCTCCGTCAGACCCTGCAGCCGGTCCTGTACGCAGACGCTGCGGGGAACACATCGGATATGTAAGACTTGGAAGTTACATTCGACAAAAATGCAAGGTACCATCAACATTGACACGACACGATCACTATGTTTGCTGTTAACAATCTTTACCTGTAGATGGTTGTCTTGTCCTTACGGATGAACTCTTCACTCGTGTCCTCCTGGCTCGACGGGTGTTGCTCCTGCAGTTCCTCCATCTTCTCCTGGTGGCGCTGTTCGTCGGACTTTTGCCATTGTGCCTGCAGTGGGTAAATAAAAATAGATTGATGAGAATAATTGTTCTTGGTGTGTGTGTGTGTGTGTGTGTGTGTGTGTGTGTGTGTGTGTGTGTGTGTGTGTGTGTGTGTGTGTGTGTGTGTGTGTGTGTGTGTGTCTGTCTGTGCTTCCTCATTCACAATCTAAACGTTGCGTTCAAACGTAAAATGAGATTCAGAAAATTGATACTTCTTGAGTAAAAACACGAACGAGAAAGGTCAATGGGAACAAGAATGTAGAGACGTATGACGTACGATGATCTTCATCCTCTTGTTGTTCCCAGAGCAGTCCCGTCCCCACTTGACGTCGATGTTAGTTTTCACCCTCCTGTCCTGCAGCAGACGCCACTCAGGCACAGCCGGGTACTCCAGCTCTGTCGTCACGCACATCTTAAACTGGAGCAGAATATAAGACATCTTTAACTTAAATTCTTCTGGTGCATATGGCGGTGCCCATCTCCGTTTTTATTGCCCTTGAGCCACACAAGGCCTGAGTGAAGTAAAATCTATATGTCTACTCCCATACTCTCAGTCTATTGAAGGAGGGTATTTTTCAGTACGCTTAAATTCTGTTTTCAATGCATTGGCTGTGGCCTAGCTATTAACTTACAGCCCGAGCTGCGTAACTATCATTAGCATATACGAAATGACTATCACGTGACAAAGACAGGGAAGCTGCATAGCTAGCTGGTTTCTTCTTTTTCAACGACAACCAAACATGATAAGCGTTGATATGAACACCACTGTAAATTAAAGGAAAAAGTACCGTGTTATCATTTACTTACATCTTACTTCCCCTCCACGTATAAAATCTAGGTTTAAAATCGGTAAATTGTATAGATTCTTTACGACATAACCCTTAAGTTGAAGAAATTTATTGATGAAGAACTAGTAGATGATACGTACATCTTGAGACTCCTTGTTGGGTACAGGAGAGCGCTCCAGTTGGACGGCGATCGTTCTGCGCAGAATCTGGTTCAACCACTGCTTCATCTTGTCGTCCGTCTCCATGGAAACGCCGGGCTCCATGTCCTTGGCCTTGCCGTGGCGGAAACGGCCGGGAATACGGGCCTCCTCGGAATCTATGTCTTCCTGGGTAACCTGTAGAAATCACCAAGAAAATCAAACCGATTCATTCTGTGAACTCTAATCTCATCTATCCTTAATTGACCGTTGGGGCACCAAGAAATATTTGCCAACGAATTTTTTCTATACCCTTCTTAGATTTCAGTTTTTTTTTTCAATGTTTCAATTAGTGTCATCCCTGTCCATTCTCTGATATCATCCTCCCGTCTTTCGCGGAAAAGTGTGTAAATCTGCTTAGATGACCACCCTTTACGCAATAGCTTAGCAGACGTCTACACGCCCGTGTAACGTAGAAACTGTGTTAATGTATACAATAGATGTCTCCAGGACATCATCGTTCTAGAGACTACTGATTCTCAAACATCTCGTACCAGATGTTCAGTGCAAGAAAAACAGGAACAAAATAAGCTGCGTGCATTAAGATCAATTACCTTGTGTGCGTTCAATTGTCGGTGAAATCTCAGTATTTTACAGATAGTAGAAGAAATCATAGAGCAGTTAAGAAACGAACCTCTTCATAGGTGTTGAGTTTGATCTTCATGGTGCGAGGATGCTGGGAGTGTTTAGCGAGAACAGAGATCTCTATCCGCTGTTCATTCCTTCTTTCCTTCTCCTCTGTGAAGACCAAGCGCTCCATGGGACTCAGGTGGCGGACGGTGTCTTCTGTCTGCTGCAGTTCCAAGTCGATCTCCGAGGGGGCGTACATGCCGGGCTTGCAGGACAGACGGAGCTCCGTGGGTCCCGTCAGCGGGTGGAAGGGGGAGGTCTGCTCATGGTTCATGCGGGAAATCATCCTGGTGTCCAGGGAGAACTCGATACCGAGCTCCTCCCGTCCGTAGCTGGTGTGGAACTTAAAAGGAAAACAAAAACTTGTTAAAGACACAAAACATATGACAGAGTCTACCAAAATTGGCATTTGATAATAATTGTTGTGTATTGTTAATTTCCATGCTTCGTATATTGGCGATTGACGGATCACACTGTTCATACCTTCTGATGATATCTAGACATAAAAATTCATCAGCACGAAACAATAATTTCTCTCGACCTTTTTCGTGGTAAATGACACCAAACTTTGCTCTGTGATTTTATGAACATGTGAATCCGATAATAGGTTAAAGGCATGATATTATTGACCAATAGAACGGAGCATTGAAAGAAACTGAGAAAAAAACTCACCATATTCGGCCATTTCTGCGTCTTCTTGCCTTGGATGGACAGCTTCTTGAAGACCTTGTCCTCGCGCTCGACTCCGTCGGCGTTCGGGCGGCTTCGGGTTTCCTCGGTAAACACGAACGGCTCCGACCTCCACACGAAGAGCTCTCGCTCCTTCTCGGGTGTCTCGATGGTCATCTTGTGCTTCTTGTTCTCCAGGTCGAGGGACATCTTGCCGGACAGGGGGAGCTGTGTGTTCATCATGGCGTTCATTGCGACTCCGGACTGGATAACATGGCAGTCTACACTCATCTTACCAACAAGCTGCAGGGCGATCCTATAGAGAAAGATGAATGAATGAATGGGTCAATGAATAAATGAATGAATACGCGAATTATTGAAATTAATATTTCAGCATTCTCTGAAATTCTACAGACAGAAAACGTAAAATGAAATGAATAAATGCAAATAACATATGTACAGAACAATTGGGTCAGATAGCTGAAGAGGACTGAGCGATTTAGCCCAAAATCCGGTGAGTCCAATTTTTCGAGTTTGAGAACCGTTTAATTCTTCCATAATGTAATTTACCAACTCAGAAGTTTCACCTTACATGCAAAATGTCTCCCTGAAAAACTATTCTTTTACATGTGGCGACACGTCATGAAGACCCTAGGCATACAGCATGTCCAACACGAACACATCATCATCGTCATTATATTTATCCTCTAATCTAGAGCTTAGGCTGTTGTACTCACTCCTGCTGACCCTTGACCTCGCAGTCCACGCCCTTGACCTTCTGGTTGTGTCTGTCCTCCTGGAAGATGCCTGGCTTGACCTTCAGCTTGGTGTTGACGTCAGAGGTCATGAGGAGGGCAGAGTTCATCTCCAAGGTGATGGGCAGACCCAGCTGAGTAGGAATCTGCCTGGAGGCTTCAACCAGCTTGGTGGCCTTGGTCACGTGGGTGTCCATGCCGTGACGTAGCTCCTCCTCCTTGTCGGTGATTGGCCAGCGGCCCTGGTCGATGAGCTGCTGCATGTCGTCCTTGTTGAGCTGGTCGAACCTGATCTCGTTCCCAAACCACTTCATGTACATGTGGCCGCGAGGCTCGCTGTGGCGACGGGTCTCCACCGGCAGCTGGAAAAAAACAACAGAATATTTGCTTTAGTATTGTTAGACTCTGTACTTCTGACTGAACAAAAGAAATACGAGACTTTTGGTTGTACCTTCAGCCTTCTTCTTTTGATTCCGGATTACTGACTCGATTGAACTTGCGGATTGATCCATCAGTTTTGAAACTTAGATTTTGAAGAAGACTGTCAAAACAGTCTTAGAACTTCGTGAGGGATCAAATGCTTCAACAGTTTCCTGATACATCCGCAGATCTTCCAGGCTTAAGTTGTGTCCACACGGCGAAGTCTCCAAAACGCGAATAGATGAACATTGTCGATGTCGCACATCCGTATAGAATTATCAGAAATATAATCCATACCAGAGTAAAAGAAATGTCTATAAGATCTGTTTGTCGGCCACGAATCTTAATTCTTCACCTTCTGCTGGATCTTTTCCATCTCGATGTCGTGGAGGGACTTCCTGCTGTTCCATGAGCCGTCCACATGGTGACGCTGCTGGCTCTTCTTCTTCAGGTAGTCGAAGATGCCCTTCTTCTCGTCCATGTCCTTACCAAGCAGAGAGTCGATCATGGCCTGTAGTCCCTCCACGCGGACCCCGGTCTCGAACACGTCCATGTGGTAGCCCATGGCGTGCAGCCCCAGCTTGGCGCTGGCGAACCGCGGCCAGACGGAACTCTTGTCGGCGACGGTGTTGATGTCCAGGGCGGCGCCCATCTGCATGTCGCCTGGGAATATATGGAAATGTAGAATTTTGTATGTTACTGAAAGGCTGTCTTTCCATATGTCAAATTCTATGTAAAGTTCTTCTGCAGTTCTTGGCAGTACCATCTTGTATAGCATATCCTGTTTTTGTTTTGATTCACGGAACAAACTCATGACTGAATCCTTTATATTGTAACTCTTGGCAGTTACATTCCGCTTCAGAAATTAGGTCCCTAATCACTGGAGGACGCAAGCTTCAATTCCAACCTCCCGTTGAATATTAATCCCCAAAAAATTGATACCTGCAACCCACGTGTTTCCCAAACCGTAAAACACGACAAAAGAATATAATTCATTACTCTATTTACTGATTTGGCTGTGAGCGACCACAGGCGGTAGGCAAAGGTATTGTCGTTGAATAGCTGCTGAAGTTCCGGTCGTGACGAAGTACTCGGCGCGGGGATCACCCGTGCCGAGCTTCCGAGCGAAACCCGAAGCAGTGCCGAAGGCACGAGCGGGGGGTTCGGAGAGCCAAACAGGGTTCGGTGTTCGGCGGAGCCGAACTCTGTCTGAGCGAGCCCCGTAGGGGCGAGATAGCCAGTGTTTCTTTGAGGTAATTAGCAAAGGACGACGGGAGAAACCATCTCCGCTAATGAGGGGGGGGGGGCATTTCCGGAGTGAGCGACGGAAGAAACCGTCTTCGGGAGCATTGGAGCGAAAACATGTACTAGTCAATTGCTATTACAAAGGGCTAGCCCTGGAAACGGTTTAATACACAGAATACAATGAAACATATTTTATATATAAGAGTATAAGAAAGAAGACTCACGGTCCATAGCCTGGAACCTCTGGCTCTGTGAGTATTGGATGCCTTTGTTGAAGGGCTTGGCAAGACGCAGGGCGATCTTACAGTCCCTCTTCATTCTCAGGTCTTTGGGGAGCTCGCTTTCTGACAGTTTCTTAAGACAGGTGTAGACATACTGACCAACCTGTAGAGGAAAGCGTGCACCGGGCAAAGGAGAAAATATATTGCTTGGAGAGAAATAAACAGAAACAATCGAAGAAATTCAATGCTTTGGTTATGCAAGAAAGATGTGCGTTGGTTTTGTAGAATAAATCCGAAGACTTTCTCAACAATCTGTTATCTCATGAGTGGAATGGGGAAGAGAAGAGTAGAGTAGAGTAGAGTAGAGTAGAGTAGGGTAGAGTAGAGTAGAGTAGAGTAGAGTAGAGTAGAGTAGAGTAGAGTAGAGTAGAGTAGAGTAGAGTACAGTACAGTAGAGTACAGTACAGTACAGTAGAGTACGCCAAAAATAGTTACTCAAGCAACTGGGTAAACTTTTCGAAACAGTCAGACGTTTCAGACAGCAATAGTAGAGTATATGCTAATTTTCTATCAAAACAATATCAAATTCGTTTCCAACTAATATATCACAAGCGTTCTGTGATTCGGTTCTGCTGATTCAATGCTAAAAGAACAGTTGACATACCTGGTTACTGGTCTCCCTCTGTGTGGACTGTGCGATCATCTCCAGTACAGACAGCGGGGGGTTAGACGCCATCACCACGTCGAACGCCGCGGTACGTTCCTCAGGATCTCTCTCCGGGTTGTTGAAGACGGGGAACAGGATGTTGAGGATCTTGTGAGGTAATTTCTCCGCCACACGCCACAGCGCCCTGATGGCCTCCACACGGAGTTCCAGGGGGGTGATATCAGAGTCCTTTCCGGTGATGAGCTCCTGAAGACGGTCCACGGTGTCCTCCAGACCGGCGTTACCCATGGCCTTCAGACACATCAGCTTCGCCTCGTCGGACTGAGCGTCTTCCATGCATGTCATCAGTTCCTGTAGTAAAGAATGGGATGATTCAATGGCTATGTCCTTCGTAGCGTTCGTTTGTGTGTGGTGTTGCTTGGTGTGACTTTATAGCTGAATAGCTAAAAAAAAAAGAACCCGCCTTCTTCTTGTCGATTCATCACATCTACACTGACCCGCCAAAGGAATTATAACATATTTGGATCCTCTAGCGGGGTTCGTTGGTGCTGCAGCTGGATTTCGTTTTTTTGTGTGTGTTTGTCTGTGTTCTTTTTGCTGTGAACACGGTCTGGTTACGGTGTATTTCACTTTAACGTGTGACAATGCTCGAATCGGCTACTATGCTCGGTGCAGCCGCGAAACACGGGCTGAAACGCGGGCTACGAATCGAAGGCCGAAACGCGGGCTAGCTTTAGGTTGGTCATTCCACTTGGTCATTCAGATGATAAGTCAAAAACCCTAACCACAAGACTACCTTGCCACCAAAAGAGAGTTGCAAATGCTACTTACTGTTGTATTCATCATCATATCTTGCTGTGGTACTCACCTGTGAGTAGAGTCTCCTCAGCTCCATGACCGTCTCCTTGTTCTCCGGCAGATGTTTCTCCAGCTGCCCTTCCCTCCTCTCAGACAGAAGCCCGTGCACCATGGTGCCGAGGGACAGCCAGGCGGCCTGACGGACCTGACGGCTGGACTGGGCCCGCGGGGACTTCACGATATCCTACAAAGATGGAGTAGGGATGAACTTGTAGGTCCCAAGCCAAGAATAGGTGCAAAGTTATCAATAAGCGAAGCATGATGCTTTTTCAAATAGCTAGTTGTATACAATACAGACTCGCATGTTTAGCCAAGCACACTGGGTTACCCCTCCCCTTCTCGATAAGTGTGTTGGTTAAGTTCAAATGTTTGACGCTTGAGAAGCTAACGCTAACTTTTAGAGGATTGGAAGCATAACAATTTTTGTGGTCAATGTCTCGAAACCTGATTTACGACAAGCCATGTTGTCGAAAGTGAAAAAGAAACAATGTACAGTTTACAATTTTGAAACAAAAAGCATATTCTATTCCTTTGATCGCTACTTCTTTTGCAATGATCTATTTGCTTTTCTTTATTGTTATGATTGCTGTTACGATAAATGTTGCTACTCTTACAGAAATATTGCCTGTTTACCAGCATGTTCTTGACCGACTCCGGACAGGGCTGGATGGACAGGGAGATCCCGGTTAGCATCTGCGCACACTCGTCATCCGTGACCTTGTCGTCCTCCATCAGCTGCTGGATGACCTTGAGCGCCTCCTTCTTCCCCACCAAAGACACGGCGTCCAGGAGGACCTTCCGGGCGTTCTTGTGCCGCCAATCCTGCTGGTGGAAAACAGAAGAAAACTTTATCCTTCTCCCTGCTGCCGAACTCTGTAACCAATAGAGAATGGGGTGCCAAATGGCTACTTCGGTGTGTTAAAGGTTAAGAATCAGCGATGATGGTGGACTTCATAGAACAATAGCAACACGATATCACGATATGTATCGATTGATGATGGTTACCATATTACGACTCATCAATGGCATAAGTATGGGGTGATACATGTACATGTAAGCATATGTAGATTTGAAACGTCATTTACAAGCAACGAAGGGCATATGTTGGATACCCTTCGGATGTACGATTAAGTTTCAAATGTCTGTTCAAGAATAGGCCTCAGCTATTTCACGATGTGCTTACCCGTGCAGTCATACAGTTACTTGTATTTATATGACTTTAACAAATGGAGGCGGCAGGAGACAATCATATCTAAGATCTAAAACACAAGTGCTACTTCTTTCTAGTTCTATTCCGTCCAGATCTGTGCATGCTTTCCTTTAAGAACCACGGAGATAGCTCACCGTGTGTTTTTCAGGAGAGGTGATCTCCTCCTTGATGATGGTCTCCAGCTGGTCCTGATGCAGATTCCGCAGCTCCTCCACCAGCTCCATGAACTTCCGGGTCGACTCACCGGAAATACCGTCATTCAGGTCAACAGCGATGTCCTGGCACAGGGCTTGGATCTGAACAGCAAACATTTAAAAAAATCATTCCGGTTTTTAGTTACAATTCTTGACAAATGTTGTCCGGAAAACAAAATCGATGATTCCGAACCTCAATCCAGACTTCATCCAAAAACATCATCCATCTAGATCCATCTATATTGTTTCGAGTTGTAATGTTTACAAGGAAACTCACTGAATACTCACGAGATAACAAAGTAAAGACTTATTTCTTAGTTGACTCTTCGGTGACCGTCTGTCACCTTTCTCATTGCAATACCGACTGGTTCTACTTCCGCACTTCGCATAAGGGTAAAAAATCTTAAAATCTGTCACTTAACTTCAAGGTATCTCCAATAGATAAGTATCAACTCAGAGTGAAAAAACTAGTTTACATCCTTGAATGCTAAACAAGATGTAGATCTTCCGTCATTACCTTTTCTGTCCTCATCTGCGTGACGTCATGTTTCTGTGCGTCGCTCATGCGCATGTAGCGATCCCAGGTCAGGTCACGGTTCTGCTCCCGGGGGTCGAACACGAACATCAGGCCGCCCTTCCGCTCAGACGGCTCGGGCTCAGGCAACTGCTCCGTCCAGTCCGCAGACTCCAGCAGCTTCAGGGACTGCCTGGGATGTACGGGGAAAAATAAACATGGAAGATCGTCTAAATCAACTTGCCGAGGCCGATATGCTAGTTTCTACCAGACTAAACTACACAGGCTATAGGGAGAATATTTGCCAGTTGGGTTGAACAAATAGTTGAACGTATACCAGGCAATAAATTCTTTAGTTTTGTTCTTTCCTGTCTTCTTCTTCTTCCAGTTTGGAAGCCTTTTATCGGGGCTCGATATACATTTCCAGCTTTCTTATTACACATGGCAAAAAAATACATGCATCAAAACATTTTGAATGCTCAACACAAACCTTTCAGCATTCTTTTTTTTTTTTGCAAACGAAAATAAAGTTGATGGGCGCGCGGATGACATACAATCAAGTCAGTGTGGCCTAAACAGTAAATATCAATCAGATACATATGAAAATCATGATAAATGATTTATGATAAAACTCTTAGCTTACTTGGCAAATGTGATGACGTCACCGCCCTTGTCGGAATACGGCTGGAACACGTGCTGACCACGTGACTCGACAGACTTGACCATGAACTTGTCGTGGCTGTTCTTGTCCATCATGACGAAAGCGCGGGTCTGGACGGACGACTCCAGAAGTTCCTTCGGCTTGTCTCCCTAAAGTAGAGAAATAAATATTGCAGAAACTTTTGTTATGTTCTAAAGAGGACTTTGCTTTAATTTTACTTTCATTTATGTTTATTTATTTCATCTATATTCCAACAAACGATGCTGTTTAATATGAATTAACGAAGGACTGCTGATTTCACAAGTCCTTGGGACAAAAATTTGCTAACTGTTAAGTCGTAAACAAATCCATTGAATAAAAAATCTTTTAACTTGTTTTAACAAGAAGAAAGGTTGTAATTCTACGGAGTAAAGGATGTTTGTACTAATACGAGGACTAGCTGTTAACTTAGACGGGGGAAAACTCGAACAAGCCGCTATGGCCTCTTTTCTACCTCCAGCGCGCTCGGCTTTTTCTGTTATCTATGTTTCGCAGATTGCTTTAATTTACTAAGTGCAAATGAATTTTTTTAAAATGTGAAAATACAAAAAGAATTATTTCAACCGTCTTGTAACACTGAAAGCCATTAAGAAGTTGAAACTTTGGTGCCTTTGAAAATCACAAAATCACATTTAAAGTCTTACCTGTTCATGAGGCATGAATCCAGACTGGATGGCCTGCGCATGCTCACTCCTCTCCTCACAGTTCCTGTAGTCCTTAGTCTTGATGATCTCCCGGATGTTCTTCTGCACTTGATTGTCCCGGATGTTGTACAGGGTTTCGCACCGTCCTGTGACGTCATCCTCCATGACGCGGTAGATCCTCTCGTTGGCGAACTTGTTGTAGGAGGTGTTGGGTGTGACGTCATCATCGCGGTCCAACAGCTCAGACTTCCGGGGATCCATTGTTAGCTGAAACAAATAACAGGATTTAATCGTTTTGGATGAATTTCTTCGTCCGCCAACCATCCACCTTTACAACGAATAAACTTGTTAGGTTCTTAGTAATATCCAAATAATGACAACACGTTCTTGTGTATCATATCTCTATCATTATCTGTACATTTAATTAAATTGAAAATTAAGAGAAGGGAGGGTGAAAATATAGCTGTGCATTTCCTAAAAGTATATTTTACCAGTTTGTTTTTACCTGTTTAAAGAGGTGCCAAGATATTTGATGTTCGTTGAACTTGAAGTTGAAAATGACATGCCCCTGTGTCAATAGTTAAGTTACTAGTAAACCGCTAACAGGGACGGAGGGCGCTATAAACTTCCTGGCACTTTTGATCAACTACTGACGTCACGCGTGCTACATGTATATGTATATATGTAAAGATAGCTGGTGAAGAAATTTGTGAAGACTTCATTGCTGTGTTCGGAACACAGTTTGATTCTTTACTCAAAGTCGTTTTTGTTAAGACGCTCACCTTAATGAGATGAAGAATGCCTCTCTTGAAGTTGACCGACCATTGCGGCTCGTCCTTCCTGGCTTCAATATCCTTAACGTCCCCTTCCTCATAGCGGAACCTGATGACCTTCTCAAGGTGCTTACGGAACTCCCGCATGTCTTGCTCGGGGACTTCTTGGCTGAAGCTCTTCTCGGAATTCTTGTCCGACTTCCAAGGCGTCTCCTCGCTGTCTGTGTCTTGAATCTCCTCAGAAGACCTCTTGTTCTGCCACCTTGAATGAATGAATGGATATGAATAAATGGTTTATTGTACAAAGAAATTAAAGTATTTCTCCTGTCGGCTGAATGACACGCATCTTTCAATCAATTCGTCAAATCAGTCAATATCACAGACATGAATCTAAAAATCCTGACTGATAGAAATACGATTGACCAAAATACTAAGTTCTGTAAAATCTACTTTAGACGTAATTTAGAGTCAAAGAGTAATCAGGAAAGTCTTATCATAAAGTTAACCATTCTTTATCACCCGTGCTAAAGATTTTGAACAATCAAACAAATAACGTAGATGAATACCATTTCATCCACCAGTCTTTCGCCATGTCCAGGTGGTCCTGCTTGAAGGCATCTTTGTACATCTGGTCGGGCACGACTTCCTCAGAAGACGTCTTCATCATCTGCATCTTCTTCTCCTCAGGTGAGTTGAGTTCCCCCAGGAGTGTCTTGAGTGAGATCTTCTCTAGGCGCATGAGAACCTGTTCACATTGGAACATCAAACAGACGAACGTTTAAAGAGGGTATTACGAAATGGACAAAAATACACAGTTGATGTATGTTACCAATGGATATCCTAACTAGATAAACAGATAAACAAAGAAACGCACGTCTTGATCGGTGTGGAACTGCAGCCTGACGTCTGCTTGGATCTTCATGCCGGAGAAGCGGTCGGATGTCTGCGGGATGCCGGACTTGATGTCACCCTCATATCGGTACACATAGTCCTTGCCCTGGTCGTAAACTAAAAGGCGAGAGGTATCAGAAATTCAAACCATGCCATTATGATAAGGGAAGTTTACTTGTAAGTTTATGCCTGAAGGCTAATTACGGATACGTATACTCGGGAAACATGCATCTGAAAAGAACAGTGATAATTCGAACAGGAGACTAATTCAAATACTAGTGTTGACTCTGTCTAGATAAGTTGGTTTTGGATTCGTTTCTGAAAGCAAAGGAAGACGAAAAGCCCCACTTTTTCCATACTTTCTGATACAATAGCTTTCCCGTTCGTTATTGGTTAAGCGCAGCTTTCATGCTGATGTTCTAAAGCTATTATCAAATTACTTCAAAGGCTTACCTATTAAGTTTCTACCACAAGTTCCTCAATGTTCGATATACAAAACATTTCCAAAGTGCGCAGGCCATGCAATCTCTAGAATGGCACTTTGGTTGGCATAAGTTCGGATGCACATTGGTCCATATCAAGTAGCACCGAAAAACACTACTTGGCAACCGACGTTATAACTTTAACTGAATTTGCTGGGCCCATGGAGATATGTGTTATCACATACGTCGCGTGCACATCTCTCTTACAGAGCAATCGTGAAGACATCCGATACGACATGGAGCGGGGCCAACATTCGGCTCATCATGTTTTGATCACCAGGGTATATTGAGAGGCCACACCGGATGCTTCATTGTTTGGCGTTACCCTTCAGACAGAGGTTGAATGGGAAGATCGTGACATCTTCCTCATGCGTACCGTTTCCTCAGTGACAACGGGTCCAATCAACGGCAGTCAGAAAACGGGGCATGTGAGAGAAAGGTCACAACACTCCCGATCCACATCTGCTTGGAGAGTTTTGGCATCTAATACTTGATATTTGCGGCAGTAAGTATGAATGGAATGACATGCTGTCACGTTCCAAATGTTTACCAGATCACTAGCTGATAGACGGCAATGTTTTCGCGTGGACGCCTTAACCGTCGTAGCCTGGTATCCAATTGTGTGAGGACGAAACAGACTCGGCAGCCTTAATAGGTTTGCCGTTTGGATACCAGGTTAAAGTAGCCTGGAGTCCAGCCTATTAAGCTTCCGTCCGCTACGGCCGGCAGCGGAGCTTGGGTAGCGCAGCGGAGCTAGGGTAGCGGCCGGAAGCTAAATAGGATGGATTCCAGGCTAAGGTTAACGTGCCTGTATATATCATAGACATGGCAATCCATGAAACGAAGAGTTATCAATTTATGCATTGAATATGTGATGTATTTCAGTTTCCATTTGAGTTGATCATGAATTCGAGTATTTTTCGGCATCTGTTTATGAAGTGTTACACACTCAAGACACTAGAAGTGCCTGGCTCTAACAGTACTGCACGCATGGTTATATTGAAGCGCCCCCATCATGTTGATATTGCATCTTCAAATGGTAACCGATTGACTAACGTATTTCTCGGACTATCGTCACTGTATGTCATTCGTGCAGTTATCTACAGAATAAACAGTGACAAACAAAATAAGTTCCTCTTACCGGGGACCGGTCGGTCTTGCCTTATGTTCGCCTCTGTGTGGAGAAAGGAAATAGATCGTTGACCGCATTTGTATATAGAAAGTTGTCCAAAAAAAAGTTCTATTCAGCCGTAGTTAGCAAATGCACATCAAGAATGAACCGGATCCTTACATCTCCTTGGAGACAAGCTTCAAATTTGATGTATCACCGAGTGATGTAGTACGTTATGTAGCAATGAAATGAAATAGAATTACAAACAAAGATTGCAAAGAAGTGAATGGTACTTACGGGCCAGGCATAAGCCCAGTAATAAAAGGAGAACCCTGTTCATCGTGTTGCTTCCAGTTGAAGCAGCTTGTGGTTTGGGAGAGATTCGGGCCCGTATTTATACCACCCGGCTGGCGTAAACAAGCACATCCAGGAATTGCGTGTTGTTGACCACGGCAATGAAAAACATGGAATTTGCCTCTTAGTCGTGTTAGTTTTGGCCGGGAGGCGAAGGACAGAGGCGGATTCTTGCTGACGCAGCATTGCCGGTTTGGACTTCAGTAGCGATTCAGCGCGATGTTTTTGCCAACTCGAACGAAAAGTTTCCCGAAAACCGCTGTGAATGTTTTTTTTTGCGAGTGTCCGATTTCGCTGAGTCCACTAGTAGGTGTAAACATGCTTTATTAGTCGCTTTGCTGATGAAATCAAGAGTTATTTTTATTAATAATCCTTGTTTGATCTTGTTTTCCTTGACCGTATCTGATGAGGAAATGCCAGCGCATGTCAGTTGACCCTTTTCACCATCAGCGATTGCTTCAGTAATCAAAGAAAGCCGAACATGGCCCCGTTCTTCCCCAAACCATGGTTGGGAGTTGTTCGGGAGCTACGCCGGCTGGTTTTGAAATTTTCAAGACATTCGGCTGTACGTGGACGGGAGGTCTGGAATGGGTTTGCCGGTGGTTGGTAGTAAGTCAGTAGTGGCTGGTGTGTGTCTGGGAGTCAAATTCGCTTCTCAATCAAAAACTAGTCAGACTGCTCCCGACCTACCACTAGCCTTGGTTGGCTGGTAGGTCGGGAGCTATGTTCGGCTATGTCTAACCAGGGCTTTACGAACGTTCAACAAAGAAGGAACTTTTCAACTGCGTTTGTAGTTTTTGCTGCCTAATTAGAAAATGAAGATGTTAACGCTTGAACTAGGCGTTTTTGGAAATATCTGAAATATTGCAAAACTATCTTGTCTATCTATGTGTAAACGCACAAACCAGACAAACTTCATTTGACTGTATCTATCGTACAATCATCCCTTATTTTCGTTTTTTGGAGCAACCCTTATGACGTGTATATTAGCAAATTTTCAAGGGTGCACAGAAATACTGAAGAACTGAAAAATAATGAGCATGAATAAACATAAAGAGCCATAATACTAAAATTCATGTCTTTTATTTCATATTCTGTTTATTTGCTTTAATTGTTTGTAAAGACACTGGGAAGGTAAATATGCTGGCAAATTCTTTAAGCCTAATAATATCTTTTAACAATCATAAAACGACACAAGGTGAATAAAACTTGGTTAAATTTAAGTGTTGAGTTGTGATAGAAATCCAAATGTTTTCAAAATCATTGACAGAAGTACATGTGCCATGGAAATACACTACTGGACTGAGCTAGCCAGATCTTGGCATTGGACCTGAGAATGATGGCCACTCTAACTCAATTGGTCGTTTCTTGTACGTGCTCACACAAAAAAATGTACATGACTTCTATCTTCAGTTTCAACTTTTTTCTTGGTTCTTTTTCACAATATTGTTCCTTGCACAGTATTTACATATGCACCTCTGAGATGGTAAGTAACAGAAGTAACTAACTCAAGCTACCATTTTTAACGTTGAGTACATTTATTAATAAATATATATCAGTAATGATAAATCCTGTTTTATTATGTTTGGACAAATCCTCAACAAGTCTTCTCTAACAGAACCTGTCTTCTGTAGCCTGGTTGCCATCCACGACTTTACCAGAAAAGCAACTACAGTATTCAAATTGTTATGGCCCAAACCTATTTTTCTCATTTGCAGCTCATGTACTGTAACACCTTAAAACAGATCCTCCAGACTAGTCAGGATTGAATTTCCTACAAATCTTTCAAGCAACTGGTCCTCAGATATCCTAAAGAGTTCAACCATTGTGTTGGAAAATACTTAAATATCTAATCAAGTTGTACTAATAAGCCTAGCTTATTTCTTTGATTGATTGGCAGCTTTGTTGGATTCATGTAACACTTTGAACAGATCCTCCAAACTGGTCTCTACACACTGCAGGAAGTCCCGTACGCTGTGCGACGCGGGGTAACTGGTGACGTTGTACCCGAGCTCCCTGTCCCGGATCGCGTAGCCAATCCCAAAACCGTCTGGCACGACGGGCGCAAACCCGCCGAGGTTGACGGCGTGGCTGCTGAGCGTGCTGGTAGAGAGGATGATGTGGTTGATGGCGGCGTACGCGGGGTCACGGAAAAGGGCGGGAGACGTGCCGTTCTTCTCGGCCAGGGTGCGGAGGGCGAATAGGTGTCGGTCCCAGCCCTGACCTGTGGTAGGAGGAGAGGCAATGATAGTTTTATTCTGAAGTTTTGAAGAGATTTCAAAACTTGAAATCCGCCATTAACAATTAAAGTCAAATGCCTCCATAGCTAACTATCTGTCTTAAATCTTTTTCACTATTTGTACAATATTATTGTAGGTAACTATAAAAAGTCTCTGAACGTAGATGCATCACCAAAGCTTTGAAATTCATTTGATGCTATGAAAACACAGAAAACATCATTTTTGTATTTATGACATTTTGCATATTCAGCCAAACACCTCCAGTCATATTAGCCACACTAAGACAATGCCATCCAATTTTACATACACATGTGCCATTAGTCACCATTTTTTTCTCAGTCCCCTAAGTTTGTTGTTTGACAGGACCATTTTTTACCAAATTTGAATGTTACGTTATAGTATAACAGTTATGCCGTCATTATGCTAAACTATGTTGCAAGTCAGTATTGCATTATTTTTTGCATCTTACCCATAGCAGCATTTCTAGTGAGGCTGTTGTGTTTATCGGAGCAGGCCTGGATAAGCTGCCGCAGGTCCGTCGCGTTGGCCGAGTCCACCTTGTCAAACGCCAGCGAACACTGCCTGGTCTCTGCTGTGCAGGAGCGGACTGTCTCCGTGCGCCCGTGTTTGAACGCGGCGGTGCTGCATGACTCGTAGGTTCCCGCGCTCTTACCCGTCAGACGATGGTAACCCATCTGAAACAGAGGATACTCCATGTTATGTCATGCCTGGGCTGGGATAACGTCCAATACAAGTGTTCCACACCAGGTGATATTTTGGGTTATCACACAGGCTTCTACTTGTATCAAATGGGTTTCCATAGAATGATTAAAACGCACTGTGTGCGTCGAGTGCAAAGCTGTTGAAAATCCAAATACCAGATTCAGACATTGGAATCCTGTTGTTACATTTTTGTTTGTTTGAAGACACCACTTCTGGCACATTTTGCATTGAAATGTGTGCATTCATGGGTGGGTATGACATAAACAAAATACAACACAGTGTATTCCGTAGACATCCAGGTAATAAGATACACAAGAAAACGGTTACTCAAGCAACTGGATAGATTTTGGGAACTGTCTGACGTTTCAGGTAGCATCCACTGCCTTTCCTAGAGTCACTGATGAAAGACAGTGGATGCTACCTGCAACCAGTCACTGATGAAAGGTAGCGGATGCTTCCTGAAATGTCAGACAGTTTTCAAAATCTATCCAGTGGCTTGAGTAATTGTTTTCTTGCGCAATATTTCCCAAAGTTCCTTCCCACCTGTATGGCCAGCTGCATGAGTGAGTCAGGGCTGATTTTGAACTTCTTCAGGTCGTTCTTGCCATATTTGGTGTACTGCAGAGCGGCCAGGTCTAACGGGGTCACCAGGGAGAAGAAGTTCTCCTTCGCTGTCTGGATGCCTTTTTCAAGGACTCCGTCCAGTTTGAACTCCAACTGTAAATGGTAAACAAAGAAGCAAACAAAGTTTAACAAAAGGGCAGCAGATTTCCAATTTTCAAAACCACTCTCACTCACTCACTCACTCACTCACTCACTCACTCACTCACTCACTCACTCACTCACTCACTCACTCTCACTCACTCACTCACTCACTCACTCACTCACTCACTCACACAACCACCCACCCACTCACTCACTAGCTGCAAGCATTGATTCAAGCTATCTTGTGCGTTCCAATCTATAATAGCTCTAGAAAATTCAGTCAGTCAGTCAGTCAGTGTCCTGAGTCAATCAATCAATCAATTAATCTGTCAATCAATCAATCAATAATTATGCTTCCTAACCACTCAGTCAATAGCTCTTCACATGTAGGTAAGCTGGATTAAAATACACAATGTATTGTAGACTGTTGTAGCTAAACTGTCATCCATTAAGTTACAGAAATAGAAACAAACAAACAAAAAACAACCTTCCTGACGTGTTGTGACGCATCGATGTCTGCAGGTTTACAGGATGGTGAAACGTTGGGAGAAATCGACATGTCGTCAAAGACCTCATTAAAGTAGCGCAGGACAGCGACACCATCGCCCCACGCATGTTCGAAATTAACCGCCGCTTTACCGTTCTTGTCTACAATCAGAGAGAAGCTCTTGTCGTACCACCTACCAGGGGAGAAGAGTGTAAATAGATAAACAAACAAGTGCAGAGAAATAAACTTTAGAATGTATCTGCCATCAAAACTCAACATCCATTGTGCAAGCACATCTAGTTCTTGCACAACAGGGAAAAACAGAAATCTTTTGTCAGTGACTCAGTTTTGTCAGTCATTGTTGAAGTGATCTTGAACCAATAAAGCTCAAATGAATTCAATGAATGGATGAGCTTATCTTCCATTGGTCTGTCAGAGAAGACAGACGCTACATGAACAGTATATACAGGATCATACAGGGAAATTTTCCTAGGTCGTTTTGACAATTACAATGAACAGTGGACCATGACTCGACGTCCTAAGAACTGTGACCCTTCGGGGTAGCGAGCATGTCAGTTGATGAACACTGTCAAGATTCAAACTCCCCACTTCTTGGTCCAGAGGTGGGGTCACTTACCACTGGACAGTACATGCTAAACTTTGTGAGATGGTCCGTACCTGTTGGCTCCGTCCCCGTGCAGCATGAGTCTGGTCTGACTGTCCACATCGTCTGCCGTCGAGTCGTCCAGACACAGACAGAACATGGCGCTGTCCACCGCCTTCAGCGCCGCTCTGTTCCCACAATCCTCTAGTTTCTGTCGCAGACTCGCCCATGTGTCCCTATTTTCACAAACAGTACCAGAAATCAAAGATCACATACCTCCAGTAAATAATTTTGAGTTTCTGCAAATTTCTTAATGCCATATCTCATGGCAGCAAAAGCTAACAAACCAACAGATGTACCAAGATCTAGAAAGTCCAACAGCGCAGAATGAAACTAGCTGTCACTGTATCAGACACTCCGAAATATCTGCATCCCATTTTGTACTCTGGGAGCATACACTGTAGGTGTAAACACACATTGTCAAACACGACGAAAAACAATACCACCATCGGTGATTCTGCTTTCCAGAGTGCCGAACTGCCTGTGTTAAGAACAGTACAATTAGCGTTCTGTGTTCAGTTTCAGAATGGTGACGTATCCAGTTAAATGTGTCTGACTAGTCCTAATGTCACTGTGACAATGATCTTATCTTTAATAACAATCTTATAAAACTTAAAGTGGAATATCTTTAATTCACGTGACTTAAATGGTCTTAATGGCAATTCTAAACATGGCTTTGTCATTACTTGTCGTAAAAAAACAACAATTCAGCATTTTTCCAGAGACCAGTACTTTGTTCCTTACCTGTTTTCTGCAGTGAGATAGCCGAGAGGGTGGGAGGGGGGCGAGGACTGGTCCGACAGGATGTGACTCAGGTACGCGTGAAGCTCAGCCGCTGGCTTTATGTTACCTGAAACAGAATGGTTGTCTTTAGTTTTTCTGTCTTGCATAAACTGTGAAACGCACAAGGCGAGTAGTACAGTCTCCCGGCTCCCGGCAATCGAACCCGGGAAGCCAGCGAACAAACCCAACGCACTTACCACAAAGCTAAAAGGTCCGGACCAGTTAGACTGGTTAGTAAGTGGCACTTGAACCACACTGTTACAACTGGATAGTGGGTGTATGAGTGAGTGGAAGCATTGTAGCTAAACCAAATTAGAAAGAAATATAGAGAAAAATATCATAACATGAGGATCCATCCACAGCTTCTCCAATTATGCTGTCCAGACACAAACACACATACATACAAATTTCCGCTGCAGTACTGTAGGAAGCCGCTAGGAAGCCCATTCTTGAACTTGACCTTCGTCTCCCCGACACCTCCCACCTACCAAACATCATGAACATCCATCCACAGCTTCATGAGTTACACTGTTTACATCAAACACACAGCCACTCCACCATGGCAAAACCGAAAACATAACCTTCTCGTGAAGGTCAAAATATTTTACCATCAGCGTCCATCACGTCGAACACGTACATGTGCCCGTTGCGTATGACCAGTAGGTGGTTTGCGGTGTCGTCCACCACGATCTCGTCCCTTCCCGTGCGCGGGATCCGCGTGGAGTTGAAGAGGTTCTTGTACTGACTCATGTCCAGGGGGTAGCCGTTAGCCAGGTAAGCACCGTACCAGGACAGGGAACTGGGGACAAATCTGCAGGAGGGAATGAATGAAGGAGTGAGTAAAGGAATGAAAAAGCAAAACACCAGAACAGGGAATTGGAGACGTACCTGCAGGAGGGAATGAGAGAGTGAATAAAGGAATGAAAAAGCAAAATACCATGACAGGGAACTGGGAACATACCTGTGGAGGGAAGGAGGGAAGAAATGAGAGTGAATAAAGGAATGAAAAAGCAAAATACCATGACAGAGACCTGGGAACATACCTGTGGTAAATGAATGAGTGAATGAATGAATGAGCAAATAAAAGGGAATGAATGAGCAAATGAAACAGTGAATGATGGAGTGAGTGAGTGAGTGAGTGAGTGAGTGAGTGAGTGAGTGAGTGAGTGAGTGAGTGAGTGAGTGAGTGAGTGAGTGGATGAATAAACAACCACCGTGCCAGGAAAGTAAACTATGCAAACTGAAAGATAAACAAAAGAAGCTTGTCTTACCGAATAATCCTCTCAAACCACTTGGACTTGCTCCTCTCCCCCAGGTGGAAAATCTCTGGTTTCAACAGCTCTGCCCTCAGGCACTTCAGAAAGCGTGCAGAGGACACCACAAAGTTGGTGGCCCTCACCAGCTGTCAATCAAAGGGGAGAGCCAATCAAACATCAACAGGTGATACAAAAACTGCAAAAAATGTCTAATAACTAATTTGTGGTCGAGCAAACTTAAATTCATTAGCGGAAGGGAGATCCCTTCTGAAGTCAACGTTATGCCACATACACTTATTTATTGCTTCGGCTTTCAAACATGTAAAAGTAGAAATTCAGCAAAAGGACAAGATGAAAACAGAAGGTTGGGACTAATACTTGATTCTGTCTACACGGTACATTCACTACCTAAAACTGTGTGAGCCAACATACATACTTGTTATGTTTCAATTTTACAATATTTTTTTAAAACCTTGTGCTGAGAACCTAAATTCAAGTGATGTTGCCTTATCCAGCCTTAAACTAATAAAAGTTCTCATATTGTGTCAGTTGGTCCCCACTCTCAGTAAGTCAAGCTTGTCTCAATCATGATATTTCTGACTTAGAGAGAAGAGACACTGTTCTAGTTCTACTCATGTAACCTGTTACCTTCATGTGGCCTTCTGACATTTTATATGATGACCAGTGAGTAAGAGAGGAAGAAGAGACTTCTATGATTACCTGGTCAGTGTATCCAGCCTTTGGGTCGTCCACAAACGACATGAAGGGGTTATAGTTCAGCACGACAGACACCCGACTCTTCAGGTACATGTCGAACCATGGGCCTGGGCATGGGGAGGGGAAACTTGTATAAATGAATGACAGGTTTATTTGAAATTCACAAGAAAATTACATTTAAAACTATACTCTAGCAGCCACAGACGGGCTGAACTGATGACTGATCAATGACAGATGGTATCAAAATCCCTGGTGTACACTGATTGTTCGTTATTCATATTTCATTCTAAAAGTCAGAGAAATGAGAAAATTTGTGTTGGTACTGTAAATGCAGCAATGTTCTCTGTGGTCTTTTGTTCGCTGTTTTTGCAGTAAGCTCTTCGCCGCAAACTGCCCTTCTGCCCCCTTGTCTACTATTGTCTCAAACGCGAACTGAAAACCACCGCGAACACTCCATTTTCTCCCTACCGCGAAATTAAAACCAATCAAACTTAAATGCATTTACAGTATGTCCTGATATAAAAGGATGTCATTGGAAGAGTTCTATGTACATGTGTACCTACCTGAGATGTAACTTGTGTGTTTATTCTGGGCATTCATGGCAACAAGTTCCTTATGTAGTTCTGTGGACAGGAAAAAAGGTTGTAAGTCTCTAATCTTACATACTAACATCCATTTTACACAGTAAATAATGATATAATCTACCTTATAATGTTCAATGAGGTGACTCGAGCATGGTTTAGCAACCCATCCCTGTGAAAATCTACCCTGCTAATTAAACAGCACTAGGAAACATGCTATCCTATGTGCCAGTAGGCACTACAAGGGTCTGAACGAACACGACTAAAGAAAGATGCGAAAGCATCTTACAGGTCATCTATGAAGGTTAGACATTCAGGCAATACGCAAGCAAGATCAATATTTTTGTTGAACAGTAGGTTTCTAACCATGAACTATGAATTAATATGCAAATAAAGAGAAGACAATTTTAGATAGTCCAATAGGGAAACGAATCTTAAAACAGTCTTCTCTTTATTTGCATATTAAATCATAGTTCGTGGTTAAAAACCTGCTGTTCGACATGTCTTGCTTAAAGTCACTGATGAAAAGTAGTGGATGCTACTTGAAACGTCTGACTGTTTCCCAAATCATATCCAGTTGCTTGAGTAACTGTTATTTGGTGCATCTTACAGGCAGGTCCTATTACCTGCTCCTTCCTTTGCCTCAAACTCCTTGGTGATCCTGGCGGTCTCCGCGTACTGTTGACCGTCCAGAAGTGGTCCCTGGGAGGCGAGGTACCGGCTGCACGTGTCCGACAGTTTGGGAACCGGGAGGCGCGGCATGCTGGGCTGGAAATGGTAGCTGGGCACGATACTCTCCTGAAGATACTCCCGTGATCGACTGTTCCAAGAAAAATGTTACCAAAGTTATATCTTAAATCATGGTTTGTGTTGACGCATGTATTATTGGTTGATTTCCTTTTGTTTTGACTCAACTTTTGTTGTTGGTTTGTTTCAGAATAATAAAGAATGGACACAGTTTTGCAATTTTTGGAGTAAATTCTGGACTTTAACTACTCAATCAACAGCGTAACTTAAAAGTAATTTGTAAAGTCATGTACTAGGGCTAAATGTTGATGATAAGAAAGCATCTTAAAGGACTATAGAAATGTCTCAGCAAAATGCTCTCCTGTAGATACTTCTACGACCAAATGTTCCAAGAAAAGTTTTTGCAAAGTTATAATTTTGGGCAGTGTTTTGCCTTTTGAAATGCTTCCATCGTAAATTTTGTATCCACCATATATAGCTTAACTTGAAAGAAATTGTTCTAGGGCTGATTGTTGATAGCCCTACAATGAACTGTTCCAAAAAAGATGACATTTAATATTCATTTTATCAAAGTACATGCATTGTGATGTAATGCAATTTGGGCAAAGTTTTGTAGTCTTGGCATGCCTTTTATAGTTATTATAATATGTAGGCCCCAAAGAATAACTATATTGCAAAGTTCTAGTTTTAAATCCAGGGGGAAAAATGCTTGAAAGGCATCATAATATAATTGTTTTTTGGCTAGGATTTCTCACATACCTGCTCTTGAAGCGCCCCTGGACTGATGTGCATGGTACTGCAGCAAGGATCTGAAATGATACAGGGAGAACAACTTTTAACTGACAGTCACCATCATAGAAAACAAACATTGTTTTTAAAAAAAGAAGCAATAGTACAACTATTAAATCCGTTATTATTTTGTAGCTTCCTGTAACCAACCATACAAAGGAGATCAAAAGGCTGGGAGTTCGAATCCCAGCCTGTTATTGCTAACTGTTTACACACTTTTGACCACCTGATATATACTCCTATAAATATTCTTTTAACTCTATATGTTAGGAACATCTATTATAGTTGCTTAAGGGGAGGTCAATTCTATACTTCATAGTCCTTATTCCAAAAATGACTGGCCATTCAAACATTGAATGGCAAATAACTAGTATGCTTTTGCAAGTTTGAATAAACATTAAGTGAGTTGTGTTGGAGCATTCCAGGTGTACAGATGTGGTCTGTTGTCTCTCTATTCTCTACCTAATCAAAGACTTGACTCTACTAGTTATCTACTCTACTCTACTCTACTCTACACTATGTATTTTAAATGTAGAGGACCTTGTACTGCATTAGAGCAACTTTGACTATTCGGATCCCTGCCCTTTACTCTGTGTACATGTGGTATTTTCCCCCACAGCTAGTCACTACATAAACAGTTGTCCTTTGGAAGACAAACTAACTGTTGTTTTCGTTGCTGTTGTTGTTTCTGCTATGACCAACTTCCCACGCCCAAATAACTTCAGACATGTGATAGTTTTGGTTGGTTCAATGGTGGTGGCTATACAGCGAGGTGCCACGCAGTTAGCTTTTAGATCAGAAAGAATGGTACTAATCCCTCAAAAGCACAACCTATATTGTTCATGTAGATATGACAGATAATGTTAATTCCACTGGAATGATTCTGTTGTTGTTGCATATCTCCATGAGAGGGGGAAATGGGAGGGGGGCGTTTCAAAGAAGTGGTCATATCGGTAAATTCTAACAATACAAAAATCTCACTTCTACGTTTTCGTATCTAAAATGTTGCTTTACCTGTCCCTTGCGTATCTGACGCCCCGCGAGTCCGTACAGGCGGCGGTACGCCGGTATCAGCCCGGGCTGATACGCCGGTATCTTCTGAAGGGCAGCCATGATGGAGAACAGTAGGTCAAAGGTCAACCCGCTAACAACAGTACAGGGACAGACCATTAACTAATACAAGGGGTGTAGTGTACTTCTTTACCATCTGACGTTATACTAGTTAAAACCTTTATTAGCACACCTTTAAAAGTATAGAGAGAGAGTTTAAAACGGGTAAATTAAAACAGCAATTGTTAAGTCATGAGTAATGTTTCAACCAATGCGGCTGGAAAAATTTCAAGGTCATATTGAAAAAGTTGAACCCATATGCCATTCAACAAGTTTATCTTGGTCCTCTCGTTCAATGATCTTCAATGAGTACAACTTCTGTGATAAGATTCAAATTGTAGTATATTATATTAATTTCTATCTGAAATGCCTCGAAATACTGTGGTAGCTGAGTTTTGTAGATCAAACCATGACGACATGACCCTGTTTCTACCACACCCTTTGTTAGAACATAATGGTTCGTCCCGAGTCAGAAACCTAAAATGGCGGCGACTGTGCGAACTGTTCTGTCCCGAGTTCTGCCCCAAAGTGGCGCTCTAGCCGCTAACCTGACGGCCGGAGCGTCCAGCCGGCTCCCCGCGGCTACATCCACACTTCTGCACAGGTTTGGGCCGTTTTTGTTGAGTTTCGTCCAGTCTTTGAGTTGATTTTTGGTAAAAAGTGAGGCAGGTGTTATATATGGGGAGGGGGGCATTGCGTAAGATGCAAAACAAATCCTTTTAGTTTTGACTTTAAATCTGATTTTCAGGATGACCGTCGTGTGCAAATATCAGACAAGGGAACGATAAAATTATTTCATGAACCAAAGCAAGAAAGGATGGTATCCTATCAAACTCTTGCTGGACCAGTTCATAAAAAAAATAGACATAATTATAGAGGTCAAAAAAATTATGTGGGACGGAACCAAGGACATTTCAAAACACAGTTAGGCATTTCGAGGTATTTAGAATAATTATCTCCATGAAAAATGGAGATATTGTTTTGGGTGTGTCTGTGTGTGTGTTTGTCTGTCTGTTTGTCTGTTTGTGTTTCCGCACTACTGTAGGCAGCATAACTCAGGAACCTCTCGATGGATTACGATGATATTTGGTATGTGGGCAGGTGTTGTGAAGCCGAAGTTAAAGGTCGATTTTGGGCCCCCTGGTATGTGACCTTGGTACTGCAGCAGAACTTCAATTTTTGTATCTTTTGACCTGGACGTGCTGTGGTCTTGATTTTTTGGCGGCAGATAGCTTGTGGTGTAATGAAGACGTGGTGTGGGTTTGGGTCCCCTAGCAGCTTGCTCTGGAACTGCAGGGGCGTTATCGTGAAAATACTCTAAGGAGAATAACTGAACAAAGGAACGATGGATTTCCATGATATTTAGTATACAGGTAGCTTAGACAGAGATGTACTCAATGAAGTTCAAATTATGTTAATTAGGACTTAATTTGCATAGCTAATGAGGAAAATCTATATTTGCAGTGTTTTCCATTATCAGACTCAAATACATGTAACGTATGTAGTTTATGGAAAGTGGATCATCATCAGCAGATACCAATTATGCAAATAAATTCCTTATTTGCATAATTAATACAAAATACCATATCTCATCTAATTGGAAAATTATAGGACTGTCAATATGATACATAGTATGCAGGTAGCTTAGACAGAGATATACATAAAGCAGTGCAAGTTATGCTAATTGTGACTTAATTTGCACAGCTAATGAGGGAAATCCATATTTGCAGTGTTTTCCATTATCAGACTCAAATACATGTAACATATGTAGTTTATGGAAAGTGGAGCATCAACAGATACCAATTATACAAATGAATTCCTAATTTGCATAATTAATGCAAAAACACCACTATGAATCTAATTGGAAAATTATAGGAGTCAATATTGCAACATGTGTAGGTTAGATAAAGGTGTTAATAACCAAGCATATGTTATGCAAATGTGTAAGTCATTTGCATGAATAGAATTGTTCATGGAGATATGAGGTCGTGGAACTCTTGTTCTTTTAGAATTTATTCACCCTATGTTAAGAATTGGTATAAAGTCAGACATGTACTGTAAATGGGTTTAAATTCACAGTGATTTGATGTCATGGTAGGGAGAAAATTTAGTTTTTGTGGTGGTATTTTACTAGTTTGCAGTTGAAACACGGTGGTAGGCAGGCAGAAGGAAGAACAAACATTTTCTCTGCAGTTTTTAAGTTTGCAGTGAAGGAGTTACTGCGAAAACCTCAAACATAAGACCTCTGTGAACATTAAATGCATTTATAGTAGTTTTGTAACAGTATCTCTTACTGACCAGTCTAACTGGTCCATATCTTTTTGCTTTAAGTAAGTGTATTGGGTTTTGCGAGCAGGCGGCCTTGGCTCAATTTCCAGGAGCCAGGAGACCATACTACTTGCCACGTTCGTTTCAGTGGTTCCCACACTGACCTTGTGAGTAATGGTAGAAGTGCTGTGCACACAGAGATATTGAACTCAGAGATTCGAGGAAGCTAAAAAGAAACGGGGGAGTAGTGCAACAGTTTGGTTCAAGCACCACTTACTGACCAGTCAAACTGCTCCGAACCTTATATACATAATATAGCCTTGTGGTGTACGTAAGTGCATTGGGTTTGTACTACTCGCCTTGTGCATTTCAGTTTATTTGCTTGATATGTTTTGTTAGATGTCGGAGTACGGGAGCACCCGACGAGGTCGTCACGTTGGAACAGTTTCGCCCGGAGACGTCGTCCGTCCCTTCCACGATGGACATCGGCACGCGGCGCATCTTTACCGAGGACCACGACATCTTCCGTGCCAGCGTCAGGCGGTTCTGGGCCGAAGAAGTGGCGCCGAATCACACTCAGTACGCTCGGATTCTACATTCCTTTTTGTTTGCTTAACACAAGTGATCGTTATGATGTCACAGTGACGCAAAATGAGGCAGAACCCAAAAGATAAATCATCTGTTAATTCATAATTTGAATATAAATTGTAAATCTAATCTGCTGACATCATTTTGCCTACCAGTCGTCAAATACTCAGGATGTCAACAAAATTGCTCTTATTAGCGCTACACAAAGTCGATTTAATGAATAACATCTTCCAGAG
Source organism: Branchiostoma lanceolatum (assembly GCA_035149815.1). Taxonomy (NCBI): domain Eukaryota; kingdom Metazoa; phylum Chordata; class Leptocardii; order Amphioxiformes; family Branchiostomatidae; genus Branchiostoma; species Branchiostoma lanceolatum. The sequence continues at coordinate 11,008,735 of CM068877.1, read as the reverse complement.
ACTTATTATGATATGATACAAGATCAAAGCTGGAAAATTTATTTAAAAAAAGAAGTTTTGCCTGTTTTCAAACATCCATGGACAGAAGATCAAATTATTTATGGCTTCACAGCGTCAGTAATGCTGACAGCTAGCTTTGAGGTGTTGCTAAATATGGTATTACCTGATTGTTTAGTTGATTGATTGATTACTGATTGACAGATGAGTCGTGAGGTGTAGCTGTTTGGTTGGTTGAAGGATTATCTGATTGTTTGATTGACAGGTATGATAAGGGCAGTCAGGTGCTTCGTGAGGTGTGACTGATTGATTGATAATTAATTGATTGACAGGTATGAGAAAGACAGCCAGTTGAGTTGTGGCTGATCAATTGATTGACTGATTGATTGATGATTGATTGACAGGTACGAGAAGGACGGCCAGGTGAGTCGTGAGGTGTGGCTGAAGGCGGGAGAGCAAGGCCTGCTGGGAGTGAACACGCCTGAGGAGCTGGGTGGAATCGGAGCGGACGTCTTGTACTCGGCAGTCGTGTGGGAGGAACAGTAAGGAATCTACAGCATCTTAGAGTTTATTTGTATATTCATTTATTTACCAGATCGTGAGAGACAAAGAGCCAGGTCCGCTCAATTAGCCAATGGCTATTACAAAGGGCTAACTGTCGCAAGGAAATAATGCACATGACACATGTGATGATTATTAACAACTGCAGTGAATTCATTTATTGGTTTTATTTCTCAGTTGTCAGGAACAGGAAGTTTTCTCTGTGTTTTGAATTCGCTGTTAAAACAACTCTGTAGCACAGTAGTAGAACATGGGAAATACATATCTGTGGTGGAAAGGTCACTGCAAATTACGATCGAAATTTTCAAGATTTACGGAGTATTGACTTGACACAAGGTCAGAGATGTTTTTTTACTCAGGGTATTACTGAGAACTAGTCAGTAAGAGTAAATGCTTCCAATGTAATTCAGTATGTACATGTAAGACTAGAAATCTTTCTCTTCATTGGTGTCACATGAAACATTACAGCTTAAGGAAGCATAGGCTGATTGTTGATACCTCACATGAAATACAGAGTCCAGCATATAACATATGCAGATACACACCTTTGAATCCAAGGGTAAAACTTACTAGAAATGGATACCAGGTATACCCGTAACATGCTCACTGTTTCACTACTGCCTCCTTGCAGGATGTACTCGAACTGCAGCGGGCCGGGCTACGCCATGCACTCAGACATCGTGATGCCGTACATCCAGAAGTATGGGACCCCAGAGCAGCAAGAGAGGTTACTTCCTGCGATGGTGGCAGGGAGCAAGATCGGCGCTCTGGCCATGACAGAGCCTGGGGCTGGCAGGTACTGAGATTTCATTTATCTATTAATATGCTCATGTAAGAAGCCTGTTTTTCAGGTATCCCTGATATCAAAATCTACAAGATTACCCAACACGACACCTGGAAATCTTTGATATGGAGAGACACTGGTTGAAAGTTGAGAAATCCTTTAAATTCACATATCTCAACAACACATGTCATAGCTACTCATAGTACTCTTTACTGATAACTTTAACCTTTAGCACTCTAAATCAGCTGTTTGGCACCCAGTTCCAACCTATTGGTTACAGAGTTAGGCAGCAAGGAGACAGTCAACACTTGCAGCTAGATGGGCAAAGGTTAGATGCACCACATGCCTGCAAAGCTATACACTCACTCACTCCCAATACAAATACAAAATGCAGATAACTGTGATTATTAGTGTAATAGAAATAAATCATAAAGAAAAGGTGGTCTTTTGATGACATGTCACTCTAAATGCAGCCTTTTTAACCAGCCCAACAGTTGACACTCCTGACTATTATTTCTCCACACTATAGAATAAACATTCATTCACGAAAACTTAGGGTGTTTGCACTTGTTTTTCTCCAGTGACCTCCAGGGGATCCGAACTAACGCTAAGAAGGATGGAGATGACTGGATCCTGAATGGCAGCAAGGTGGGAACAAATACAGCAAAAAAACCTCATAGTTTCCCCTTCCTCCTTCTTTGATTGAACTCAAAGAGACAAAGCGTACTAGTAATGCCTGATACGAAACATAATGCTTGAGACAATGTGTAATGCTTGAGACAGCTGGTAGTGCTATTTTAATGTCCCCAAATTGTGACAGTTGGATGTCCATAGTCTACATTGGCAGCAATTTTTGATTTTCGTTTCGTTTTATAAAGATTTTATGCGCTATTTGCGTACTAAAAGTAAAGCGCTTATCAACAAGCTTTCGATTCGTCCTCTGATCCTTCTCAAGTTGAAATGACCTGAAACCTGTGTCACGTGACCTGAATGGAAGTGTGACGTCAGCAATGGGTCAAAGGTGCTTGGCAGTCTGTATTAGCCCCCGTCTCGGTTCAGATCGCATTGCATAGGCTTAAGGTCATTTCAATTTGAGTAGAACCAGAGGAGTGAACCAAAGCTTGGTAAGCGCTTTACTTTGTGTACAGAAATAGCGTTTAGATTGTATAGAAAAATGATGTCAATCATATTATACCATCACAGATGAACTTTCATTCCATTGTTTAATTTTGCCTTGTTTTTTCAGGTGTTCATCACCAATGGCTGGATGGCAGACGTTATCATCGTCGTGGCGATCACCAACCCGCAGGCGAAGTCTGCGGCACACGGTATCAGCCTCTTTCTGGTGGAGGAGGGCATGCCGGGGTTCAAGAAGGGACGCAAGCTGGAGAAGATCGGGATGAAGGCTCAGGTGAGAATCAGGCTATTAGCTAGCAAGATGTCAGGGTGTCTTCTGGATGCCTTACACTAAGAAAACAAAGAAATTAGATGCCCACCTTTTGCACCCAGAGGACACCCCATTTCTCTGGTAATTACATTCACATGTAAGAATGGAGTTTCATGGCTTTCACTGGAAAGGGAAAGTTAAGAAGGAAATACCAAAAATTCATAAGCTTTGTTTCCTAGATCGTCAGGTTTACAAATTTTTACTTCAATTCAGTTGGTATTTTTTGCATCACGTTCCTTTCCTTGCATGTAATTCCAGTGTGTCTATTGTATATATGTTACCTTGTATAAATTGACGTTGTTGGTCTGTTTTCTCTCGTTATTTCAGGACACAGCAGAGTTGTTCTTCGACGATGTTCGCCTGCCCCCGTCAGCCCTGTTAGGTCAGGAGAACAGGGGGTTCGTCTACCTAATGCAGGTCAGTTCAGCCTACTGTACTCTTTAGACAGTCGATGCTCTATTACCTTGGACCTTAGATCCTCCCGCAACTTTGTTGCATAGGTCGACTTGGCGGCAAATTTTCTCTCTCCAAAGGTTCCGCTTTATTCCTGTGCTTTATGTTTTAAGTTCTTGTGTCAAGAATGTGCTGTCATTCTTACTAAAACGTGAAGAAAGGTAGTTTAATGTCTTCATGATACTGCGAATCTTGTTACGTTTGCGGTAGTTTTACTTTTGCGGTTTTCATATTGACTTCGACATCTGGAAACCATGACACAGCAAATATGTGTTTCCATTGCAGCACTACTGGACTACAGAATTGTTTCAACCATAGACTTAAAAGAACTTGAAAACCTTCTTCTATTGAGATATTTGATACACACTCACTCACTCACTCATCCTCTTGCACGTAGTGCGTAAAGCCGACAAGTTTGATACACAGGATAACAGCATTTACATTAGTGGAGAAAATGGCTGTGTAGATACAGTCTGTCCATGCAGGGTGAAGATTTTTTGCAACTTATTGTGTCGGAAGTTTGTAAATCTTGGGACTCAATTTTCTGCAGGAGTTACCCCAGGAGAGGCTGATCATCGCAGACATGGCGATCGCCTCGTCTGAGTTCATGTTTGAGGAGACCAGAAACTACGTCAAGGAGAGGAAGGCTTTCGGCAAGACTGTGTCAAGACTGCAGGTGAAGTTTTAATGTATAAAGCTAAATGCAAACTATAGGCTAGTTTTAAGTGAACAACAATTAATGATAATTAAGAAATTAAACTATGTTGTTAGTCTATAATAAGGAGTCAGAGGGACAAGCGGAGTTGCTATGTTTCTCTGTAAAGTTTCCCCCCATCATGCATGTTTTTCTTGTTTTATAAATTGCACTGTGAAAACGTTGTGTAAACACAGGATAGTGAGTAAGTGTGAGTAGGATGTTTTGTGATTTGCTTCCAATCCTGTTCATGGTACCAAACTATGATTTGCATGGATGCTCACCTTTGCAATAAGAAATTTACTTAGTTCTTTAGTACAATGTAATGGCTGTTTATGTTTATTCAAACGTGGGTCGGTCTTGGATACAATTAGAAGTGCTGATAATATTTTTTTGTTCTTGGATGTAATCAGACCATCCAACACAAGCTGGCAGAGATCAAGACCGACATCGTTGTTGGTCGAGCCTTCCTGGACCAGTGTCTGGAACTACACAACCAGGGACGACTGGACTCCAACACTGCCTCCATGGCTAAGTTCTGGTGAGATCCAAGATTAAAGTTGTCCATAGTGTATACAAGCCCTTGGCTTTGCAAATTAGCGATTTAGGATCTAATGGAAAACGGTTCAATCTTTCTTCTCAAACCTTGATGTTAACCCTACCACTAGGGGTACCAGTTTTGCAAAGATCCATACGAATGTAGAACTGACATGACATCAGAAAAAAGCCAGACTCATAGAGTCTGTTTATGTTTTTGTCACAATTGCGCTGTTGCCCATATGGGCTGTAACCTCGACCGGGCCCCGAAGCCAAAAATTTGTCCAGGTGGACTGCCGGATACCGAGGGGTACCCCCGATGTTCTCACGATTGTCTTACAGCGTCTATCAGCAATATCCTGGGGCCTGGCCATGCCCAAAAATAGCCGCAGGGTGCATAGGGGCATGTAGGGCCACGCTCTAAAGTGCAAAAACATTGCCATAAAATACCCGTCGGAGCCCCTTTTTCCAATTGTGACAATAGGATAAGGTAGTTAAAAATTGGTGGGTTCTTGGTGGCACATCGGTGAGCATCAAACCCAGGACCTATTGGTTCAACTCTCTAACTGTTGCGCCACACCTATGCCACTAATTGCATACAGATATCTTGCAAAAAATGATGACTTGTTTCTTGATTCTAGGGCCTCTGACCTGCAGAATCGTGTAGCGACCCAGTGTCTGCAGATGCACGGGGGGTGGGGCTACATGTGGGAGTACCCCATCGCTAAAGCGTTCGTCGACTCTCGCGTCCAGCCGATCTACGGAGGCAGCAACGAGATCATGAAGGAGCTTATCGCTCGCAGCATCGTCAACTAGAGGTCGTCTGAGGACAATTTAAAACATCAACTAGAGGTCGTCTAGGGACACCCAAAACATTGTCAACTAGATGTCATCTGAGGACATCAAAAACAAAGCATCTTTGACTAGACAAAGACAGCTAAAACACAACATCGTTAATTAGAGGTCATCTAAGAACACTGTCAGCTAGCGATCGTCAAAGGACATTTAGAATGCAACATCATCAACTAGAGTTTATATAAGTAAAAGACACTACTCTTGAATTAGTCCTGTGCCTTTTTAACTTGTCCTATGTACAATATACATCATGATATGCTATCATGCATTACATTATATTATTCCTACAGTTTAAAAAAACCCAAAACAAAACAAAGTTTAATCGGTAATAAATTCTGTTGTAAAGCCAGTTTAACCGCTCTTCGGTGTAACACACCAGTTTGTGTGTAATCTGTCTATTTTTATGAGTGAATGGCATTGCCAGTATTTACCAGAGTTATATTTCAAACTAGAATGCAATGATATAACATTACATCTTGTCCGTTTCTGAACTTAAGTTTTCTTGTTGGTTTTTAACATGCTGCATATTAATACTTTGCTTACTATTGTTACCAGTAGCTCTTATTTATGCAAACTACACCTACTGTTAGTTTACAAAATGTTTGTATATTTATTAGTAAAGGTGAATAAATGATGTTTGGTTGATTTTCTGGCTTTCTTGTCATTTTAGATGGAATATTTTAATGACGACTTTGTATCTTTGAAATCTTTGTTTCAGCTATGCCATTGGGCCATGTTTATTTGATTATATGGATGACATCCTATGCATGGGCACTGCAAAATTGATGCAAGCTTGCAAATAAAATGAAAAGTTAGGAAAAAAGTCTTCATGATGAAATCTAAGTGATCAGGAAGGTTGAACAAACGACTAAACACACACAGTATGACATACCAAACAATGCATTCTTTATTTTTGTTCTTTCACAACTTTGCATTTGTTTTTGGCATTCTACGACATTAGTACGGTATCTGCAGATTTCCTATTATTTTGCAATTTACGGCATATGTTTGCTCATTTTGCAGCTGCTTTGTACAATTTACAGTATGGTAGAAAACTTTGGGGGGGGGGGGGGTAACGGACAAAAATTGATGCATGTGGATGCCATTTAATAGAATCAACATGGCCTTATATTATTTCTCTCCCTCCTTTGGGGAAATATCAGACCTTTTACTTTTTTTAGAGAAACTTTGTGAATAGTTAAGCTTGGCCAGGTGCATTGTGGTCACGATGTGCACCGCTCCAGTACCCACCACCCATAATGCACCACTCTCCACAACAAGGAAACTTGGTTGAACTTGGGAATAAACCACACATTGCTTTGGGGGATGTTCATAATAAATGACAAAGCTAACTTTCTCATGTTCAAAATACGTCAATGAAAGATACTAATTTTTCTAGTCAAACCAAACACATTTTGTCTCCCTTAATGTAAACATTTTTTCTTAAGGCCACAGCAAGTAACTTTTATGGATGACATCAGCCCGCTCATTAATTTTCGCCCGATTTCGAAATAAAAAACAAGAAATTTCATTACACTCCGAAGGTGGTCAACATGCCAAAAATTGGCAAATATGTCGTAAACGTTGACAGTCTAAGGTGTTTCATTGCATATGAATACCCAGTGTAGTTCCTGCCCATGATGGTATGACAAGCTGTTTTCTGCGTTTGTTCTAGTTAATTGAGCTGTATACACATCTTCAAGAACAGTTTAATGTTGACAGTCTAAGGTGTTTCATTGCATATGAATGCCCAGTGTAGTTCCTACCCATGATGGTATGTTTTCAAGCTGTTTTCTGCATTTGTTCTAGCAAGGACATTATATAAATGATGGGCCGGGGGGGGGGGGGGGTTCTAGTTAATTAAGCTGTATACACAAGGTGTTTCATTGCATATGAATTCCCAGTGTAGTTGCTTCAGATGATGGTAGAACAAGCTCTTTTCTGCATTTGTTGTAGTTAGTCTATTGAGATGTATACACATCTACAAGGACATGTTCACATTAAATCAAGGAGGTTTTATATTATATATGAAACCTCAATGGTTGAATACAGGAATAAAAGACCTGTTGGTCATGATATCATATTTCGTCGCCTCAATTCTTGTTTAACAAGACTTATGATCTCAACATTTGAAAATATAGGAATCTTGTTTTTTTGGGGCCCGCCTTGTTTTTTTTCGCCCTATCTCATTAATTTTGATGTCATCCATAAAATTCACTTGCTGTGGCCTAAACGGTGAACAGTTCTGTACTTTGGACATTCCCCTCCGGATGGACTTTGAACGGTCCTTGGCAGTACTAAGTACGACCAACATGGCGGCGACCGTCTGTCCCGGGGCTTGATCCTCCAGCGCGCCGTGAACTTGGCCGCTAACTCCTCCTGCCGACTCCCTGTAGCTTCATCAACGCTCCTGCACAGGTTTGTGTCCATTTTCTGGTGGCATGAGCTCGCCAAAAACATCACAAGTTGGGGGAGGGTGACAGTTGTAACAAGATGCAACATGTGGTGCTAGTTTAGCAACATTAACATATAGACTAACACGCATGCATAACAGGAAGACCTCAAGAGACTACGTGGCAGACTAAGAGAGAGTCTGTCCAGCTCAGGAATAAACCAGTAGAAAGTGCATACTGGCATGGTGTTATTCATTGGAACCCCACCAAGAGGTAGAAGGACAGTCCATGACGAGACAGGACGTGTTACATGGTGTCAGAAGTGGGATTCCAACATGGAATCGTTGAGAAGATACGAGAGGTTTGGAGAGGCAGCCCACGAGCAGCGCAAGGTTTGACTAGCTCTTTGTTCTAGCTACATTCCAAGCGTCTAGGAATTGACAGCTTATGGACTTCCTAACAAGACTCCTGCTTCAGCAAGGACAGGTCAAAGTTGGTGGATACAGAGATCCATCACTGTCTTGTTAGTGCCTGATTAACCAGACAACTTGTAAACATCATGGAGGAGGGGTATAGTTTGAAACCTCCCAGTGCCTTAGACGTGCATTCGAGAAACTTGAGTGTGACATGGAAGAGATGGAAGGAAAAGGTGACACTCTACCTTGATTTAACAGTAGAAGATGCTGTCAAGAAGAAGAAAACTTTCCTATATTTGATAGGAGAAGATGCTAGGAAAGTATACGAGACGCTGACATTCGTGAACGCTGAGAACGCACCAATAGCAGAAAAAGACAGAACAGTGGAGCAGGTAATGACGTTTGATCAATATCTCACCGAGTTGAGAACACTAGCGGCGGAATGTGGATTCGGTGCCATAAAGGACTCCCTAATAAGAGACAGAATCCTGTGTGGAATCTCAGATGGGAAAGTCCGAGAGAGACTGCTGAGGGAGAGTGACCTCACCCTCAAAAGGTGTGGAGAAATATGCAAGGCAGCAGAAATCTCAAGAAAAAGCATCCAGACGACGCCAAACGGGGTCAAGCTCCGAGAGCAAGAAGTTCCATTCCATGGTCATCTCATCACAAGCCAAGGATTGAAACTGGATCCTGGCAAGGTCGCAGCAATAGCTAAGATGCCCCGACCAACTGACGCACAAGCAGTACTGGTTGGCTTCGTGACATACCTGGCCAAGTTTCTGCAAAAACTGAAACAGTACATTCGGGACGGATTTCCAGAGAAAGGAAAACTACCAGCAAGCACTGGTACCCTACTTCCACGTCAGAGATCAACTGGCATTATAGAATGGAACGGTGTTCAAGGGCCAGTGCGCAGTTGTCCCGAAAACACTGAGATACGACATGTTGAAGCGACTACATGCATCACACATGGGGACTGACGCGTCCCTCAGGCATGCAAAGGAATGCATTTACTGGCCTGGTATATGGGTGCCCAGGTCAAGGATTATGTGGAAAAGTGTGACGTGTGCCAAGCGATGGGAATCAGACAGCAAAAGGAAACCCTGATTCCACACCCAGTTACACAGCGCCCATGGGAAAAGGTAGGCATCGACCTTTTCACCCTACATGGCAGAGAATACGTCATCACGGTAGATTACTACTCCAACTACTTTGAGATCGACACATGCGAAACAGTCACATGAGCCACCACCATCGTCAGGAAGCTGAAGATGCAGTTTGCCAGGCATGGCATACCTGACATAGTGATGACAGACAACGGACCGCAGTTCGGGTCCTAGGTTTGCGGAAAAGGCTGGGCTGTCTACCTGGCCTGGCTAGCTGGCCTGTCTACCTGGCCTGTCTACCACGTCAGGCTACTCAGATCCCCCCATTCATACCCCCACAAATGTTCAGACACGTATGCAGCTGCGCTCTCTAGCGGAAATATCCAAACTACACCAAGTGTATGGTATAGCATATAGCGTATTGACCAGAAATCTATCAGTAAAGTAGAAATAAACTGCTGATCTAGATATTTGTTTACTTTTGTGAATTTCTAAGGGTATGCAAGCAGATAAACAGTAACAATGACGGAGAAGGAAACGGTTCTCGTGGTTGGTGTAACGAATAGCGTTACTAGCAGTTTGGCTAAACAACTGTCGGCCTGGCTGTAGGCGAAAAAAACAGATGTTGCCAGAGGGCGGGTCAGAGTATGTCCCCTGGCATCAATACAGAGTGGAGGGGCTATGTGAACACGTGGCTGTCGGCGGAAGTTGACAGACTAAAATGACTGTCATTTTCCCTTTATGATATATTACCGAAGATTTTTTAGTCATCATGATCGCACCGTATTAACCAACTAATAAATTGACTAAGTTGGAGACGCCCACCATTCACATGCAAATAAAAGCTATTAAAGGATTAAAACAAGGGAAAACAATAAATTAATCAGGGTTCCTGTACATCTTTATTCAAGAGAATAAACTTGAATATGAATGATAAAGACACAAACTTAAGATCGTTGCATCAAAAAGAAAACGTATGAAAACGTTTCTCATAACAAATTTTATAAGAAATAGTGCACGTTATGCAATGTACATGAAAACAAAGCGTAGTCATAACAAAAGATCATTGCAGGTTATACAATGTACATGAAAATAAAGCATAGTCATGACAAAACAAACAAAAAAGTGCAGGTTAAACCATGTACATGAAAACAAAGCATACTCGTTTCAACCAAGCCCTGGCATGCTCAAACTTGAAGTCAGGAAACGGGTTGGGCTGTGTTAGAAATTCTTCTGTTGAAACGCCAACATGGTCGAGAAACTGGTCACCACTGCATCAATGTTAAAGTTTGACTGGTATATTCACATATGGCTCTCTCATGCCAAACTGTTAAGAAGATACTTGCCAGTACCCTATGATCTGATATGAAAATTAAAAAATAACATAATTACTAAGTCATTAGAATGAAATAGCATAGAAGTATACTTAAAGCAATAACATACAGATAACACAGCTAAACTTGTCCTCTGTGGTTCAATTTGCTTGAACATTACATGTGGGTCAAAATGGTCAAACCATACCACTGCATCAATGTTAAAGTTTGAATGGTATATTCACATATGGCTCTCTCATGTCAAACTGTTAAGAAGACACTTGCCAGATATCTATTAGAACAAGATACTTGCCAGATATCTATTAGAACAAAAAGCATAGTACCTATGATCTGATATCATGAAAATTACAAAATGACATTGGCAATGAAATAACATAGACAGAAGCATATTTATACAAAAAGGGCTGGGTCTTCCAAAGTCAGGAACATGCTGATTGACCCTTCCTTAAGAGTAATAAGACACTTCAATAAATGGGGACGCATCCTAGGTACAATGTATGTCAAACGTTACAGTGCTTGGATCGGTAGCGAAAACTAAACCTTCTTTCACCTCTTCACTAACCGCATCGTGATATAAACTATCAGTATCATACAACTTTGCCCTACCAGGTAAGCAATCTATTGTACTCACACACACCCAATGACCTTGGCCTGTATGCAATATTTGTATACACTTTGTGTTCACTTTGTAGAGATCTGCCATGTGGACTTCAGGGTTGACTGTAGAGGCTGTGCCAAGTTGCTATGGAAGACTGTACGGGATTGCGGAAAAAAGCTGGCCCTGTCTACCTGGCCAGTCTAACCTGGCTGTCTACCTTTTTTGGGCCCCAAGGGTATGTATGGGGGTTTGGGCTCTTGCAAACCGTCCTATCAGTTTTCTTTGTTTATCCTGTACCCCTTCACACCTCTTCTATCTAGTGTAACAATCCTAGTACATTTTATTGTATACTTAGATGTTTGTTTATCAATAATAGATTTTCTTCCAGTGTTGGTGGACTTGCTCATAAATGTCCGTATCCTCCAACAGTATGATCCAGCCCACTGACAGTCGCAGTGCTATTGTTTACGACTGTACTAAAGCCATTCGCGGGGAGTGCAATTAATGCAAATGATTCGATATAAAATTTACCATCACAAATATTTGTGATTATGGAAAACATTGAAAAGTATAATAATTTGGTAGTTGTAGAAGGGAAGGCCTCAGCCCCGGTTAGAGTAGCGTCGGGAGTTCCTCAAGGAACCGTCCTGGGACCATTGCTCTTCCTTTTGTACATAAACGATTTGCCAGATCAGCTTGATTCAAATGTGAGATTATTCGCCGACGACTGTCTGTTATATGTAGAACTGTCCACACATAATGATTTGCAACTTCTGCAAAAAGACCTGAAGGCACTCGAGGAATGGCAAAGCAAATGGCTCATGCAGATTAATCCCCAAAAATGCTACATTATGCACATAACAAGCAAAAGGACCCCACATGTAACTAGCTACCAGTTTTGTGGTAAGACTTTAGCAACAACAAAAAACACCCATAACTGAGTGTTACATTAACAACCGACCTAAAGTGGGGTGCCCATGTCAACAACATAACAAACAAGGCTAAACAGACGTTGGGAGTGATCAAACGTAATTTCGGTGGGCATGCCCATTGAAGGTGAAATCACTTGCGTACACATCACTAGTAAGATCAAACCTAGAATACGCCGCAACAGTATGGGATCCATATACTAAGAAAGACAAAGATAAATTGGAGAGGGTACAGAACCAAGCATCCAGATTCTGCACGAACAACTACGTCAGGGGTTCTAGTGTCACCAAAATGAAAACAGATCTGCAATGGATGTCACTCGAGGAGAGAAGGAAAATGTCCAGACTATGCATGATGTACAAAATCAAACGTTCGTTTCTCGCTCTGTAATGTTTTGGTTACTTCTTTTGATTTTGGGGAGGGGCTACATATCATTTTGTTCTCTCAGACTTTCTTCTTCTCTTGTTTATTTCTTGAAGTCGAGAAGGTCCGGATTCTCTGGATCAGATGCTGGGGTTGTTGTTGTTGGTGGTGGGTATTATGGTGAAGGGTTATATAAAAGCTCTTAATCTAGATTCTTACCCAAGATATCTTAGTTTCTTTATGCTAAAAATGTATTGAAAAATTGTAACGTTACAAAAAAATCTTCTCAACTCTTTGCAATGCAATAGTAACTCTTTTCTCAAACCTAACGTTTGTTTGTTTGTTTTATTGGGATCTCCATTAGTGGTTTTCCAAACGCTATTCTTCCTGGAGTCCGAACATTAAAAGCAAATACAGAAACAAAACTTATACAATAAATAAAGTAAGTAAAGTAAAGTAAAGTAAACAAAAATAAGTGTAATAAAACTAAAGATAATCGGGAGAGGCCAGAGGTCAAACTAAAATAATCAACATTATCTGCATATCTTCATTAAACGATTCGAATTGAAGTAACAAAACTTGAATATATGACAATGACTCAAACGAACTGAGGGTAATATATACAGAAAAGTTGCCCTCCTGGGTAGTCATAGTGACAAAACAGAAACATAACAACATAAACATAATAAATATTGTCAATTGCTCATCACCACCAAGTGTTCAAACGCATGTGCTTGTAGTTTTTACACCATGTTTTGATGTTATCCTTAAATGTGTGATCGCGTCCGGCTGTCACATGGGGAGGCAAGTTGTTGAATGTCTTTATGCATCGATACATAAATGTTCTAGTTTTCGCATTCGTCTTACGTTTGGCTTGTACGAACGCCCCTCTACATGTGATAGCCTCGTGTTGTGCGCAAACACATTTTATCTCCCTAAATGTAAACGGTGAACAGTTCTGTACTTTGGACATTCCCCTCCGGATGGACTTTGAACGGTCCTTGGCAGTACTCAGTACGACCAACATGGCGGCGACCGTCCGAACTGTTCTGTCCCGGGGCTTGATCCTCCAGCGCGCCGTCAACTTGGCCGCTAACTCCTCCTGCCGACTCCCTGTAGCTTCATCAACGCTCCTGCACAGGTTTGTGTCCATTTTCTGGTGGCATGAGCTCGCCAAAAACATCACAAGTTGGGGGAGGGTGACAGTCGCAGTGCTATTGTTTACGACTGTACCAAAGCCATTCGCGGGGAGTGTGTATATTTACGAACTCCTTAATGCAAATGATTCGATATAAAATTTACCATCACAAATATTTGTGATTATGGAAAACATTGAAAGGTATAATAAGTTGGTAGTGGTAGAAGGGAAGGCCTCAGCCCCGGTTAGAGTAGCGTCGGGAGTTCCTCAAGGATCCGTCCTGGGACCATTGCTCTTCCTTTTGTACATAAACGATTTGCCAGATCAGCTTGATTCAAATGTGAGATTATTCGCCGACGACTGTCTGTTATATGTAGAACTGTCCACACATAATGATTCACAACTTCTGCAAAAAGACCTGAAGGCACTCGAAGAATGGCAAAGCAAATGGCTCATGCAGTTTAATCCCCAAAAATGCTACATTATGCACATAACAAGCTAAATGACCCCATATGTAACTAGCTACCAGTTTTGTGGTAAGACTTTAGCAACCACAAAAAAACACCCATAACTGGGTGTTACATTTACAACCGACCTAAAGTGGGGTGCCCATGTCAACAACATAACAAACAAGGCTAAACAGACGTTGGGAGTGATCAAACGTAATTTCGGTGGGCATGCCCATTGAAGGTGAAATCACTTGCGTACACATCACTAGTAAGATCAAACCTAGAATACGCCGCAACAGTATGGGATCCATATACTAAGAAAGACAAAGATAAATTGGAGAGGGTACAGAACCAAGCATCCAGATTCTGCACGAACAACTACGTCAGGGGTTCTAGTGTCACCAAAATGAAAACAGATCTGCAATGGATGTCACTCGAGGAGAGAAGGAAAATGTCCAGACTATGCATGATGTACAAAATCAAACGTTCGTTTCTCGCTCTGTAATGTTTTGGTTACTTCTTTTGATTTTGGAGAGGGGCTACATATTATTTTGTTCTCTCAGACTTTCTTCTTCTCTTGTTTATTTCTTGAAGTCGAGAAGGTCCGGATTCTCTGGATCAGATGCTGGGGTTGTTGTTGTTGGTGGTGGGTATTATGGTGAAGGGTTATATAAAAGCTCTTAATCTAGATTCTTACCCAAGATATCTTAGTTTCTTTATGCTAAAAATGTATTGAAAAATTGTAACGTTACAAAAAAATCTTCTCAACTCTTTGCAATGCAATAGTAACTCTTTTCTCAAACCTAACGTTATTTTGTTTGTTTTATTGGGATCTCCATTAGTGGTTTTCCAAACGCTATTCTTCCTGGAGTCCGAACATTAAAAGCAAATACAGAAACAAAACTTATACAATAAATAAGTAAGTAAAGTAAAGTAAAGTAAACAAAAATAAGTGTAATAAAACTAAAGATAATCGGGAGAGGCCAGAGGTCAAACTGAAATAATCAACATTATCTGCATATTTTCATTAAACGATTCGAATTGAAGTAACAAAACTTGAATATATGACAATAACTCAAACGAACTGAGGGTAATCTATACAGAAAAGTTGCCCTCCTGGGTAGTCATAGTGACAAAACAGAAACATAACAACATAAACATAATAAATATTGTCAATTGCTCATCACCACCAAGTGTTCAAACGCACGTGCTTGTAGTTTTTACACCATGTTTTGATGTTATCCTTAAATGTGTGATCGCGTCCGGCTGTCACATGGGGAGGCAAGTTGTTGAATATCTTTATGCATCGATACATAAATGTTCTAGTTTTCGCATTCGTCTTAGGTTTGGCTTGTACGAACGCCCCTCTACATGTGATAGCCTCGTGTTGTGCGCAAACACATTTTATCTCCCTAAATGTAAACGGTGAACAGTTCTGTACTTTGGATATTCCCCTCCGGATGGACTTTGAACGGTCCTTGGCAGTACTCAGTACGACCAACATGGCGGCGACCGTCCGAACTGTTCTGTCCCGGGGCTTGATCCTCCAGCGCGCCGTCAACTTGGCCGCTAACTCCTCCTGCCGACTCCCTGTAGCTTCATCAACGCTCCTGCACAGGTTTGTGTCCATTTTCTGGTGGCACGAGCTCGCCGAAAACATCACAAGTTGGGGGAGGGTGACAGTCGCAGTTCTATTGATCGTTGCCCAAAAAATGAATGGCTGCATGAACGTGTGTTTATATCGGTGGGAAATTCTCTTTTGATCTCAAGCGTCAAACAGATGAAAGCTTGTTTGTAACGGAAGAAATTAACAGGTTAAGTTCGGCAGCCGTGGGCGAGGTCGGACGTCTACAGCCGGACATTGGCGGTAATTCGGTTGATCACTTTCAGCTGGAAAGTGCCTATTTAGGGGGTCTAGCTAAGTGACGTTTATAATTGCCATAAAAAGGAATTGTTTTTTTTTTTTCAAATGATCTAGGGTAGAAGAACTCAACAGAGAATGAATGACATTGGTGCATTTCCTATAGCTTCATTACGAACGCGCCCATGTAAAACACGTTTTATAACATGTAAGCCTATGGGGCGAAAAAACTCATGAATGAGACCATAAATGTGTGGGACAGGGAAAATAGCATTTGCAATTATTTCGGATCTTTTCGATAAGTTGGTGATCTTTTTATGGTTTCACCACCGCATTACGATGTAGAGAGACAACTTTTTGAAAGCGTTCGTTTCTCGCTCTGTAATGTTTTGGTTCCTAATTTTGATTTTGGGAGGGGCAACATATTATTTTGTTCTCTCAGACTTTCTTCTTCTCTTGTTTATTTCTTGAAGTCGAGAAGGCCCGGATTCTCTGGATCAAATGCTGGGGTTGTTGTTGCTGGTGGAGACAAGTTGTTGAACTCAGAATGTCTTTATGCATCGATACATAAATGTTCTAGTTTTAGCATTCGTCTTAGGTTTGGCTTGTACGAACGCCCCTCTATGTGATAGCCTCGTGTTGTGCGCATGTGTATATTCAATTCTTTGCAACTCATTGAATATACATTTGGGTTGGTTCTCCTTAACAATCTTGTGAAATGTACAGATGGTACTAGTGAAAATTCTAACT
Organism: Branchiostoma lanceolatum; assembly: GCA_035149815.1. NCBI lineage: Eukaryota > Metazoa > Chordata > Leptocardii > Amphioxiformes > Branchiostomatidae > Branchiostoma > Branchiostoma lanceolatum. The sequence continues at coordinate 10,992,069 of CM068877.1, read as the reverse complement.
TTCACCGTTTGCCAATTTAACTGGGACTGTAGGTCGTTAAGATTGGTGTCGAATGTAGCGTTAGTAGCTAATCGAGCTGCACGATTTTGGATTAGCTGTAGTTTATCTATGTGTGTTTGTGGTGCGGATGACAGTAGTGCGGAGCAGTAGTCGAGGTGAGACAAAACAAGGGCCTGTATAACTGCTCTTAATGCGTTTTGTGTGAAATAGTGCTTATATCGTCTAATTGGAGCAAGGATGCCTCCCATTCTCAACTTTGTTTTGTCTGCTTGCAGGGACCATGAAAGCTTTTGGTCAATAGTGAAGTCTAGCAGATCAGCTTGTTCTATGTGGCTTATGTTTGTACCTTGAATGCTTAGTTGTAATGGAGGACAATGTTTTAGTTTCTGTGGTGTGCCCATCAATATTGATTTTGTTTTGCCAATGTTGAGTATGAGTTGATTAGTATTTACCCATTGCCAAATCCGTTCTAAGTCAGACTGTAGCTGGTGTTGTAACTGTGCTACAGTAGGAGCGGAAGTTGACGGGGTAGAATCATCTGCGTACATACCAACCATACTGTGTTTTGTTGTTGTAGGTAAATCATTTGCAAATATGGAAAAGAGTAGTGGTCCAAGGCAGCTGCCTTGTGGTACACCGCACTTCGAGTCTCTATATAAAGAAAGACTACAAATACAGCTTGACTTCTGTTTACCAGGTAGCTACGCATCCATGTGATGGCTGACTGTTCAAACCATAGCTGTGTAGTTTTGCTAAACAGATGTCGTGATTGATAACATCAAAGGCCGCGCTGAAATCCAGCATGACGGCTCCTACAAAGTTACCTTCATCTATCTCTCCTAGCCATTGGTCTGACATTTGAATGAGTGCACTAGCTGTAGAGTGTGATTTTTTGTAGGCGTGTTGGTTTTCTGAAATAATGTCGTTTGAAATGAGATAGGCTTGAATTTGCTTCTGGCAGGCCCGTTCCATCACCTTGCTAATCGCCAGTAGCAGGCTGATGGGGCCACTATTCGGCCCATTTAGCGGGGCAGATTTGTTTTTTTGTCATAGGGAGGACTTTGGCTTTCTTCCGTTATGAGGGGAAGATGCCTTGCCCGAGTGAACAGTTAAAATGTAGCAGAGTGGCTGTGCGATATGATCAGCAGAAAGTCTTAAAACAGTGTTATCAATGTTGTCATGTCCAGTTGCATTTCCTGGAGGTAGTGATTTTAACAATTCATTTACTTGCTCTACTGTAACTTCTTTAAAGTGGAAGGAACAGTTCTTACGAGTCATGATATTGTCTTGGATGCATTCAATATGTCAGGTTTTTGATCTGTGGTGAGTTTCTCGATCTTTCCAATGAAGTAGTCATTGAAGTATTCTGCAATTTCAGCAGGTTTAGTTAGTATCTGACCATCCAGTTCAATAAAGGTCGTGAGCAACCAACCAGTCTTGGTGAAAACCAGTCACAATGTAGGAAAGATTAAACAAAACGTAACTTTTCTGTGCAAAGTACAAGCAACTTGCAGTGACTAATCGCGGTGTACTTCCTTGTGTTTATTTATTATTACTTTTTTTCAGATGTCGGAGTACAGGAGCACCGGAGCCGGACGTCACCTTGGAGATGTTTCGCCCGGAAACGTCGTCCGCTCCGTCGCTTATGGACATCGGTACGCGGCGAATCTTCCAGGAGGAGCACGACATCTACAGGGCCAGCGTGAGAAAGTTCTGGGCGGAAGAGGTTCTGCCCAACCACCCACAGTATGTTGACTGGACATTACCTGTACCTTTACCAGTACACTGCAGGGTTTTTCTAAAGAGGGGAAAAGGGGCGCTGAACCCCCATGCTCTAACTGCACACCCCTTTACCCAGGGGAGCTGATTCCCTAACCAGGGATGCCACCCTGACAACACTCAACGCTAAATTCAGAAGACCCCGCCTACGCATTACGCTAAAATCAAGGAAGCTAAGTACGCAAAATTTGGTTGCCTGGCTACGAATTATGTGACTAAGATGGCTTTCCCTAAAAATAGGCTGCCTACGCCTTAAGGAAAAGAGCATGCAGATACCCTTTAATGTTATCCTCTTACTTGATTCTATACAATGATTGATTGATTATTGATTGACAGGTATGAGAAGGAGGCCAGGTGAGTCGTGAGGTGTGGCTGATTGATTAATTGATTTATTATTGATTGACAAGTATGAGAAAGATAGCCAGGTGAGTCATGGCTGGTCGATTGATTGACTGTTTGTTTGATTGACTGTTTGATTGATTGATTGATTGATTATTGATTGACAGATATGAGAAGGACGGCCAGGTGAGTCGTGAGGTGTGGCTGAAGGCGGGAGAGCAAGGCCTGCTGGGAGTGAACACGCCCGAAGAGCTGGGTGGAATTGGCGCAGATATGTTGTATGCAGCTGTGGTCTGGGAGGAACAGTGAGTAGCCTTACTTCCTAAAGAACGCAGAAACTGGCTTGGAAAATTTTTTTCCAGTTTTCCTTGTCGCCAGGAATTTTTTTCGGGGTCGCCAAATACGGCGGCAAAAAATACATACACAGTCAAAACTGTCCAAGAAGACCACTCAGGGAACTGATAAAATCTGGTTTATGTGGACAGGTGGTCACTATAGACAGGATCCGTAATGCTTGTGTCGATTTGAAGAATTATCTAATGGACCACCAATAGGTGGTCACACGGGACAGATAATCCGGATCCTTATGTAGGGGTGGTCACTTGTACAGGTTTGACTGTATCAAAACTACACCAGTGCACTGCTGCCCCTTGCAGATCATACTCTAACTGCAGGTGACATACATCTGTCAGTCTCTGATATCCTAATGCTAAAATATTGTAAAAAGTATGATGTGTGGAAGGAATATGAGAAATTTCTTTCTGATGTGTGTATTGTTGCCTCCTTGCAGGTCCTACTCGAACTGCAGCGGTCCTGGGTATGCATTGCACTCGGACATTGTGATGCCGTACATTGCTAAGTACGGGTCACAGGAACAAAAGGAGAAGTTCCTCCCTGATATGACTGCCGGACGGAAGATCGGGGCTATTGCTATGACAGAACCTGGCGCTGGAAGGTTGGTTGGCTAATTCTTTTATTCCTTCATTCCTTTATTTCTTTCCTCTTTCCATCCCTCCTTTGGAAATAATAGAATAATAAAACCAACATGTTCAAAGAAACCTTGATGTTCTCAGCTATCAATGTGTTTACCAGAAATGTTGACTCAAAATTGCAACCTGCCAAAAGCATGGATCCGTAATAGATGATCTTTGTCGTGTCATGCAGGCTGTAGTACCTATAACATGCCCATGCATGTGTACTCAAAGAACTTAGTACCACATTAAGCCCCTTCCTCCAAGCAATCTTCCAGAAAAGCCTTGACACTGGATGTGTGCCGGAGGCGTGGAAGGAGGCTAATATAGCGCCGGTTTACAAAAAAAGGAAACCGCCTTGACCCAGCAAACTACCGGCCTATTTCACTAACATGCATATGCTCCAAAACCATGGAGCACATAATAGCTAGTTCTATGATGACTCACTTTGACTCAAACAACATCTTGTATGACCTCCAGCATGGGTTTAGACATAGCAGGTCATGTGAATCTCAACTCTTATCCCTCACTGACGACCTGGCTCATAACAGAGAAAAAGGAATCCAGACTGATCTCATAATCATGGACTTCGCCAAAGCCTTCGATAAAGTTCCTCATCTCAGACTGATACATAAACTTCAGTTTTTTGGCATTACAGGTAAAACTCTTGTCTGGATTCAAAATTTCCTGCAGGGCCGTTCGCAAACTGTAGTGTTGGATGGAGAGTGCTCCGTTTCTGTACCCGTAACCTCTGGTGTCCCACAGGGTACGGTCTTGGGGCCAATCCTGTTTCTCGCATACATCAACGACTTGCCACAACATGCTGCTCATGCAAAAGTTCGGCTCTTCGCCGATGACTGCATCTTGCAGATGAGTGTGAAAGAAAAGGCTGACTGTGAAAAACTCCAGAGTGACATAAACGAAATCTGTAGCTGGGAGAAAAAGTGGTTGATGGCATTCAACCCGTCAAAATGTGAGGTGATGTCAGTCCCGGCTTCCAGAATACCAATAATATTCCCCTATACCCTCCATGATCATCCTCTGGCAAAGGTAAGTTGTACCAAATATCTTGGCCTTCACATTTCCTCAAACTTGACCTGGGGCAAACACGTCGAAGCAACAACTTCAAAGGCAAACAGAACCCTAGGGATGTTGAGACGCTGCCTGAGAATCTCCAGCGCGGCGGCCAAGGAGAGAGCCTACATGGCTCTTGTAAGACCTGTCCTTGAGTATGGCTGTTGTGTTTGGGATCCCCACACCAGGGAACAGGTGAGGAGTGTTGAGATGGTTCAGCGAAGAGCAGCCCGATACGTGAGTAATGATTACAGACGCACCAGTTCAGTCACTGCTATGCTGCGTAACTTGGGCTGGCAAACGCTTGAACTGCGCCGAAAGATTGCCCGCCAAGTCACCCTGTATAAGATCATCCATGGTGCTGTTTACGTTCCAACACACGACCATGATTGCCCCGGTGGCTCGATGCTCCAGCCGCACCAATCACTCCCAAACATTGCAGGCCATCGGGTGCAGGAACAACTACTATAGGCTCTCGTTCTTCCCTCGGACCATCAAAGAGTGGAACGAACTTGAGCCTGGTGTGGCGGAGGCGGGGTCCCTCTCTCAGTTCAAAACCGAACTGGGGAAGACCCTGCTGCATTGAGCCACCCCTACACGTCCTTGTATATATGTAAATATATGTATTACTAACTCACTAAATTCACTTGTCCTGTCCTTTGCACACACAAATTCAGTTGTTTATGATCCTTAGTGCCTCTCCTTTATTTTCCCTTCGTTTTACTTGTTCCGGACACTTGTGTTGTATCTAACCCATGCGCAACTGCTGATAATCTCAGATATGAGGCTAAGCAGTAAAGAAGAAGAAGAAGAACTGCCTCTAGGGGGCAGTACTGATTCTTGATTTTTCTCCAGTGACCTGCAGGGTGTGAGAACCTACGCTAAGAAGGTTGGAGATGACTGGATCCTGAATGGCAGCAAGGTATGTACAAAGGATATGCAATTTGGCTTGACTTGCAACCTTTTATTGAATTCGTCTATAATTTTTAACTTGTTATTAAAGTATGTTAGTCTTGTATGGACAGAACATGTAATTCGGCTCTTTTGGCTGCCAAGTGTTCTCTGAATCAAAACCCATTATCCTTATTATTAAGAACAAACAATGCATTCACCCATGTACACTATTGCTACAGTGAAGTGGGGAGGGTAGATCCAAGATGGCAACAGGTCAAAAGAAGTGCACAGACTGAAAAATAGGTTTGATAAAGATTGTGGATAATCAATTCTTTGAAGGCTAATTTAGAAGAGATATTTGTAGCTGTAATGATTGTATTTTTTTTTTATGGATCATCAAAATTGCTATTTTAGCACAAAGGAGTCAGAGATTATTGTGTTTCGATCAGGGTTGTTTTTAGCTTTAATAACTCTTTTTCCGTCCCACTTATTGCAAGGGAGCCCATGTTGTTAATTTTCGTTGCTAAATCTGTCATTTGGGACTTCTAAAGATACATTTTCAGTTTCCTGACATGTCAAGTACAGACACTTTTTGGACCGATTGGGGGAAATTTGAGACAGCCCTTGAGACAGCCCTTGAGACAGCCCCAAGTTTTACTGAAGAGATTAGATGTGTAACATCTACTAACATAATTCCGCTTGGGTACATAATACACCCTGAAAAGATACGTCCAAACAGATATCCAATCCAACGTTCCCCAGTATAATGTACTCCTGTACAGTGTTCTCGCCTAGCCTGAAATTTTTACCCGTCATTTCAATTTTGCTTCAAGGAAGAACATATCGAGCGCCGAAGGCGAGCGCCAGAGAGTCCTGTATATATAAACTGTGCATACCTGGGGGTGCTGCGCTAGAGATCTCTCGAACCCAGTGTTTTTCAAAGTGGCTGATTTATGTAACCCAGCTGATAAATGTTAATGGTGGTTACTAGAAGTGCTAGATTAAATGTAATGTTGGCCTCAGGCGTTCATCACTAACGGTTGGATGGCGGACGTCATCATCGTCGTGGCGATCACCAACCCGCAGGCGAAGTCCGCGGCACATGGTATCAGCCTCTTTCTGGTGGAGGAGGGCATGCCGGGGTTCAAGAAGGGACCCAAGCTGGACAAAATCGGACTGAAGGCCCAGGTATAGCCCTGTGTTATTGTCATTTAGTTTGCTAAGGTAGCCATGTGGCACCAATTTTCTATGATGTCACAAGGAAATTACTTTTCTATGTGCCCAGAATGGTTAGTCTTCTGCCTCCCTTCCAAAATTCATGATAGAGTTTGACAAGAGAACAAAATAAGGGAATCCCAGAAACCAATTTTACTTTGGATCCAGTCAAAAGTTCAGATTCAAATTTGTGAAGGTTTTAAAAACATTTTTTTTAAAGACAGCACCATTGTTTGATGATTTTTTCACTTTGGAGGGTCACATAATGGTGATGTTATATAGTAATCTTGTTATTTATTTGTATGTACCATATATGTACCTGTTTGCTGTTGTTGCTCAGGACACGGCAGACTTGTTCTTCGACAATGTTCGCCTACCCCCGTCAGCCCTGTTAGGTCAGGAGAACAGGGGGTTCGTCTACCTCATGCAGGTCAGTTCAGCCTTCAAAATAATTAAGACAGTTGTAGAGTGTTGATGTAGGAGTAGACGTCAGGAGAGTCAAGCAAACATGTCTCAAGTATAAGATACAATGATAGGAATGAGTTTATTCAATTAGGAGTAAAGGATCGGTTGTTCGATCTTGTATCAGTCAGTCCCGTTTGAATCCAACGTACATATAAATCTACGATAGAACGTTTCCAGAACGGGAGAATGGCTTTCTACTATTCTACACAGTCGATCGGGCTATCTCCAGGACCAGAGTGTCCCTTCGTCCCGGGACGGGAATTCTATTGTTGGGACAGAAAAAAATGTAACCCTGTCAATTCAAAAATCTGAACTTCAATCATTGGCACGGAACTGATGGAAACGTATTTTCCTGTGCTTAAAATCGGTCCCCCGAAAGTGCGAAATGGAACGAAATGGAACGAACTAAAACATATGTAACATTATGAAATGAAATACCAGTATATAGAGAAATATAAGGAACATTGTAACATTCACAGTAGACCGGAACAGGAAGCTAATACATGATATAACGTGTTTTATTTCTTGAATCTATTTGATAATACTAAATACAACGTTTTTGTCGCATTTGGGTGGCTAGATTCTTTCCTGAAAATGGGAGCGCCGCGTGCAAAGAGCTCGGCCGCTCTTCCTTGATTTTCCCAACTATCTGCAAATGAACTGCTGCAAATAGCAGGGAAAACCAGCAAACAGAACTGAGTATCGAAGTATTAGGACTAGATTATACAGAAGTTGGTGGTAACATTGCATCTCATAATTCACCAAGAGGGCATGAAGCAAGCGTAATTTCATTATTTATACAGCGTGTTTGCGTGTTGTGTGAACTGTGAAATACATGTCTTGCTCGTTCACACCCTCCCTTTGTTTTGTCGTGAACAAGGAAGCAGAAATGTCTCCAGAGGTAGTTCTCAGTCCACGTCCGTGATTGAATGTAGTGTGAAATGTCACATTGGTGACGCAGCGCAGAGCTGCATTTGCATATCATTAACGGAGGTGTCCATTCTCCGACAGCCGACCAGCCGAACAATTGGTTGTATAAAGATCGTTGTTGCGAAGATATGCATATGCTACGTACTAGTTATGGACTAAAACTGTATGTAAATAAAACTTGGAGTTTGATTCAACCTGTCGGTAGCACGCCCATGTGCACAGTTCCAATGCGCTGGTAACATTGGCGGTTCATTTGCATGCGGAGCTCCATTTACAACACGTAAACATGCTGTATAAATTATAAAATTACCCTTGCCTCATGCCCTCTTGGTGAATTATGAGATGCAATGTTACCACCAACTTCTGTATAATCGAGCCATTACTACGATACTCAGTTCCGTTTGCTTGTTTTCCCTGCTATTTCAGCAGTTCATTTGCAGATCGTTGGTAAACACAAAAGAAGAGCGGTTGATCTCTTTGCACGTGGCGCTCCCATTTTCAGGGAAGAATCTAGCCACGCAAACGCTACAAAAACTTTGTATTTACTAATTACTATTATCAAACAGATTCAAGAAATAAAACACGTTATATTATGTATTTGCTTCCTGTTCCCGTCTGCTGTGAATGTTACAACGTTCCTTATATTTCGCTATCTACGGGTATTTCATTTCATAATGCTACATATGTTTAAGATCGTTCCATTTCGTTCCATTTCGTTCCACTTCGTTCCATTTCGTTCCATTTTGCACTTTCGGGGGACCCCTTAAAATGACAAATTGAACATAAAAAAACTAACATCATGGGCTCCCAAACAATAAGTGAAATGGGAAAATTTAAAGCTGTAGTCAATGGTCAATTCCTTCAATTATGTTTTAACCTTTAACAAACTGAAGTAGCCGTTTGGCACCCCATTCTCTATTGATATTAGTTACAGGTTAGGCAGCAGGGAGAAGGTTAAGGCCACAGCAAGTAATTTTTATGGATGACATCAGCGCGCTCATTAATTTTCGCCTAATTTCGAAATAAAAAACAAGAAATTTCATTGGCCTCCGACGGAGGGCAACATGCCAAAAATTGGCAAATATGTTGTAAACGGTGACAGTCTAAGGTGTTTCCTAATGCATATGAATACCTACTGTAGTTCCTGCCCATGATGGTACAATAGCAAGCTGTTTTCTGCATTTGTTCTAGCAAGGACATTATATGAATAAGGATTGGGTTCTTAATTGAGCTGTATACACAAGGTGTTTCATCGCATATGAAAAGCCAGTGTAGTTGCTTCAGATGATGGTACAACAAGTTCTTTTCTGCATTTGTTGTAGTTAGTCTATTGAGATGTATACACATCTACAAGGACATGTTTATTGCTGAATCAAGGAGGTTTTATGTCATATATGAATGAATACAGGACTAAAAGACCTGTTGGTCATGATATCATATTTCGTCGAATCAAATTCTTGTTTAACAAGAATTATGATCTCAAAATTTGAAAATATAGGAATCTTGTTTTTTTTGGCCCGCCTTGTTTTTTTTCCGCCCTATCTCATTAATTTTGGAGTCTGCGGAGGATGTCATCCATAGAATTTACTTGCTGTGGCCTAAGTACAAAATTTGGTCAACAAGTGATATTTCTAGAGGATGTGAAGAAAAACTGTCAGTGAGACTTTGGGTTGTTTTTTTCTGCAGAGGTTACCCCAGGGGAGGCTTATCATCGCAGACTTGGCGATCGCCTCGTCTGAGTTCATGTTTGAGGAGACCAGAAACTACGTCAAGGAGAGGAAGGCTTTCGGCAAGACTGTGTCAAGACTGCAGGTAAGAACTACTTGTATGTCAAGACGTTTGTCAAGGCTGTAAGGAAGAAATATACGTAGTATAGGGGCCTGTTCAGATACATTGTACCATACATACAGTATTTTGCAGTATATTGTTTGTTACAACAAGTCTAACCTTCATCGTCTTAATAAGTCAAAGACTAGACTTATTCCTTTAAGCTTAAATATTGTAAATTCATTTAAGTTTGCATGGTTTTGATTTCGCGGCAGGGAGAAAATGAAGTGTTCGTGGCGGTTTTAAGTTTGCGTTTGAGACAATAGTTATATATAAGGGGTTAGGAGGGCAAAAAGTTTCTCGGTGGTTTTAAGTTTGTCGCGAAGAGCTTACCACGAAATCTGCGAACATAGAACCACCGAGAACATTTCTGCATTTACAGCACTGACCCAATATATAAGATTTTTCAACAAGCACAACACAGACTAGTCTGCTCTCTTTCTTCAGATGTCCATTATTGTATATCATTAGACGCCTATAGCTATATGCAATGATACTGAACCTTAGTTTTGCTGTGCCATTTCCAGACCATCCAACACAAGCTGGCAGAGATCAAAACCGACATTGTTGTTGGTCGAGCCTTCCTGGACCAGTGTCTGGAACTACACAACCAGGGACGACTGGACTCCAACACTGCCTCCATGGCCAAGTTCTGGTGAGTGAGAAAGTGAGAGATAGAGACTGAGAAAGTGAATGAATGAGTGAGTGAGTGAGTAAAGAGAGGAAAACCGACATCGTTGTTGGTCGATTCTTTCTGGTTGAGTCTTACTGGACTCAAACACTGCCTCCATGGCCAAGTTCTGGTGAGTGAGTGAGTGAGTGAGTGAGTGAGTGAGTGAGTGAGTGAGTGAGAGGGTGAGAGTGACTGAGTGGACAGACAAGTGAATAAACAAACAAACAAATGGCAAAAAAAATGTTGTTTTGTTTCCAAAACCCCTACAAGACCTCAGTACATGCAATCTGCTCTTCTTGTCACAACCTTTGTAACAGAAGCTTTGAAATGAGCTTAAAGGAAGAAAAGATACATTAAGATTGAATTTTAGATTTTTATTGTATTGTTTTTAACCCCCTTTCAGGGCCTCTGACCTGCAGAACCGTGTAGCGACCCAGTGTCTGCAGATGCATGGGGGGTGGGGCTACATGTGGGAGTACCCCATCGCTAAAGCGTTCGTCGACTCTCGCTTCCAGCCGATCTACGGAGGCAGCAACGAGATCATGAAGGAGCTTATCGCTCGCAACATCGTCAACTAGAGGTCGTCTGAGGACAATTCAAAATATCAACTAGAGGTCGTCTAGGGACACACAAAACAGTGTCAACTAGAGGTCGTCTGAGGACACCAAAAACAAAGCATCTTTGACTAGACATCATCATCATCATCATTATTCATCCGGAACTACTCCAGTGAGATACAGTCAATAAAGTTTTTCCAGTACAATCTGTCCTTCATGGCAGACAATAACGCAGAACCTGAGAGACCTGTGTCTCTTTCAATCAATGTCATTACAGTCAATCATTGTGGGGTCTTCCAACTCTGCGTTTTCCCTCAGGTAGCCACAGCATTAGTCGCCCAGCAGGCTCGTTACTGCGAACAACATGCCCCGCCAGGGCGAGCCGGCGTCGTCGCACTACTGACGAAATAGGTGGCAGAGAGCCATAGAGTTGCTAGACAAAGACAGCTAAAACACAACATCATAAATTAGAGGTCATCTAAGAACACCGAAAAACGCTGTCAGCTAGCGATCGTCAAAGGACATTTAGAATGCAACATCATCAACTAGAGTTTATATAAGTAAAACACACTACTCTTGAATTAGTCCTGTGCCTTTTTAACTTGTCCTATGTACAGTTTACATTATGATATACTATCATGCATTATATTATATTACAGTTTAAAAAAGCTGGTCTTTCACAATACATCATTTGTGTTTCAGGGAATTTCTCTGTGTCTGATGTTACCGAAAAGCAGTAGATCCTCAAAGATTAGGTGTCATCTTTTAGGCTATAAAGCGTAAAAAGAATAATTTAAACTTTAAAATGTGTGTTTTCCTCTTTGGGTTGCATACAATACAGATGTGTAGGCAAACATTTATGCCTTGTAGTACGTAAAGGACAAAATATTTCCTACAGCTACAATACACCTCCAATATGATATCTGTAGCATGTGCCCAAAGGAAATATGAAATCTCGGCATAGATTATGCATAAGGTCATCATTAGCATAATACATATTCAGGTGTATTCACCTTTCATAATTAGGTATAAGTTCCTTCAATATAGACCACCCCACATCTGCTTGTTTTTTACCAAGGCCATGCATCATTATGTAGTCACACTGCCTACAGCTGACTGACAAGCCAATTTGTCCCAGCAATCACATTTCCTGCCTCCCACCTGACAAGTGCTCACCCTTACAACCTATCTATGACCCCTCCAAACAACACAGCTAACACATCCCATGCAGCTAGTATACATCATACAATATAACACATTTTTACACTTTTCTCGTCAGTACTTCGCCCAAAATCTAATCATCTTGAGATTTCCCACATACACACCGACACACCAGATACGACAACAAACCATCTAGGCGTTCTCGACTTATCGTGTTCACTAACAGACACACAGACAAGCATAAAAAAATAACCTTCTTGACGAGGGTAACTAGAATGCAATGATATAACGTTATATCTTGTCTATTTCTGAACTAAAGTTTTCTTGCGAGTTTAACATGGTGCATATTAATGCTTTGCCTACTATTCTTACCAGTAGCTCTAATTTTAATATGCAAAGTACACCTACTGTTAGTTTACAAAATGTTTGTATATTTATTAGTAAAGGTGAATAAATGGTGTCTGGTTGATTTTCTGGCTTTCTTGTCATTTTAGATGGAATATTAAAAAGACTTGACTTTGTATCTTTGAAATCTTTGTCTCCCATGCCATTGGGCCATGTTGATTCCATTATATGGAGGACATCATCTGGGTACTGCAAAACTGATGCAAGCGTGCAAATAGATAAAAAAAAAAGGTTGGGAAAAAAATTGTCTTCATTATGAAATCTAAAAGCTCGGGAAGGTTGAACAAATGACTAAACACACAGTATGACATACCAAACACATTCTTCATTTTCGTTCTTTCTCAACTCTGGAACTGTTTTTGGCATTCTATGACATTAGTACGGTATCCGTTTTCCGATATTCTTTTGCAATTGATGGCATCTGTTTCCTCATTTTGCAGCTGCGTTAAACAGTATTTAGAGTATGGTCGAAAACCTTTTTTTTTGGAAACGCATGAAAATTGATGCGTGTGCGGATGCCATTTAATAGAATCAACATGGCCTTTTCTCTCTACTCTCACCTCTCAAATAAACGTACCGGTACGTTTATTTTTTTTCGCCTATAGTTCCACCCGGTACGTTCTTATTCTAGACGGTACGTTTATTATTTTTTGAAAAATTGAGGCTTTGTAAACCAGGAATCCCTCTAAAATCGTAAGTTAAGGTTTATCTGCCCATATTTCCCCGGTATTTTTGCTCGTAATTCTCTTTTTTTCGGCCTACCGGCGTTGATTTTCTCGCCGCTTTGACGGCCTTGTGAAAAGTATCCTGGCGGCACTCGTAACATATCGGTCGATATCGCTATGACGCTACAAAGTAAACCGGAAAAAAAGACGCGACATTGACATTCTAAAATACAATTTTCATATAAATAACTTTGATAGTCTCTGTTTATATCGTAAACCAAAGCACGCTGATCAAAAACGTGTGGAGTAGGGTGCACGGCTGCACGGGGAATAATATTTTCCTGACCACTATATCCGTAGTATCGGCAGCGCGGCGGAAGAATTATTTGTTCGCAGAAGACATGTAACACGTTAAAACAACAATCATAACTTAACTCTCCTTGTAATATGTGTTTTGAGGCCACAAAATCTCTAAAACGGCAGAAATATGTCCGATATGATTCGGTAAACAACAGCGCGAAATCGCGAAACATGGCCGCCACTCTCAGGCATAGCGACAGTAAAACTAGCAGCACATTGCGTAGTGCGGATACCGATCTTTAAAATGATACCGTAAACGCATGGAAATATTATATTTTTGGGCAACGATAGACACACAAGGCCATATTTATTTTCAGAGGGTTCATTTTTTTAAATAATCGTAAGATTTTCCCAATTTAGGCGGTTCATCGCGGGTTTCTAGTGTCAACACGTAATGGGTAACTTCTTAGTATGTGCGGTCTGTGACGTTGAGCTACTTTTACAGTCGATCTCTGTTCAATATTGTGGGATTTACCGCGGGAACTCGAAATCCGAGCGTCTCACTTTGTTTTCGACGCTATGGAGCAAAAGTTTATAGACATATTTCTTTTGTGGAAGGACTGTGTTTATATTTGTGTTTTTTTGTGGTTGATGTCTTTAGAAAATATGATCAGGTACATTTAACTTAAGTACTCTGATGATTTTTGTTATATGTCACTGATTGTCAGTCATAATAAAATGATATAACAATTTTCTTTGATCACTTGCTTCAAGTTCCAAGTAGAAAAAGCATGTATCATGTACATTTTCACTTGTTGAATTTGAAAGCACCGTGGCCCCCGGTTAGGGGTCATAGCGGGGAACCTATGCCCAATTTTTCAATATTACTAATTATATTTTACGAAGAGGCGAGGAAGATCATCATGATTTGAACAAGCTATGGACAGTTATTCTGTTCAATATCTATATACTTAATAGGTATGGCATAATTGACTAAATATATGTTACCTACCTGCTTATTATCTTATTTCCCTCTGACAGTGACAGTTGTACATGTATGGACACAGTTTACCTAGCCTCGACTGTCGATTTTTGAAATTTTCCGGGGGGTACTTTTATTCCAGGGGGTACTCATATTACATTTTGAAGATTTGTCCGGGGGGTACTTCTATTCCAGGGGGTACTTCTATTTGAGAGGTTAGAGTAGCTCTCTTTTGCCACAATATCAGGCCTTTTAGAGAAACTTTGTGAACAGTTAGTAGTAATAAGATTAGCCAGCTGCATTGTGGTCACGATGTGCACCGCTCCAGTACCCACCACCCAGAATGCACCACTCTCCACAACAGGGAAACTTGAACTTGGGGATAAACCACAAACTGCTTTGGGGGATGTACTTAAGGTGACACAGGTAACTTTCCAAGTTTTAACTAACATCAATGAAAGATAATTAATTTTCTAGTCAAACCAAACACATTATATCTCCCTAAATGTAAACAATTTTTTCTTAAACGGTGAACAATTTTGTACTTCGGACCCCCTCCGGATGGACTTTGAACGGTCCCTGGCAGTACAAGTACGACCAACATGGCGGCGACCGTCCGAACTGTTCTGTCCCGGGGCTTGATCCTCCAGCGCGCCGTGAACTTGGCCGCTAACTCCTCCTGCCGACTCCCTGTAGCTTCATCCACACTCCTGCACAGGTTTGTGTCCATTTTCTGCTGGCATGAGCTCGCCGAAAACATCACAAGTTGGGGGGAGGGTGACAGTCGCAGTGCTATTGTTTACGACTGTACCAAAACCATTTGCGGGGAGTGTGTATATTTACGAACGCATTAATACAAATAGCTTGATATCAAATGTATCATCATGAATGTTGCGACTATACACAGAAATTTATGGCTTAACAATGTTGCGTTGAGACCTTTTAATAGATCGTTAAGCTGATCAAACTCTGACTGTGTATAAACAGAATTCAACCATTTTCGGGAAATGATGGTTTCGTCTACCTGACCAGGCCCACTAGCAAAAAGTATTTTTGACATACGCAACTATAGATATTATGTGTTGATAGGGAAAATAGCATTTGCAATTATTTCAGATCTTTTCGATAATTTGGTGATTTACTTTTATGGGTTAACCACCGATGTAGAGAATCAACTTTTTGAAACCATTTGTTTTTGGTGCTGTTGTTTTTTTTGTTCCATAGTTTTGGGGGAGGGGCAACAAATTTATCTTGTTCTCTCTTCTTCTCTTGTTTATCTCTTGAAGTCGAGAAGGTCCGGATTCTCTAGATTAAATGCTGGGGTTGGTGGTGGTTGTGGTGGTGGTGGGTCGTATGGTGAAGGATCATGTAAAAGCTCTTAATCTAGATTCTTACCCAAGATATTGCAGTTTCTTTATGCTAAAAATGTATTGAAAAATTGTAACGTTACAAAAAAATTTTCTCAACTCTTTGCAATGTAACTCTTTTTTCAAACCTAACGTGAGCAACCAACCAGTCTTGGTGAAAACCAGTCACAATGTAGGAAAGATTAAACAAAACGTAACTTTTCTATGCAAAGTACAAGTATTAAACTTGCAGTGACTAATCGCAGTGTACTTCCTTGTGTTTATTTATTTATTTTTTATTTTTTCAGATGTCGGAGTACAGGAGCACCGGAGCAGGACATCACCTTGGAGATGTTTCGCCCGGAAACATCGTCCGCTCCGTCGCTTATGGACATCGGTACGCGGCGAATCTTCCAGGAGGAGCACGACATGTACAGGGCGAGCGCAAGAAAGTTCTGGACAGAAGAGGTCTTGCCTAACCACCCACAGTATGTAGACTGGACATTACCTGTACCTTTACCAGTACATTGCAGGGTTTTTCTAAAGAGGGGAAAAGGGGCGCTGAACCCCCATGCTCTAACTGCACACCCCTTTACCCAGGGGAGCTGATTCCCTAACCAGGGATGCCACCCTGACAACGCTAAATTCAGAAGACCCCCCCTACATATTACGCTAAAATCAAGGAAGGTAACTACACAAAATTTGGTTGCCTCGCTACGAATTATGTGACTAAGATGGCTTTCCCTAAAAATAGGCTGCCTATACGCCTTAAGGAAAAGAGCATGCAGATACCCTTTAATGTCATCCTCTTACTCGATTCTATACAATGATTGATTGATTGATTGATTAATTATTGATTGACAGGTATGAGAAGGACGGCCAGGTGAGTCGTGAGGTGTTGCTGATTGATTGATTAATTGATTTATTATTGATTGACAGGTATGAGAAAGACAGCCAGGTGAGTCACGGCTGGTCGATTGATTGACTGTTTAATTGATTGATTGATTATTGATTGACAGGTATGAGAAGGATGGCCAGGTGAGTCGTGAGGTGTGGCTGATTGATTGATTAATTAATTGATTTGTTATTGATTGACAGGTATGAGAAAGACAGCCAGGTGAGTCATGGCTGGTCAATTGATTGACTGTTTGATTGATTGACTGTTTGATTGATTGATTGATTGATTGACAGGTATGAGAAGGACGGCCAGGTGAGTCGTGAGGTGTGGCTGAAGGCGGGAGAGCAAGGCCTGCTGGGAGTGAACACGCCCGAGGAGCTGGGTGGAATCGGTGCAGACATGTTGTATGCAGCGGTGGGCTGGGAGGAACAGTGAGTAGCCTTACTTCCTAAAGAACGCAGAAACTGGCTTGTACAAGTTTTTTTGTGTCAGTTTTCCTTGTCGCCAGCAATTTTTTTCGGGGTCGGCAAATACGGCGGCAAAAAATACATACACAGTCAAAACTGTCCAAGAAGACCACTCAGGGAACTGATAAAATCTGGTTTATGTGGACAGGTGGTCACTATAGACAGGATCCGTAATGCTTGAGTCAATGCGAAGAATTATCTAAAAGTGGTCACATGGGCCAGATGGTCCGGATCCTTATGTAGGGGTGGTCACTTGTAGGGGTTTGACTGTCAAAACTACACCAGTGCACTGCTGCCCCTTGCAGGTCATACTCTAACTGCAGTTGACATACATCTGTCAGTCTCTGATATCCTAATGCCAAAATATTGTAAAAAGTATGATGTGTGGAAGGAATATGAGAAATTTCCTTCTGATGCGTGTATTGTTGCCTCCTTGCAGGTCCTACTCGAACTGCAGCGGTCCTGGGTATGCATTGCACTCGGACATTGTTATGCCGTACATTGCTAAGTACGGGTCACAGGAACAAAAGGAGAAGTTCCTCCCTGATATGACTGCCGGACGGAAAATCGGGGCTATTGCTATGACAGAACCTGGCGCTGGAAGGTTGGTTGGCTAATTCTTTCTTTTATCCCTTCATTTCTTTCCTCCTTCCATCCCTCCTTTGGAAATAATAGAATAATAAAACCAACACGTTCAAAAATACCTGTTCTCAGCTATCAATGTGTTAACCAGAAATGTTGACTCAAAATTGCAACCTGCCAAAAGCATGGATCTGTAATAGATGATCTTTGTCGTGTCATGTAGGCTGTAGTACCTATCACTGCCTCTAGGGGGCAGTACTGATTCTTGATTTTTCTCCAGTGACCTGCAGGGTGTGAGAACCAATGCTAAGAAGGTTGGAGATGACTGGATTCTGAATGGCAGCAAGGTATGTACAAAGCATAAACAATGTGTATACATGTAAAGGGTATAACTATTGCTACAATGAGGTGCAGAGGGTAGATCAAAGATGTCAACTGGTCAAAAGAAGTGCACAGACTGAAAAATAGGTTTGATAAAAATTGTGGATAATCAATTTTTTAAAGGCTAATTTAGAGATATTTGTAGCTGTTATGAATTAATTTTTTGATGGATCATTAAAATTGCTATGTAGTTTAGCACAAACGAGTCAGAGATTATTGTGTTTCGCTCAGGGTTGTTTTCAGCTTTAATAATCGTTTTTCCGTCCCACTTATTGCTAGGGAGCCCATGTTGTTAATTTTCGTTGTTAAATCTGTCATTTGGGACTTCTAAAGATACATTTTCATCAGTTTCCTGACAAGTTTTTGGACAGATTGGGGGAAATTGGTTTTACGGAAGAGATTAGATGTAACATCTACTAACATTATTCCGCTCGGGTACGTAATACACCCTGAAAAGATATGTCCAAACAGATATCCAACCCAACCCTCCCAAGTATAATTTACTCCTGTATATATAAACTGTGCATACCTGGGGGTGCTGCACTAGAGATCTCTCTAACCCACTGTTTTTCAAAGTGGCGGATTTATGTAACCCAGCTGATATATGTTAATGGAGGTTACTAGATGTGCTAGATTAAGTGTAATGTTGGCCTCAGGTGTTCATCACTAATGGCTGGATGGCAGATGTCACCATCGTCGTGGCGATCACCAACCTGCAGGCGAAGTCCGCGGCACACGGTATCAGCCTCTTTCTGGTGGAGGAGGGCATGCCGGGGTTCAAGAAGGGACGCAAACTGGACAAAATTGGACTGAAGGCTCAGGTACACAATGAATCATTAACTTTCAGTTTGCTAAGATAGCCGTGTGGCACTAAATTTGTATTAGTTTTGGGGTTAGGCAGCAGGGAGAAGGTTAAAGTAGGATCTCACCAGGAAATCACTTTTCTTAATGCCAGTCAATTCTCTTCCTCCCTTCCTAAAGTTTATGATAAACTTTGATAAGCTAACAAATATTGTACTGTCAGTCAGTCTAGACTAGATAGACTAGGAACATGTAGTCAGTCTAGATATATATAGAAACATAGGATATATATAGAAACATTTTAAAGCAAAATAAAGATAGGAAATATCAGCTTATGACTTCTGAAATTGTACCTCTACTTCCAGTAAAACTAAAAGGTTCAGTTTCAAATTTGTGAAGGTTTCAGACAGCACCATTGTTTGCTAACTTTTCCACTTTGGATGGTCACATAATGGTGATGTTATATAGTTATCTTGTTTATTTGCATGTTTTCTGTTTGTTGTTGTTGTTCAGGACACAGCAGAGTTGTTCTTCGACGATGTTCGCCTGCCCCCGTCAGCCCTGTTAGGTCAGGAGAACAAGGGGTTCGTCTACCTCATGCAGGTAAATCTGAACTTCATGACAATCATAAAATAGATGAAAACTTTTTTTCTAGGCTAAGAATTACAGATCTAAGTTTTAACAACGAAGATTGACTTACAAGTCCGGACCTGAACCTGAACCTCTGGACCTGAATCCGGACCTGTACCTGAGTTTACGTACACAGCACTAATTGATCACATGGGCTACAAAACAATAATAGGAATGGAAAAGGAGAAAGTAAAAATTTGAAGCTGTAGTCTATGCTTTATTCCTTCAATTATGTCAAAATTTTGTCAAGTCAGAAAGTCCTCTATTTCTGTGATGTGAAGAAAAATATGCCAGACTTTTTTTTTTCTGTAGGAGTTACCCCAGGAGAGGCTGATCATTGCAGACATGGCGATCGCCTCGTCTGAGTTCATGTTTGAGGAGACCAGAAACTATGTCAAGGAGAGGAAGGCTTTCGGCAAGACTGTGTCAAGACTGCAGGTAAGAACTATGTCAAGACGTTTGCCAAGACTATAAATGAAATGAAATGAAGTAAGAAATATACATAGTGGACGGTTCAGATGCATTGTACCATACATACATTATCTTGCAGTATCGTGTTTGTTACAACAAGTCTAACCTTCATTGTCTTAACTAGTCAAAGACTAGACTTATTCCTTCAAGCTAATACTGTAAATTCATTTAAGTTCCCATGGTTTTAATTTCGCAGCAGGGAGAAAATGGAGTGTTCGCAGCGGTTTTAAGTTTGCGTTTAAAACAATAGTCTACAAGGGGTTAGGAGGGCAAAAAGTTTTGCCGTGATTTTAAGTTTGCGGCACCACCGCGAACATTTCTGCATTTACAGTACTGACCCAATACATAAGATTTTTCAACAAGCACAACTAGTCTGCTCTCTTTCTTCAGATGTCCATTATTGTGTATCATTAGACGCCTATAGCTATGCAATAATAATGAACCTTTTGCTGTGCCATTTCCAGACCATCCAACACAAGCTGGCAGAGATCAAGACTGACATCGTTGTTGGTCGAGCCTTCCTGGACCAGTGTCTGGAACTACACAACCAGGGACGACTGGACTCCAACACTGCCTCCATGGCCAAGTTCTGGTGAGTGAGAAATTGAGAGATAGAGCCTGAGAAAGTGAATGAATGAGTGAGTGAGTGAGTGAGTGAGTGAGTGAGTGAGTGAGTGAGTGAGTGAGTGAGTGAGTGAGTGAGTGAGTGAGTGAGTAAAGAGAGGAAAACCGACATCGTTGTTGGTCGATTCTTCCTGGTTGAGTCTTACTGGACTCCAACACTGCCTCCATGGCCAAGTTCTGGTGAGTGAGTGAGTGAGTGAGTGAGTGAGTGAGTGAGTGAGTGAGTGAGTGAGTGAGTGAGTGAGTGAGTGAGTGAGTGAGTGAGTGAGTGAGTGAGTGAGAGGGTGAGAGTGACTGAGTGGACAGACAGACAAGTGAACAAACAAACAAATGGCAAAAACAAAATGTTGTTTTGTTTCCAGAACCCCTACAAGACCTCAGTACATGCAATCTGCTCTTCTTGTCACAACCTTTGTAACAGAAGCTTTGAAATGAGCTTAACGGAAGAAAAGATACATTAAGATTGAATTTTAGATTTTTATTGTATTTTTCCACCCCCCTTTCAGGGCCTCTGACCTGCAGAACCGTGTAGCGACCCAGTGTCTGCAGATGCATGGGGGGTGGGGCTACATGTGGGAGTACCCCATCGCTAAAGCGTTCGTCGACTCTCGCGTCCAGCCGATCTACGGAGGCAGCAACGAGATCATGAAGGAGCTCATCGCTCGTAACATCGTCAACTAGAGGTCGTCTGAGGACAGCTAAAACATCATCAACTAGTACTAGAGGTCATCTGAGGACAGCAAAAACTTAACATTGTCAACTAGAGGTCATTTGAGGACAGCTAAAACATCAACTAGAGGAATAAAAAGATGATTACAGGTCATTTAAAGACAGCTAAAAAACATCACATGGAAATTGACTGAGGTCGACATCAAAAACATCATCAACTACTAGTACTCTTTGTTGCATTATATGAAAAGCTGCAACTTTGTCCGAAATAACTGACAGAATTATGAATCAAATTTTAACATTTTAATGAAATGAAGAGTCTCTTGAATAAGGAAAAACGTAAAATGAAGTTAAGGAAATTATTCTATGAGGAAACTGCTTACGGCTATATGTATTTATATCAGTTGTGCCTTGAATGGGTGTTGCGCTAATGCAAGTATAATGCAAGAACAAATTATATTTCATCAGCCTGGAAGACTTATTTTTGTTTAGAGGAGAGTGTTTGTCAATGACAAACCCTACTGTCATCATGCCCTGAATGGTGGTGCCTTATGTAGTGTGCATGTTGCAAAAAGGAGGAAGATTTCATCATGTTGGTACACGGCACACCACATGCACAGATGTCAGCATCAGAAAAACTACCACTAAGACAAAAAGGTAAGCCTCTGCTCTAAATTATCATATCATTTTATTCAGATATCATCTATGCATGTGTAAATAATGCATTAATATATGATTTTATATACTTCTTACTTGGAGGTTGTGGTTTTGACAGGTGTTTGTTTATAACAGCGTGTAAAATGAAAAAGCTATTTATCGATCAATCTCCCTGACAGTTCTAGGACTATTTTTATGTTGTCTTTACCATAAGATAAAGCCTATAGTATGGTAGTACATGAAACGTATCTACTGAAAAGTAAACAAACTAATGTGAAGATAAGGAGAGTTAACAGTATGCTGGGTTTCTGAGTGCTGCTAGATTGTCTGTATGCTATTGGTTGCTCAGTTTATGTATCTGCATCTTTAACCTTCTTCCTGCTGCCTAATTCTGTAACCAATGGGGAATTGGATGCCAAACGGCTACTTAAGTGTGCTAAAGGTTAACCTATTCAAACTGAGATGCAGTGTTGATTTTAAAGTTTTATATATATTATTTGAAAATAACTTTTCATCAAATACATTCTGTACAAATCAAATTTTGATTGACGGGCTGGATTTATCCGTCAATTTCAATGCTTCAAAATAACTATTTTTATGTATGAGAAAATAAATGCTATGAGGAATCATTATATAAGTGGCTTCAGGTTTTTGAATGTTCATCATTGATTTGATTAGTGATAAAACTTTCCCTCTACTTGTAATTTTTTGGCCTTAAAATTTAGATGAACTTTTGTTAAGGTTCAAGCCCTGGAAATGAGTGTAGACAACCTTTTTTATATTTGTCCAAAATGGAATTTCTCTTTTGAGAAATTTCTTTTTTTTTCCAACAATCCAAGTTACAGAAGAAATCCACTGGTTTTGAAACAAATATTTTACAGCAGCTGTATTTCTGCATTGAGATTTGCCCGTAAACAACTGTGGTATTGTCGGATTCTCCCCTGTAAACTGTTGAATAGCCTTGGGGCCCAGAAAGGGTAGCCTGCAGAGGTAGACCACCCCACTAGCCTAGCCTACCTTTTCCGGGAACCCAACCACAGGAGGTGATGTATATACAAGAGAGCTGTGCTTCTCTCATGTTTTCCTCCAGGATTTCTGCCCTACAGGAAAAGGAAACTCGGCTAGACACAAGAATCCTTGCTTCTCCCAGGGTCTCAGACTCATCGGGAAATTCATCGTCTGATGATCAATCTTTAAAACTGTGCTTCTCTTTTTTTTAGATGTCGAGTAATCTTTTTTCAGCAAGGCTAGCTGTATGCACAGTATTTGCACACACAAAAAAAATCATGATTGTCACCAGGCACATTTCACAAAGGAAGGATTTATTAGTCTAAAGCTGAAATCATATTCAATATTTTACTTTTGTCCTAACTTGAGCACAAACTTAATTCTATTTGGGGATTTGATTTCAAATCTCAGCCAATGGGTAATGCACTATGTTTACTCAATTAAAACATCAGAATGTGATGTTTTTATCCCTTTTCTTTCCATTTGGATTAGTTACCAAAATTCTTCCCATCTGTGAAAAATTGTTTGAAAAGTCTGACTTCACACCCCTGGAATTTCAAAAAGGATTAGCCCATGACAGGGAATGTTTTTTTTTTTGCCCTTCATCTTTAGATGGCATCTATGAACTTGTTTGAAAAAAGTCCTACCTGCCCACCCCTGAAATCTCAGAATGGAATAGTCTGTGTATAAAACATCCCTTTTGACTATTGAGCAAATTTATTCTTCACTTGAGCTGAGGCCATCTTACTTTAGCAAACACCAGAAATGTTGTCAGCTGACATATGAGGGGATGTACACTTATTTATACCTTCGCCAAGAAGTGTTTTTGGTAGTGTTTCTTTGAATGTAGTTGAATGTCCTTTGGTTGAATGGCATACTATGAAAAAAAGTCATTCTCTAGAAGATATGGATGGATTGTCATGACATTTGGTATGTGGTTAAGCAAGAAGGTCTTGATAAAACCTCCTTGGGTCAGGTCATATCAAAGAATTGATCAGATTTTCGGCCCTCTCACGGCTTTCATTGGTACTGCAGTATAACTTCCAGTTTTTATATCCCATTTATAAAGTTGGTTTGGCTGAGTCACCTGTTGTAAAGAGTGATATAAATCAAAGCTAACAAATCTTGTGTTATGATAAGTACATTGCAATAAAGGCGTGGCAAATACTTCCTCATTCTGTGGTGTTACCCACTTCCCCATACCACTGCCAGAAAGGAAGCCAGGCCACAGGCCCAGGGGGTCACTTACTGTAAGTCTTTAAATGTTTGCAGTGGCTTTATTTTTGTGGTGACTACCCCCCTGCAAATTCGGGACGTTGCAAATATGCATTTTTGATGTATCATTACTGTACTACATAATTGTTCCAACTGCGAACTGAAAACACTAAGAAAACCTCATTTCCTCTTCTATAGCAAATTATGTCCCTGCGAAAATGAAAGAATCTACAGTATATGGGAAAAGAGTGTTAGTGGTTGACAACAGATTTGACATGGTTTTATGAAAAGCTGCAGAATAGGAATTTTTGCCTGTGAGTAAAATTAAAAGAAAAATGTCATTATTTCTCAATTCCTGACAAAAGATCATAAAAGAGAAACCAAAATCTTTTTGTGTCTTTTATACTTAATATAGATAGATATGAGCAATTCCCCTTTTTGAAATCAATGGTATAGTCCACTTTAATGTTGTTGTTGAAACAGTTCCTTTTTCTTGGAAGAAGTTTTTGTACCCAGTATGGATGATGCTGGGCAACATATAATGTCCTTGGTTTCTGGACACTTTTTCTTAATTGTTGCCACACATGGAAGAATTGACGGGATCAGGCATGATACTAGCAAGGAGGCTCTTTAAAAAGGATGAAACCACCCAATTTCATTTGTAATAATTGCCATTAAAAAGTTAAACATCAACCCTACCAACTTTTGAACTTGATTTTTTTGATGACTTTATCATAAAAACTTGCTATGCCATGCTACGAGTATGAAAAATATTAAGAAAATATCTTTTTACTTTTAAATTCATCAATGACTTGCCTTTTATTGAAAACCAAAGTATATCCTACATATAGTTTTTACAATCTCAAACAAATGATTTGGACAAAGATAAAGGTAACTTGTATTTGAAGTTCAGGTCAGTGGGAGGTCTCTCCCAGTGTTTTGACAATTTGGAGAACAATGGAATTTCAAAAACAAAGACTTCGCTATGGCAGAATTACGTTTCTTTTCTTTTATAAAAACTTTCGTCGTTTGTTTCGCGAACCAACGGCACTCAAAGTTCAAAAGGAGGAACTTTGGACGTTCAACTATGTGGGAGGCAATATAAATGTGGTGCTCAGAAGATTTGGCGCCAAGTCATATGATTTTTACGCGGGAAAGAGTCCAGACTGACCCACCCCTTTGTTTACATCTGTTCGTTTCCTTTAAATTTTACCGAGTCTGGTACATCTATATCTGGTTTATGACGCTATATGATAACAAAGGACTATAAATATTCTTATTCATACACAATTGGAATATTCGTGCTTTCCTGAAGAGCTCTAGAACGCAGAAAACCGCGACATTTTGACAATAACTTTTTGATCAAGTTCTATTTTCTCTCAAGCAATCGCGGAGTTTGTCAATGACGTGTACTCCTATCCTTTTGAACATATCTGTGTCGATATAAACACTATTTATACCAAAAAAGCACAATATTTACTTCTTAAACGTAGTGAATGATTATAATTTATACATAATTTCTAAATTTCGGGATTTTATGTCTTATTAATGAAATAACAGAGGATAGATTATCATTTTCCGGGGGGAGGTTGACACAGACTGGAACGCGCGAAATTAAATCACCCCGACCAATCAGGTATTAGCGCGTATAGGGGGCTCTGGGTATTGACGCAATTGCTTATAAACTGGGAGTGCAGACATTTTTTGTTGTGAGGTCTTCTCCACCTCGGGATGTCCGCCATTATTGCTACCGATCTTTCTCTGACAAGTTTTCTCTAAAGACTTCCTGAGAATCCTCCCAAAAACATCGTCGCGAGGAAGACAACGACCCAAGCTACAACCTCCCGAAGTTTGCGGTGATTACGACGATTTTGAGGTGGAGAAATCGGCGCCGAAAGTTGGTGTGAACTGGGTGGTTCCACTGGGCTAGAGCGGTGTGTTTGTGCGAGGAGACGTGGCCTCTGGTCACGTGGTCTGGGTACAATTTTATTTTTTTCTGCGTCAAATCTGGGAAATTGTGGCCTTTACTTCGTGGGATTTTCCTGTGGAACACCCAACCTTTCCATCGCGGGTGTATGAAGAGCGGAAGAGAGTCTAAGAGGTGAGCTAGATCGAGCAGAAGTTGCCGGTTGGCGGCCGGGAAATTAAAAATTGGACGACATCAAAACGTCGGTCACGTGCTTGGGGCGAATTTTTTGGGGGGAGTGAAGTGGAAGAGTTCAACATTACGGTGGGAAGGCGGGCTCTTGTGGCGGCCTGCGAGCCACGACAGCCAACATTTCGGGCCTGACAGCATTTCTTGTGCTTCTTGCAGCCTCACAAAAGCGTGTCGATGCTGAGGGAAGCCGGCTTCCAGCGCCGTTGCCGCTGAGCCCGAGCTGCATGGCTGCGATGGCCCCGGCGCTCACCGAAGCTCCCGCCGCGACTCAGCCCGGGCCCCGCGGCCTCAAACCGGGGGCTGATCCCGACAGCAGCGCCGAGCTCACCCGCTTGGACACCAAGCACGGTCCTGTGGATGAGCTAGCCAGCCTGGATTCACCGAGAGTCAACGGAGAACCCGACGGCGACAGGGCGTCCCTCCCCGCGAGGACGACTCTCTCCCCCTTCGTCAGCAAAGAGCTCATCCATCGGGGCTTGTCAGACAGCACAGCTCCCAGTTTACCAGTAGGACTGAAACTAAACTCCACCAATTCCATGATCCTGAAGGGAAAACCTCTGAATACGCCTCCGATTCCTGACCAAAAATCTGCGATCTGTTCAGGTCCAGCCATGAGTGTTGCAAACTCCAACACGTCCCCATCCCAAAGTCCGTTGACACAAACCACGTGCAACAACGATTCAGGAAGTTCACCTTACATTAGCAATTCCCACAAAACGGAAAATTCCACCTCTACAAACCAGGAAAGTAGCTCACAAAATTCAGAAAATAGCAGATCTGATCATACAGAAGACCCAGTTAAGGAGGACCCTGCTTGTAGTAAAAGTAAGTGTGATTGTAGCTGTGAAGATGTAGCAAACTGTAGTAGTACTAGTAGTAACAGTAGTCAGAATGATACAACAAGCAAGTGCACATGTGGGAAACAACAACAACAACCATCCCAGGGCTTGAACCTAGAACTAAGGGAAGCTATCTTCACCGGTAGACTTTCGGATGTAGAAGATCGACAATTCGCGCTGCAGCGGCGGTCGGAACGGCTAGAGCGACGACTTCGAAAACTCCAGTGTAGGCAAGCGGCTTCGCATAGCAAGGTGCAGTTAGGAGCATTCTTAGATCAAGCGTTGCCGCCGCAGTTGGACTCATCCAAAGTCGAGGTGAAATCCGAGATGGACCAGACGACTACGGCAGGTAGCAGTCAAATCGGAGCGGGCGATAGTACGCCGCCACAGCCTCATCGTAGTGCTTCGCTCTTAGCTCAGCGTCTCCTAGCAACAAGAACGCCACCGTTTGAGGGCCAGAGTCCTGGCAGTGAGGGGTCGTGGCGAAGGAAACTGTCCGGGGAAGTAAGTGACGTTACCGGCCGTCTTCAGACGAACCTGAAGCATCTGGAGAGATGTATCGACTCGGACGCGACGGAGAGCAGCTCAGGTGGCGAGAGTGAGGAGGAGGATGCGGTTGCCGATAGCAACGCAGTACTGCACGATTTTCCCCTGTAAGTATTCAATTTCCTGTGTTTATCTTTAATTTCCTGTCATTGCATGAGGTGTGTATTTGTGTTGTGAATTTATGACATGGGGAATCCCCTTGCTGGGTTGTTTTGATAGTCTGACAAAGCTGCTGCTCTGTGCATTATACTTATAAATAAAACATCAGTTTTGTTACATGTTCTTGAGTTAAACCTTAGAATAATGTCAGGTATGCTGCATAAAATGTAGATGAAGGACTGTTCTGTTTAGTACCCTGAGCTCGATAATTTCCTTCACTTTATTGACTCTTTATCATCATCCAGTTTATGACCTCGATATTTTTACTTTGGTGGGGGCTGCATGTTAGGTAGACAGAGAAAATAGATATCTTCATAGCACAAGTGAGAAAAGAAATAGATATTCTTAATATTACTCATAGGGCAAATAAATCACCTGTATTGATACAGAGGATAAATGTATATCTATGCAAAATTTAAATGGAGGGGTGGCTACAATTTGGTGAGATACTGTAATATGCATACTCACGAACACCGGGTGAATACGTCAGATTACTCATACGGTAACACAGTTAGGCTTGCAGGCCGGTGTAGCTGCTATTTGCATCTGTGCTTCCTTGTATTTATTATTCCTGTGTGCTGTTGTTGTGGGGCGTGTTCGCTCCGGTTAGTTTAGTTTATTGTGCACGTGGTCCTTTAGCTGAGTCATGGCTATAAATAGGCATTGCCTCTCTCCTACTGCCCTAGCTGTTGTATAACTACAACCCTGCAGAGAGAAAAACCTATATGAATTTCTGTACATCTTACACTTTGTCTCTGCATGGGGGAACACCAATTCGCACCAGTCTGGACATGTTGTCATGCTTATTTTCTCACAACAAGGTCAACAAAACCCCCATGTGACCCACTTTCTGTTTGGGTGTGAGGCTGTCCCAGGAAAGAGGACACTGATGTAAAAATTATGTTTGAGCCCTGCTATATTTATCTTGTTGACAGGGCTGGAAATTTGTTTTTTTAAAGGAATAGGTGCACCTAACCTAAAAATTTGGGTGCACAGTAAAAAATCTTTGGGTGCACAACAAAAATAGAATGTCAGCAGAACCTAACTACAAACCTTACTGCCTCAGAATCTGAAAATCTTCAGCTGTAACTATAGAATTTTAAACAAGTGATACAACAAAGGTTTGACTACGGACTATTCTTTATGACACTTCATTGTCAAGAATATGTTGTATACTAGTGTACGACAATAGCTGCACTATGTGTAATGTAACCCTACATAGATATCTAGATGCATAATTTGGTGCACAGCTCCAATTTTGGGTGCACAAAAGTGCACATGCATCCAGACTAGTATTTCCATCCCCTGGTCACTGACCAATGGGGCAGCTTCTGAAATCCAAACCTTGTGACTCCCTCTTGATCATGCTTGATAGCAGTATTGAGATGATGATAATTAGTTTGAACCAAATCCAAGAGTACTCTTTCAATCTATCTTGTCTCTCTCAAAACATGTACTCTTCCTTGTCCTGAATATGTATAATGCTACTGCTACTCAAGTCAATTGCTCTCACAGTATAATAGGATTACATCATTATCATCAGTATTGCATAACCTTGTTACAGTCTCAATACCACCTTTTCAATTTTTACATTTTGGTAGCAGAAAGTCATAACTTGGTGCAGAACAAGCAAATTTTTATGTCCTCCACAGACCAACAGACCAAGTAGTTTAAAATTTCTGAGAGCCCTTACTTAGAAGGCAAGTAGAATCTAGTCTGTTATTTCTGCTAAAACGTTCCAGTGATATATGCATACTACACGTACTGTGCAGTACATGTTTTAAAGATATACAGTACTGAAATTCCGAACTATATAACTCAGTACTAGAAGAAAAATGAGACCTCACAACCCTTTAGAATTATTTTTGATACATTGGCACTGAGGGACCAGCCATTTGAACATGGGGGCGTTGAGAATATTAGAAAGTATTGATTTGATATTATTTCAGAGTGGATCTTGATGGCTGCCATTTTTTTCCTGAAAACATGTTATAGATCATTTCATAATCTGACCTAGAGATATTTGAGGGTATAAGTGGAAAATATCAGAATAAACAGTTGGGCAACAGGGATTTTTCTAGAAAAATTAAACAAGAGGGAGCAAACACAGGTGAGGGAGCAAATTCTATGTATTTATGGAAGAATCAATCGCTGAGGGAATGCTGCAAGCTAAAATCTGAATTCAACAAGGGGGCACTGGGCTGAAACAAGAGGGCACAGCGCCCCTCTTTCCCGATTTAGATGAACCCCTGGGCAACTTTGGCATGTAACTTCATGTTCCATGCTGAACCAATAAATAAATAATCAAACAGGTGTTATAGAAGCTGTTTCTTCTATGTTGTTATTCCTGTAATAATTGTTAAGCTTTGAAATTTTGCATTGAGAATTTTTTGTTAGCTCATGACTGGTAGAAGAAAGCTGTTGGCCAGATTGTTTATTTTCTAGTAGAAATAGCCTTTTGGAAAGTTGGTAAGGCCTCACTTATTTAAGATAAAGAAATTCACAATCAGGCATAGATCATAACAGACCTAGGGCACAAAGATTTGATTCTGACATTGTCAATTTGCATAAACAGGGATTTTTGTAGATATATATTTTCATATTGATTTTCTCAACCTGATCTAACCTTTTTTTCAGAGTCCAGAAACCGATGAATTAGATTGACATTGCCTAAGTGTTCAGTTGAAAGAAGAAAATTGGTTTATATACACATAGTGATCAGAATAACTGGGATGTGTGGCTTCCGGCTAAATGCAAGAGCGAGCTGCTTAAGAGAAGTCAGATGATACTTGTACAAGGTTAAAGTGATTTTCTAACTATAGTGTAGGCTTGCATGAGATAAAGTGATTATGAAGTGAAAGTATCTGGAATCATAATTGTGATTGCACTACTATTTCGAACCTGTAACTGTGTAAGAGAAGATTTTCACGACAAGGACTTTGTAGTTTTTCTATACCGCCAAATAAAGAATAAGGCAGTAGATTCTACTGGGCAATGATGTTGATTTTAATACAGCAGAAAGATATGTCACAGAAAAAGGACTTATTGACAAAACCTTTGTCATTTTCCTAAAAATCCTTTACCTACCTATACGCTAGTGCAAGAAAATGTTGGTATAAACTAGAATCAGCTCAATGTTGGCAAAGGAAGTATGTTGTGTTTTTCTGTTGTTGTGTTTCTGCTGCATATCCTGAGAATTAATAGAATATGTAACTAGTGTGCCGTTATTATTAAACATAAGGTTTACCTGAAGTATAAACAAAACAGCCTTACCTGCATGGTATGTAGGACAGTACTGCACTGTACTACGTAAAGGCCTTGGCTCAAAAACCAGACAAGGTTTGGTGTACGTTGCTGCACTTAATTTTTGTCCTATTACAGGGCTAACCCCAGAAATTTAGGACACTGTGATAATGAAAGTCTAAGTAGGGCAGTGCTGTCTCCAGGACCCGTCCCTCCATCCCAGCTCGAAAATTTCCTTGTAGGGAGGACAAAAATTTATCCCATTCCTCAAAAATCTGATGAAAACATAATTTTGTAAGCTTGAAATGATAGATTTAACAACAAAAATGAACAACATGGGTTCCCAAACATTCAGTCAGACAGAAAAAAATTAGAGCTGGAGACAGTCCAGAAGGAGGGTTTGCAAACTTGTTTAAAACAAAGCAAATTTTAATGAAATTAACTTTTTTTAAGCTAAATTAAATGTGAAAATTACTATGGTGGTGATGAAATTGTAATATGGTTGTGCAATGCCATTATTCTTTTGCATGGGAAGAGTCTTGCATCAATAAATGACTTATCCAAAGCTCTGTATATATAAAAGTGTAGGCACACACCTTTGAACAACTGGGCACTCCCATTAACCTTCTCCTTGCTGCCTTACTCTGTAACCAATAGAGAATGGGGTGCCAAACGGCTACTTCAGTATGCTAAAGGTTAATGATGACATCAGGTGTGTTAACATGTGCAGAAAATAAATGATGATGTGGATTTTGCTCCGTTGTTTTCAGGCAGTTTCCCAAGCCGATGAACCGGTCGGGTGTTTTTATGGGTCATTTGCGGCCTTTTCTGTGTTGCTATGCCTATCTCTAGTGTTGCACGATTTCTTGGCTACGCTAGAGAAGAAAGCATACGCCATGAAAGGCCACAAAAATAACCTCTTACCGACCCATTTGATAACTTAGAGATTAATTTTGAGGAGCCTTCAAGGCAATCCAGGTATAGAAAATACCACCTGCTTACTCTGTATGAAGCTGAAATGAAGCCATTCTTTGTTTATTACCTCTTGTTATGCAGTTTGCCAGAATTCCTACTTCCACTTTGCATGCACAGAAGATTGTGAAAGCAAAAGGTTTTGGCTTGTTCTGAAAATCTGATACATGTCATTCCCATTGTAGCAAGTGGAATTCAGAAGCAGTAAATGCAATTTTTTTTTCTCTGCATAGAAAATGCTTTGCAAATTTATGATCCTTAAAGTGTAGGAAATATCCTTGTGTATACAGTTGTATGCATGCATATCTACAGCACTACACTAGCTTTAAGACTTTTCCCATGACCTACCTAACAATAACATTGTAACAACAACAGAAACATACATTGTATGCGTTTAGCCAGCAAGGGTAAAAGCGCCTTTATTTTGTAGTAATAAATTATGAATGAATTGTGTCCTGAGTTTTAAATGGTCATGGCCATTGTCAGACCCAAGTTGCTGTGAAACAACAACATTATGTTTGTTTTTTTATAGGGTTTTGTCTGGTATGTGACTACTGCATATTTGCATGACACAGCAATATTGTATCCTGTACCATTTCTGACATATGACACACTGAGTACAGAAGGGGGTATGGAGCTATTGTCTGCAAATTTGAATGTGTACAGAGTTTCACTAGGACAAATCAGGCAGATGACAATATTGTGAGCAATTGGAAAGGAACTGAAATTAGATATAACATCACAAACATAACTGGGAGAATTAGGGATTTATACACCATTAATTATGACTTGCTAAAATCTATCATTGACATTATAATCTTAAACCCACAGTAACTAGCCTAGGAAAACATGTTTACCTAGTAAGACGATCAATTCATAGATGGAAGATAATAAGAATTGAGCTCTTTTCATTTTGAAAGCATCTCACAATATTAAGTAGGTTTGCCTGTTGAGTAAAACTAATCTGGTTTTAATAAGGCTTAGCTTTATTTGTTGTGTGGCCCCATGAGAGGCTGTACGTATTAACGCTGGCTTTAGAGCGAGGCAAATAAATGTATTGCTCTTGCTCTTCCAAAATATTCTTCCATTTCAGCTACTAGTATATTCTGATTTGAAACTTACAATTTTTAGCCTTTGACTTTGAGAGTATTCGGGTGTGTCAAGGTCCTTTCTAACTACCAAAAATTACACAGATATACAGTAACATTGTTTGATCTATTGTTTCTGTTTTGGCTCTTTCTGTGTTTATTTAGGATTAAGAGATCTAGATACTGTAAATGCATTTAAGTTTGCATGGTTTTTATTTTGCGCTGAAGGGAAAATAGAGTGTGGTGGTTTTAAGTTGCGGCAGTGCTATAGTCACACACTGCTACAGTATTGGACAATAATGTTCACGGTGGGTTGAGCGGTCGCGACGAAAACTGAGAACATAAAACCACCACAAACATTTCTGCATTTACCGTATTGACTAGTTTGCTGTATCTATGCATTGTAAAATCTGTTGTTCTTTGGGCCACTTATTCAAATAGGAGTTGGAATGTAAAACCACCCTCAGGTGGCCTGGGTTGGGCTGGACTTTGGACTGCTCAATGGTTATGTATGCTTCATTCAGTAAATATGCAGAGATTGGGTGTGAATGGGCAAGTGTGTATTGTATCAAGTTTGTGTATGTGTGTGTATTGTACCAAGTGTGTGTGTTAACAAAGATTTGGCAAAACGTCTAACTGAAGCGCAACCCCCAAGGCTTCAAATACCTGCGTACAACCTGCAATTTAAAGAAACAATTTCAAGTGAGATTGCAAAAGAAACCTCAACCTGTTTTATGTAAACATGATAAAGGAATCTGTATCATGTATGTGTTAGCAAAGTTACAAGCCTTGATAAAGTTCTCTGGCATTTGCTAAATGCAAGGAATGTTGATTTATCAAAATATTATTAATTGCTTTTTTTAAAATCTTGTATAAAGATTGTGCCTTTGTGACATGGAGTAGTCTTTATTGAGTTAAAATATTACGTCCATTGTAAGATTTGTCCTCAGACTTTGTACAATAGAGAAGATTGCATCTAATACCAGCCCCTCCAGCTAACATGACAGTTTAAACATTGCGAAAAGTCACTTGTGCAGCCCTTCTGCCCACGCATTAAATTGTCTGGATTCACGCTAAAGTGTGTGCTAAAAGGTGGATAATGATAAGCCTGGTACTATGTTTAGGTGCTGAACTTTAGAAGCATTTTTTGAAGAGTGCATACTGTATGTAATTTTAGACAAGAATGGGCATTCATGATATTGGTTTGACGTACAGAATTGTGAGGTGAATGTGTCCAAAGCCAAGCGTGGTGTGTACGGTGGTGTGTAAGCTTGCGTATTTGGGCTCAAGATGATTTTTTGTTTTTTTTCTGGAATGTCTGATTCATAATACAAAGCCTGTAATCTTATTGCTTGCCCTAATGTAAATAAACTAAATTGTAGATATTGTCTGCAATTTCAAGCATTTTTTTTGCAAATTACAATTACATACAAAATGATACAATGAATTATTCTGAGACCAGAATATTGTTCCAATGTTGCCAGCCTTTTTAGATGACATCGTGGTTTCAACAGGGTTCAAAATACTGGGTGCATGTGCACTTTTGTGCACCCTTAATTAAAGCTGTGCACCAAGGTATTTGTGAAGGGGTTTGCTGATATTCTACTTTATTCTATGATGTGCACCCCAAATTTTTATGTTGACCTACAGTTTTATTTTACCGGTGTAAATAATGGATACTACTAGTACTTTTAGTCACTGTTACCATAAATGAGTCTCAAGCCCTTTATAATATTTCAAAGCAGTGCTAGAGGGGATTTCTCAGAATAGCACAGACAGTTTCCTAGGCCTGGTCTGAGGACCCCCAACCTGTTTTTTCACAGTTTTCTTTTCATGCAAATCTAGCCTGAATTATGCAACAGCTGATGATTGTCTGAAAACAACACAAAATAGGGCTCTGAATTGGCGGGTTTGACGGGTATAAAAGATGGTGTGATAAGGTTTGTGGCATGTATTTAAGCAAGGAGGTTAAATATACGTATATTTAACCTCCTTGATTTAAGGGATTCAGTGTGATTTTTTTTCAAGCTTCCTCAATTTCCTGTACTTATATTTATCATGTTGTCAGCGGAAATAGATCTATGACATCCTTTCAAACTAGGTCAATACACAGAAGTAGAAGGCACATCATCAGACAGCACATACACACAGCACACACACACATACACATACACGGTCAGAAATGCACACACATACAAGGATAGAGTCGATAGGCACACACTCTGAACATGACTATATTCAATCCCCGTAACTGTATTCCCCTCAGACTCTGTTTTCATGTGATCTTCCAGGTCAGCTACATAAATCTGGGAATAAAAATATTAGATTTTCATGGTCTGAGAAGTATAAAGAACTTGTTCCAAGGAGTGTTGAAACCAATCACTGCTTACAGTGTTTATGTAAAAACAGGTGGTACCGTGTAATACCCCTTCTGGGTTGCATGACAGTCATGTTGACCAATCAGAGCGTTGATAGATGATGTAATCCCTAGCGATGGGTATGTCAGACTGGGAACATCACATGGGCCTGACTCAACCCTGGTCAGGAATGTCATTTACCACGAGGGGACGTTCATTTCATTAGTATAGGGTGGAGGAAGGAGTGGTATAAAGGCGTAAATAGACTGGAATGCATGCATAATGGTTTGTCCCTAGATGGGTGTGTGATTGTATGGATAATGAAAGAAGGGGGGATCATTTAATGAATTTTGGAATGGTTGCATAAAGGTTGTTTGTATGCAAAATGGTTTGTCCCTAACTGTGAGAAACTGCATGACTGATAGTTGATTATTTCATTGTTATTAATGCAAGGATTGTATAAACATGAAAAATGGTTTATACTAGCTCATTTATACTGATAAGTCATACAGTATGATATAATAAATACATCATTGTATGAAATTGGTTATGTATGAAGAGTTTGATATGAAAGGAAAAGTCCAATGAAGTTCAAAAGCCTGGCACCTTTTGTATTCATTTATGTGTCTTTGATTGGTAAAGCTATCTACTGTTAATTTAGTTTTTTTCGTGGGGATCTTATTTTGCGGCCAGGGTGGAAAAGATGATTTCTTTGTATTTCAAATTCGGGGTCAAAACAAAAAAACACATTTAGATTGTCATGATGTCACAATGGAGAGGCACCGCGAAAACATCAGCACAAATAAATCAGGATTTACTGTAAATAGCCTGGGTTGCCCGTTTAACCGTTGGCTTTTAGTTCTCACTAAGGCATAG
Organism: Branchiostoma lanceolatum; assembly: GCA_035149815.1. NCBI lineage: Eukaryota > Metazoa > Chordata > Leptocardii > Amphioxiformes > Branchiostomatidae > Branchiostoma > Branchiostoma lanceolatum. The sequence continues at coordinate 10,955,845 of CM068877.1, read as the reverse complement.
CCACGGCTTCACTCCATTAGGTTTGGGCCACTTCTTGAAACCCCTTTGAATAGCGTGCAAATAAGCAACAGCAATAGTAGGTATGACCAGAATGCAGTCATCGACCTTGTGGTCAAGAAGCTGGATTACTAACCAGTAGAGCATAACATACCTGGTGTGTTGAAGAAACACATTGTGAAGACAGGGAATATATGTTAAATCTCTCAGGACAGCTGACAATACCAGAACCGAAACTGTGTTTCTTACATGTTCGTTGAATAGCGTGAGAATTATAATTAAAACTGACCCCAAAACAGCTAAGTTTAAACAAACTTAAGCTGTTTTGGGGCCCAGTTCAATAGCTGTAATTCTTTCTATATCTGCATCTATATAGCCGGTATAACAGCCATTTGGCCTAACACACCAGTCTTAGCAGATTTTGCAGGATTCTGTAAAAATATTTTTTATTTTCAGCAGTATTCTAGTAGATATCTATCAGGACTGTTTTCTACTTAATTTTACAATTTATTATTCACAGTGAGGGGTTCTTTTGTTTCCCACATTTTGTGTGTTATTAGTCTTTTTTACTGCAGTGTCACCATTTTTTATATCTATACTTGGAAAATAGATTTTGCTCTGACAGAAAAACTAATTTTTTGTCTTACATTCTGTGTCCCAGGCACAAGTGTTCGACATGGAAGTGGGCCATGGACCGGGCTGCCATCGCGTCGCGCTGGACGTGGCTGCAGGCTCAGGTGTCTGACTTGGAGTACCGGATCCGCCAACAGAGCGACATCTTTCGCCAGATCCGCGCCGCAAAAGGTCAGGTCGTCCTCGGTGATCCCGAATCCCCCAAGGAATTCTTTACCACGAGCAGGACGAAGCCTAACCGGAAACTCTCGCCAATCGAAGCCAAAATCGCAAACCTGGAAAGAAGTAGCCAACTCTCCCCGTGTAATATCAGTCAGCTGTTGAGTAACGTTGACAAGCAGGCGTCCAAGCTCACACAATCATTGGGGAACTGTTACTCTCCCCGAACAGCCTCGCCAATCGCAAGTACCACCGCAGGGAGCGACAGCAGTAGTGGGAACGGCGGCAGTTCCAAGAACAAGGTTCCCGCCCCAAAACCAATGAACGGTCTAGTGGACGGTGCAAAGTTACAGACGGAGAGCGAGTTGATGGACCTGGACGATCCCGCGCACAAGAAGCTCAGGCTCGATTCGGTCAGCACGCCACCGCCGTCGGTTAACGACGTGACCTGTCAGTGTGCGAGGACTCGACCGGTACGGAGCTACCGGAAGCGGAAGTTATTGCGAACGTTCGGGATGTGGCAAGTGTGTCGCAAGGCCTCGAAGTTGTCCACTGTGCGATGTGGGTGCACGCCGCCGAACACGCCATGCGTGATGTGCGGCGGTCGGCTGAACAACACGCAGAAAGTGGACGCCAACGTGTCGTCGCAAGTCGAGAGAGTAGCACTCATGGACCCATCATTCCATCCTGTACTGTCATTCCCACAAGGTAAGGGGCGGCATCTTTGTCTTGTCTATTTACCGTAAATTTATCTATTTTCATGAGGACTTAATTTTGTGGTGAAAAGAGGTTTTCGTTGTGTTTGAGGTAATTCTGTAGTACAGTGGTTATACATTTGAAACATTTATAACAAATGAATTCTCAGTCAAGAATTAACCTTGAAAACTACTGAAATAAAAGCACCGCAAAGGTAATAATGAATGGGACTGAATTGCATAACACACAGCCAGGGTTGAGGAACAAGCTGAATTGAAAGAACAAAACTGCACTGTTTACATGAAAACATCTGAGCAAAATAATCCACATAAAATATGACTGCAAAAATGTTATGATTCAGTGAGATTTAATATTCTGCACAATGCTCATAGAAAACCACAAAGATATTTTCGAGTTTAGCATTATCAGATTTACATCTACAAGAGCAGCTTGATTGTGGTATTTGGGACATGTTTGACATATCAGAACGATAGGCCATGTCACTGTTGCCATAGCAACTATCCTTAGTCTGCCCTAATTTTAGAGCCAGCTGTAAAATGTCATATTTCTAATCTGGCTCTATATAGATTGAAATAACAAGCAGGAAATGTGTGTTCAAAAGGGGTTCATTTAATCTACCACAAGCATTATCAGATTTGTCATTTTTACGAGTTTGCTAAATGGGATAGCAATGTGTTTTTGATACAAGGAATTTATAGCAAGAAATTTGTTTTATGCAAGGTATTACTTGTAGACTGGATTTCGTCTTTCAATGTGTTATAAACTGGAAAAACTTAATATTTTGCTCAGGTAGAAATGACAATTTTTAGGCAATTATTGTAAATGCAGGTAGAGTTTTGCTTCTCATTGAAAATGAGGGTTTTATTTGGGCTCCTCTAAATTTCGTTATGCCGACTTAAATGTTTGTATCATGCAACTTATGGTTCATGCAAGTTATGGTTCATGCAATTTGGACATGTGCTGATTATGTGCTGTTTTGTTATTGTTATTGTGCTGACTTTGTGCTGTTCCATTTTGCAGACATCCCCCTGTCGGTGCACTTCCAGTCGCTGCTGAAATCGGGAGACTGGCAAAACCGGCCGGCGCCCAAACCTTCACAATCCAACAAGAGGTAAGCTATGGTTCAAAGTTATTGAGAATCACTAATGGCCTAGTTCTATCTTGGGCTCTAGCAGCTTTCTTTGGTACTGCAATTGACCTTCAGTTGCTTTCAGATTTTTGGAGGGTATTTCAGGAAGGGCCTAGTGGTTTCCTACATATAGATTCCGGGGAGGGTTTCCTACAAATAAATTGAAGAGTTGTTCTGCTAAATTCCAGGGGAGAGTTTTCTCTACCAATAAAAACAGGAAGACATATGTCTGTTCAAAGAGGTTAATCTCCTTGGTCTGTTGTTGTGGCAGGTTGATGAATTTTGTTGATTTGTTTGTTTGTTGTTCCTGTAGGTTGAAGGGTTCTCCTGTGACGCCGTCCCCCTCCCAGTACCATCGGGCAGCGGACAACCGGGCCAGGAGAGTCAGCAAGAAACTGGCCCAGAGCGCTGCCGCCGCACTCCTCACCACTGCAAGTAAGTACAGGACAGAATGACATCCTCCATAGCTGGCTGTACACCAAGCATTTTGATATTACCATTTTTCTTACTGATTATGTTTAATATTTTGTGATTGCTGCAGTGTTTTAGTAGCTATGGCAAGTTTGCATTGGAAACACAAATGGGAGCATGTGCAACAGCTCCCCCTGTATTGCATCTGAAGAACTGCAACCTACTTTCAATGCTTGCAAGATTGACTTCAAAACTAAGCAGAGAATGCGAATGATGAATGAATTGACGACTTAATAAGCTAGTAAAAGACTGGAATGTATAGATCATTGTTTACAATAGATGTTGTTTTGTTTGCAGAGTTGCGAGGAAACAAGGTGGATGGTAAACAGCTCTCACGGTCACTTTCGGGCTCTCTGCCATGCACGCCAAAACCCAACGCAGCAGACGGCAACCGCCTCTGTCGAACGGACGCACGGAAGAAGCGAGCGGCAGCCCAGCTCGCGATCGGTGAGTGTGAGTGGCATTTCATTTTCCTTTAAACATTGTCATTTGTAGATACATGGGGCATATACTTCTTGATAGTCTTTAATTCAACCAATATACATTGATAACAGTGGAGTAGCACAGTTTCTACTTTAAAACTTGGTTGAGTCTGCCACACTGGTGCATGGGTGAACTCAGTGCAACACGCACTCACTGTCAAAAGCTATTTAATTCCACTGCCTACAAGAGAGATAATTGCAGTCTGTTGACTGGAAGATTCATGCAATTCATTGTACTAGTGTGTTAAGTTTGTATATGATGTCAAATAGCTTGCAAGATAGACAGTGTAAAGTAGCAACATTGTTATTTAACCATGTAGATAATAAAATGGACTATTTTGTAGATACATTGTAGTTTGTCTATGTGTTATGCTGTATTTGTCATTGCCATTTAAGGGTTTAGTGACAGGTTCTACAAAACAAAGTTTTGTTACTTTTTTTCCATAAATAGACCCTTCATGTTCGTAAGTCAGTTACCAGTTAAGTTTTAGCTAGAGGCATCTAAAAGTAATTGAAATGGCGGTGAAGAAATAGATTATGCTGAGAGGGTTTCTCTTTCTTACTTACTTATTTGTAAGTTGATATTCATGATCTTTTCTTTTTCTTTAATAGCAGCCTTCAGCAAGAAGAACCGGTTGCGAAACCGAAGCCTGTCGCTGACTCACGTGTCCGGGCGCGACCGGGGTTTCCACGCCACGCCCTCCCCGACCAGCTCAGATTCCCCCAACACCCCGCTGTCCTTATCCTGTCCAGCCAACTCCCTACAGGTACGTCTAGATATATGGATTCCAAGAAGAGTTTTACTACAATGAATTTCAGGAAGAGACTTCCCACAAAGAATTCCAGGAAGAGTTTCCCTACAAATAAATTCCAAAAAAGAGTTTGTCTACTGATAAATTCCAGGAAGAGTTTTCTCAAATGAAATCCAGGAAGAGATGTCCCAAAAATAAATCCAGGAAGAGTTTTCCTACAGATAAATTCCAGGAAGAATTTTTTCCACAAATGAATTCCAGGAAAGGTTTGACAATGTCTACTAATAGATTCCAGGAAGAGGTTTCTTGCCAATAAATTCCAGGAAGAGGCTAGTTTGGAAAAACATAGCAAAAAAACAAAGCAGCATAGTTTTCTCTTGAAGATTCACATGTTTTGATCTGTAGTTCCAATGAAATGAAATTGAAAGAATTGGCATCTTTCAGTTTAGAAGAATGTTTAAAAAGCGTGAAGCAGCATCGTTTTCTCTCTAGGATCTAAATTCTTGTAATATGCAATTTTAACCTCTTATTTTATAGACCAGGGCCTAACAAAAGAAATTGGAAGAAATAACAGCATTTGACTATCTTACTGAATCTGGATTCATTACAAAATTGAATCATTTTTTTAAGGCTGCTGTCTTCCTTCTCATCATACATTCACCTATTATCAGCAGCTCCCCCTGTCATACATATGGTGTACTGCATGTATCCTTTCCATCTACGTAGTGTCTTCTTTGTGTCATTCTATTTTCAGAAATGCAGTCTAAAATGTGTTTCCTAATTCCTGGTGTCTTTGTACTGTTCCTTTCTGTCTCTTCAAAAATGTTCATGTCCTTTTCTTTTTATTCCATGTCTGTCAACCCTTTTGCTTACGCAGGATAAGGTTGGTGGTAGTTTCATGTTTCCCTTTAACATCAATTGTCATAATTCCACCGGGTACTGTAAGACCACAATATTTAAAAGGAATGGTGCATTAAAAGAGATCTACAAATGCAGCATCAGGAAACCCCAAGGTATACACACTTAAGATATCCAGGTGTTCAAGACATTCTTGAGAAGGCCTTGATAACCGTTTGCAATTTGGTGGTCTTGGGGTACCCATTGGAATTATTACAGATGATGTTGTCTATCTAAGTTCTGTCATGTTCGTATTGTCACATTATATTTGTGGTAAATCTTGTTAACTTACTGGAAAGCAGCATTGCAGCTACTTGTATTTTGTGTTGTGTTGTAAACGTCTATTTGTACTTTTGTTTCCCTCATATTCGACATTGCAGGTTTGCCATTTTTAGTTGGTAAATTAGTCAACAGCAGAGTTTATTTCACAAATAAACTTTGCTTGTTCAAGAACCGTTTGGGGTTAATTTAGAGAAGGAACCTTCAACTCTACTCTTTTCTTGCTCTTGTCAGGCTGTGCTGAATAAGAAACGTCAGGGTCACAGTGCGTTTGACATCAACAACATCGTCATCCCGTATTCCATGGCGTCCACCACCCGCGTCGAGAGGCTGAAATACAAGGAGATTCTCACTCCAAAGTACGTCTTGTCATTCTGTCTTGGTAACCCCTAACAAGTAGGACTAAGCTCAGACCAGTAAAAGAAAGTAAAACATAAGTGTCAGGGTTGGAAATCCCACCTGCATATGTAGGTTAGTTCAGGTGAAATTGGAGCTGTGCAGGTGTTTCTGATGTCTACCTGTACCAGGGTTAGAGATAGGGTCTGTGAAACTTGAGGTAAAGAAGTGGAGCAGGTATCTTTATCTGGTGCAGGTGATTTTAAAAGGAAGATGACAGTTAAAAAATCAGGTGTCAGATACAGGTACAAGGGTGTAGAATACAGGTTGGTAAACCAAGATTGTAAGGTACTACAGGTGAAAATCCAGGTGCAAGATATTCGACTTTGGTATTGTGAATGTATTTTCTTTTCAACTCAAATATAATAAACCTACAGGTAAGATTCTACAGGTGAAGTAACTAAGGTGTTGTTCCTTACAGGTGGAGAAAGGTCGGCAAGGCTGTTAAGGAAGAAGAGATGACACCTGAAAAGGAGATAACACCTGTGGTACCCAACGGGACAGCCGAGCCTGAGGAGCAACCAGAAGAGGAGGAGGAAGAAGAAGAGGTGAGCAACATCACTTAGAAAATACTCTTCTTTTACAAAGAAGGTCACGCCTATGTATTTCCTTGGATCTCAGATATTTAGCAAGAGGTCAAGATGTAAACAGAGGGCTGGGAGAACTTGCATCTGATTCTGAGTGCAGTGAAACCTTTACAAGTGGCAACCTCTATATAACTATAAGGACTACTGTAAGTCTACTTAGATCCGCGGTATAATTAGATCCGCGGGATCCGCGGCGACCTCTGCGCCGCGAATCAATTTCCCCGCGGATATGTTTATCGTACTTTTGCCCCCCTCCCCACATATACGAGTGAGCTCGACTTCAGGGAAAAGCGACACATAAACAATGCACGCGATTGTGTAAAACATGACAAGCTTTTACACAGTACATACGAGTTAACAAGTGATATTACATATGATTCGCAGGAGTTTGGCCGAGCGGCGTCGCTACTCCCGACCGCTACACACATAGAGTAATTTACCGAGAAATCAGAAAATAACTATGGAGATACACGCCACAATTTTGGCTTTGCATTGTTGTTACGGGCGTGGGGACGCCGTTTACCGGCGTACAATCACGCTCTTTTGTTTCTTGCTATTGTTATGCTTGCAAACCATCGATATCGGTGCCTTTGACATATGTTGATCTCATTAAAAACCTGTTTTTCAAGAAAGCCAGCAAAAATACGTAAAGAAAAAAAAAGATTTTCGCTCGAGCATTTGAGTCCCTACGCTGTGATTTGCCGCCATTCGCCGCCATTTGTGGTCGTATTCGGTGGAGAATCTATCCCTTTAATTTTCTTCCCGTGGAAATTCTGCTTAGGTAGGGTAGATGAGTCGTGTTTACGCCATGATTTTACTTCAAAATACAGCGCGCTAGCGGCAAGGGCCGGGCTGGGCCGCCATCTTTGTTTACTCTTGTTTACCGCCTGTTCTAAGCGCTGATTGGTTTGAGTCAGAAAAACTTTGCTCTGATTGGTTGACTGCAAGATTTCACGTGATCACAAGACGGGAATTCCCCGTCACAGTTTCGGCTTGGACCGCATTTTCTGACGATTTTGAAGCAGTTTTGTGGCGACCTTCGTAACATTTTTGATTTTTAAAAATTAACCAAACATTTTCTGATGGCAGTATTCAGTTATTTTTTTCTACTCATCGCCCAGCGCGAATTTAGAACCACCGCGGATTCTCCATTTGCCCGAAACCGCGGATTTTAGGCCCCGCGGATCTAAGTAGACTTACAGTACCTGGCCAATGTGACCACCAGGACTTAGATAATTTGTTCCCATTGACACCAGCATTAAGCACCCTGTCTATAGTACCTGAGTGGTCTTCTTGGCTAGCTTTGCCTGGATATTCATTCCCTTAAACTGTGACTTCTCCTCAGACTGTGTTTTGATCTTCCAATCCAGTATCAGAGCCAATCTCCAGATTTCACTTTTCAGTCTGCCCTTTTTTACCCTTGCAACCATCTTAGAAGTACCCAGTTAGATTGATTTTTATAGCCTTCTATGGTTAAAGTTAGTATTGAGATGTTTACAAGTTTTACTTACATTCTGTTTTGATATTTTCCCCCTCAGATTGAGGACCTTTCCGAGGATCTCATCTGCATTCGCCACAACAGATGCGAGCACGCGGAGAAGCAGCGTTTCCTCGCTTTTGTCACCCACAAGAGCAGGTCTCGCTCGAACCGAACCAACAGCGGAACTCCCGAACCTGCTTCTCCCGACGTGAACCTCGAGTCGTCGATGGGAACTCCCCTCAGTCTCAACATCCCCTCCCCTCTCACACCTGTGTCCAAGGACAGTCCGATCAGTCCGGCGAACGTTACGCGGCAGAACTCCAAAGGGCGACGGAGCTCCACCGAGGAACCGCCCAGGTCTGCCACGCCGTCGATCGAGGACTTCGGGGGCTGGTTGGATCCGTGGCCGCGGCGAAAGTTCCCGCTAAACGAAGACGAGTACTCCTTCCTGATTAGCCCGATGGCGCCGCATCCCCCACCACCACCCGCCGCGCTCAGGCCGACGACCGCCATTACACGCACCGAAACGCCGCTCCCAGACGGAGAGCAGGCGGCCCTGACGCTACCGGCGATGACGACCGCGCCGCCAAACACAGACACGCCCCCAGCAGAGGTCATGATGGAAACCGACGATAGCGAAGATGACCCAGAAGATCCAAACGATCCGGAATGGACAATAGTTTCCCCAGCTCGTGCGCGAGTGAACGCCACACGACCATCCATAGTACTGAGGCTTGCAAAAAGGTGATATCGCAAAAAGAAAAGGAAGGAAAAGAAGACAAAAAAATGTAAAATTCAGTGTGTGGAAAAAAAATGAAGGATTTTGCAGTAGTAGGGTTCTTTGTACATTATATCCAATGTAATTCATCCGACAGCTTCAAGTAGTCACGCTTTTCCCTGTAAACTAGACCTCCTTTTTGTCGAGATGTAAGAAAATAAAAACATTGGGAGGGAATCTAAATGTACACACGGTGGAGAGGTAGACGATACATTGTATAAATGTAAATATGTGGTGATTTCCTGTGGGTTTTGTAATTTACTTTGGATGGTGAATGTGCCCCCCTCCCCACCTACCACACCGTGTACTTGTGTTCATAAGAGAAATATTCGGCATGTTTGTTTTTCAAAGAGTATCAAAGAATTATACCAGATGAGCTGTAAAGAAATCTATGATAATTTGCTTCAAGGCTTTGGTGCTGAAGTAATGCAAGGAAAGGGATACTGTTGTGTACCTTCCCGTGGGTTTGTGTGATGTATTTGGTACTTGTGAGTGGCTCAAGCACACCTGTAGCTCGACAGCGCCCTCTAGCAGCAGCTTTCTTCCTTGCAGTTGCTGTAATTGTGCTCAAGATACTGAATATTCCAAGCAAAATTGTAGAAGCGTAAGTTTTAGCGTGCTTCATGTGTAGAGAATCAATTGCTTATGCCTCTGTGTCACTGGAAGTTATTTTTTCTACCTGTAAAAAAAAAAAGCAAGGGGAAAAGAAATTGATATGAATGTTCTGGAAACACGTATGGCTCCATGAACGATGCAGTGAACTAGTTAGCCTGTTTGCTGGTCTTTCCGCTGAAGCACCGAGCAGAGAAGAAGCCCCTCTTCCAGCTAACATTATAGCAGCAGCAAGATGTCCTTGTTCTAGACGATGTTCTTGATGCATATTATACATACATTGATTCTCTAAAAGCAGGTTCATTCAAAAAAGAAAGCCCTGTACAAAGTTGTGTATGAACAGAAAAAGCTGTAAATAATACTTTTCTTCCCGTTCCTCGAGTAGATTTATCGACGTAGGATCTTTGTTTTTTTGTGTAATGCATTTTCACTTCTTTTGTTCCTGTTCATAATGATTCTTGTGGTGTAAAAACAAAACGTGCGTTTTTGGCGACACCTCGTGGGTGAAGCCATGAATGTCTTGACCGGCTGTAGTGGTACGAGTTTCCTATGTAAATCTGGGCTGTTGGAGCACACTAATAATTTTCCAGTCAGGATTGCGGTTCCTGGATCATGTTTATAGCACATAGTGCTTTATTAAAAAGATGCCAGCATCGACTGGCGATGAAAAAATCTCCCATAATTTCTGTCGTTGTTGTGTTTTAATTTTGCTGGGGTGGAGCTACGTAAACGTAACTTAATGGATGACATCTTTGCGTAATGATACACTGCGCTCTGTTACCCCTTAAAGAGACAAAACATGTTGCACCTAAGAAACTAGCAGTGCTTACAAGTTACCAAAATTGAAACAACCACTAAATGATATGATTTTCACGCTGCAAAAGGTTTTATCGCAAAGCAGGTAAAATTCTTCACGCTTGCATGCTATTTGGGTCTACAGAGAGGACGTCATCCATAAGATACAATGTCTCCTGATCTTTAAAGGGAAGGAATATGTTAACGTTACATATATCCTGGGGGTGTAAGAAATGTTCAGAACTATAAGAGTGACATTATTATTTTGAGTGGAAGTGGTTGAGAAAGTGAAGTAAACTAGGCACAAAAAGTCGTTTCTTCCTTGTCACTTTATCAACTATAAAATAAGATAAATCGACCAGTAACTGGTAACGTTGCTTTAACATCATTGGAAAGTGTTTATTAATAATACCAAATTTGTCATGATAACAGACGAGATACCATTATAAAGGTCACTAAATTAGCTTTCCAATGAAGTATAAATGTTCATAAAGTATTCAAAGAGATGTTATTAACTGGTAAGTTTCCGAACTTTTTGTGCCAAGTTTAGTTCATTTTTTTCTCTGTTGAATTGAGCAAGCTCAGAAGTGAATCATTTAGTTTGTAAGCAAGGAGGTTCTGGACGCCAATGGATAGAACACCTCCTTGGTGTTAGGAACATTTCTCGAAATAAAATGCAGGCTGAGCAAAACACACGTAACAACAGAGGTTGCCAAATTTCAGTCTACATGTGTTGCTTGTTTACGTGTTATAAAAAAGATTCGGACAAAATCGACAGTTCTATATGCTCTAGAATCGAGTTCTGAAATCCAATACCCCATTCCTTGCAATGTTGCATTTGGTTATAGCGTTCTATCGAAGTGAGGCTCTGAAATTTGATACCCTCCTCTACGTGCGTAAATTGTTACATTCAGTTGATGCCAAATATAGTTGTAAACAAACGGGGAAAGCTAGCAATTTAAATCTGATTTCGACTACAGTAAAACGATTTCTCTGACATGTTCATGTTTCTAGGTCCTGTTATATTGTTGACTGACCACTTAGATGACAGATTTCTCTGTACGTGAGATTGTTTACATTTTCGAATAACATTCGGTGAATCTTGACTCTAAGTAGGTCACTTAAGGTCAATGAATCAAGGTTCATCCAGGGTCAATTTTGGAACAGTCCATCTTCCGGATTGTGCACGTCAATTGTCAAATTGATGTACAAGAAATTGTTGTTACAATAATCTTCGAAGCCAAATTGTGTATCATCAAGGAAAGGATTTGTGATATCAGTAAAAATGTATAAAATGTAAGATTATTTTGATTGATGTTATTTCTGTCCCCCGCAAATGGCACGTTCTTCGGGATTAAATTTCGCGGGTTTTGGGGTGACGTCAGTTAACGTTGCCTTTCGAAGCTCTTCCAAGGGAAAGAGGCGCCATATTGCTGAAGTGAGAGGTAGGACCACTCCTTTCCACAACTTTCCACCCTTCAAAGAGGTAAATTTACGGTCATTTCTCTTGATAGACTCTTAGTTTATACTCTTTCCAATACGTGGTGAAAATGTCACGGTGTAATTTTATCTGTGAGCGTAGGGAAAAGCAAAAAGCCGCGCCCTTGTCAAGAGCCCGACGGACTGAAGTGGTCTCAGCCCCGCATTAGAAAATTAATCACTCCTTACCATATTCATCACGCGTCTGCTAGACTGCGGCACTGACACGCCGTGATTTTTACTCAACATTTCAGCTGGACATTTTTCACGACATTTGCTACATCCAGACCTGTTGCCGTGATTATTTTGAGTGTATAAGACGGGATTTAAGTGAGTGTATTTTGGTCACGTCCGCGCCCATTCTCCACCGTCCTTTGTTGTGCCCACCACTTTCACTGCCTACCCTTGAACGTGGCAGTTTGTCTACGTCTTAACCTCACAGCTGTGTCTTCCAAACGACGTCTTACTAGTCTTGGTTTCACAAAAGTCTTCCGTCTTGAAGTGACACCTTGAGGCGATTCGGACAAGTCTTAAAAATAAGCTTTGTTGAGGTGGAATTCTCGTATCGGATTTGAACTTGAAATTGGCGTTTTCAGCCTGTTGCATGTGGATAGCTGTTTCAAGCCTGCGGTTTTCTGAAGAAAGAAATTGTCGATTTTATTTGTTATTTCTTCCTACAAAATGTCATTTGTTATTTCCCAACGAAATTCCAAGCTGTACACGTTTTGAAATTGTAAACAAACCTCCCACAGAGTAAAATAAGGTAGGCGGGAGCATGTGGTCTCATCACGCCCCTATTGTTGTTGACTTAGGGGGGCTTGGCGTGATTAGGCCAGGCAAATGTAGTTTGTTGTTTTCAGGATTTTACTGTCTCAGGGCCCTATGTTAGAAAATATAGTCCCAGAAATATTATAGATTGGAACTTGTTATTAGTTTAGATGGGTGTGACAAGACATTCATTTGTGATATGACCAGTTTCCGTTACATTACTGTAAATTGTGGAATATTTGCTGCGGTTTTATTTTCGTGTATTTCGTGTGTTTTTTTAAGTGAACTCTGTATCTGTAGAGCCGGTATAACCGCCATTTGGTATAACAGTTAACACACCAGCTACACAGTGATCTCTACACTATGAATTCATAACACAGCAAATATTCATTTCCAATGTATCAAAACGCCATGAGAACATCAGTCTCTTTCTACCGCAAAATTAAGTGCCCGTAAAAGTAACTCGAATTTACAGCATACTGGAGGGTAGTCAGCATTTAATTGCACTGTAATACTACAAGAGTGAGGGATGTCACTATAGAGCAACTGGTAGCAGCGTCACAGTTGAGCTCCTGGTTCCAATTAGTTTCTAATCAACCTCCAGCATAACACACCAACTTCGCACACACGGCGAAGAAGCAGCTGGTTATATTAGTATTATTACACTGAACAACCTGTCACACCTAACTATCACACATCTAACCGTAAGTGTTATTCAGTGAGGATTCCCCTACTGTACTGTACTTGGTGGTAATATGTTCTACTCTACATCATCTGATCAGTGCCATGTTCTGGGTCTTTGTTGGGTTCATTTTCAGACACTCGTGAGGAAACATGGCGTACATCATCAGAGAGGTTATGGACAATGAGGATCCACCTCTGCGCCCAAAGGATGTGGAGTGGAAATACAGGATGCAGTCCACATACGGACCGGGTAGGGTCAAATTTCAGTGTCAGAAGTACCACTGTAAAATTGTAGGATGACAGAAAATTAACATGTAAATCATGCTAAGTTGTCAGCTAGGGATTCGAACCTGGAACCTTTAGGTCATAAGTCAACAACCCTAACAACAAGGCCACATTGTCACTACGATCAAACCTGTAGAATGCATATGTAGCCACCTCTACATTAGGACCATCTGGCCAATGTGGCCACTTTTTGGGGTATTTTTTCCCATTGACCCAAGCATCAAGAATCCTGTCTATAGTGACCACCTGTCTACTTATACAGTAGAATTTATTGGTCCCTCTCTAGTAATCTTTTTGGGCAGTTTTGGGTGTATAGATATTAGGTAAAGGTAAAGGTAGTCCCATAACCTTTTTGGGTTGTTATCCATGGTGTCTAGGGCACATTGTTGGAAGGTGGAGCCCAACCGAAATCAGGTACCCATTTTAAACACCTGGTAGGAGTGAGGAAAGTCGTGTGAAGTGCCTGTCCCAAGGGCACACAACATCAGTGGCATGTCAGGGGATTCAAACCCTTGACCTCTGGGCCAGATACCCTGACCATTACACCAACACGACGCCACTCACTCGACTGTACATGTTTCCCCTGTCTGCAGGCTACGCAAGATGCACCAACTGTAACAACTCGTGGGGGACGCAGCTGTGCTGGCTGACCGTGAACTTGAAGCAGCGCCGCGTGGTGAAGTGGTGGGAACAGAAGTGCAAGAAGTGCCAGACGCCCAACCGCATGCGCATCCGGAAAGACGACCTCTACATGATGATTGAAATGGCAATTGATAAGTGAGTACTGTAATTCACTTTATCTTCATGGTAGCAAAATTTCATGGTGTATTAAGGCATTAATGGACATTTTCACTGAACTTAACTTCATGGCGATGGCAAGTGATTTACAGAACTGAAGTGTGAAGGAATCATAAATAAGTGTAACAGGTTTTTCATGGTGATGATAAGTTCACGGTACAGAGGTGACCGTGAAAACAGTGAACATAAAGTTACAGTGAGAGGAACAAGAATTAAAGTATTAATTAGGCTACAACATTTGTAGTGTTCTGTGGTGCAGCAGCTAAGCAAGTATCTCACTGCATGAACTGCACCTAATAGCGTCAAGTTTTTGTGGCAACTTTTCGAGTTTTTCATCAATTTTCCCTTGTAGTCCCTGGCTGACGTGCGACAGGTGACAAATTGGAGTACCTTTCACAATTTGGTGCAATTATGTATTATCAATTGAGATACTTGCTTAAGCAATCTTGCGCAGACATCATAAGGCCAGGGTTTCAATGCTTAGTGTGTTGTTCTTCTGTATATCTTTGATAGTTAATTGTAGATTAGATACTGATTAGAAAATTAGGAAATAACTTTCCAAATTTCATTGGCATCCCCGTACCTTGAGGCATTCCATGACTCTCTCATTTTCAATCGAGTGAAGTGAGGAAATACATACAACATAGGGATTCAAACCCAGAACCTTTGCTACCATTTTGTTGCAGGTACTACGCGTTAATAGACGGGACGTTCAGAAAGCGCCGGCTGCGCCCCACGGAGAGCGACCCCCACGACATGAAGCTGTGCGAGCGCTGTCGGTACGGAGAGGCCGAGCAACCCTGCTGGATGAACCTCTGGTACTGATGATGTCAGGGTCGCCGTGGAAACCAACGGTTGCCATGGTAAACAACAGTTGCCATGGAAACCAACAGCCTTGCTACGCAACGACAACGACAGACAGGACCAGGGACTTCCCCGCAGTGACACGTGAAACACAACACTGGTTACTTCTGGTGTGGAAACAAGCTTTGGATTCGGAAAAGATAACATTGAGTTGCCTTAAATGTCTATAACTATGAATTTTAACCTTCTTCCTGCTGTGTAACTTATAACCAATGTAAAGTTGGTGCCAAATGGCTAGCTTAGCAGACTGAAGGTTAATATGACAGAAATAGACATGATATTGAGTGTTTTAACGTTACGTCACATATGCCATGCTGGTTTGTTGAACCTGGAAGAGAAAGACATATAAATCTGTATAATGTCATAATTACATTACAGTAATCATATACTGTAGTTTTATGTTCGCAATTTTCACCATGACCCCAAACCACCAGTGTCTCCTTGCTGTACACTATGTGACCATAGCGCTCATAATCACAAACTCAAATCCACTGCGAACAAGCTGTTTTCTCCTTACCGCACAATTAGACAACCGTGAACTTAAAGATATTTATGCATCGAATGTACATGGCAACTTCCAGGTGTAACCCTCCAGCATGGCACACAATATTTACGTCACAGTCAGAGTGAAAATGCTATATATGGAAAAGCATGTTCTTTCAACTGACATGTGAGCCTTTAGCAGGTTGAAGCACAAAGCTTGGAGTTCAAGTTCAAAGTGGCCAGTGTTGTGTACAGTATATTTGGTGCTCTGTGCAACCAAGGAGGTTAGAGGGAGAACCTCCTTGGTGTGCCATGTTAACTTATGTTTCAGTCTTATCCTAGGAAACTCTAACTTTGCAATGAAAGTCATACTTTTGACCTTAGAACTTCAAAACTCTTCAGGTAAATTGAAGCTATAGGGAGTTTCAAATTCTTGAGTCTAAAGATACGACTGGCTTGCCTGAATTAAAAAGGATTTTGGGTGGAAAGTTAGGGTAAAAAATTTACTTAACAGTCGTTTAACCCATTATAAAGAATGGGACAAAGTTCGCATGATTCAATCAGTGTTAACTTTTGTTTTTATTTCTAGTTTTTTTTTATGTTTAAAAAATTGCACCTTATTTTTTCATATGACTCAGTCAGCACTTGATAATATTTTGGCTCAAAAGTCGAAACATTCAGAAAAGTCAAGAAAGGGGCATCAAGTAGGAGAGGAATTTTAGTTTTTACGTCACAAAGTGATATGTCAGTTTAGACCAAATGTAGCTCTGTCTCAGTTGAGGACAGGTTAACTTCATTTCCCCATCGGTTAGGGTGAAAATATGGTGCTCTCAAAACCGTTAACGAGATTTGCAAGAATGTTATTGCCTGAAAAAAGGTGTAAATGACTTGGAATTCAACCCCGACCCTAAAAGAAGGGAGGAAAGGAAGAAAGTAAAAATGTTATAAACATGAAAGGTTTATTTTCTATATTTTTGTACAAGAAGTCAGACTTATTCTCCAGGAAAAAAACATTTAATACCTGCAGATGGATAGACTGTTTCCATACAAGATCTCACAGGAAAGAAATTATATAGCGTAACTACAAGAAGGCAGAGGCTATTGGAGTATATTTGCCATATTTTTACTCTAAATGTTGCAGAAGCTGTAGTTTGGTTAGAATTGTTTATTTTACATTCATGTGAGATTATCTTTAACATTTACCTTGACTGGTGTTGCGCTGTCTTACCCCAGTCCCTCCTGTACGTCTTACAAAGGATCTTGGGGGTGAGGTAAGAAGTGCTATCAGGAACAAGGTGGATGTCTCGTGCAGTCACACATTTCTAAAAGGCTCAACATCTCTTGAACACACTTGTATTTGGAGCTGATTATATCAAACAAGTCTAGTATTGACTCAGAGCTCTGGCCAACAACCGTCATTTGATAGAATTTTTCTGCATATGACGTAAAAATTTCAAGACGGTCATTCCGTATGACGGTCATTGATGGTCAAAAATTGGTGGTTAAGGATGACAGAAAAAATAAGTCAGCATTTTTCTGTCAAACTAGGAATTGAGATGATGGGGAAAATTCCAGCTGGCTAGAACCTAAGTGATGTGCCTGTCCAGTTTGTGATAGTTTTTTGGGTACCTTTTGTATCATTTCTATCTTAAGTTCATGCAAACTGTTTGGTTCTAAGTAAGCTTAGGCCACACCAATTGGATACAGTTGTTTTGAACGGCTTCCTTAAAATTGTCACGATGACAACAAAAAATATATGCAGAGTCCCCTTCTTTTTTAAACATTCCTAGGAAAAGAAGAAAGAAAACTGTTTTATGTAGCAACAGTTGATTTATATTTGATTTGTATAGAGGTTGACTTTTGCATACTAAAGTACTGGTTTTACCATATTTGGAGAGTGCCAAAATTTCTATGTTGGGGCCTACCTTTTTTTTCTGTTTTGTATCATTTTTCCCTAAAAGAAGAAAAGAGAAACAGCTGATTGTCTTGGTGTGGCCTTGCACTGTTGAATTATGACAAATACAGGTGTTAAGACAAAAGAGAGGATTAGCTTTCTGTCCACTTAAGTTTATAAAGCTGCCATCTTTGCCATTTGTCAGAAAATGTTGCAAGAGCTAATGATACTTAAGCACCCTTTGTGACGATACACCAACTTAAGGATGTGGTTTTGAAACCCACCCCAAACGAATCTCTCCTTGCAGAGGAAATTCCTTACTGGAAAACTTTTTCATTACATCTTTCTGCAGAGTCCCTCTTTTTTGACAAAATATCTAAGACTTACTGGAAAACCTTTTGATGACATTTTTTTGTAGTCCCTCTTTTTTTTTACAAAAAAAATTAAGACAGGGACACCTTTGATAAGAAGAAGGTAAATTTCCCTGTGAATCTCTTGACTTTCAGAACACGATGTGCCCTTATTACATGTAATGTGATATGCATTGTACATATTCATGAAACTTTATAAAGTAGGAGAGACAGAAGTAGCTGTTCAGACAAATTAGTCACATTTCATATCAGACACATATCTGTACTAATCAAACTTCAGGCCACACAAATTTCATTTCTTGGTTTTCGGATTTTTGCAGGAAAACTATGGAGCAGGTAGCAAAATGAAAATTTTAAAAAAATGGCTGTGAATAAAGAAAGTCCAAATATCACCACATGAGCCACAAACTCAACATCTGAGGCAGATTCATGTTCAACAGAAACATTTTCAACTTCCAATGTATAAATTGATGGAAAACAAGAACTTTCTTCAACTGTTGGGACCAAAATTTCTTTATTTATCATATTTATCAAAATATCAGCATTTGGGTTTCATTCATACCCTGAATATATGGAACATATTTGTGCTTATTTCAAAAGATGATCATAAGCTGCAAATCCGAGAACCGAGAAATTGAATGTGGGTATGTTCAACTCCAAAAGAGCAAAGTTACTCTTAAGGTTTAACTAATATTCAGTAATCAAATTCTAGAGTTGCACAATTAGAGTTACATAATAATCACTTATAGGAAGACACTGGGATTTGGAGGATGTGATATGATATGATATGACATGACATGAATATCTCTATGAAAACATTATGCTAGAGATACATTATGAATGACTTGTGAACTGTACCATATATCCATCTATCTTCTTTAGAAAAAAATGTTTTGGGTATTCCAAATCTAAGTGTCTTCCCAACTTTAGAGTTATACATAATGCTTTCTAGACAAACGAGTAGAATAAAAAATGCCATTGTTGAGAGAAAAGTTTTTCATGTTAATGTGGCAAAGTGACTTTATTTTGGAAGGTTTCTGAGAATTTCGTTTCCTGCTGTAAGAAATACCCATGCAGTATTTTCATGTGCCAATGACAGAACAAAGGCCAGTATCGTAGTTGTAGTTTCGTACTTTTTATGCACTCATATAGTGTACGCAATATTGTTAAGTCTATATTAGAGTGACTTAAGAAAGTTTCTAAAATCTGACATGTTTCGAATACATTTTTTCTGCATTCCTACGTTTTCAGAAATGATGCAAATCGTATGATATTGGATTTGGACCAAACAAATACAATTTGAGAAACATGTCAAAACTTTGAAGAATTAAGTTGAGGCAGCAGAAGTTGATCTATGTTGAAAGCTATAGGATGTAGACTAACACAATATTAGGGAGCACAGAACTGGTCACAAAGTCTGTATATTTGTTATAAAGCTTCCGTTTTGTGCACCGAAGCTTGTTCTATATTGTTCAGCGATGCTGATGTATTGGAATACAAAGTTTTGTTGAGATTAAGTGTTGTGTTGTGTTGTGTTGTATGGCCACACTGATTTTATTTGTTGATTTTTTAGTTAAAACTCATGCTTGACGGTAGGATAAACATAAAATACCTGTTTGAGAAAGTGTTCACAGCCTAATATTTTTCATATCTCTACAAGTCGGGACGATATACCCAGGAGCCTAATCTGCAGTACCGCTCCCGACCGCCTCCAGAAAATTGGCTAAGACGACTGTCAAATTGCCAACTTTCCGTCTTTTTGGGTATGAGGCTATCGCGAAAGGCTCGCGGGGTTTGAATTTGTTTCCAATTATACAACCATTTATAAATTGAGAATGACAATACTAAAGGCAAACAGACGGAACTTCCATTGCGTTTGCAACGACTTCGTATAGCGCGCACCAGTGATACTGATACTGATAATAGGATCCAAAAACCCTAGCGCCACTGTAAACATGCCCTGTCACAAATCTCTCTTCGTCATCGTTGAATCCAACTCCCGTAAATGTCTTTAACTTTTTAAAACTAACTTAAGCTGTAGCTATCAACAAAGGTGTCGTCGTCAGCTTTCATAACAAACTTGGCATTGGGACAGAATTCTGACGCCCACTTTAGGCACATGACGGTCTTATCAAAAGTGTCAAATTTCTATAGGAATCGACGGTGATATGGTTTTGAACCTTATTTCGTTCTCAAGGGATCGTTGTGTCGAGCTGTTGCCGGTTTTCCCACCGCGAAGAGAGTTTTAATAAAAGTTTTGTCTGCTCTTCCTACCCGTTGGTGGGGAGAACACACAAAAAACATTTGCGCTCCTATAAGTTTGCGAAGGACGCTATCTATATCTTAGGTATTGGATAGCAGGCTACCGTCAATTGCATGATTCCTATCAAAAGACTAAAGAAAACAAACGAAAAGATCGTAGTAAATAAGAAAGAAACAGAAGTGAAATGTATATTCATTTATTTATTTATTAGTCTATACTTCCTTCAGTTAACTGAGTAACTGATTTCCAAGGGAGCCCTACTATTGTGAATGTATATCTTTGACATTTGTGTAAAATGCTTTTATTGAAATACATCGTATCATTTATATAATCAGTGTCTAAATCACATTGCAGGCGACACCAACATAGCCATCCAGAACACGTGTAAAGGTTACAGAACATTTTATATGCTAATAGCTATCATTGTCAACACTAGCCGTAAATTATAGGCGTAATATCATATAGAGTGATAATTTTCAACTTTTCAACACTATCTGAGGACTGTACCGGGATAGACCCCTGCTCTTATCGATGAGTGTGGTGGGCTCTTTACTTATATGCATCGGTCTGACCGAAAGAAAAGGACGATTTACCCATAGAATCGACAAGGAGTTGAGTTTGAAAACTCTAAAAGCATCAGTTTTGTGACCTGTCAATTCAAAGTTTTGCCCTCTGCGCATGCTCTCCATGCAATTCGAACAAACCCTGGATGACGTCATCGTCCCCCCGCTTGACCTTGAACCCCAAGGACACCGGCTTGGACGGTATTTCCCATGATTCCACGTTTAACGTGTCTCCCAACAGAGCCTCTTTCTGATACAACATGGCGATCTTCTTCACCGGGTATTTTAACAGGTCCCCCTTAATAGACGGGTACCGCCCTGCCTTTGTAGCCATTGCAGCCGCATCGGAGCAAAACCGTATATAATTAGACTGGTTGGTATGTCCGTTAAAGTCCAAATCACTTTCCCGAACCTCAAACCGTTGAGAATGCGTCGCGGGAGATTCCGAAGGGAACGGTAGGCTGGATTTCGGCCGGGGACCCTTCCCTTTTCGCCGTAAGGATTCCGGTAGCGCGACCGGTCGCCGAGTCGAGATGTCCACCACCACGCTCATGACGGAGAAACTACACAGCATCACGACGGACCCTGCAAGTCGGACATTCCCCTTCAACTCGTAGGACGTCCTGCCAACGTGGCCGACTCCAACCGTGACCACTACAGAGGAGTTCGGCTTCACGTCGGTGTAGAATGCGGGGTGTAGGTGGAACTCCTGGTACCGCAAGAAGCTGGTGATCGTCTTTAAGTAGCCGGGGATGTAGAAGACGGACTTTTCCGTGATGGCAGTCAGACGGGCGTAGCCAATCAGGAGAGCGAGGGTCCACGGTGTTACATGACCTGTGGAAATATGAAAGAGGAGATTTTATAATTAAGATAGTAATGAAAAATAAAACACGCTAGGTAGCTTCGTCTTCGCCTCTGATTGAATTTTGAAGGAAAAAACATCATCATTTGTTTCAAATTCATATGCCGGCAAACCGCCTTTTAGTCGTAACACACCGGTTCTGTACAGTAGACACAAGCAGTGTAAGACCAGGCTAGTAGGTTTCAGCCACTCATACCGGGATGGACCCCTACTCTTTTCGATACGTGTAGTGGGCTCTTTAAAGTGCTCGAGGTTTCATTGACTTTCCTCAAACACGGGACATCCAGCATTACGTCCCATCCGAGATGACCTCTCTTACCGGAGCAGGTACTCATTTTCACCGGAGTCAAGTAGGAATATAGGTGTTAAGTGCCTTTTCCGAGGCACAAAATTGGGGCCTGCTAGGGATTCAAACCCAGATCCTTTAGCTATTTGATTCTCAGTCAACAACACTAACCACAAGACCAACCTCTTTGCCCTGTTATGGACTAATATGCGAAGTTCTTTGCAAGGGAAGTGAAAGATGTGCTATAAAACCATCAACGTCCCGAGACGGGGGACGTCACAGACCTCCTGACACCCGTGGCAATGCTCATGTGTCAGTTAAGTCATGTGTTGGAAATGAAGAGTCAATTCATTTGCAGTGGACCAAAGAAGTTTAGGTAAGTCCCGGTTTGCGCTGTGTTTGGATAGAAGTTTAATCTTCTACAATATGATTCCGATAAGTATGAACTTCAAAACTTTTATTCTACCTAGCAAATTAGCAAACATTACAAGCCTAAGAATTGTTCATTTATAATATCAGAACGTTAAAAGAATGAATATAACGGGACCTAAACCCCAGGTTTCAGGAGGTCTAAACCCTTTAATTGTCCTTATAAATCCTATGAAGGAAAAAAATCTGGCTTGACACAGGGTGCAGCGTACATTGTTTCCCCACTAAATGAACACAATACGACCACACACTCAAGAACTCAACACAAGCATAAAAAGGCACAAGGTTTATGAATCTCATCTATCATATTAACAAAATATTTTGCATCGTGACTAATCAAAGGCATAGCTTTAGATTTTTTAAGTCTTCAAGACAATACATACCATTCTAATCCCAGCTAATCAATATTTCTTACTAAACAATCAGCGAATCTATTTCGTCGTAACTTTCTTCTTTATTTTCTTCCTTCTTCCTTTCTGTCTGTCGGAAAGCAGTGCGTAATGCAGTAGACATTTTTCATTCATTAGTCATTGTAGATGTATAGTAAGATACCACGTTCTTGTGTCACTGCAATTGTACTTCTGCTTTGTCACCGTGGACTGTACTAAGCTTGTAAGAGTATAAACGTACAATAAAGGTATTTCATCCATCCTTTATAATCTGATTAGGCATTGAAAAAAACATCCATGTTGAAAATCTGCTACAATATTTCAGCTAAGAAATTAATTTCAATTTCAACTGCTTATAAAGTGATATAAGGTCAAAGTTTGGACTTGATTTCATCATCAAAAAAATCAAAACAACACTTCACAATGTCGTCATTTCCTTTCTTGACTTGAAAATCGAGACTGTGCGAACGTCCCAAGTCTTCTGTTGCCTCCACCGTCACATTTTCTCCTTCCTTCGTTTCTTTCTGAAACAACAGCGAGATCTTCTTCATCTTCACTCCTTCTTTGAGGAAAGAGAAGACGCCTTCTCTTACCAAAGCAGCGGTGGCGTCTGCGCAGAAGCGAATATAGGTTGAAAAGTTGGTGTGTTCGTTTATATCCGAGTCGCTTGGGAGGGCGACAAAGTCGTGGCGGTAGATTCGACCTGGATTTAACGGCATCGGGACACCAAGTCGCGGCAAGGGATCCTTTTTTGGAAACGAATTCCTTAAGTTGTCGGGAATTGCAGTCGGTTTTCTTGTTGTGACGTTGACCAACACCCCTTGACCAAGAGAATAGCAGAGTACCTCGCCGGTTGAGGCTAGTCGCACGTCTCCTTCCAGAAGCCAAGACGTTTTGCCAACATGGGAGATCCCCACTGCCACGGTCACCTTGGCTCCTTCGCGCAGTTTTGTGTAGAACTCAGGCTGGATCCTAAACTCCTGATATCGGGCGAATCCGGTGACGGTCTTCAGAAAGCCAGGGAAGCGAAGTTGAGCGCGATCTCCTAATAAATTTGCCACTTGATTTGCATCAATTATTGCCGCCAGAATCCAGAGTTTCAGATGCCCTGGAAAGCAAAGAGATTGGGAAAAATAAGGGCAAAGATCCAGGAATAAGTAAAGAATATTTGTTGCTTATTGTTTCTTGATGTGGTAAATTATACTACAGTGTATTAGTATAACTAGCTCGGCCCAAATTTAGAAACAAAGAATCTTCGCTGCTACGCAGTCCTGGGTACAGTCTGGCTCTAGGTTGAGATTTTCAAATGATAATAGTCACCTGTTATGTCAATCCTTCCACAAGTTTGGAAAATCTCAATAAACAAAGAAATAGATGTGTTCTCTATGACCAGGTAATGTGTTGCCAAAGCTCAACATTATATCTAAGAAGAGACCTAAAGAGACAAAAAATGAACTGAAACAGAATCTGATGAATCTGAAGATCTTTATTGCAGCTGTTCTTTATAATGATACATAAAGTAGATCATGTACAATTAAGTCAAACTGCTAGGGAAAGTCTAAGTCTAAAAATAATAATAATAATTCTAAAATGATAATCAATAAAAGCAGTACAGAACGTACTGGAAACATTTCCCATCTTACACACGATCTAAAACCTAGTAGACGTAAGGGCATTAAACAAGCCATCCATAACGTAAAACTGCTACAATACTGTAGCTAAGAAATGAATGCTACCAAAATCGATGTAGTTGTTCCGTTTCAAATCCTTATAAAGTGATATAAAGTAAAACAAGAGTTCCACGACCTCAAATCTCCATGAACAATTCTATTCATGCAAATGACTTACACATTTGCATAATATATGCTTGGTCATAAACACCCTCATGTAACTTACACATGTTGCAATATTGACAGTCCTATAATTTTCCAATTAGATGAACTATGGTGTTTTGCATTAATTATGCAAATTAGGAATCTATTTGCATAATTGGTATCTATTGATGCTCCACTTTCCATAAACTACATATGTTACATGTATTTGAGTCTGATAATGGAAAACACTACCAATATAGATTTTCCTCATTAGCTATGCAAATTAAGTCACAATTAGCATAATTGGCACTTCATTATGCATATTTCTGTCTTATCTACCTGCATACTAAGTATCATACTGACAGTCCTATAATTTTTTCAATTAGATGAGATATGGTGTTTTGCATTAATTATGCAAGTTAGAAATTTATTTGCATAATTGGTACCTGTTGATGATCCACTTTCCATAAACTACATACGTTACATGTATTTGAGTCTGATAATGGAAAACACTGCAAATTTAGATTTTCCTCATTAGTTATGCAAATTAAGTCCTAATTAGCACACTTTGCACTTCATTGTGTACATCTCTGTCTAAGCTAACTGTATACTAAATGTCATGGAAATCCATCGTTCCTTTGTTCAGTTATTCTCCTTAGAAGGTTTTCACGATAACGCCCCTGCAGGTCCAGAGGAAGCTGCTAGAGGGCCCAAACCCACACTACGTCTTCATTACACCACAAGCTATCTGCCACCAAAAAATCAAGACCATAGCACGTCCAGGTCAAAAGATACAAAAATGGAATTTCTGCTGCAGTACCAAGGTCACATACCAGGGGGCCCTAAATCGACCTTGAATTTCGGCTTCACAACACCCGACCACATACCAAATATCATTATAATCCATCAAGAGGTTCTTGAGTTATGCTGACTACACTAGTCCGGAAACACAAACAGACAAACAAACAAACAGACACACAGACACACCCAAAACAATATCTCCATTTTTCATGGAGATAAAAACTCAAGCTTCATCCCTTGACCTGGAAATCAAGTTTGTGCGAACGACGGAAGGCTTCTGTAGCGTCGATACAAAACATTGCAGCAATGAAAGAGGTAGTTGTCCTTGATCAATACTATATGTTATATAAGTTATTTATTCTTAAAATATATTTTTTTTTGGGGGGGTGGCTGTTTGTGTTCAGCACACACAGCCAGGGCTGCCCAACTAGCCTGCGGCTATTACAAAAGGCTGGCCCTGCTGACAAAGACAATACAATTCAATTAGGCATGGACACAATAACAATATTCTAAGTCGAGCTGTTCTTTATAATGATGCATAAAGTAGATCATATACAATCAAGTCAAACTGCTTAGGAAAGTCTAAAGCTAAAGGCAGTACAGAACGCACTGGAAACTTTTCCCTTCTTACACACGATCTAAAACCTAGTAGATGTAAAGGTATTGAACCAGCCATCCAAGACGTAAAAATGCTACAATACTGCAGCTAAGAAATGAATGCTACCAAAATCGATGTAGTTGTTCCGTTTCAAATCCTTATACAGTTAAGTGATATGAAGTAAAAAAACTCAAGTTTCATCTCTTTACCTGGAAATCAAGACTGTGCAAATGACGGTTTGGATAGATGGACCTACAAAATTGAAGCAATAAATGAGGTAGTTCTTTCAACTATCCCTTATAATTTTATATGTTATATAAGTTGTAAACTGATCCAGTTTCAAAGTTTGGACTTGATGTCGTCATCAAAGAACTCAAAACAACACTTTACAATGTCGTCGTTTCCTCTCTTGACCTGAAAATCGAGACTGTGCGAACGACCCGAGTCTTCTGCTGCCTCCACCGTCACATTTTCTCCTTCCCTCGTTTCTTTCTGAAACAACAGCGAGATCTTCTTCATCTTTACTTCTTCCTTGCTGAAAGGGAAAGCGCCTTCCCTTACCAAAGCAGCGGTGGCGTCTGCGCAGAAGCGAATGTAGGTTGAAAAGTTGGTGTGTTCGTTTATATCCGAGTCGCTTGGGAGGGCGACAAGGTTGTGGCGGTAGATTCGACCTGGATTTATTAACGGCATCGGGACATCAAGTCGCGGCAAGGGATTTTTGGGGGGAAACGCCTCCCGTATAAATTCGGGTATTCCAGTCGGCTTTCTTATTGCCATGCTCATCAGAACTGCTTGACCAAGACAATGGCAGAGCACCTCGCCGGTAGAGGCTAGTCGCAAATCTCCTTCCAGAAGCCAAGACGTTTTGCCGACGTGGGAGATCCACAGGGTCACAGTCGCCGTGGTGTCTGCACCTGGTCGAAGCTTCGTGTAGAACTCAGGCTGGATCCTGAACTCACGATATCGGAGGAATACGTTGCAGGTCTTTAACAATCCAGCGATGGCCTTCAAACGACCAGGATTGCGAAGTTGGGCTTTGGCTCCCAACAAAATCAGCACTTCTTGTGGCCGCAATACTAGCATTCTCGCCAGAATCCAGAGTTTCAGATGTCCTGAAAAGCAAGTAGATGAGAAAAATAAGGGCAAAAGGCCAGGAATGAAATCTAAAAAAAAAACTAGCTATTTGTTGCTTATTATCTCCATGAAAAATGGAGATATAGTTTTGGGTGTGTCTGTGTGTGTGTTTGTTTGTTTGTCTGTTTGTGTTTCCGCACTACTGTAGTCAGCATAACTCCAGAACCTCTTGATGGATTACGATGATATTTGGTATGTGGGCAGGTGTTGTGAAGCCGAAGTTCAAGGTCAATTTTGGGCCCCCTGGTATGTGACCTTGGTACTGCAGCAGAACTTCATTTTTTGTATCTTTTGACCTGGACGTGCTGTGGTCTTGATTTTTGGGTGGCAGATAGCTTGTGATGTAATAAAGAAGTGGTGTGGGTTTGGGCCCCCTAGCAGCTTCCTCTGGAACTGCAGGAGCGTTTTTGTGAAAATCTTCTAAGGAGAATAACTGAACAAAGGAACAACGGATTTCCATGATATTTAGTATGCAGGTAGCTTGGATAAAGATATAAACAATGAAGTGCAAATTATGCTAATTGGGACTTAATTTGCATAGCTAATGAGGAAAATCTATATTTGCAGTGTTTTCCATTATCAGACTCAAATACATGCAACGTATGTAGTTTATGAAAAGTGGAACATCAAGAGACAACAATTATGCAAATAAATTTCTAACTTGCATAATTAATGCAAAACACCATAATTCATCTTATTGGAAACTTATAGGACTGTCAATATGATATTTAGTATGCAGGTAGCTTAGACAGAGATATACATAATG
This sequence comes from Branchiostoma lanceolatum, assembly GCA_035149815.1. Classification (NCBI taxonomy): domain Eukaryota; kingdom Metazoa; phylum Chordata; class Leptocardii; order Amphioxiformes; family Branchiostomatidae; genus Branchiostoma; species Branchiostoma lanceolatum. The sequence continues at coordinate 10,928,150 of CM068877.1, read as the reverse complement.
TAGTGCAAGTTATGCTAATTGTGACTTAATTTGCATAGCTAATGAGGAAAATCTATATTTGCAGTGTTTTTCATTATCAGACTCAAATACATGTGACATATGTAGTTTATGGAAAGTGGAGCATCAACAGATACCAATTATGCAAATAAATTCATAATTTGCATAATCAATGCAAAAACACCATAATTCATCTAATTGGAAAATTATAGGACTGTCAATATTGCAACATGTGTAAGTTAGATAAAGGTGTTTATGACCAAGCATAGATTATGCAAATGTGTAAGTCATTTGCATGGATAGAATTGTTCATGGAGATATGAGGTCGTGGAACTCTTGTTTTCTGAGGTATTGTTTTCGGTCTGTGCTTGTTTTGGTGTGTGTTCCTAGTTATCCAAACACTTTAGAGTGACAGGATGTGAGGTGGAAGATTGTGTAACCAGAGATGTTATATATATTTAGTTCAGCACTATATTCCTAATTTTGAGACAAATTGCATTTGTCCAAAGAGGTGAAACAATGAACTGAAACAGAATTTGATGACTCAAAAACTTTTATTGCAGCTGTTCTTTATATAACAATATTTAGATCATGTACAATCAAGTGAAGCTGCTTATAAAAGTCTTAATCATGAAGCATAATGATTGTTGGAGACATAAAATACAAGTTGAATAACATATATAAGTTCTTAATTCACAACCAGATACATGTATATGTACAACAGCCAATAGTGACTGTCCATATACATAAATATTGTCAAACAACACTGACACGAAAGTTAACGAAAATCAGCTACTTCTTAAGTATGCATTCCCAAATGTGACTGGTTATACAATTTGTTTGATATACTAGCATACGCAGTTTCTATATTGCTTCCTTTAAGCCCCCATGTATAACTAGGAATGTCTCGCCACTTAGAAACTGTTCATTTGAATTTGTTTTATATTCATTGACATGCAAATTCCATTATCCTTATCTTCATTATCTACTTCATTTGTTAATTTATTTTGCATGTCTTATATATTTCACTAGTTTGTCGAATTTTATTGAAAGACAGTCATGATTTATTTCTTTTATTTGTGAATAAAGAATAAGCAAAACAGATTTAAAAAAAGCATTTAAAATTATGTTATTTCCTTGTTTGACCCTAAAATTGAGACTGCACGAACAAAGTGAGTCAAATTCAGGCCATGTAGTATATACTGTGTGCCTGACTTTTGGTTAAACATTGAGTTACAAAACTGTGTATAGATGTACAGTAACTTATTGTATTTGATCTATGCTTGATTTTATTTTATTTGATTACAATTGCAACGGTGCAATACACATGGAACACAGGCAGCTATTGCTGGTGTCGCGACCTACACACAATATACCCGTTTTTACACCTGGGTGGGGTGAGGACACAACATCGGTGGTGTCAGGGGAATCGAACCTGGGACCGCTGGGTTCTGGGCCGAAAACCCTGCCGTTACGCCACATGACCCCATGTTCAACATGTGTACTTTCAAATATTTGCAAACCATAACTTAAGAGGACTATATACTGACAATATACTGTGTGTGGTTTTATTTTTGCAGTGGATTTATTTCATGGGTTTTCCAGTGACCACCCCATTGTAAATTCATGACACTGTGAATATACGGTACACTCCAAATGTACATGTGTAATACTACTGTACTACAGCATTGTTTTGAACTTAAAACGCTGCTAAAACTTCCCTTTCCCTCTTACCCAAAATAAGACCACAGCAAAAGTAAACAAATTTACAGCAAGGATATCAATCAACATACTGTAAATGCAGAAATTAACTCCACACAAACTTAAAACAACCGCAAAACTTTTTGCCCACCTATGACTGCAGCCCTACTATTGTTTCAAACGCAAACTTAAAACCACGACAAACACGCCATTTTCTACCTACTGGGAAATTAAATCCCTGCTAAATTAAATGCATTTACAGTAGCTGGATTCTCACATTCAAGCTGATATCTCACAGTTTGGCTTTGTTCACATAAAACTGCACTGTCACCTGGGAGATATCTTCTTCCCCCCTCTTAATCTGAAAACAAAGGGTTTCTGCACAACCCTGATCTTCCCACATTTCCACTGTCAGCTCATCCCCTACGAGAGCCTCTCTCTGATACAGGATGCCGACTTTTCTGATTGGACAGACAGCGATGTCCTTAACAACGGAGAAAACATTTTTACGTGCACCAGTGGCTGCCGCATCCAAACAGTACCTTAGATACACAGACTGGTTGGTATGCCGTTGAATATCAATATCACTGTTATTCACAGTAACCTTAAATACAAACACTGGATCTGGTCTTTCTTTAAATGGCCCAGAAAGAGCAGGCCTATCATGGCCTTCCTTACTAAACTTGTTAATCAATGCATCAGGCCATGCTATTGGCCGACGCGTCTTTTTGTTGACTCGAACCATCTGAGTGAGGCTGTGACCAATGACATCATCGCTTGCGTTGCTACGGATATCGTAGTCAAAGAATAGCGAGGATCGACCAACATAGCCAAGGCCAACAGACAGAATCACAGAAGTGTTGGGTTTCACAACAGTGTAGTAACGTGGCGAGAAGTCCACTTCTTGGTAGCGAACAAAAGCCGTGGAATAGGTGGATCCCTTGTCTTGGGTTCCCACACGTTCCTTAATCAGGGGACCAATCGCAGCTACCCTTGCGAACTCCAGCATTCGCAGGAACGTCCATCCCTGGACCCTACCTGTAGCAACAGAGGCCCACACCAATTCAATAGTTTGTTTCTTGCATTTAGAAAAAAATGTACCATTGGGTCAAACTAGAGCTGTAACTGAAGGCAGAACTAGAGCCAAACAAACAGAAAGAATAACATTTTCATAAACATGCACTTCTACTGATAACAGTGCCATAATATGTAGAATTGATTGTTTTTAGTAATTCTGTCAAAGAGACAACTTAGTAAATTGGTGTGGCCTAGGTGCTACTTTTAGCAGTTAAGAAAGTTGTGAGACGTCTCAAAGATTCAACTCTGCTTCCCTTTCTCCTTACTAGTTGTTCGACAACAACAGAAATCTTTATTGACACAACAAAAGTACAGTTTCATAAGGTCTACTACATCTATACATACAAACAGTCAAGCTACTTAACTTATACATTAATATAAATGAATAGATATGAGCAAATCAAAATGTTGAGTCCCACATATCAACTTACAATTTGTACTCCTTGTATATACTTTATTCACTTCACTAGCCATCATACAATCAGTAAGTAGCTAGTGTTGTTTTAACCGCAAATTGAAAACATGCGAAGACCTCCTTTTCCTAGCCTCCATAGCAGGCTCTGAACCGGCTTTTTTGGGGGCTAAATAATACACCTTTTGCAACCAGCCCGTAACCATCAGCCATCCCCGTAACCATTTTTGCCTACCGGTTTTCATGTGCCCCGCGGCACACATGACGGCAAGTTTCTACAATGGACTACCGGCAAAATGGTTACGGGGATGGCTGATGGTTACGGGCTGGTTGCAAAAGGTGTATTATTTAGCCCCCAAAAAAGCCGGTTCAGAGCCTGCTATGGAGGCTATCCTTTTCCCTTCTTCCACGAAATAAAACTACTGTGCAAGTAAACAATCTACAGCTGTGTAGTACAGCAAGAATATGAATCATAAGAGGCAACACAGTTGGACTCTCAAATTTTAGCTGATATCTTACAGTTTGGCCTTCTCCACGTAAAACTGCACTGTAACCTGGGTAATTTCTTCTTTTCCCCTCCTAATCTGAAAACAGAGGGTTTCTGAACAACCCTGATCTTGCCACACTTCCACTGTCAGCTCATCCCCAACGAGAGCCTCCTTCTGATAAAGAAGGCTGACTTTTCTGATTGGCCAAAAAACGATGTTCTTCAGGACAGAGATGTTTTTACGTGAACCGGTGGCAGCAGCATCCAAACAGAACCTTAGATACACAGACTGGTTGGTATGATGTCTCACATCGATGTCGCTGTTATTCACAATAAATTTACACGCAAACACTGGATCTGGTCTTTCTTTAAATGGATCAGGGACAACAGGCCTATCCTGGCCCTTCTTACTCATCTTGTCAATCAATGTATTGGGCCATGCTATTGGCCGACGTGTCTTTCTGTTCACTCGAACCATCTGAGTAGTGCTGTGACTGATACTGGTCTCGCTTGCGTCGCTATGGATATCATAGTCATAAAATAACGAAGATCGGCCGACATAGCTGATACCAACGGACATGAGCAACAACGTGTTGGGTTTCACGACGGTATAGTAACGTGGTGCAAAGTCCACTTCTTGGTAGCGAACAAAAGCCGTGGATCCATCGCTTTGGGTTCCGGTGTGTTGCTTGATCAGAGGACCAATTGCAGCTATCCTAGCAAACTCCAGCATTCGCAAGAACGTCCACACCTGCAGTCTACCTGCAGCAACAGAGGCCCACACCAATTCAATAAGTTGTTTCTTGCATTTAGAAAAATTATAGCATCATCATGATCAATGAAGACCAGAGCCAAAAACTAGAGCCAAAAAAACAAAGATTAAAGTACATTTTATAAACACAATGCACTCTGTGTTTCAGATGTAAATTTCTTTTTTCTGGTAAGTGTGTTAAAGAAACAACTTATAAGAAAATCTGTGTGGCCTATGTGCTGCCTCTAGTATTCAGGTCAAACTAGAAATGAAAATGACTTGAGAACTTGAGCCAAAAAAAGGACAAGTTGCTATACATTATACCTATTATGATTGTCGCGCAATTAAGTTCTTCTTAACTAGGGTTTGATATGTAAATCATTTTTTTAGTTTATCAAAGAGACAAACTTATGAAATTGGTGTGGTCTACATGGCTGGTCTTAGCACTTAGAAAAGCTGTGAGGTACCTAAATATTAGTCTGGAGCACTCAGACCTTGCAAATGATTATTCCATTTGGAGATGAACTGTTCACTGTTCAGGCAGTGGAAATCAGGAGAATCTAGACTGATGCACAGCGCAGAAGAAAAGTGGATCCCCAAAAAAGAATCTCGCAACAGAACAGAGTCAGCCTACAGATGTGACTTATGTAGTCCATTATAGAAACTTGCTTAAATTAAATTAAAATCCTATTAACATGAAAACAGTGTCTGTTGCATAGTGGGCACAAAGATTGAGCACACCTTGTTCAACACAATTTCAGAGAGTAGTAAGTAAGTTTTCCTCCCAGTTTTCTATTTTCACGTTCCCATCTTTCTAAATCATTACATCAGCGTGTGGCCTTACTAAAGCAATCAACTTTTCTTGCAGCTGGAATACTTCAGCCTAGACTGGAGACTTTGCTCTCTGCTATCCCCATATAGAACTCGACGGTGCACTGGTAGATCAATTTCCGTCCTTTCTGGATCTCGAACTTTAAGGAGTTTGCCACGGTTTGGTCTTCCCAGGACAAGACATCTAGACAATTTCCTTCCTTTGCTTGTCCAAGGCACAAGGCTGCAACTTTCTTGAGATGGTTGTTGCCACTTGGACCATTCTTAGAGGAGGAGTAGGCACATGTTGTTGCTCTTTGAGCCGCGTGGTCGAGACAGTACCTCAGATACTGCGCATTGTTGACATGATTCATTGGCGCATCCGTGTCGCTTTGCACGACCACAAGGCTTGTCTTGAACGCCGTCTCTGCTGGGGGCTTTCCAAACAGCTGTACCATGTTTGGGCGCAGAGGTGAGTGGTAACCAATCATGTGCTTTGGGATGATCCACCCAGGAAGAGGGGTGGGCAGCCCTGTCTTCACATTCATAAATTCAAAACAGGGATAAAAGACTTACTGTTTATAATACCATGTTTTATCACTTCAATCCTGCTAACATGCTTTATGGTGTTCAAGTTTGAAAAGTGGACATCTTGTTTTTTTTGCCTGCCTTGTTTTTTTCGCCTGCGCGTACTAAATTTGGAGTCTGCAGAGGATGTGGTGCATAAAATTTACTTGCTGTGGCCTTATTTTATAAACAGTCTTACCTGAGCGATCGAAGTCAAAGGGATGGAGTTCATAGGTCGCCACAAGTTTGGTGCCGTCTTCACTCAGCCTGGTCTTCATCTTGACTCCTGAAAAGGTGGGAAAAACTTGTTACTTTTGGTAATTCCTTTAAAGAACTTACATACATGTATCTGATTCGTTTTTCCCTAGATCTGTTGTAGAGTTGTAGAGTTACGCCAATGATTGTTATACCGGCTACACAGATACAGAAGCTGGCTATATAGAGACAGATACTAGTACCCTTTAATAAAGAACCAGGAGGCCTCATTATTAGAAGTTATTTCACCACAGTCAAACATATACTTCAAATACACAGTCAAACCTGTACATGTAACACCTCTGCATGATACTGACTACTGTTTGGCCACTTTTTTGGTGGTTGCTTCTGACCAATAAGTTAGATTGGCCCGCTGTCTCTCAATAGTGACTACTTATGCAATTTTTTTCTCCCTTTTTACCTGAGTTAGCCATATGACATGATTGACACCTGTTAAATACACCTAGTAAAATGTTAAAATGTTAACTTTTCCCAAACAGAAATCTTAGCCTAGTAGGAGTTCCGTGCCAGTAACAACAGCAAAGATGTTGATACATTAACCCACTGTCATTTAATAACTGCCTTTAAGGCTTTAGACACCAAAGATTACAAGGTCCAAGGGTCAATGACCCGTCGGTCATTTCCCACTTAATAGAACTTGCTGCAGTGAGATCGAATCTTATATCTTTAAAAAAAAATCAACGCAACATGTTCAGTCACAAATACACTAACTCTGCACCCAGCCCCATAGAAGGAATACACCCAATCATGATCAAGAAAGGCGGACCTGCATTAGTTCAAGCGCTACTTCACATGCTGCAAACCATATGGAAGCACGGGCAACTACCCAAACAAATGAAGCAGGACACAAAGGTACTCATACGGAAGCCAGGCAAAGACAGCTACAACCAAATCAAGTCCTACCGTCCCATTACACTATCCAGTGTAATCGGCAAAATAATGGAAAGAATGATCAACAGCAGACTCACATGGTGGGCAGAAGTCAACAACCACTTAGCTCCGACCCAAGAAGCCTACCGAAGGAACAGGTGCGCATCACATGGAGTACTGAGGCTCACTCAAAACATCACGGAGGGATGGAAACAAAACAAAACCACCGTGGCTGTCTTTGCAGACTATGAATCATGCTTTGATAGGGTCTGGCAAGAAGGTCTACTCTACAAAGTCATCACTAAGGGTGTCAAAGGAAGGATGCTGTGCTACCTCAACACCTTCCTCCGGGACAGAGAGACATCTTTCAGAGTAAATTCCATCACCACCCAACCACAACAAAGCAAAGTCGGCATCCCACAAGGGGCTGTCCTCTCCACCACCCTCTGCAACCTGTACACGGCAGACGCTTACACTAACAGCAACCTGGACAACTTCCAATACGCAGATGATGCAGCTGCCTGGAAGACTGGCGAAGACATCAAAGCTGTGAGAGAAAGCGTAGAAGAAGGTATGTCCAAAGTCATCCATGAATGGTGCCCTTTGTGGAACATGAAAGTCGCACACGACAAAACTAAGGCGATGATCTTCCCACCCCCACATGCTGACAGAACTAACACTGCAGACCTCAAAATCAACAACAAAGACGTACAGGTGGTCAACGACTTCAAACTGGTAGGGGTAACCCTAGACAAGCAGCTGACCTTCGAGAAACACATCAAGACAACACAGACGAAAGCTTTCAAAGCCCTGAAGGCAGTAAGCAAAGTGACACAAGCGAAGAACAACCCCAACCAACAGGCTCACATCCTCCTGTACACCACTCTAGTCAGACCAATCCTAGACTACGCAGCAGAATGCACCGTCTCCGCCATGGACAAACTGGAAAAAGCCTACACACCTGTCCAAAGACAAGCACTCCTAGCTGCAACTGGGTGTCTTGAACGGACAAGCACAGAAGCACTGGAAGCAATCACAGGGGTACCACCGATCGACATACATCTCACATGCAGACAAGCCCAGAGCTACCTGAGAATGACAACAAAGCACACAGGAAACCCCATCTACGACGCCATCACACACATGAAGTCTCAAAAAACAGCCAACCAGACGGGATCCCAGCTGCACCTGCTACAGACCAGATTCAATGAGCTGAGGGAAGAGCTAGAGGAACACACAGTAGACAAGGAACCATATTACGACAGAAGACTACCCCCCTTTGTTATGGGCACCATAACCGGCTCCTTCACACCTACAACTCACACCACAGGTGGAAAGGACAAAGCAAGAGATGACATCATACACATGCTGCAAAACATCTCAGACAACAGACAACCGACAACAGTCGTCTTCACAGACGGCTCTGCCCTGGGAAATCCCGGCCCCACCGGCAGTGCTGCTGTCATTTACGAACAATGGGGAAGCACTGAACCCTTTGCAGTGCGTAAACCAGTGGCAAGCAGATCCAACAACTACGAAGGGGAGCTGGAAGGTCTTCACCTAGCCATAGAAACACTCTCCAGACGACCATCTACCGCTAATCATGTCCTCATCCTATGTGACTGCAAGGCTGCAATAGAATCAGTCACAGGTACACAGCAAGTCACTGCATACAACAGCCTTGTACATAGCATCAGAAACAAGCTACGCTCCCTCCATCTACAAGGACACACAATACAGTTCACATGGTGTCCCGGTCACATGGGCATACCCGGCAACGAGATTGCAGACAAAGAGGCAAAGTTAGCAGCAGCTGAAGCTGCTAACATCCAGACGAACGCATCATGGACAAGACAACAGGCCACGAAACACATTGAAACTCAAGCACACATGAGATGGGACCGAAGAACAAAGCTGAACACAAAAAGCGAACACATGCAGAAGATAGCCATGAACATGAAGAAGAAAGGAAAAGCACTTGGAAAGAGACGCACACAAATCAACATCAACCGACTAGTCAGTGGCCACACAAAACTCAATGCCTACCAAAACTGGAAGAACCCTGAGACGTCTCCAAACTGCCCTAACTGCGACGCCCCGGAGACTACCAACCACTTCCTGTACCACTGCGCCCGCTATGAAAGGGAAAGACACCAAATGCTGCAGGAGATCGAAAGCACATACGAGACCTACGGCACGCCAGCGGAGAACAGACACACGGACATCGTCACTCTAGCTGGAATGAGAGAAGACCTCACAGACGTAATCAACACACAGATGTACAGAACATTCTCCCAGTACATCGAGAGCACTCGCAGATTCGACGTGCTCAACTGAAACACATCCAGCAACACGCTACCTCAAGTCACCAAGTGCTAAAAACCTAGCGAGAAATCAACAAGAACTGAAACCTAGCGACCAGCACAGCACCTGGAGACCATGTCTAACGAAATAATAGACGTTAAACAAGGACAACAACAACAACAACAACAAATACAAGTCTTAGTTATCAACACTGAGACAAAGATATGAATGCGCTATCCTTAAAAAAAGGCAAAAGCCGTCAGACCAGAAATTATCAAAGTCCATATCATAAATTATAATTTACCCTCGAGCCCTCCCACCAAAACCTACGCTCCAGATAGATTGGTTTGAAGAAGTCTTAGGTCTTTTTAAAGCATGCACATTACCTTGTAGGGTGACTAGAGACGAACTAGAGACCTTGAAAGATTCCCTTTATGCACTAAACGTAAGAAAACGAACAGAAGTCGCTTGCCGACCTTCTTTCTTGCAACTCCTGGCTCGAAGTCTTTCTTGGTCCAAAGTTCTGAACATCAGGCTATAACCTTTGACCCGTAGCAGGGGTGTTACGTATACAGTTGTATAAATGAAAATAAGAGGACAAAATGGGGAAAAAATGCTGCTATATTGTTTTTAACTTCATATTCTCGGCTAGATTTTATCCGTTAAAAATTCATATCTGTGCATCTGTTTAAAAAAAAAACTTAACTCCGTATCTATCCATCCCTCTTTGTCAATGAGACATTCCTTAGGGGTCAAAGGTTAGTAGTTTTAACGCGCGAAAGCTGGGATATCTGGCGAGAACGTTTCTGCCACAATTTTATTGAGATAATCGAAAATTCCAAACTTTTCACGCGAAGGTCACACCGATATTCTGACCTTCAAATACTAGCACGTCTGTGGACCAAACGGTATGCATAAATAGGTAGGCGTTGCCCAATTCTGGCCGTTGATTGGTCGCCGTTTGTTTACATGGTGGGCCTGGCGAGGTTGTGTCGTCATCGCTCTCAATGTGTGTGTTTGTGTTATAATTTTGTCATACCGGCGGTGCCTGGACGACTGTTACACTGAGGTAAGAAATATTTCTTGAAATAGCCGATATTTGCATTCATATATATATTTTCTGACGATATAGAGAATAGAATGTATTGCATACTATTGGTAGATTTGTGGGAATATATTTTTCCAATGTTGGAGCAATGTCCTTGCTAGGGTTGTTTTTGTAAAGGCGACCCTCAAAAGGATGATGCAATCCAAAATTGCAAACTAAAACCCGTGAACAAAAGGAGTAAAACGGTCACCATGTGAAATGAAATTTTCCATTTGAATTGATAAATGAAATAGTCATCTGAAAAGTCTTTTTATGCATAGAATATATATCGTTGATGACCCATTTTATCTTTATGAAAACATTAATGATTTACAGTTTGAGCCTGGACGGTTTTTCCAGTGTCTCTCCTCAAAGATGCAAATCTGATTTCTCAGTTTTAACAGTTAAAATGATATGACATAAAATTTGTTATCAAATTGTTTTTAAAAAGTTTATAAAGTCACGACTTCGGGTTAATTCTAATGAGGTTGACAAAAATCTCTCAAGTTATCTAATCTTGATTCAATTCAATCGTGATCTTCAGCTTTCGGAATATTAAGTTGAAATCATCTTTGTTGGGTGCAGTAATTTTAACATACAGTCTGTATGTACACAACCAACTGACAAACAACTGTAATTTCAATAATAAATTTCCAATGATCAATTTGGTTATAATGTCTTTGCTAAATCGCCTTGAAAATCTCTGTTATATCAAGGAGGTTTTAAACCTCTTTCAAATTGGTTATATGACATGTATGATATATGTTCCTCATTGCATAAGTGTGCTGATGAGCTCCCTTGGGAATAAGCTTGTCAAAACTGTAGGTGCCAATCATTTATTTTCTCAGGACGATCGATAAAGAATAAACAAATTTGTAAAACAGACAAGCTATAACCATTACAGTTGTGAATAATCTCATCCGGCTGGTAAATCAATGGTTAACAAAATTCTTTGTCCTAGCTTGACTGAACCAACAAAAAACTCCCTGAGTTTGGCCCAGGTGGCCAAAGGATAGCCTCAGGATACCCCTGCACAAGGCAATGTCTAACCCTTTGGCTGGGGACGAAACATCATAATATTATGTTTTGTCCGCTACCAGAGTTAGCACCCTCCCTTAAGCCCTGTGTCTCAGATTCTAACTCAGGGGGGCCTGTTTGAATATTCCTTGACTTGAGGGATGTTGGCCCTTAAAGAGCCGAGGAGCTATGTGGACTGTGTAGGCCCCAGAAACAGTCTGGCATCCAGGCTACTTAACACCGCTACAGGGTGTTGGTTACTTTCTCCCATTCAATAGACTGGAAATTCCAGTCTATTGAATGGGAGACAGTATTTGTACTTATCTCAGGAATGTTGCCTGGGGAGATGGCCTTTGTCTGCAACACTTTCACTCTCACGACATGCCACGACAATCTATTTCTTATCTTGGACTTTTTGTCAGGATTAAAACTTATATTGGATCTGACTTCATTTTGTATATTTATTCCCTGAAACTGTGTGTACCAAAGTACAAACTCTCCCGTAACAACTGACTGTTTTCATGAAGTCGTTCTTTAGCCAGTTTAGGTATCATACTTTTTCAATAAAATGTTTTATTTAAGAACCAACAAATTAGTTTGCTGCAGCCTAACCATTTGAAAGGCAGTGGGGCTTGACCCCAGGTGAAGTCAATTATCACGAATGTTGCCTGTGAGGGATGTCCTTTGTTATCAGCACGTTCAGCAGCTCTGCTTATTGTAACAATGTAAGCACCATGACAAGTATGTATATCCAAGCAGAGGTCGGGTCTGTTTTGTGGGTCTTTTAATAGTCGCCTTTTCTGCCTTACAATACCCCTCTCTACTAATGCACTTTTTTTCCTGTTCCTCATGCACCTGTCTCTTTGGAAAACGAGTAGAATTAAAAAGTATTAGCACTATAAAAAAACATTCTAGATGTAAAAAAATTGACAATGCAAAAAACAGGTATAAAAAACTGATACTGAGCCAGATACTCACATAATCCATACATGTAGTAAATTTCCATGATTCATACATTTCGTTAGATTAGTACTGTCTGCAAGGAAGGACCTGAGTGCTCAGAAGATGGAGACCGAACATTCCTCGCTGCTGCGGCCCGACCTGGCAAACTACTGCCCCGCCTCCAACCTCATGCTCAACGAGAAAATACGCAACATCCGCAAAGCTGGGGAGAAGGTACTTTAATTAATTAGCATCTCACTCACTCCCTCTCTTAACATAATTCTACCAGGGTACATAATTCCACTACCATTAAGAGATACATCCAAACAGATCTCAAACCCAACTTCCACCAGTATAATGCACGCCTGCATATTTATGCATACACTGGGGGTACTGCACTAGAGATCTCTCATCAAACCCACTGTTGTTAATAGTGGTGGATTTATGTTACCCATGTTAATGGGGGTTACAGTCAAACCATTACCTGTGCCTGGCCATTGTAAATTATTAATATGACAACTTTCTCTTTGTCCCAGGCCCTTAGAATATTTCCCTATTGATTATTGGTGAGCTTTAATATCTATGTAGACCATTGATGAGCTGTAATGTTATTGTAGATTATTGATGAGTTATTATAATGTTCTCTGTATCTTTCCCAACAGGTGTATCACCTGGCATTTGGGCAGTCCCCGTTCCCCATATATGAAGGAGCGACCAAGGCTCTCTGCCAACATGCAGGGGAGAACGCCTACCTTCCTGTGGCTGGTGGGTTTCTTCTTTATCATTTTGTATAAATGATTCTAACAGGTATAGTAGTGAATGAAGGAATGAACAACCAAACAAGCAAAAGAGCGAAAGAATGATCAATCAATCGACTGACTAGCCAACTAACCAACCAACTAACCAATCAATAATTCAATAAATAAATGAATGTATATTAAATAAATCAGTAATTTAATAAAAATATAAATACATGGCGTCTGCAGGTATCCCGGAGCTTCGTCAGTCCATTTGTGACTTCCACTTTAAATCTGTTGGTCAAGCAATTAATCAATAAATAAATCAGTCATTCAGTTAATCAATCAATCAATCAATCAATCTATCAATCCCGTCTGCAGGCATCCCGGAGCTTCGTCAGTCCATCTGTGACTTCCACTGTAAGACAGATGACCTGCAGGACCTTGACCCTGAGCAGGTGGTGGTGGGGCCAGGATCAAAGGAACTCATCTACCTGCTGCTGGAGGTGTTCAATGGAGGTGAGGCCATGTTAATGCGATTATATGGATGACATCAATTTTCGTCAGTTTAGAAAAAAAAAAAGATTACCATACTGTAAATCGTACAGTCGTTGCGAAATGAGCAACTATTATATATTGCCGTAAATTACCAACAAAAGAATCGGAAAATGGATACTAGTGTCATAGAATGCCAAAGTCAATGGCAAAGTCAGAGAAGAAAATGTGAAAGAACAAGAATTAAGAATCTATTGTTTGGTGTACACCCATTGACACCCTGAAGAAAGATACTGGCCTTGAAGTTAATAATCTGCCCCAAGCGATGAGGGATAGAACCACATGGACTGCCATTACGACTCGAGACCTTCCAGTCTCGACATAAGCAAGTAAGCAAGCAAGTTTGGTGTACATGTACATTGTACCATACTAGTTTTGTACCATTGGTTTGTACTGATAAGTACAAGCTGCATATCCGGACAGATTTATTTGATCCACTCACACCGGGATGGTCCCCTATCTTTTCAATAAGTGTGGTGGGTTCTTCGACGTACTCAAGGTGTGGCTCTCCTCAAACACAGGACATTACTGTAACAATATTGTATTTCAACCTGCCTGTCTGTGCAGATGTCCTCCTGTTGTCACCTTGCTGGACGACGTACAAGCCTCAATGTCACCTCACCAGGCACAACGTCGTGGTGATGCAGACAACAATGGAGGAGGAGTGGAGACTGACACCTCAGTTGTTAGAGGAGGTTTGTGCGTTTCTTTTTTACCATGCGCCACGTAACGATAAGTTGTGTTATGCTGTAATGACCCTTGAGGTCAATGATGACATCACTGTTACTGTATAGGAGTCACGTGGTCACTCCGCGAATATTTCGCAATTCACAGCAGATTGTCTTCCAAATTGATGGGACATTTTACAACATATGCCCTTTTTCCAGCAGGAAAAACCTAGAAAACATTGACGATACTTATTTTCACAACCTTGCCTGTTTTCAGACACTTGCGACGAATGACCTTCACAAGAATAAGCTGCTCATCTTGTGCAACCCTGACAATCCCAGTAAGTAATCTTCAAGTCAATTTCAAATCCTTAAGAATAATTATTGTGTCGTATCCAACTAAGATAAGATCGTTAGTTTCAGTCCATGAAATATTGTTTCTGATAGCATCAATTGTTAAGATGATTTTAAGAAAAAAAACATTTCGCACAACATCATTCATTAGCATATGTTTAATTTATTGCATATAACGTTATCTGCTTGGCTGCCTTTAGTGCCTAACCTTTTTTGATGTTCTGCCAATATTAATGCACATCATTGAAATATGTTGCTAAGCTTAAAGCATGCAGTTAGAATTCTGCTGAGGAACTATCATTATCTAGTACTTTCTGTTGTAGCTTGACCAAATGTAAATATATTTTGACCTTAATATAGTTATCTGATATTCCTTGTGAAAGTATTTTAATTTTCAAAAAAAGAAAAAAATCCTTAAGAAATTCAAAGCTTTTCCTGTCAATATCTGTTATCATGGTAATGGTAGAATAGAACTGACATGATATGACTGATTTCAATGTTAGACTTAGAAAACTGACATGACATGACTGATTTCAAAGTTAGAAAAAATTGTACGCTCAGGAATTTAGAACTAGTATCGCGAAGGATTTATAGATAATTGTGCAACAATTAGACAAAATACTGTTACAGTAACAGTTGTGGTTGTGCTGGATCAATGCTGCTGTTGTCAAGCAATGTACAGTAAATTAGAGTGGATGCAGTACCAATTGTACTTAAAGATTAGTCATTTTTTAATTCATTCATAGTGTTGTTAGCTTTGAGGCAATTGGCAGAACATCAAGCAGCTCAACCCTCTTCCTCCCTTCATCATTGTTTGCTCGTAAAATCAGCCGCCAAATCTTCATTTTCCAATTCTGCAACGCTGCCAACGTCACCAGGTCTTGTGGTTAGGGTAAATGTTGACTTAGAATCTAAAGGTTCTGGGTTCCAAAACCTAGCAGGCCCTAATGTTGTGCCCTTGGGAAAGGCACTTGACACCTATTTCCCCACTGGACTCGGCAAAAATCAGTACCTGGTATAGCTTCAGTTAGGGACCTCATCTTCGATGGAACAAAAAGCCAGGGGCCCTCTGTTTGTGGAGAGCTACACCTCGAGAACGTTAAAGATCCCACCACATTGATAAAAATTAAAGCTTGCAGTTTGGTCGTACATAGTCCATGCTTGTGCGCACTGTACAAAAATGGTGTGTTATGCCCTTAAAGGTGGTTTGCCAGTTATACGCAAAGCAAAGAAAGAATTTTCAAAGAAAAGAGGTGTAGCGGGTTGAGCGGTGCTTGTGTGTTGTTTGGTCTCTTCACTAACCTTTCCCGTTCTACCTAGCCGGGACGTGCTACAGCCAGCACCAGCTGAAACAGCTCAGGTTATGACTCGGTGTTGCTTGTTGTTGTTTACTTTATAACTGTGTATAAGTGTTTGTTTGTTTCCTTGGAAATAGCCAAAGCAATGAAAATTTAGGCCAACTTGTCCATTGCTCCAAACCTCAGAATGTATGACAAAATTTTGTTTCCTTTTTTTTTGAAGGTGTGTTCTCAACTAAAAGATAAGCCAAATGCTAAGTACTACGACTCTCTAAATTTTGGAATGTATGTGTTTATTCACTTTGAGGCAAAACAATCAACAGATACAATGAATACTAAATTAGATAAAATATACACAAAATTGCATGTGGTGTTGGAACAGTTTTTGTTTTCTAATTTCCATTTTCATTTTGTGTTTGAGGGATCAGTTTTGGGTGATTTTTGCTCCAATTTTTCTGTTTTTGATATCATGCTGTGAATCAAATCTGCTGCTTTTCTACTTTTTTTTCAATAAAAATCGAAGAGAACCTAGCCCTGTTTTGAAACCAAAGTTATTTGAGTGTCCAGGCATGTTTTCTAGGCTATTAGTATCATAAAATATGTATATGATGGATAAATTGCAATATCTTCAGCTTTCTGGTACAGGTCAATGACATTTTCCCGTTTTCTCTTTTCAGCTCTACGTTGAGGAAACACGGTATTGTGGTGTTAAGCGATGAAATCTACGCCAGGTTGCACTACACTGACAACCACGAGACCATCGCCAAGGTTTGTCGGTCTTAAGTAGAGCCTTATGTATTGTCTGAGGAAGAGCTTTAAATTAATTTGTAGACTCTTTCTGGTAAAGTTGGTGGCAGAAGTTCTATTGCAACCCATTCAGAGACAGCCACAACCCTCAGTTAATGTTTCTCTAATAATGCTCTAAAAGTTGAATCCTTTATCACTAAGTTTATAACAATTATTGTAACTTCACTGAGTCAGGTATCAAACCTCTATACATGAATGGACCCAACACACTCATGAAGAAGATTGAGTAGGGTTTGCCTGGCTAAAACGCGAGCCATAGTGAAACTGCATTGCACCTTTTTTTAACTGTAACCTCAGTATCTAAAATTGTGTAAGCTAAACTGGATCAAGTAACAGTAACTTTGCATCTCTAAAACCTTGGATTCTTTTTGTCCCCAGTACTACCCAGAAGGAACCATCCTGTGTTCAGGGCTGTCCAAGTGGGCCAGCGCTGGAGGCTGGAGGGTGAGTTGGGAGCTGTGATTTTGCTTTTTTTTTTTTAAATCTCGGCATCATTAGGTAGAATCCTCTTTAGTTAGGCTCGCAATCTCGGGTCTGGATTCAAGTAGCTAATTTTGACTAACTTCACTTGTTTTCCCCACAGCTTGGGTACTGTGTGTACCCCAGAGAGCTGGACCCACTGAGGTGTGCGGTGAAGAGTGCAGCCAGTCACACCTACTCCTGTGCTGCTGCTCCTATACAGTATGCTGCACTAGCTGTAAGTACCCCAACCCTAACCCTTTCCTAACCCAAACCCTACCCTGACCCTAACCCTAACCCATACCCTACCCTGACCCTAACCCATACCCTACCCTGACCCTAACCCATCTCCTACCCTCACTCAGACCCTAAACTCAAATCCATATTAATTAGTAAATTACCCTAACCCAGTCACAAATACTCCTGTAAGCCTCCCATAGAGTATGCTGCTGTCACTGTAAGTATTCATAAGAATGTTGTAAGTATGGAGAGTGTTCGTCATTTCAGATGTGACATGAAGCCAGTGGCCCATGCTCCTAAGGCATCAAACATCTGCACATAAAAGAACCCAACACACTTATCAAGACCAGGAGTGACCCATAAACTTTGTCCACCAGTCCAAATCTGCCTTCGCCTCTCCCGTAAGTCTGGCGAAATGGTGGGGGCGACGTAACGTTTTGGAAAGATCAATAAGTCTCCGCATGAAAGTCCGTCCGCCACGGACTACTCGAGCTGCCCAGTTAAGTTTACCTAACAGGCTAAGCAGCTCCCGCTTCGAAATCCGCTTACGCTCGCTCAATTCGCTTAGTAGGGTCCGCGTGACGCCTAGTTTGTCGCTTGGTAAGGAGAGTGTTCGCTCTACCGCGTCAATGTCAATGCCAAGGAAGGTGATCCTTTGTGTAGGGTAGACCACCTTACGCCAATTTATTTCGAAACCTAACCGCGTTAAAAGTTCAATCAAGGTTTGGAAGGCAAGACGACATTCCTCATACGTCGCTCCGATTATTAGGAAGTCATCCAAATACGCCACAATGGTGTGGTAACCGCGACGTTTCATCATGCGTCTCACTGATTGTGACAGCCTGTTAAACACTTCAGGTGATTTACGAGCGCCAAAAGGTAATCTTGTATCGTGAAAGTATATGTACTCACGTTCTCCATCGAACTGCCACTTAAGTCCGGTGGCGTCATAATTATCTGGGTGGATGGGAACGGATCTATACGCCGCCTTTAGATCTATCTTCGCCATGTAATAGCCTGGTGCTAACATGTTTACCGCCTCGTCGATAGTTTGGTAGGTGAAGTGTTCCGGTTCTACATAATCGTTTAGAGCTAATCCTACTGGGCGACTACAGTCGTGAATGAGTCTTATGTCATCGGAATTTGCCTTAGGGATAGCACCAAGTGCGCTCACTATGGTGGGTTTTGTGTAGCTCCGTTTATAGTTGCCCGCGTTCAGTTCGCTGTAGATTTGTGCTTCAACCTTTTCGCGCACTGTAGGGTCAGTCGCTGACTTGTAGTTACGACATTCCACGGGGGAAAGTTCACTGTTGTCGGGGAGGATACGAAATCCATTCTGCACTCCGTCTAATAAGAAATCTTTGTCCGGGTCGTTCGCAAGTTCATTCATCCATGATTGGCTGTCTAATGGTGACTTCACGAATTGCTATTTTTGTCTCTTGTGCTCGTATTGTGGGTGGGATTCACCGCACCCGGGGGTGATGCACACATGGGCGTAGCTGCACGTGGCCCGTCGGCATCCGCTCGGGTTCTGATAGTTAATGCAGATCTCCTGCCCGTCCGCTGTTTTGGCCCGTGCTGTGAATGGCCGGCGCTGCTGCTGCTGCTGCGGTCTTGCTGGGGGAGCACATGCTATCCTGGACTTCAGGAAGCGTGAGTGCAAGTGCTCCGAGTCCCTGCCCCAGCGAAACCCGTTCCGGTTCTGTAGAACCCGGTATTGATTATCATACAGCATAACTGATGGTACATCAAAAACTTCAAACAGCTCAGACACCTTGACTGTGTATGCCAGGTAGTCGTCGATCTCTTGTTTTGTACCGAGTTTGCCGGTATGAATGAGCGTGGCCATTATCTTTGCGTTGGCTGCCGACCACGCGGGGATCTTAATCGACTCCACCTTCGGGCGGGAGCGGCTAGTACGGAGTATAATCGACGTCTGCCCGTCCCGCGCGATCTCGTGGTCGCTCTCTGGCTGCGTATACGAATCTACGAACTCGGGGATTAAGAGTGGCTTCTCACCTTGCTTTGCCGCTGTTTGTAAGTAGAAGGCCTGCTCGTCCACTTTCTCCGTCGGGGTGGCCCCGAGCAGGTCATCCGAACCTTCTATCTGGCCCAGAAGGTCGGCCAGCTCCTTGTCCGTCTTCAGGTCTTCTAGGGTGACCTTCGCCTTCGGCTTCGGCGTCCCACCCGCCGTCTGCAGCAGCTTCGTGGCCCGGCATAGCAGGGCGTACTGCCCCACCGATAGGTCCAGAAGCTGAAGCATCTCTGCTGTGACGCAGAGGAGCGCATCCTTCTCCGCCAGGTCGGCCTTGGCCAAGG
This sequence comes from Branchiostoma lanceolatum, assembly GCA_035149815.1. Classification (NCBI taxonomy): domain Eukaryota; kingdom Metazoa; phylum Chordata; class Leptocardii; order Amphioxiformes; family Branchiostomatidae; genus Branchiostoma; species Branchiostoma lanceolatum. The sequence goes on along the minus strand of CM068877.1, from coordinate 10,908,415 downwards.
CCTTGATAGTCGCTGGTGTTAGCTTTGACGATTCCGCCCACTTTTCAAAGTCAAACTCCGCCATCGTGAGAGAGAAGGTTTCGCGTCCGCACGCTGCGACAGGCGAGGCGGGAATGGTCCCGCCTGGCCATGTGCTTCTCTAGAATCTGTTTCCAATTAGAGGGGACCGCGTGTGGTCCGATATCAAAACACAAATAAACATATTTATTTCCACCGTAAATGCGAGCTGTAGCAAAGCCGCATTGCACTTACCACTAGCTAACTTGAGAAAGCATCATGCTTCACCTGATTTGAGGATGACTGCTTTACCTTTATCTCCCCTGCAGTTGGGTGGGGTTGGGTGGTGTAATGGCAGAATGTTTGGCCCAGAACCCAGAGGTCCCTTGACACAATGTGTTACATGGTCAGATAATCTCATCAGGCAAGGCCCAGCATGCCATAAGGGGCCTTGGACAAGTCAAATCACATGACCTACTTTTGTATCACTACACCATCACATGTACCTAGAGCTAGAAGCTTGTAGATTAAATCCTAGTCCGCTCATCAAGTGTTTCCTGGTCATCAATCGTAGTCAACAGAGCACTACAAGGAGTCAGGGAACACAACACAACATGGTGGCAGCGGTAAACCAGAAATCCTGAGCTGTGCAGAGGGAGGAAGTCCCCAGAAAGCCGCAGAAAGGAGACAACCCGCTCAACTAAAAGAACAAAGGATTCAAGATGGCGGAAGCCATGATGGCAGGCAAGATGATCCCCGAGATGGATTGGAACGCTGACGACCCCGTCAAAACGTTCAAGCAATTCAAACAAAGGACCGAACTGGCATTCAAGACCTTCCTGAAAGACACCACCGACGAGGAAAAGGTGAGCTACATACTCCTTTGGGTAGGATCAGAAGGGCTCGATCTGAGAAATAGCTGGGAACTAACTGACGAACAGGAAAAAGATCCAAAGAAAATCCTAGAGAAGTTCGAGAAACACTTAGAGCCTAAGACAAATCACAGGATTTTCAGATACAAGTTCCAAAGTATGAAGCAAGAGCCCGATGAATCCATCAATGATTACATGTCAAGGCTAAGAACCGTGGCAGACAAATGTAACTTCAAAGACAAGGCAGAGAAAGACGGGCGACTGCTAGATCAGATGATTTGGGGATGTGCATACAGAAAGGTGCAGAAGACCCTCATAGGCAAGCCTGAACTAACCCTGGCGGCAGCCGTAGGGGAAGCCGTACGACATGAGTCTACAGAGAAGTGCATGGAAACTCTAACAATCTCGACTCAATCCAAAGATACAAAAATCGATGCTATCTCCAACAGAAAGCACACTCCAGTCCCAAGACAAAGGGCAAGCCACAAACCCCCACAGAAACAGGGTTCAACTTCAAAAACCTGTAGAAACTGTGGCACAGAGCACGAATTCAATGACAAGAAGAAGTGCCCAGCAAATGGTTCCACTTGTCATGGGTGTGGGAAACCAAACCACTGGAGGAAAATGTGCAGGTCAAAGGGCAAATCCAAGCCACAAGAATACAGGGATTACAAAAAGGCTAATCCAAAACATGTGCACTACCAGCAAGAAGAGCAGTACTCCTCAGGAGAAGAAACACTGGCGGTAGGTGCCATATATGTCCATGAAGTGGAGCATGAGAATAATGTACACAGCAATGAAGCATATACAACTTTCCAAATCAAGAAGAAGAGAGGAAAGAAGACAACAAACATCAATCTGCGATTGAAGATAGATACAGGGGCTCAAAGCAATGTCATGCCGATAGAACATTATCAACAGATATTCCCGGAAAACATGACAAAAGGTGGGGAAGTCAAGGCAGGAATACTCACACCGAGCAAAACTATCTTGTCAGCCTACGGAGGGGACAAAATCCCACACCTGGGGAAGACAACCATCTCTGGAAAACACAAAGGCCGAGAGGTCAAGTGTACTTTCTTTGTGACCAAATCCAAGGGACCAAGCATCCTCGGATTGGCAGCGTGCCAGCAGCTAGGCATCATCACAATCCACGAGATACAAACTACCCCAGAGGATGGCAAGATCAAAGAAACGGTGCCGATCAAGGACCGCCCTGCCATCCACAACAAGGAACAACTAATAAGGATGTACCCGGAGTGTTTTGACGACACAGTGGGATGTTTTGAAGAGGAATACCACATCACTGTTGACCCAGACGTAGAACCAGTGATACATCCACCTCGCAGAGTGCCACTAGAGCTGCGAGAGAGGCTGAAGAAACAGCTGGAAGAGATGACGGAGAAAGGAGTCATCAGCGAGGTCACACAGCCAACAGACTGGGTAAACTCCATAGTAATAAAGGAGAAACCTAATGGCAAACTGCGGATCTGCCTCGATCCCAGAGACCTGAACAGGGCACTCAAGAGGAACCACTACCCGACACCCACTCTAGAGGAGATAACACCCTCTCTGGCAGGAGCCAAAGTGTTTAGTAAACTGGACGCCAGTAACGGGTATTGGAATATCAAAATAGACGAAGAATCATCACTGCTCACGACCTTCAACACCCCCTATGGCAGGTTCAAGTTCAACCGTCTACCATTCGGGCTCAAGGTCTCGCAGGACGTTTTCCAGAGGAAGATAGACGAAACGTACAACGGGTGCAAAGGAGCAATCGGAATTGCTGACGACATCCAGGTGTACGGAAAGACAGACGACGCTCACGACTTCCATCTGCATGAAGCAATGGAGAAGACCAGACAAGCTGGCATTAAGCTGAATGCATCCAAATGCATAATCAAAGAAAGTGAGTGCAAGTTCTTCGGAATGGTCTACTCAGCCGAGGGAGTCAAGCCAGACCCCGAGAAGGTGAGGGCCATAGAAGACATCAAAGAACCTGAGGATGAGAAGGAACTAAGAAGTTTCTTAGGTCTGGTTCAATACATGAGCGCATTCATCCCCAACCTCGCGGACAGAACAGCCAACATCCGTGAACTGCTAAAAGAAGATGTTGAATACGAGTGGAGTGCATCACACACTCAAGATCTAAACAGGATAAAGCAGCTCATCAGTGACAAGACAACACTACAATACTACGACAGGGAGAAACCCGTCGTACTTCAGGTGGATGCCTCAATCAAAGGAGTTGGAGCAGCACTGATACAAGAGGGGAAACCTATCGCGTTTGCCTCCAAAGCCCTCTCACCTGCAGAAACAAGGTACGCAAACATAGAGAGAGAGCTACTAGCTGTGGTATACGGCTGTGAGAAGTTCCACACCTACTTGTACGGAAGAAGTTTCGAAGTCGAGTCGGACCACCGACCCTTGGAACAAATCAACAAGAAGAACCTCACAAAAGCACCAAGCAGGTTGCAACGCCTGTTACTGAGACTGCAAAGCTATGACATGAGCATCCGGTACAAACCAGGGAAAGAGATGCTACTAGCAGACGCACTCTCCAGGCTGTCACAGCACGACAAGCAAGAGATGGATGGTCTCAAAGTCCAGATCCATCACCTCGTGAAAGTGACAAGTGTGAAACTGGAGCAGATCAAAGAGGAGACCAGCAAGGATGAAGAGCTCCAACTACTCGCCCAGACAGTAACACAGGGATGGCCAGAGAAAAGAAAAGAAACACAAGCAATCATACACGAATACTGGACCATCCGAGACGACATCTCGGTAGAGGATGGAGTCCTCCTGGCTGGGTCCCGGATGATTATACCCAAGTCCATGAGAGCAGAGGTCCTAGAGATGATTCATCAAGGACACCTGGGTATCGAGAAATGCATACTCAGAGCAAAATCTGCAGTCTACTGGCCGGGCATGTACAAACAAATCGAGAAAGCAGTTGCAGCATGCCCCACATGCCAAAGGCACAAGAACTCGCAACAGAAAGAAGAGATGATGCCAACGGAGATACCAAGCAGACCATGGCAAACAGTAGGCATGGATCTGTTTACCACCAATAACCAATGGTTTCTACTCCTGGTAGACCACTACTCCAAATTCCCATTTGTGAAGAGTCTCGCCAACCTGAAGGCATCAACAGTAACATCCAGCATACGAGGTATATTCGCAGAACAGGGAATCCCAAGAGAAGTCATATGCGACAATGGTACACAATTCACAGCGCAAGAGTTCCGGCAGCTGGCCAACGAGTACGGATTCAAAATCACAACATCATCACCGCACTACCCTAAGGGGCATGGCTTCATAGAAAGACATGTGCAGACGGTGAAGAAAACGCTGATCAAATGCAGAGAATCAAGATCAGACCCAAACCTAGCCTTGCTAGCCATCCGCACCACACCGATTAAGCCAGGTATGAAGTCGCCAGCGGAGATGCTAAACGGCCGGAAGTACCAAGACATCCTGCCGACCAAAATACCTGCACCCCTTGACCAGGAAGAAACAAGGGCCAAGCTGGAAAAGGCACAGCAAGCAGCGAAACAACACTACGACACCCAGGCAAAGAGTCTGCCTGAACTGGCCAGGGGCCAGAGCATCCACGTACAGGACCCTATCCGAAAAACGTGGAGCCCCGGCAAAGTCATTGACAAAGCTACAACACCGAGATCATATGTTGTAGAGACCGACGCCGGGAGACAACTGAGAAGAAACAGAGTACACATTAGACCGACTCCAGAAGTGACAACACCTGCAGCAACAACAACGCAGACTACACATGAGTCAACCCTGCAACAACCAACTATTGCAGCACCACACGCAACAACACCGAGTACAACGAAACCGACATCAGCGACAACGCCGAGTACGACAAAGTCAACGAGAACGAGGTCGAACATCCAACCACCAGTGCGTTACCGCTGACGAGAGAAAGAACTGTTCTCAGATAGAAAGAACTGAGAAAAGCGATTAGACTAGAACTGTTCTTAGAAGTTAGATGCAAAGTGTAACATCAGAACCCCATTGTTATTGTTAAAGTACTAACCAAAAGTTGAAAGAAACCCAAGAACAAGTGCCAACGTCAAGGACAATCACGGACAATGAAAGGAACAAGTATAAGTATACTACTTATACAGAAGTATCAGATCTCAGTAGGACAACAACCACTTTGTGTCGTTATGACACCAATAACGTTAAATACAAGTTCACAAAGATATATTCGGTTCAGTCATGTTATGATATGAGCTAACAAAAGTTGCACGAAACATATATTTTTCTAACAAGCAAAAATATATATATTCAATAGAAGTAGAGATCAAGCAGAAGAAAAAGAGCTGGACAAGGACTCTAGAAACAATCCAGCCAGAGACTGTTCTACTTAAAGAAAGAGGGATGTTACATGGTCAGATAATCTCATCAGGCAAGGCCCAGCATGCCATAAGGGGCCTTGGACAAGTCAAATCACATGACCTACTTTTGTATCACTACACCATCACATGTACCTAGAGCTAGAAGCTTGTAGATTAAATCCTAGTCCGCTCATCAAGTGTTTCCTGGTCATCAATCGTAGTCAACAGAGCACTACAAGGAGTCAGGGAACACAACACAACACAATGGATAACAACCCACTGCCTGTACGGCCTCAAAAAAAGGCTAAGGAACCACCACCGGTTACCCCTGCAGTTGACAGATTTTTTTCTCCACCTGCAGTTGTTCAGCTACAGTGATGAAGTACAGGAGTATCGGGCACACTGTTCCCGCATCCTACATGCAGTGGGCACCTACAGCTGTAAGGAACTCAGGGCTGTGGGAGTGAAGGTGGTACAACCAACGTCGGGGTACTACATACTTCCTAACTTTGAGGTGAGACACTGATGGATAAATAGAGAGAGAGTCATATCGATTTAGTGAGAGGTAGAGAGAGAGGGGGAGAGGTAGGGAGAGAGAGAGAGAGAGAGAGAGAGGGAGGGATATACACCTGTAAGTAACTCAAGGCTGTGGGTGTGAAGGTGGTACAACCAACATACTCCCCAACTTTGAGGTGAGTGAGAAAGAGACACACACATGCAGAGAGATGGGGAGAAAGACAGAGAGACGGTTAAATAGATAAGAGAGACAGAGATAGATAGAGAGATAGACAAAGAGATAGGGAAAGACAAGAGAGAAAGGCAGAGAGAGAGATATTGCATCAATTTTTTTATGCTGTTTAATTCTTCCCGTCTAACCTTTTTTCTGATATTCACATTCTTGAGATTTTGTGTTTCTTACATTGCAGTTTTGTCATATTAATCCCCCTTCCAGTCCTTTGGTTCACTCACAAGACTTTGTTTTATCGCACAGGTGTTGAGGACATCCCTGTCCAAGCGAGGCATCACTACCTGTACCCAGATGTGTGAGGCACTGTTTGAGGAGGCCAGAGTTGCTGTGAGTGTAATCATATCATACCCAGGCCGCAATAACATTCGATACAGGTGTTCAGACCGGTCTGTACTTCATGGTATGGTCCAGGCTTCCCTAGTTTGATTCAAACTCACTTTGAGTGTGCTGGTTGCTCCGCTGTCAAAAATTCAAATGCCAGATTCAGACGTTGGAGGTTTATTAGTCATTTTGTATACACCATGCATGTACAAAGGTTTCATGTCTGTGTATCCCCAGCTGATGGCCGGTGGTCCCGCCTTCCTCCGACCTCTGAACGAGTTCACCACCAGACTCTGCTTCATCGACTTTGACGGTGAGATAGAAAAAAAGGAAAAGGATAAATTCTACAGTAACTAACATAATTCCACCAGGGTACATAATTCCGCCACCCTTTAAAGATATGTCCAAACAGATCTCTAACCCAACCTCACAAAGTATAATGAACTCCTGTATATCTAATCTGTGCATGAATCACCTGGAGGGAGCTGCACTAGAGATCTCTCAAACCCACTGTTTTTCAAAGTGGCGGATTTATGTCACCCAACGGATTAATGTTAATGGAGGTTACACTCACCTGGTTGATTATCTTAAATCTGAAAACAGTGTTGTCATTTTTACAAGTGTCAGGGTAAAGATTACAGTTTGGTAGAATTTGGTAGGTGGATATCCCGATTGAGTCTGAAAATTTAAACTTTAAGATATTCCTTTAAAAGTTTATTGCAAATTCATGTAATGTAGGACAGCATGTGTCTACTCTAGCCTGATAACTCGATAACGAACTAATAAATAATAATTAATAACTGATATTTTGTCTTGTCTTCCATCCAGGGAGCCATGCTCTAAAGGCGAGTAAGAAGCTTGGCCTGGACGTTCCTCTGACTGAGGAGTTTGTGAAGGAATACTGTGGACAAACCTACGATGGTATCCAGGTATTACGCACAAGACTTACACCTATAGACAGTACATGTATGTTGGTTCTGATGTTTTGATTGGCATTATGCAACATCTTGACACAGAAATCTGAAATGTTCATGTGATTAACATTTTCTGCCACTTTTCAAACATTAGTGTCGTTATATTTCTGACGTTCATGGTTAGCACACAGAACACAAATTTTGAAAACCGTATTTCATTATTATAAATGTTCAAGGTTGACACTTGCATTAAGTCATATCTAAGTCTTTTTAATTTTCAGGAAACTTTAAGTTAGTAGTCAGACTCAAAGTCTTCTGTTTTCATCTCGACCCCTTGCTGAATATTACTTTAAAGTATCCAGAAATCAAGGCAATAGATTGATACGGCCTTACATTTAATTTTTCAAAGATCTAAGAATCATATTTTGTTTCTTCCTTCTTCAGATGTTGAATGTGTTCTTTTTCCTACTTAGGCTCTGAAGAGGTGGGTCCAGACACAACTGGAGATTGAGTAAAGAAGAGGTCTGAGAAACAAGCTTGATGTGACCAAGAGAGAGGTGTTTTCCCATGGAGAAAACAGCAAAAAACAAAAAACAAAGAGATTTAGTAAATTGTTGAGTCATGGCTGTTGCTTGTAATGTGCTGTTGATGTTATAGGCTAAAATAGTCTTGAAAATAACAGTCAGTAGCTTTTATTGGTTACAGTGGCTGTGTACAGTGACACTCAAGGAACTGAAAGAAAATGGCCACAGTGGGCAGGTGACCACTATAGACATGATTCTTCATGCTTCAGGATCAAAGGGAAAAATTGTCTAAGGGACCAGCAACAAGCGGTCACAAAGACCTGCTGTTTCTTATGAAGAGATGATCATTTAGTACAGATTTTGAAACATTTTGCATCCAAAATCTCCGGAAATCACACACACATAAATCATCTGGCATGGTCATAGACAGGTTGGCAGACATTTTGTTGAGCTCCTGCATTATGTAAAAGTTAAAGATGGATCGATTTTTGATGTGACATTCATTTGATAGACAAAAGATTGATGAATATTATTATTAGAGATGTTATAGTTTTGCACGGCTGAATTCTACTGATGTCAGAATACTACACTCTATATTTTCATTATTGATATGTCACTCCACTTTGCACATCATCTCACCCAAAAATAATTGCGCAATTTTGCACTTATCAATGGTAACCACTATCTACTATGATCATGACTATTGTTGTTGCAATACCAATTGTTGTCGTTTAAGCTTCTGAGATTGTTTCACATTGATTACAATCTCTCAGAATTCTTCGTCAGTTGAACCACCAAAAATGTTGAATTGCGACACTTAATTTCAAGTTCGTAATTTTGAATTCGTAAATAGCATGTCATAATCTTATGATTATTATCCACCGATGCTTCTGTGTTACAAACATGCATAACTAGAGGACCATATATTGAACAATGTTGAACCTTTGAACATTTGAGTTGATCAAAGATATTTTATAATCACCTGCGCATCAATTTTAAAGATGTACCTTAATTTTGTACATTTTTCTATGTTAACATTTGTAAAGATTTTTAGAATATTTAATCAAATATGAGATTATCTCACACAATCAATGATAATGTTGCAAATAAATGTGCACAAAATCATTAGGTATCCGAAGATGAAGTCTTTTGCAATTTATCAAGTAATATTTTTTTGATTTTCTAAAATCATCATATTTCTGGTCCAAGTTCATGAAATAGATCTTTGAAGCAAGTAATTAGATGTCTGTCCTAACAATGGAAATAAAAACATTGCACACCTCAATCTTGTCACAGTCTAGGTAATTCTTTAACTATCATGGCAACCATAGTAAAAAAGGAGTTCCCATCACATAATGTGTACAATGTAGTTTATTGTCAGATTACACACACCAACCATATTGTAGTAAGAGAAATCACAGGTAAGTCATGGCCAATATTGTACGTTGTCTGTCTAGTAATTAATTTCATCACTTATCGTATTTTTTACAATTTTCGAGCCAGTAGTTTTGTAGACTACGTAGTACATATACAAGGAAAACAAGTAAGTAAGGCAGTATTTATAAGTTTTTTCTTTGCACAACAGACTAACACAGCTCTTTCCCACTGCTTGATTATTTTGTGTTCTGTCTTACCACATTTTTGAAGGTTTCCACACACTTTTTATCTTACGATAAAGCAAGTCAGGTTTGGCACACGCACACATTGGCTCGCTTGTAAGCTGATTCAAGCATCTCAACTTTGAGTAGAATAACACTAACTTTGCGTTTAGAAAAGACGCATGGAATTTGGAACATCTTTTCAAATGTCTAGATACAGAGTTCGTAGTTCAGATATCAAGATACAATGGTAAAGAATCATGATCAACTGCCACTAGAAAGTTAACCATGAGTCAGCTATACTGCAATAAGTTTATGCATGAGTATTGGAGCTACTTTGACTGAATTACCAGTCGCATTTTAACCTTTAGCACACTGAAGTAGCGGTTGGCACCGAATTTGCTATTAGTTACAGAGTTAGGCAGCAGGGAGAACGTTAAATGCAATGTTACCAGCGAGTGTTACAACACTACGGTTATCGCTACCTGAGACATTCTTATATCGATTCTGTAGTTGTATTTTACCATAACACAATCAGGCTAAAGTTGTAGCTAGTATCATTATATTTAGTCTGAAGCACAATGTATTTTTTAGTATTTCTAAGTTCTAATAACTACACAGAGAAGTTTCTAATTTCCCCCTTATTTTGGAAAATCCATTCAAGAAAGACTTGGGTTTATCTAATTTTAAAAGTGTAGGGCGGGGGCAAAATCTAATCTAGGCTAATGAAGTGACTTGACAAAGCCCTATCCTATGGTTAGTTGAAGGGGTGGGGATGTACAGTCATCGTCTTAACATTAGCCTGCTAATTACTCAATGACTACGACAAGCTAAGGCTTAGATTTACATTTTTCCCTTTCCCCCAATACTTTTCACAACATCCTGGAGAAAACTGTCAACAGCCACCATGCATCAGCACTTGATGTCCGCAGATGACATCCATCCATCGATTGATTGATTGATTGACTTCAAGACAATATAACCTCCTTGTACAAACAAAGTATTTTTTCTAACATGTTTTCCCTTAAAAATTACCCCCTGCAGTAAAAAGAAAGTCGAGATGGTTAGCCTGCTTTGAAGAACCTAAGCAACTTTCACATAGTGATACTAAAGTTTTGAGCTGTAAGTTCAGGTAGAAAAGTATTCATATGGATGGCAACGTGAACGTTTTAGTCCTCTTTTTTCTCTTCCTCAGGTTTTTCCTCAGGTATTCCATTCAAGCCACCGGGGCCAGTTGCCATTGACCCTTCCCCTATAACCTTCTCTGACCTTTCCTCTATGACCTTCTCTGGCCTTTCCTCTATAACCTTATCTGACCTTTCCTCTATGCCCTCGCCCTCTGACCCTTCCTCCTCTTTGGCCTGTTCGATATACCGGTACAGAACCAGACTCGAACTCTTGGCCAATAGGATGAGCTTGCTGGACGACAGACCGAACTTCCAGATCAGGACAACGCAGAGTAAACCCAAAACTAAATCCTTGAAGTTGTTCGAAAGGAAGAGCTGAAACCTTTTTCTTTTATCCTCTTGCATTTTCTGCATGACGGGCGCGTACTGGAACAAACTGAGGAGAATGAACGCGAAGGTGACGTAGACCACGCGGCTACGGTAGTGCTTGGCGGATCGGGAGAACTCGGCGGCCAGTAGAACGTCGAACAGCCCCAGGAGCGCCGCGTACACCCGGTTTTGGAGTAGCACCTTCTTCGCCTCCTTCACGTCAGCGTCGTCTCCGTCTTGTTTCCTCTCCTTGAGGAATTCTTGGAACCTTGAGCGCTGGAACTCTTCCATGACGTACATGAGGAAGAAGAGAATGAGAGAAGCGACGATGGAGGAGAAGAGGGTGAGCGGCATTCCTTCCCGCTTCGGCTTCTTACCGGAAGAGACCGCCTTTGCCTCGGTTTGCTGAGGAGAAAGAGTTCGCTGTTGGTCACTTTATTACTTTGTATATTGACTGTTATAGCAGGAACTATGATGTCACTTTATTATTTCATATATTGACAGATATTGCAGGAACTATGACACCATTGAGTGGAAAAGCATACTCTTTCAGCTTTACGTCAATTCTCATAATTCCACTAGAAACCCTAAGACCACCACCGTAAAATAACGGTGAATCTAACAAAATCTCTACTAAAGCGGCATAACTAATCCTCATGGTATGCACATTTCAGATGTCCAGATGTTCAAGACGTCTACATTCTTGAGCAAGACTCGAAACATTCCCATAAAGCTGACAGAATATATCCATCTCCCCAAGTCTTTGCGAATCAACTTGTCATTGTTACTTTGTTTATTTAGAAATCAAATTACTTTGATATCGTTTAGGAATTGATATAAAGAGAAGCGAAGAAAAGTTTAAAAAACATTTATTAAGTAACTAGGTAAGACTATAAGCTCACCGAGAGTTCAGCACCCATGTAAGCGATCCACACCAATGTTGGGAGAACCACTGCCAAAATAGCGCCCGTTGCCCGGGAGATTGTTGTTCCTTTCTCCCGTCGTCTGAAAAACGTAACATCAGCTTGTTTACAGCAGTTGTTTAGCTACAAAACAAGGTATTAGCTGATCATAGTAATCAACAGTCTCTGAGGATAAGAAACCATCCATGTTTGTTAGCAGTGCACAACCATTGTCCATGTGATGCTATATCAGCACCAAAGAAAGTACCAGCACCGCATGCTAAAGCGAATAAAACGGCATTATACCAAGATTTGTCCCTACAAGTTGCGGTGTCTTTGTTAAAATCTACTTTCAATAGAGGACATATTTCTCTATCACTGATAAACACATTTTCATTTTACAGACAAATTATCTACCCCAAAAATATCACGTTTGCATTACGGATTACTCAAATGAAATGCTATTGTCTGTGGGTTTGTCCTTGTAACTCTCACTGTCCAATTGTGAACAACAACCAGGACTTTGTAAGTATTGACCTGCATAGTACCTCAATAGCAATATGTTATTAGACATGCACAGGAGTTGTTGTTACTTGTAGTTACAATAGACTTTATCAGTGACGGTTTCTGTTGGATGTTTGGTCAACATTGCTGTAGGATTCCTTTCGTACAATATTTCGTACGATATATTTACCAACAGAATATGTGGAAATAATAGACATTTTTATATACGCGAACACGACCTTATATTGCTCTTCCTCATACCCATTTTAATCCTAGCCCCCCCCCCCTTGGTTTAGTCCCAACAGATCAATTCAAATGAACCGGGGGCACCAAGAGACACGTAAATTTGCAATTCCATGGCGGAAACGAATTTCAATTAGCTGAAACCCAATTCAATGCTATTCACTACCGCTGGCCTGCCCATGGGGGAACCTAATCTATATTCCATGAATTACGTTCGCAAAGACCCAAAATCTAACGAAAGCAAAACGAAGAGAATTAAGAATTTTAGCTGGTTGCGAATGTACAGTGTGTGGCAATCGTGGCTTCTTTTTTTACAGATTCGTACAAAAATGATTTGCAACATAGTCTCTCATTTTCAGTATTTTTCTTCTTCTTTTTTTCTAGGGGCGTTTGGGCGCATAATGTGCAAAAACTGACGTGTATTCTTTCTAATATATGGAAAAATTCCTTTGGTTATGTACATGTATACTCTTGTGTTTTACTAAAACTAGCCGAAACAGTGCTTGCCATGATGCCATCCCCAAAATCCCAAGCTATTAAATTTGCTGCGCATTTTATGCCACACAAGAATGTCAATATATCCCTGCCCTCGTGCTCATACCGTGCATTTATCACGCTGAAAACTGGCTACGCGATCTTAGCTTATCGATCAAAGAAGAGACCAGAAAAACACCCCGCTTTTCAATAAATGAAGACAAAAGCACACGACTGTCTTTTACACAACTCAGGTGTTATTTGCACAATCTCACAGGCTGGCTTATCAAAAATTACCCCAACAGAGTTAAAATTACACACATATTTTTTTCCTTTGATAGATATTTAAACCACAACTGAATAGCAACAATGATTGCTCTGTTGCAAATTCATGACCGAAGGCTTATTGCAAAGGGACAAGCTAGTATAAATGATAATAACTTTTATTATGTATATTATGAATGAATGAAGATCTTTATCATACATTTTTGCCTAGCCTAGCTAAGTACAGGTCACAGCAAAGACAAAACATATACACGTAAAGTCTAAAAAAATTATACAAACGCAATGAAAATCGAATGAGGTAAATGGTCAGCTTGAAAATTCTGTATTTATTGTGCTGACGATAGATTCTCATTTGAAGGCAGAGGCAAAGTTTTGGTAACGTGATTGGCAGTATTCTTATTAGAAGACAAAGGATAGAAAAACTACGTCAATGATGATTTATTTTGGCATCGTTGACGATCAAAATTGGTTTTGTTTTAGGCTGAATTTATTGTGCAACATTCACACAAGTTCTGTGGGCAGGCAGTTTATAATACTACAATGTAGTAGCACATATGAAGACAGTGTTCTTGATTTTGCTCTGCAAACGTGAAGAAATTAGAATCTATTTTTGGTGGCTTCTTGAACTAACGCCCTTCTTTTCTAATCATCGAAGAAACGATTAAAGATATCATGCAGAATAATTCAATTCTAAACCATCTCTTACCTGCTGATGAAGGTGATGATAGAACAGAGCAAGATGGCGCCGACGTGGGAAATCATCATGGCGGACGTTCGATTCGCGTTGACCTTGGTCGCCATCTCTCCTCCAAGGTAGGACGAAACCATGATGTTGTAGGAGAACTGGACCACAGCGACCGAGTACAGCTCGGCGGGCCAGAAGCCAGGTTTGTCCGAAGAGGCCATCGTTGCGCTCCCGGTAGATGTAGAGGTAGAGGGAGGATGCTGTGATCGGCGCTGATGCTCAATAATTTTGCACACGGCTCAAAAATACAAGATGGCGGCCGGGGAAGGATCTTTCTACACAAATGAACCGAATCGCTCTTTCAGCAGTAGTGGCCTTGAAGTAATATAAAACCACACTACAAAACAATTGAAGCAGAAAGAATCGCTAGCAATTCCTGCACATAAATAGTAATAACCACAGAAGCTTCAAGGCCGGTTTGTTCGTTGCCGCTCCGAAGACACAACGATTATGAATAATACAAAAAGGAATAACAATGTAAAGATGACCGGGAGCAATTCCTGCAGGGTTCGCGGCTGTGAGCGGCTGATCCTGTCCAAGCCGGGCGCCCTGGCGGCCTCCCACCCGTAATACGCCTTGGCGGGATCCACAGTTCTTTCTCTTGCAGACGATACTTGAGAGAAAACAGACGATTTTTCGCTGAGAGAAATCAGACGATGCTTGAGAGAAAACAGACGATGTGGTGCTGCTGACGAATTTCCGCTGAGAGAAATCAGACGATGGCTGAGAGAAATGGTGCAAATGATACCTGAGGAAAAACACACGATAGCTGAGGAAAATTAAACGATAGCTAAGGAATTCAGAAGGACAGTCGATAACAGAGCTAGAGAGAAATCAGACGATATCGTGCTTAATTTACCTCAGCTGGCTCGCAGACGACACATTGCGTCAAGCCGGGGAACATCCGTTAACGACGTAATGGACGTAGCAGAAAATTTATTTATCGGGTGCAAGTCAGTGAAAACCCGCGGGTATGTACCTCTGAACGCGTTTGGTTTCTGATAATCATAATAGTGAATGCTGGTATTACAAAACAAGATTAGCCATGCATTTCTAAGACCCTACGATCAAATTCGATAATAAAAAGATATATTAGACTACTTACAATCATTACATGATAAACGTTAAAGTACAATGCTTTCTCAACATTAGCTGGCAAATATCAATGATTAATGACGATTTTTTGGTTTTATCCTCCCTTTGGATTCCTTGTGCATTATATTTCACTGCACTTTTCCCTCACTTTCAACCGTAACGATATTTCCATCAGTCCCAAACGGGTAATGTGATGCGTATATTCATACGTGCGTGAATGTCCCAAACGGAGCCTCACGGGACGGGAATTCCCCTATCAGAGCCTCAGGGGGACAGATGGGACGATACCTCAACCATTTTCCGTCTCCATTATTTGATTGAAAATCGCGCCGCAGGATGAACAGCTTTAGGGACCAACCGTTTACATATTTGTTGTCAGTGTGTGTGTGTGTTTTCACAGAAATTGCCGTGTCTATTTGATCAATTCAAAATTGGTATTATGTTATTTTGTCTATTTGGCCAATTTTGGCCAATATTATTCCAGGAACTCTTGCTATGCACAGACCTACATCGATACCTTCTAAATGCTGCTATCATGTCCAACTCCTATATAGGTCAATACTATATGCAAGATGCACTCCAAAACGAGCTTTCACCATACATGTATACATGATTATTATATGTACATTGCAATTGTTAAAAGCTGCTTACTTATCAGTTGAGTTGCTAGTATGTACAATATATCAACACCATTTAGAATTGTTGTGAAATGCATTTTGAAATAGGTTTGAAATAAAACAGCGTCTTAGAATCAGAAAATATTGTGGCCCAAAACTTACCATGCTTTACACTTTAATTTGTACAACTGATGTGCAATAAAACTAGCAATCATACAAAACTGGTTCGGTGTATATATATTTTAGAATGTAGCATAACATATGAAATAGTTCTTAATATCATTGCATCTATCACTCTTATTTGTATGTTACATATTCTTTCAATTAGCCTTCGGGCATGTATTTGCAATAAACTTATAGATATTTAGTTCTTTTATATCATCCTATTCACCTTCAAAAGTACATCTAATCTACACGCAGATCTATCGCTGGCAAGGCCGTATCAAAAGGGGCAACGAGTATCCGGATATCCAAAGCTTTGGATACTGGTTGGCTCTTTTCATACTGCCTTGCCAGCGATATATCTGCTCGGAGATTAGGGTGTATCCTGACCCACCCCCTCTTGATACTAGCCGGCTCATCCCACAAAAGAGGCTTCCTTGGTTCGTCGGACTTTGTCAGAAATCGATCCTTATCGATTTAACACCTACGCGGGGGGTGTCATTCTTATCTAGCTTGTCAAAAGGGATGCTGACGACACCATAAGTTGTTTTCCTTGTCTAAACGGTTGGCATAGATTGCACAAATTTCCAAACCCATTTTGATAAAGGCTTTTAAAACTGGATTTCGTACATCAGATTTGGAAATGTTGATAATAGATTCTGAATCTTTCACTTCATTCAAAATTCTGCACGGCACTTAAATACGTCTTATTTGATCGTAACATATGCAATGTTACTGCTTGAGAACAATTATATAAAGGTGTACAAAATAAACGAAGCAGAAGGGTATACGTACAGTCATTGAAATATGGCTCATATCAATATATGAAGTACAAGCGGACTAAGTTATCGATTCGTGTGTTTTAATCAAAGTCTGCTGCCCGAAACAATCAATATTACAATAAGTGGACATGTTGTATCACGCGTACATGGCTTTTGGACAAAGTCAAGAGAAGAGAAGAAAAGAAATGAAAGAAAAGGAAAAGAGACAAATGTTATAGGAACAAAGTGTCATAATCTTGAAATTTACACCGAAATTTCAGGAACTTAGTCCAGATATAATATATATTTACAAACATACACAAACCATGATGTTACAAATGACATGTGAACCATTTCTTAATCTATAGATTTAGTTTTGATAAATTGATAGTCAGAAAATAGCTTGTCAAGAATAAAGTTACCTTTATTTATGTATCCCTGGCTTTACTTTGGTTCATCAAAATAAAACTTCCAATTAGCTATAGAACGGGAGGCTAATGTTTTCAACAACACAATTTACACACGAGTTCACAAAGTTTTTTATCACGTCTGAACTTATCCGATCAATATTTCGGACCTTATATCTATTTACATTTGTAGTATTTACATTCCATATTACTTGTTTTGCGGACTTCATAATGCTACAAAGATAGGACTGAAAGGAATGTGCTAGATTTCTGTTATTTAGAAATAAACTAGAGATGTTTTGTGATGTGTATTTCGTGACAATCGCTGTCTATTGCTTCACGACTTACGAGTACTGTGGGGTTACAATTCAAATTAACATTATATAAAAGTTAAAATGGACAACTTACATATTTGACACACCCTCAAAACTGCTTTATGTTCCAGCTCAAATTTAAATATGTCCTAAAAATACAATGATTTTCTCAGAATCCACCAAACTTTCGGCGTACTGAACTCTTATGACGGACAAAGTCCTCTAATGAAATGTCCCTCCTAGTTTGGTCAATTTCTGCTATTTGCTAGTCCACCAAAACCCCTATAGATGCTATAATTTCATGTCTGAATCGCTAGCTAACTTCGCACAGAATACTCAAGGTAACAGCTACTCAAGCAACGGGATAGGTTTTAGAAACGGTCTGTGACACTGCTGTCAGACCGTTTCCAAAATCTATCCAGCTGCTTGAGTAACTATTATCTTGTGTATCTTATTACCTGAATGCCTAACCTTCATCGATGTGCATGCATCATCAGTAAAGAGTAGAACCGGGTCGCGACGAAATGGTCGAAAAGCTAGTTGTGCTTACTGCGTCTTCGCGATTTGGGAACGAATATCTATTTCTGTTGAACGCTCTCGACTTTATGATCACAAGGATAAAGTTATAGTACATGTAAAACGCGATCACGGCAAGATTTTTTAAAGGATACACTAAGCTCATGATCTCAATTCCAAATTTAGCTAGCAACGCTATACGGAGGATCAAAAATGGCATTTCGTGTGTCGCCATGGATACGAGAGGCAGAAACCTGTGATCGAGACGAAGTATTGACTTGAACATACTAATAAAAGCGACAACGTAGATCGGAAAGATCCAGTACGTTCGGCAAACGTCGTGAAAGTTCGTGACCAATAGCAGCTCGATGACGTCGTAGACTGCGAAGAACTCAATCGAGAGGATTCGGGCGCGGTCGTCGTTTGACGTCAGCTTCGGCCTCGGCCTCGGCGAGGTTCGGGACGAGAAGGACATCGGAAAACTTCGGCGGATGGATACGGGCGTGTTCGGAGTGTTGGTGCCAGGCGGGTCACGTGGTGTCTGCTCGTCCGTTGATTGGCTGCCGTCCGCGCCGTCGATGGTGTAAACAGGATTCACCATAGACTGTTAAGATAAAGGAAATGGGAAATCTGTACGTGAAGTAGAAATATGAGCAGCAACCGCTGTATTGAAGATGTCGGTAGATCTAAGGTGGCGACACGTTGCCATGGATACCCACCAACATGGCGGGCACTAAAGCAGGTCACAGAGTTATGATTGCAAGTTTTCTATTGGTTACGACTATTCATTTAAATGATTGGAAACTAAAACTTTTTCCCAGTAGTTTTTTATGCATTCCTCTGCAAATAGTTGCCCCAGCCTCCATGTTGGTGTCCCTAGCTATGACGTCACGTGAAAATGCGCTATTTATTTATTTATTTATTTATTTTATTTATTCATCATCAGACAAGTGGGTAGCCCCATTCAACTTATTTGAAGTTGATTTCCAAGGGGGCCCACTAAATAAATAACAAAAACGAATCGTGTTACATTCAGTGAGACAACCAGAGGACAACAAGCAATATATACAAATAAACCGAAGCGTCATTACAGAGAACAGTTGTCGATATCAACCAAAAACGTCAACGGTGGAGGTCAGAGGTCAATGTGCGGAGGAGTGTGTCCTAGGGCAGCTTTAAACTGCCGTAGAGTTGGTGCATGTCTAATGTCCGCCGAAAGTGTATTGTAATATGTTGCTCCTCTGTATGCAAATGTGCGGTGGCCGGCTGTGTTTGTGTAATTGGGTTTATGGAGCAAAGAGGCTTGTCTGGTGTTGTGGCTGTGTAACAGGTGGTTGTGTACAAAGGTGGTATCCAGGTATGTTGGGACAAGCCCGTTAATACATTTAAAGACCATCACACACATGTGTTCCTTTCTCCGCTGCGTCAGATACTTCCAGTTGAGTCTGCTGTGTAGGTCTTGGACACTGGATCGTCGCTTCATTTGTAGGATGACCCTGGCAGCTCGATTTTGAAGGACCTGAAGTTGTCGCTGCTTGGTGATGTTACAATTTTCCCAGACAATGTCACAATACTCCAGTAGTGGTAGAATCATACTTCTGTATAACATACTTGCAATGTTGACAGTGAGACATGATCTTAAGCGTCTTAGCAAACCTATTCTCTGAGATACCTTGGAACATACCATATCCCGAAGGCACTTACCCTGGGACTAGTCGGTCCTTCGGTCATTTCCGCTCCCGCCGAGTTCACAATCGGGAATCTTCGGACCTTTTCGACCCAGCTCGTCACGAGCACGCCCAGAACGACGAGAGGCACGGCGAAGTCCGTGTACGTGTCGAACAGGGCCGCGACCTCGTTTTCATCGTCCTGTAACTGCAATAAAATCATGCATATTGTACTCATACACTATGATCACTTAATGGAGGTTTAATGGACTCTTGTTGATTTTGTATTCTTGAAAATGTGGTATTTAAGAAAATAACACCTGCTTTTGGGGTTTTGTACCCCCTTTAACTTCTACAGATGAAAGAAGGATCACGTCAAAGCAAAAAAAAAGCGACCGTTAGTGCCAGATCATGATTCTCACGCAAGATGTTTGTTTGTTTGTTTGTTTGTTTGTTTGTTTGTAACAGCCAGAACGGGTACCACATATTTTTGTTTTAGTAAGCCTCAATTGAACGCCAAAACAATAAATTTTGTTCAAAACGAATGGTAAAGAACTTGACATCATAATGTACAACAAGGGCTTCATTTTTCGATAGTGTGAACACCGCTTGCAGTTCGGGACACGGAAATGTGGCGAGTTGTCCAATGCTGCATAAACGTCCACGTGTCGGCTAAACCCGGCCTGTTACGTCAAAGAGCGGATATAACAGTTGATTTATGTGTATACAGACACACATCGGCCTCGAATTCCAGCATCTACAAGCGCGAAGAGTACACAGTATTGTTCACACTGTATCACAACGTTTTTAATGGCTCGTTTGAGTGTCGAGAGTTCAATACTGATGTTACGAAATTGGGTTTAAAGTTCGTGTTGGCAGACAAGGCGTGACGGGTCTAGCTTTGTTTACACGTCAGTTTGGGGTGTAGCCCTGTCCGTGACTCCTTCAACTAGACTAGGCTTCGAACCCGTGACCTGGTGATTCATGAGTGGATTGCTGAACTAGAATGAGGCGCTTCATAATGTGAATACATGCGCTTAACCATACCCTCCCAAAATGCAATCCTATAACCAATAGGGTCCCAATGCGAGCAGCCAACCATTGGTTTTGTCCATGAATAACGCCACGTCCTGAAACCACGTCTACATTTGAATCAATATCTTAGACGTCATTGATATGACTGCCTGTATGTCTGGCTGTGTACTTGAAAGCTTAACGTCCGATACTCGAATGCAAGAGTCAGTCGTAAAATTCGATGCATAACCATCAACACCGCCACGCATGTCAGAGCGTAGCACTGTCTATATCTGTCTTTTTATATGTTATTAAGTTTTTGCGAGGCCTTTGGATAAAGGTGATTATCATTTCCAATTTTTTAAAGTTCTAACCTTGATTCCAAACAGCATCAGAGACATGCACGGCAGCACACTCAGGAGCAGGTGCATCAAGATGGCGGGAAGCCTGGGAGAACAGAACAAAAAGACATAAAGAATGGTATACGTAAGCTGGGGGTCTAAGTCAAGGAGTGTCAATCGAGTCGGACCTTATCATCCTTATGGGAAAAGGGTACATTGTAATATTCAAGTTCTGTTTCTACTGATTTAAGTTATGTATCTGTATCTGCATAGCCGGTGTAACCGCCCTTCGGCGTAACACAGCAGCTTCTGTATCTGTGTAGCCGGTACGCGGTGTAGCCGCCCTTCGGCGTAACACAGCAGCTTCTGTATCTGTGTAGCTGGTATAACCGCCCTTCGACGTAACACACCAGCTTCTGCTGTATCTGTATAGCCAGTATAACCGCCCTTCGGCGTAACACACCAGCTTCTGCATCTGCATAGCTGGTATAACCGCCCTTCGACGTAACACACCAGCTTCTGTATCTGTATAGCTGGTATAACCGCCCTTCGGCGTAACACACCATCTTCGCAGGCAGCAGTTGGTTATATTACACTGAACGACCTGTCACACATAACTTTCGCACATTTAGCTACTATCGATAGATAGACAAATAGATTTCTGATTCTATAAATCTTAAGTTCTGCTTCTACTTCATACACCATGCCTGTTTCGGGCCGCCTGCCAATATGAATGATTAATAAATCAACTTCTTAATTTACTTTTCACACAGCATGTTTGCCTTTCTTATCAAGGCGGACATTCCATTTAGATCGACCCTAGAGATATCACGCCCTCTAGATACGTACCTAGGTACAGGTGGACGTGCAAACAACAGTAGAATAAACGTTGCCTATGCAATAAACATTTTCATTCTAGCAATAAAGTTGCCTACACCAGCGTACGTAGTTCAGGGTTAAGTGTTCGAAGCTGCTTACTACATACATGACAAATGGAGGTATTTTTCTGGGTCTGTCTGTGTGTTTGTGTTTGTGTATGTGTGTGAGAGTGTCTATGTGTGCCTTTGTTTATGCAAATTTGTTGCCAACATAACTTATAAACGAATAGATTGTGATGATATTTGGTATGTGAGTAGCCTTGGAGAAGTCAGGGTCGATTTTGGGCCCCCTGGTGTGTAACCTTGGTACTGCAGCAGAACGTCCGGTTTTGTATCTTTTGTCCTTGTTTATATGTGAATAATAGTTTCAAAATCACCTCGTATGATTGCAAAGCTACATGAGTATATGGAGTAGCATATAACAAACGCTAATCATTTCTAAAGTTTATAGAATGTCTAAGTACAGATTTAGCTGTAGTCTTTTCGTCCAGAGAAAGGCCTTGATTGGTTGTCAATAAGAGCTTTAAAGGTCCCAAAAATCAATGTTCAAACGTCATTCTCGATCGATACAAACATTCTACTGAGATTTCAACAGTTCTAAAAATAGGTTCTCTATATTTCGTCACTGCGGAACAAGTTAGAAAGTTCCGGATGCGGTGATAGAATATAGGGAACTTGTATTCTTTAAAAGAAATCAAACAAGGGCCTGGTGTTACCATCGTTTAACGATGAAGAGTGGCTCATGCAAGAAATCAATTATTAAACCAGAAGTCAAACACTGAAAATTATAAATGGTGAAATAAATATTGCGTCACATCACAATGTTGCCTCCAAATTACATTGGCATTGTCATCCACGTTGACATTACCTCAATAACAGTGTGAGGACTTTGATAGATTTGATCGCTTTTAGGTGTAGTTACAATAATTATACTTTTTTCTGTTCTTTCGTGATTTTCAGGTGGTTACTTTCCCTTGTTTTCTCAGCGATTTGAAGATGTTTTAATTGTAAAAATTCTACCATCTCTCGTTCTTAACCCTAGTCCTGCTGAGCCCGACAATTGTTGGTTTGCACATACTTGTTCTGTCGGGTTGAGGGTATTTCTAGAATGCGTGCGTTGTACCCGTGTGGTTGTTGTAAAGAGAAGTAACTAATATCAAGCTAGTACCCTTTGTTTCAAAGGTGTCTGGGCACTTCAGCAATGGGGGCTATATTTTTGCTCTGGAAATCTATCAGGACAAGGGACTGTCGTATACAATGACAGCTGTCCGACATGTTTGTGAAGTTACTGAAAAGCAGTTCAGTCACTCTGTTTATTCACCTCTCCATCGATACAAATAATTAATGAGCTTTAAATTGATTCTAAAGCTCACTGGTTTAATGCTGTTAGGAAAAGATGTGTCATTTTTTTTATTTATTTCGTCCAAAAATAAGACTTACAAACAGTCTTGGACCTTTCGAAAAACAGAACACTGTTATTATGTACTAAGTGCCTGTACAAGTCTAAGTGCCTGTACTGGAATTATCATGAAGAACCTTGAAATTGAGATGTTTGTGTTTATATTCTCGGGCATTTTATGAGTGGTGTATGCGTATGTCTGCATTGAGTCAAATCAGCCAGCAATGAAGTCGGTATTACGCAAATGGAGTCTTAGCTACACGGTAGCGGGTAGTGGCTAAATAAGAACCACAACATTCGTCCACCCAATTACCCGGCACCGCCTCCTTACGCAAATATGCACACCGTTTACACTTACCTTTCTTTCCACTAGAGACTGCCTCTGCTAAGCGACCAAAAATTTGATAGAGCGCTCAACGAATTTAATACATAAAGAATTAATTCTTTTGTGCGTTTGGATATCTTTCAAGTCATACTTTAACATCTTGCATCATATTCCAATTACTAGTATGAAACAAAGGTCACACAAATCCATTTTTTCTGTAGCGTTTGGTACGTTTTTCAGTGTTAGTGAAGTTTTCGCTCTTCAAGAGGTACAAATATTTACCAAGAGACGTAAGACTAACAGGCTTAACCGAAGTCATACATGTTTTTGGAGATTGTACAATAATTCTAACGCCATATAACTTTCCCAAACAAATGTTGGGGCACAAAATTACAACGATCTAGGAAATCATAACAAAAACGGTCAGATGGCTACAAAATAACGTTACAATTTTGCCTTCCGATATCTGCTTGGAGATTATACACTACTCACCATTTTGCATTTTCCAAGAGAAATCTGTTCTTCCACATGAAGCAGTACTTGACCGGTAGATAGATCAGTAAGGTGACTGTGGCCACGTAGGCGATGGACGCCGCCACTAGTAACCAGTAGTACGGCAGCTCCGCGCCTCTACCGCCGGCTTGCTCGGTGCCACTCGTCGTGTTCCTCGCCTCGACTCTATCCACCGTCCGGGCAACCCCCTCGGAAGTCACGAAGATCGGGATAGCGAGTGACGACCATTGGCAGAGTTCTAGTAGAAAGTTAATGACCTTGACTTTGGTGACTCGGATCTGCCTACGCGGATGGAGGTGATACTCGCTGGCGGTCGAAGCCCTTCCATTTGGGACGGTCGCGGTGCCTCCGTTTGGGGTGTACATTTTTTGTGACAACGTATTCACCGCAGCAACCACAATAGAGAGACCACTTGAACGTATTTTATCAGAATTTGAAAAATAAAGATTGTTAAGGATTTGTCTTGTCGTAGATGCTCAGAAAGTGAAATTTTGCTGAACAATTATGCCTTACGTTGAGAAGCCAGGATAGTTTCAGTCACCAAAATGGCGTCGCAGACGACAGAACTTTTCGTCACTTTTGGGGTCACTATTCAGAGGTTGTCTGACACAATTCTTCGTAAGTTGTAACGAAAATCTTTCCGAAAGAGGCGGCCCGTCGTAGTCCAAGTCTTGCAGATGAAGTGGTGACGAAAGTAGGACAGTTTCAGTCACCAAAATGGCGTCGCGGACGACAGAATATGTCGTCACCTCGTCTCTTCTCCCACCGAATGACCTTCAATACTTGCCCTTTTGACAGACGTCGCGAGTCTTGAACATGTTTACCGCCAAAAAATCTCTCAGAATATCAGAGGATACGATAGCAAGAGGCAACTTCTGACAGAAAATCAGACGACAGCCACCTTCACCAATTTCCCGCCATTTTTGACCCAAATCTGACAAACTATATCAGACGACAAACAAAGGTGTGAAGTTTCGCAGGTGAGAAATGTGTCGAGTGTCTCCACTCTGCTCTGTCAGCACGTTCCGAGAAGCCGTAGGTCAAATCAGACTTTGTTCAAGCTCCCTGAGTGGCCCGTTTGTGATTGGGCTTGAGTTAAAAACAAACACAAACAGACAAACAAGGTGTACTGTACACGTGATCTCATGTTTGGGCTCAGGGCGAGACGTATAACGTGGGCCTCACATGATCTCCAAGCAGATGTTAGAGAAAGATTGGACTTCTTTTTTTAAAATCTCACAGCCACCACTTTTATTTTCTAGCTCTGAGTGAATTGGAACAGTCATAAAACGTTACGATCTCTATTCCCAACGTCCGTTGGAGATAAATGATCACGCTGGTATTTTTTGGTAAAGATAGGGGCGGGTGATTGGCTAAAAGTGACCAAAAAATCTTAGCAGAAGAACAATGAAAAGATAAAACGCAAACATAGCTATTACAGGGCCTGAGCTATTGCGATACTGTAGTTTTCAAAAATGTCAATAGACGGTGCTCTTTGCTCAAAACTAGATTCAGTTTCAGCCATGTCGCTAGAAGGAGCTGCTAACCAAACTTAACGCACATTCCTTCACTCTAAGTAAGTCTAATTGTTCTATTTTTGCATCAAATCCAGATCCAAGTTCCTAAAATCGCGAAAGTTAGAAGCAAGATTTTGAGCTGCAAGAGATGGAATACGTTCCAAAGGCTCTTAAATTTCCCACAATTTTGGACACACTTATTTTTGGCTTCTCTTGCTATTGTCTGTGATTGCGTAACAATGGAAGAACCCATTGCATAATGTCTGTCAATACTTCTGGCACCTCAGAGGCGAAGTCGACCTTTCCCCAACTGTAGTCATACCGGTACAGAACAAAGGTCGGTTCCAACGTTCGGGCGATTTAAACCGGGGAAAGTATTTTTTCATACACTTTCCATCTTTTCAAAAAAATTATTTGATCGACATGCAGCCAAAGTGTCCATCCCGCCAGGTGTGTTTTTGAGTATATACAGCTTGGTCTACTCACCGATTCTGGTTATCGAGAACAGTGTACATTAATTTTTTTACGTCTACTTGTCGAGGAAGTTGTTTGGTCAATAACACGGGACCAACGGCTCCGAAGTCAACTTGTGTCACGGGTGTTCAGGTCGAGGTCGACCTATAGCTGGGTCGACGGGGTTCGTACCGGTGACCCTTTGGTGCACAATTGGGATCCTTAGTCACTAGACCTTTGTTGCAATTACCGATTCATGTAACCTACAGTTCTTGAAAGATTGCTTGCTGTGACTATGAGACACGAAGCCTGACATGTTCACCAGGTACGTGTCGTCGCCAACTGGAGCTGAGACTAGTACTAGGAGGTTATCTGAGATGTGAGTATGCCAACTAGTCATTTATGTCATATCATACTCCATAGAAAAACGTCAGTTTACTTAGAATGTCTTAGACATTGGTAGAATAAATAACATCAGGGCGACATTACAATCTAGAAGCCGACACAGAAAAATCTGTTTTTTTCTGGCTCATTTTCGTCTTTTTTGTGTGTTCATGTCACACATATGATAGGAGTTAGGAAGCAAAGAGAAACGAGGTTATTTGAAGCTATATATAATTTATCTACTATATAGCCAATCAATTAAAGTAACTAAAGGTTGGAAAAATATACTGTATACACATTCATGCACATGCTATTCTAGTAGGAATCCGATACAACGTTTAGCTCTCTTTCAAGAGCTACTAACAGTTTCCAATTGAAATTTATTCTCGACCATCCCCTATTTTGAGAATAAAACTTCACAAATCTTTCACCCCTAAGTTTAGAATGGAACACCCCGCGTGTTCTTGTGACCCTCACCTGGTCGGGTTAAACTTTTTTCATCTGTCTGGGCTGGCTGTTTGTTCCGAGCCGATCGACCTTTGTTACCTCGGAGATAGACTCGGTATTCAGTCTTAGGTTTGAGTGAGAATTTTTTTAACTTATGAACATTGCAGGCTACTGATTGAAACTTTCGAGTGCTCTCTTTTTGTTTCAGCAGCCCTACATTCTTGTGTAAGTTGCGCTAGTGTAGAAAGTTGAAAGCGAAGGTCGAAGTCGATTCTAGAAGAGAATTGAATTTTGGGTATGTACGGGCAACAAAATCGCAATTTATTAAAAATTTTGACACCCGCGTTGTACATGTACTACTAGTATATTTCTCCTCACAGAGACTCAAAAGTTACATAATCTTTCCGTATACACTTGCTTGTTAGTAGCAACAGAGTCTGAAGCATTGTCTGGATATTTACACCAAATTAGGTCCACAGATTGATTTTTTTTCAGCGACCTACTATCCTTGCCAGAAGACCGATTTCTAGGCTAACGTCGCCCTTTGGATTGATATCGCCCTGAGGCTGATTTCTAGGTAGATTTGCCGCGTGTTGTTTTTCAGCTGACGACTACTTTTCTTACCGTTCCACAGGAGGACCATGTTACAGACGGAGTCGTATCTTTTCTACCGCAAGACGTCGCGATGTCGCCGTGCCCTGGCCACCTCCTTAGTTGTTTTAATGTCTACTTGTTAATCGGTAAATCAAATCAATAGTCAATTCGTTGGTGCAATTCATGGCGACGGTTTCAACTGCAGGATAACAAAGTTTTTTTTTTGCACACAACCATGAGTTGATTCCTAACCGACATTTCGGTGAGCGTCTTTCACATTCTTCAGTGCAATACAGGCTGTGTCTACTTCACACCACGTACAGCTAGATGTCGGTTAAGCATTAACGTTTTGGTTGTGTACAAAGACCTTTATCCAGTGATTTAACAACCTGATGAAACTATTTTACGGATTTTACCTAAAGTTAGTAGGATTCAAACATTATTATCCTATCATAATGGTAGCCGCGAACTTTGAAATTGTTCTCTCACTGTGATTTGTTTTCCAGGGTCTTACGTCCTTGCATTTATATTTTCTATCTTTATCTTGTTTATCTTTATTAGTTTTTATTGCCGTGCACGTGTGTCTTGGATGTGAAATTCAGCTGATAGAAAAGGGCATAGATTATTGTCGATGGCTGGTTCTTTCTTGGCCTCGATGAAAATTGTACGCCAATACAAAATCGTACGACTTGGATACTTGGATACTTTATTCACTCACTTAGCTATCATACAATCAGTAAGTAGCTAGTCTACCTTGAGCACAAAAACAACATACAATTCATTTGTATAACAAACTATATTGTATAACAAACTACATAAAATAAATACATACGAAGTTGCCCCATTAAATATTCACGACGGATAAACGAAAGGAACTAGTTTTCAAATCGGAATTCTAAAACCGTTGTGGCTAGTGTAAACAAATTTAACAAAAAGATACAATGTCGTGCCGCAGTTGGACTCGTCAGCGATCGATCCAGCCCGTGATCGGTTGTCGGTTTTAGCGGACTTTCTCCGCCTTTTACTTGTCCTGTCAACAAAGCTGCTGACGTGGTAGACATTGCGATCGATTTAGAATATAGATTGTTTCATCATGCCTTTAGGACAGGACATGAAACCGTGATTCACTATCAATTGTTCTTATAAAAAAGGGGAAATTCATAACATCAGTACTTTTTGTGGAAAAATATTTTCAATGATATCAAACTGTTGCGAGATACATTAGGGTACTCCCAAACAAACAAGTAAAACTTCACCCCTCACCTGATTTGAAAAGAAAATCTATACTTTTAAGGATGACATCTATATCAGGGTGTACCAACCTTTAATCGCACAAAGACGGCGGGCACTATAGACTTCCTGGCACTTATGACCAATCGCTGACGTCTTGTGTCCGTAAGAGCACGTGACCTAGTTGATTGGTCCCTTGAATTCTGAGAAAGACTGCAGTAGGACAATTGAAAATCCTATGCGTTCCTTTTTCGTATTGGAGCTAGCAACTTTTTTTAGCTCTCTTTGTACTACAAGAAAATCTCTATATAAGTTTATGACGTTTTCGTGCATTTCTCCAGGTGGTTTTCTGAACAGATGCCGGGGCGGTTACGTCAACTTTGGGAGCATGATGGGATACTGGCCTGCACACGTGACCAGCCGCCTCATCATGGCAGTACCCACAGGACTGGTGGTGGTGAGTAAGGGGGGAGGGGATGGGTTGTACGGGAGGGGGTTGACCTGCAGGGGGTACATACAGGGTGGTACCTATACGACCACTGGTGATGAGAACGAGGGGGGTACCGACAAGGGTGTATGAGCAGGGGATGTACATCATGACGGAGCTGGTGGTGATATTCAAGGGGTACAGGGGATACATATATAGCATGGGGTACCCACAGGACTGGTGGTGTTGAGTACGGGGGGTACCTACAGTGAAGTACAGGCAGGGGGACACCTATATGACATGTGGGTGAGTGAGTATGGGGGGGGGCATCTGGGGGGTAATCTACTGGGGGGTTTGTGCCGGTGGGAATACCGATGGGGATACCTACAGAATTAGTGGGGGTGAGTAAAGGGGGTACGGGAGTAGTAATGTGTGTACTGCTCACGTGCACGACGAAGTGGGTCATTTGTTCTTGAGAAAGGCTGAAGGATCACGGTGCAGTTCCATAAGTTCCACAAGTAGCATATTTTTGGCAACGCGCCAGGGACGTAGACGTTTTAATCGTTTTTTTCTTTCCTTTACAGTGGCTTGTCTCCCAGAACTTCCGGGCAGGGCTGGCAGTGTGTTTGATGACGTGGTTCAGCCTGTACGTGGGATGGGGTTCGTACATGTCTATAGGGGAGGATACCGCAGGCTATAACAGGTATTGTGCACTGTGTATCAGACAGAGACAATCATTCTACATTACTTTGTTGGTTCTGTCGCTTTTCTGATACATGTGTGTATCTTTGTTTGTTTGTACGTTTGTGTTGCATACCCGGTAAACCGCCCCATGGCGTAACAAACCAAGTTTGTACTGAACAGTACAAGCTGCATATATGTAGGGGCGACCCGGTATGCTTGGCTAAACGCGAGCCTTGGCGAAGAAACTTCTAGCTATCTGATGAAGGAAACACTGAAAATGCTTCACCTCAAGAGGATTGGTGTTTTATTTTCACTCTCTAATCGTTCTGTAAGTTGTTAACTTTTTGTTTCTCCAGTCGTTCTGGCATGTTTGACTGGGCTTTGGGACGTCAAATGCAGAACTGGTCTTATCCACGGAGGTGAAAACTTTTTTTGTGCCTCTTCTCCTCCAAAACTGGAAAACGTCTAATTCAAACAACATTAAATGTGCATCTGCAATGTCTACACTGTGCTTAATTGTCAATGCTAAATGTTAAGCTATCTGCACTACATGATTACATAGATGGACCAAAGAAGCAAACAACGAAACAAAGAAAAACATTCGAACAGAAAAAACAAACAAGGGACAGAGTTCGTCTCGAAAGCTCCCCAGAGTAGTAAAAATAAACCCTTGTAAATATTTGTCCAAAGGGTAAACAGTGTTCTTGGATCTTTTCCAGAGTGGTAAGGGACTATACCGGCATGTCTCTTCGCGGATTGATATGGACTACCCCGCAGGGATACGTCCTGTACCACCTCGGGTTGGGCTGGTGTCCTTCCCTCAGCGGTAAGTAGTGCGTCTCCTCCGGAGCACACTCGACTATTAGCATGGCTAAATCAAGCTTCTAGCAGCCCTGCCACGGGCCAGGCCCTTAGAAGCATGATGGCCAACACCTGGAGAATGGCCAACATCCTAATATCATGTTAATGTGTACATAATTGCGCTAACTTGAACAAATCATTTTCAGGCTTAGAGCTGTTTCTTACCATGATTTTGGAGGCGACAGGTTTCCATGGTGACAGAAAATCCTGAAGTCCTATTGGACTGATTTTCATAGTGGTAAAGACTTTTCCTATTGGTGACTGGTTGGGGAATGGTTTTCTCGAATTAGGCTCAATCAGCCTCTGACAGCTAAGCATTGTGTAACATAGGCTAACTTCACTATCAGCTGTACCTGTCAGATTCATACTTATAATATAAATATGCTTCTGTAAACGTGTTATGCCATAATTACGTGACTGTAATTGTATATTACAACTCAATCTACCAGGTAACTCCGATACTGACGTCATAGTCACGTGAGTGCAAAGTTGCAAACGCCCTATTTTTAAAACCTAGCCTAACAGCTTTCTCACATTATAGGATCACTGATGGGATTGGTGTACTTTGCCGGTAACTATGGAAACACGCCGCTCTGCAAAAGCACCGCCTGCTCCGAGTACCTGTGGGGAATCTGGGTGTGGCTCGTCCTCCTGACGTCATCACTCTACGGGGCCGTCACCAGAGCGAGGTCAACTTACCCGGATGTGCACCCAGAATCCTCCGGGGTGCCTCAACCTAGTTCGAAACTGGAGTCGACCTTTTCGAAGGTCGTCTTTGAACTTTTCCACTTCGTCTTTGGCCTGATTCTCGCTAGCTCAACCTGCTACTATGCTTTGGTAGAGCAGGAAGACTGGAAAAACAAAGGACAGACATTTTTTGGGCTGTTTACCGCGTTTGGCTTTCTTGCGTCGACGCAGTTTCTGCATTTGGGCATGTTGAAAAAGAAGAGAGAGCGATCGGCTCATGTACACGGCCAGGCTCCCGTGGAAGACGCGGAGTCCACAACCCTGCTTCTCAGTCCCTCACCGGTTACAGATGAAGTGGTGACGCCACACCCCACCTCCAGAAAAATCTACGAATTCTTCGAGATAAATGTAGAACTGAATGTTTTTAGATGGCTTCATTTGCTTCTAGGCGTTGTATCCTTCTTGGGGACAATCGTAGCGTTTGTTCTGACGATAATGACCCTCGTTTGGAACATACACACTCCTCGCTTCTTGGAAGACACGGCCGACATTTGCAACTGCACTTTTTCTGGTACCTGATGTTCTTTTGAGATGAAAATGTTTACCAAGGGAATATTGATCGTGTGTAAAATCACCTTAGATAGCAAATCAGCCTATGCAAATTGTCTTGTATTGACGATCATGTATTGGCAAAATTTTGTAACTTTGTATACATATGTTTAAAAACATATGAGGACACTGAGACACGTGTGAATGACCTTGAACAACTGCGCCCTATTTGGGAACCGATTGTAATGACTGAGTTTCAAATCCATTCTTGTAAAGTATCTTTTCGTTGTTGTCATTGTTTCGTGAATTGTTTCTGTATAGCAAACTCTTTGTCCATGTTTGATGCTGTTGCACTATAGGCAGAAATATGCAATAAAACAATTCTCATCCCTTTATCTTGTCCTATTCTTTAGACGTTGTTCTTTTAATTTTCTTATTCCTTACAGGTTACGAAGATTGTACGTCAATAAATCTGACTTGTTGGCCTTTTAATATGCTCAGCCTCCCCCATGAATTAATGGTACCTCAAAATTGTTCGCGGTAAGTGCGAGGTCAATTATTGTCTATACATGTATCATGATAAATGTCCAGACGTGTTTTGTTTATGTCAAAGTTTAAGGCCTCAAACGGTTATTGTCTACACCACGCTTTGTGCTTT
Organism: Branchiostoma lanceolatum; assembly: GCA_035149815.1. Classification (NCBI taxonomy): domain Eukaryota; kingdom Metazoa; phylum Chordata; class Leptocardii; order Amphioxiformes; family Branchiostomatidae; genus Branchiostoma; species Branchiostoma lanceolatum. Next base: position 10,875,931 of record CM068877.1, on the reverse strand, counting down.
GTTTATGTCTCAGGAGTCTTCAACTTCGACATATCACCCATAATGCACCACACTGCGCATGAGCAGTTCAAACCGTCAACTAGCTTATTGATATGAATCGGGCTCCATCCATCATATTTCTGGCTCAGTAGGTTAAACGAAATTTATGAGACTGGAAAGCCGGATCGACAGTTGTCCTTTTTCAGTACTTCCTTCTCGATTCAGATTAGGCTGATTCTGAAGGCGTTCTGGACTCCAACTACGAACTGCCTTCAAAGTTCTGCCGTAAGTACAAAACCGTCTGCATCTAGATCCTTTACTTCGTTGAGCTTTTTTTTCCTTATTTCTTGCAGCTCTGAAGAAGACAAATTTCTAAAGATGAGATCGTCTGATAAACTATTTCTAAGGCCAGCCCGTTAGAACGATTTTCTGTCTACCATGGAATCCAAGCTGTTTAGACTGCACATTTGTTGTCCGTTTGATGTCCGGACTGTTTATACATGTCCCTACATAGCGAGGTGCTACTGAACACAGTAATCTGAAGAGTCACGACAGATTCATATAGTTTTGTCTATCGATTTCTATGTTTAGGAAGAACTATTTAGAAGAGAAATTATGATACATATCGTCTTTGCTATTTAGAATGATATCCCCCCTGAAAGGTATGATTTATGCAAAAACAATTAACAGTACTCGTCAGCACGAAGCCGATGCGAGTTCAGCACCAAGGAAAGTGCAATAACCGCATGCTAACGCGATGAAACCGCATCATACCAAATTTCGTAACTAGAGCTTACGATGCCAATGAATCAAGATTTCTCCAAAATCAACAGGCAGTAGCGTACGAATGTTCATATTCTTCATCATTTATAAATAAATTTGAATATTGTGAACACAATGTTGTCTTCCAAGAAAATTAATAAAGCTCGGCTGAGACAATAAGTAATTCAAACTTCACTCTGATTAGAATTGTGAAGTCTCAGACACTTACTCATGTATTGTTTGATGTGGCTAAAAATTAGATTTTCCTTTTCTGCTTAAACGTTGCATATGCAAGGACACATCTCATGCCTACCAAAAGAACGGTACTAAATACTAAATTATCTCCAAGCAGATGTAGGGTCTGGCTCACTGTATTTGACGTGGTTCACCCAATTGTTCTCAACATATATAGTAGAAGTCAGTTAATTGCACAATCGTTTCCCATTCGCTCGATTGCTAGTGAAGTATTGACGCTTGTTTATACATATATTAATTTTCGTTTGTTAATTCATTTTCTCTTATATGTATTATGTTTATGTATTATTTTTGCAAGCACAGAGCACCGCTGTGATGGTCTACTCTTGCTAAAGGAAACAGAAATAAATAGATAAACAGACGCCGTGGAAAGATAGCACCCTAAAATTAGATCCAAACACACATTGTCAATGATTTTCGTAACCGAGTTCGCAGAACAGACAGATTAAAGGGCCATTTCCTTACAAGAACAAACAAACAAACAAGCATACAAACGACCTTTGGCATGGGTGATATTATAATGCATGACATTACAAACAGTCAAAACACTGTGAGCTATGCTTCAACTGACACCCAAAACACCGTAAACCCTAATCCGATGTACCAGCAAAACACCATGGTCCAAGATCCGGAACGCCCGCAAAACAGCCAGGACCCAAATCAGATGTACCAACAAAACACCATGGCGCAAAATCCGGAACGCCCGCAAAACAGCCAGGATCCAAATCCGATGTACCAACAAAACACCATGGCGCAAAATCCGGAACGCCAGCAAAACAGTCAGGATCCAAATCCGATTTACCAGCAAAACACCATGGCGCAAAATCCGGAACGCTCGCAAAGCAGCCAGGACCCTAATCCGATGTACCAGGAACGCCCGGAAAACTACCAAGACCTGCAATGTCCGGGAGACGAACTGAACACTGATCCTAATCGGGAGCCAAACGCCTGCTTTACACCAACTGATGACAATCCCTGTATTCAGGCAGATGCTGGTGGACATCAGGAAGATGATGATGATCATGGTGCTGCTGCTGCTGATGATGATATGAAACCATACGCTGTTGCATACAGCTTCTCGAATCCGACATACTCATCTCAATGCAGCTCATCCGCGTGCCAGGATGACACGGTGCCAAAGCTTCCCAGGAAATGTCATGAAAAGAACCAAACAAATCCCAAGGTTCAGAAAGTAGAAATGGTTCCAAGCAACACCAACGGCATCTCAACCAACTCGGCCAAAATGGGCACACCCGGGAATGAAGCTAGCATTCCAGCCGCTGTGAGGGGGCTTCGTCCAAATCCAATGTACAACAGATCTAGAAATGTCCCGAAACCAAACGCTCGCAAACAAGGACTCTGCGGTAAGGCAGCTACACACTTTGACTAATGTCATTTGGTTGTTTGGCCTTCGCGTTTTGGACTATTAACGTCCAATAATGAAGACATCAGAAAGAGATCGTATTCAATAACCTAATTTAATCCGCTCTTATATACATTCTAGTTGAGATTCGGAGTGGGTGCGACGATCATGCAGAGAATTGTTCCTTACGCCAGCTTTATGCCTCATGTAAATGTTAGATACTGCTTTTATGCATTTATATTCTACATTTTTCAGCGGCGGGGATTAAAAGATGCCATGATACTAATTTTGTATTGTAGGATGTGCCTGTCGCCGGATGTGCGTTGCTGTCATCACAACTGCTGTTCTGGTTTCTTTCGTCATCGGAACGCTTGCTGGCGTTTACCTTAGCTCTGGCATGGAGGATGTTCAAAACGTAGGTGTTCTTTATTCTATAATTACCTAACTAGGTATTGTTTCCAGTTTGTGTGTTGGTGTGTGTCCGCAAGTATTTGTATATCATGGAGAGAAAAGATGTGAGGCTTGATCTGTGTCCAATTTTGGCCCCGCTGGCTGTCAGGATGTGAAGGTTTGCTTAGCACAGGTAAGGTGTTGATCTTGCAAGTTGGTAGGAAAATGTATACCTAAAATTAGCCAGACGTTTACAATGATGAAAAAGCAGAAAATTAGCAAAACTATACTTCAAGTAGGTATGAGATCTTCTATTTCTTCTTTTGTTTTTGTCTGCTGCTATAGCTGCAAGCTAAAGGAATAGTAGGTATATACATCATATCACTTTGTTCTTACTTTTATTATACATATCATATAAATGGAGCCTGCACCATCATTGTGTTGAATGTAAAATATTGCCAAAGATAGAAAATGTTCTGAAAGGGGCGATAATTCTATTTATATTCTTTCACAGGGAGGGTCTGCCAATAGCTCTTTGGGAAAAATCTCCAATATCTCACAAAGTGCCACACCGCCACTAACCACCAAGAACCGAAAAGGCGCCATATTCAAGTCATCCACCATCATCTCACATGGTGTTACACCGCCATCAACTTTTTTCATCTCACAATGTGCCACACCGCCATTAAGCACCAACAACCCAAAAGGTGCCACATTGACATCATCCACCATCGGCTCACATGATGCTACACTTCTATCAACTTCTAACAGCTCACACGGTTCTACACCGCCATCAGTAATCACCATCAGATCACAGGGTGCTACACTGCCAGCAACCCCCAACAACTCACAAGGCGCCACATTGACATCGACCCCCAACAGCTCACAAGATGCCACACTGCCAGCAACCTCCAAAAGCCAACACGGTAATTTCTTGTTTAGTTACAACTCAAGTTAATAAACACATAAACGTTAGCGAAATTGTTGCACATTAATTTACAACACTTTGCCAATTCCTATATTATTATTATTTATTCTGGACAGAATTATATTTGTCTGATATTGCTTGTATTAGCTTAATGTTGCGTTGGGAATGTGCATGGTCACCATAACCCTGAGGAAAGCAGCTTTAAGTTGCAGACAAAGCATCTTGCGGACAAAGAATCTTGCATCATTTCATGTGAGAACTTTTGATATCAGAGATATTGCTTAAGTCCTTGTAGTGACTGGGCACGTAATTTGCCTTTCTATAATGTCTGGCAAGGAAATTAGGAATTAAACCTATTGAAACTATTGTATTCTTTTAGATTTCAATCTCTTGTCATTCGTGTTAACTATCTTTCCAGGAAGCAATGGCGACAACATGGCATCGAAGATTACCATTGGTAAGTGGGGATCAGACCCTGGATATTTTAATGACAACCGCGGGGTGGCCGTATCTGCTGGCAATGAAATATTCGTAGCCGATCTCTATAACGGACGAATCCAAGTCTTCAGCATAAAGGGAGACTATCTCAGACTGTTCCCAACAGTAGTGTCTGGAAAAGATAAAGAAACGATGCGAGCCAATGATGTTGCCATTGACGGAAAGGGGCATCTGTGGGTAGTGGGAACGCTTTACAAAAATGCGAGACATTTTGTACATGTGGTACAGTACAGTCGTGACGGACAGCCAGTGATCACATTCGGCGTCAGCTCCTCCGACTGGGAGACCAGCATTGCCTTTGAGCTGCTCAACAACAGAGTCATTGTGATGGTAACTCCAAACATTTTGGTTTTCCATCCGAACGGTTCGTTGCAACAGGCTTTTAAAAACTGCCAAGGAGGGATACTTTCGTTCGTCGCCTCGGACGAGAAAGGCAGCATCTTCGTCACAGACCGGTCACACAGCGTCGGGGTGTACGATCTGTCCGGGCGGTTGTTGTCGAAATTCAGAAGCTTCAAATGGGGTCAATGCCAACTTTGTCATCCCCAAGGTATTTTTGTGGACACCTCAGGTCACATCATCGTGTCGAACCAAGACAAACACCGGGTAGACATGTTCACAAGCCGCGGTGAGTTTGTCCGCACCGTGGTTAACATCACATACCCGAGTGGTATTGCCATGGGACCGGATGGACAGTTGGTGGTGTGTAACCAAGTCCACAACACGCTAACCATCTTTCCACGCCGGATGGTATTTCCGTAATGTATTAAGTGAATGTTAATGTAAACGTGACAGGCTTCATTTAAAGTACGCATTGAGTGACTGTTTGAATCATCGTAATAACAAATAGCTGTTTCTGAAGACAGAAAAAAATCACACAAAAAAACTATTCATCAGTCAGCTCAAAGAAAAAGTAACAAATATCAACTGTAATTACGTAGCAATATTTAGTTTCTGTCTACCAACTTTGTTAGTTTTTCTTTCTTTCTTTTATCTCAATTATATGAATGTGCTCGTTTCTCTTTAATCTATTTTCTTAGATGTAAGATTGTATGAAATTCTTTTAAAAGGCGTGAATTATATCTGCTTGCCATTTACTGATGGCTTTGCATAGACCTTGAGTACGTTTGCACAAAAACGTTTTTTTTTTCATTCACGGGACGGTTTACCTTTTGTGTCTAAGTTTATCATCAATGCTTTCTGATTTCATGTTTTTGCAAAAACATCAAATACGCTTTCAAGTCACTTCTATCAGTTGAACATTATGTGCATGAATGAATGAATAATGAACCTAATATATATATATAGAGAGAGAAAGAGATGGAGAGAGAGAGACAGAGAAAGGAGAGATACACAGATAGTGTTGGAAATAAAGTAGATTATGAGCAACATGAATTTTGAAGAAAATAGGTACATGTACTAATTTCCATTGCCCAAGCATTGACTGCCAAAACAGAGTACTGGTTTATTATATTTTAATTCTTGTAACAGAAGAAGGATTTATTTGTACCCAAATGAGAGATTCAGCCCTAAGGCCCCCATTCCACTTGACGGCGATCGTGCTGCGCTCTCTCTACGACCTCTAAGAATTTGTGCAACCCTTGACTTGGAATATTATACAAGATGTACACGTATGACTGAAAAGGCAACAAAACACAAAAAGCGTAGAAAGATTTGAGTTTCATCTATGAAATTCGTTGAGCGCTCTGTTAAATTTACGTTGCAGCGTGATCGCGAGATCGCCGCGAGATCGCCGCCCTAGTGGAATGGGGGGTGTTAACTACCGAGTGATTCAACAGATTGTTAGCTTGTGTTTGTGCCCTGTGCGGTGGCGAGCAGTGTCTCCAGTGACCCGAGCGTGTTCAACAGCTGTTCCTGGTGGCTCGTTTCTCTCTGTACCGACCGTAACAACTTCTGTAACAGTCTGTCCACCTTCCCCGACTGTCCGACCACACCCGCGTACATGTCGACCACTAACGTCGTAACGTCTAGAAGAACGCGGCAGTACTTCTCTTCGCATGTCCAACGACAAAGAAATGTGAGCAGCAACTCTAAACCCTTATCGTCACGACCTGCCAGCGCCTCCTTGATCGATCCACGCCGGATGAGTTCTTGGATGACACCGACTGTCACCTCGGCGGGATAGCACGGCTTCAAGGCTTCGTCCAACGCCTTGGTGCTGCTGAATGTCTTAAGATGCTTGTCGAACTTCTTGAGTTGCTCCTTCTGTTTGTGAGTGACGGAGTAGTCGGCAACCACCGGCCTGTAGTCTCCGCCTCTTCCATAGAACCTGGGCAAGAACAAAAAACAAAATGGAACACTCTTGCAAAATGCACAAATAGCCATTTGAGAGCTATAACTTTACTTGTCCATATGATCCATACCTTTAGAATATATCATTAAGTAATGATGATAGTATAGAATTTGCCTTGCCATTCTTCATAGTATTATCCTTGAAGAAATCAATGCAGCAGATTGCAAGCCAGTCGAAGATTTAAAATCATTATGGTGCTACAGCTAGGACTATATTATCATATTGCTTTATTGATGGACTTGAACGGGACATCACCCTAAGTGCAAGTAGACATCAGAAATACCTTTACCGAAGCTGCATTTTGTACATATGCAGGTAGAATATATTCCTTATATCTTTGTCTGCCCCTTACCTCTTTCCGCATGGACTCAATAAAAAACGACCAGCAGACCAATTCGAGTCTTTCATGAATAAATGCTGGCTAAAATAAACAGACAGACAAACAAACCTGCGACTGGTAGCCCCTCTTCTTTTCCGATGTCTCAGTGTTTGTTTCGTGGATGATTCCTCCTGCTTGCGGCGCTGGATGGACAGCATCCCGTCAGCACACCCTACAGCCATCACGTCCTCACTCGGGGAGACACCGAAACTCAGGATAGGGGAGGGGTAGGTCAGGCTGGCCACACACTGGTACGTCCCAACATCGTACACCTACAAAATACATACATATAATGTATCAAATGAACCTCATGTTTGAATTCTTGGTGAGACCTCTTAAGTCAGACTGGCCACACACTGGTATGTCCCAACATTGTAGACCTACAAAATAAATAAAATAAACCTCATGTAGGTTTGTGTAGGAGGGAGACATAGAGGAGAATTTTTGGTGAGACCCCGAAACTCAGGATAGGGAAGGGGTGGGTTAGGCTAGCCACACATCCCAACATCGTAGAAGTAGAAATCATAAAATACAGTCAAATCCACCTCTACCATAGGACTACCTGGCCAATGGGATCACTTTTTGGTGGTCTCTTACTCTTAGATAATATTTCCCATTGACAGCATTAAGAATCCTGTCTATAGTGACCAACTGCCCCCTGAATGGTCCCTCTGAGAGACTGCGCAAGCTGACTTGTCAGTAAAGTTTAAAGTTGTCATATAAAGTAGAGGGTACTGTAATTCTTGTTTCTTTCATTGTAACTTATATGTTCACTGTTTTCACGGTCACCTCTGTACTGTGAACTTATCATCACAGTGAAAAAAAACCTGTTGTTATTATTGATGATTCCTTCACACATCCGTTCTGTAAATCACGCCACCACGAACTTAAAGTTTTCCTTTAACCGTGAAATTTTGCTACTTTTAATAACAGTATTAACTACAAACCTTGACGTGTCGGTCCAGCGAAGCGGAGAGGAGTCTTGAGCACGTGGAGTTGAAGGCAAGGGACGTGACGGTCTTGTGATGGTTGGTGCAGGTTGCTAGGAGACGGCCGCCGCCCAGGGCGTCCCACACCTTGACGCAGTTCCCTCCAGCTGACAGGAACATGTTACCTATAGGATGGAGACAATCATACTTTGGAGTTACCTACTATTTATGTAAACAGATTGGTCAATCTTCAATGAACGAAAATAATGTAATAAATATAGTAAGGGCATGTTGATCTGATTATGTGGAAAGAGAGACAGTGTATTTTTGTCTTCATCTAAATTGAAAGGGTTTTTACATTAATGAAGAAAGTAGCAATCTGAAGCAAAGCTGGATTGTAATGTCTATCACAAAGAAAAATTTTGACCGACCTACTCAAGCTTTTGTCAAGGAATGACTAAGACTGGAGTTGGTCATTCCTTGATAAAGACTAGAGTTGAGTCATCGGAAATTTGGGTAAGTCCGATTTTTGTGTTGAAAATTACAGCTCAACTACGCTTCAGAATGATTTCTACCAACACAGATGAACTTTCAAGTTATGAAGGCAGAAGGATTCACTGAAAAGCAAATAGGGACACTAAACCCATATGGGGGAAGATGCACCAATGAAGAGTATGTGACACATCTTGAATAGTAAGTTACATCTTGAAAACATGTTCAAGAACTTTGAAATTGGGATTCTGACGTTCAATAGTGGTTCCCTCCTTACCATGCGGAAACATGAGGACGGCCTCCACCGGGTGTCCGTGGTCGACTGTCATTGTGGACTCCTGGGTTCTGCTGTCCCACATACGAACGGTGTGGTCATAACCACCTAAACAACAACAACAAAAACAGACTTGAATAAGAAATCTAAACAACAAAAACAACATCTGAATAGTGTGGCAATACCTGCTGAAACTACAATAACAAAGGTACTGTATGAAAATAAATGCAAATGTTTCCAATACCACTGTTACTTTACCACTGCAGTGCCTCCTAGCAATGGAAGAAGAACTGCAGTTTGAGTCAGCCCTCTGTTATCATCTTGACATGTTGCTGAAATTTTACTTGAATGTTTCTTTTCTTTGATGATGACATTCACACTAGGGATCGAAACACCTTTCCAGGAATTGAACGTGTGACCTCTCAATCTCGTGTCCACTAGCCTAGCCACTTGGACATTTGATGCCAAAAGAGACACAGCTTCAATTTAACCTGCTTTATAAAGTCCTACATATGCCTCCTCCCATCATTACCAAGAACCAACTAAATAAACTGCTAAGGAAACAAATAAATACCAGTAATCCACATGTCGGCAGAAGACTTGCAGACCGCCAGTGACCGGACGTAGTCTTGGTGACCGGTCAGTGTCTGGACGGCCTCACCCGTAGCCAGGTCCCAGAGCCGCGTGGTTTTGTCATCCGACGCTGACAAAACGTGGACCTTGTCTGAGCTGAAACATGCGGCATGGACGGATCTGGACAAAAGGGGAAATATCAGGAACGGTTACATCAAGGTATTTATTCATCAGAAACTTATTTTCATACTTGGGAAAGTCGCAATGTTCTAACTACAATGTAAAGGCCACATGAACCATGTCAAGAATAAAACATGCTGCATAGATAGATATGGATGCAAAGGAATAAAAATAAATTACAAATTAGCCAGTCAGTATATGGAAGACAAGTCCCATTGTAGCTCTTTATGAATATCTATAATTTCACAGGGCACAAGATCTTTCAAATGACATATAATTGTAAAGATTCACTGTCCATCCATTCCAACATGGTACCTCAAAATTATAGCAGTCATTTAAAAGCTTGATTGAACTTGCTTCTTTGTCTAAACATCGGTCAAGGCTTGGCAGTGTTTCTATCATTTTGCCTTTGCCTCGCATCATCAGTAGCAGTATCTCCAGTCTAGCAGCTCCAAACATCCCAGCATTAAAAGCTGACCTCCACATGGAAACAGATTTACATATACGTTTTTTGCATACTCGGGACAAATTATTGAGTCTTGTTCTCTCACCTGGTATGACCTGTGAAAGTTCTCAGGCTGGTTTTGGTGTCAAGGTGGAACACTCTCACCAGCCCCTCATCGCCCCCGGCAACCAGGAGTTCACCATCGCTACGGAAACGCCCGCTGCGAGCTGCCTCCTTAAATCTGGTCAGAACCTTCTCAACCTTGTTCGTCCTGAAAATGTATGGAGACAGTAATTAACCTTTAGCACACTGAAGTAGCTGTTTGCCACCCAACTCAGTATTGGTTATAGAATTAAGCAGCAGGGAGAAGGTTAAAGATAATGAGACATTTGTGAATAATTTGATCATGGTGGCAAGTGACTGATTAAAAAGTTCTTAATAAGAAGTTAATTCACAAACAGATCTTTGTTCTTCAGATCATGAGACGTCGAAAATAATAAGCCCATTTGTATTTCCCACTATGCATGTGCAGTGTCAAAGGTAAAGGCCCCTGAGACGTAAACAAAACCCGTCTGGATGTTGTTATGCAAATCTAGACAAGCCAGGGGCCTTCACCTTTGACACTGAACATGTGTAGTCGGAATTACGAATGGGCTTATACTATTATTCATGCCCGTAGCCAGGATTTTGAGTGGGGGGGTTCTTTTTAGTTTTTGAGGGACCAACGAGCGCCGCAGGCGCGAGTTTCCTAGGGGGGTGCCTATTTTTTTTTTAAAATTGAACCTTCTGATATGGCATTTCCCGTGTTTTTGAGAGGATTTCAAAGAAAGAAATCAGAGACAAAGTTACCAGTTCTTCTACTCGGATTCCTGCTCCGCTGGTGATACAAATAAGTCCACCTTGAAAAAAAACCTTGGACGTGGACCCTCGAGCGTTTCAAATTCTAAGAATTGAACCCCCTGAAAGGGCATATTTTCTGTGTTTTTGAGAGAATTTCAGAGGAAAAATCAGAGACAAAGTTTTTTGTAGGATTCTAGCCTCTGTGAGGAGTTAAAAAGTGGACCTTCAAGCCTGTGAAAGTGGACCTTCAAGCCTGTGAAAGTGGACCTTCAGGCCTGAACCCCCCGAAGCCCCCCCCCCCCCCGCCCCCCCTGGCTACGGGCATGTTATCATAAACACACTAAATTTATTGACCTGCTGCCTTGTCCCTTGCACACCGACGGGGGATATGGACTCAGTCACGTTTGGAATCACAAACTATAATTATAGTTTCATATTTACACGCCACAAAAGTATATGTTGATAACTTAGCAATATGTCAGCCATAGACGTATAAAAGTAATACATGAAACTTTTAAAAGTACGTATACGGGCGAAAACTAAGAAGTGCGGTGGGGAGGGGGGCGCCATACCTCGAGTTGTAGATCTGCACCCGATCGCTGGCTGTCACAGCGAACGAGTACGGCTCCACCGGGCTGAAATCCACGCATGACACGGCGCCATACTCCTTCACAGTCACCGGGAACTCGAAGTTGTTCCAGTAAGCGGCATCTGGAGTCTGTTTTCTTCCAACACGTGGCGTGGAAAGCGCCGCAGTCTGTTTGAAGGAGGCCGCCATTTTGGATAGGTGAACTTTACACTCTGACCTTTCGGGGTCATATTAGAACACAACAGCAGGGCGGAACGTGGGGAAGAGAAAGAGACAGTACTTTCACATCTGTCGAGGTTTTGTCGGGTTTGTACTGTTTTCTGCAAAAGGAGAGTTCAAAGGTGGCTTGATAATAATGGCAGAAAGTGGTAGGTTAAGTTTAAATCTTTATTTACAAATTCTAGAGCTTGAGATTTACGTGCAAATCACGTTTGTCGTTTCTGCGATATTTGGGCATTGTTGGAAAAATATGTACATATTGTTGATTTTGGACGTTTCGTTCCTGTTTTTGGTTACGCATCGTGTTGTCTTTTCTGTATGGTTTGTTTTCGTGCTGTTTTTAGCTATGGGAGTTGAATTAAGCGTTTCTTTCAATGACTTCTAATAAATGATAACATATTCATGTGCAATTTATTTACACAGGTCGCTGGGATGAGGCGTTTTATCGAAACAAGTTTTTTGTATGAATTTAAATCTCGATCCCTAACAATGATTCATCCATCCATATGTCAATAATGTAATGTCTCAGACTCAGTGTTCATCCATCCATCCATCCATCCATCCATCCATCCATCCATCCATCCATCCATCCATCCATCCTTCAGTCTATCCAACCCCATCCTTCATTCCATTCATCCATCCTTCAATCCATCCATCCATCCTACATTCCATCCACCCATCCTTCAGTCTATCCAACCCCATCCTTCATTCCATTCATCCATCCTTCAATCCATCCATTCATCCATCCTACATTCCATCCATCCATCCATCCATCCATCCATCATTCAATTCATCCTTCATTCCATTCATTCATTCATTCATTCATTCATTCATCCTTCATTCCATTCATTCATTCATATGGGGCCACTATGCTGAGCAGACTTCATATGCCAGCTAGAATATTGAGTCTGGCTATAAACATAAAGTTTCTGAAGTAATATTAGCAAGGGAAAGAGAGAACCAGCAGATGGACGTGGTACCCAGACTAGATGCCAAATACACTCTTCAAAACAAGCCCGACTGCTGCATCTGCTTGGAGATTATCTCATACCTACAGGGTTACTCATCCAATTGACTCAGAATACTACCAGTATCACACACATGACCTCCAGCTAGAGTAGGGTATTTCTGGCAACATAAGGGTTAAAGGTGAGGCACCAGCTGTTAAACTTCCGCCCACAGTCACTTCTCTTGGAAATATGATACCTCACTTTGGAATGTTCTACTTTTCCTGTAGGGTAGATTACACTATACTTACTATCTCATATTTTTTGTGATAGTGAAAATTTGAATCTTCTGATGTTGCAAGTATGATTATACAATCAATCAATCAATCAAGCAATCAATCAACCAATCAATCAACCAATCAACCAATCAATCAATCAACTGACCTCATGTTTAGTACATCATCTTTTGAAAATATAAAGTCAGTATTCTCAAAATATAAAATAAGACACTAAGTCAGACATTATAACAGCTGAGGCTTTTTCAATTTTTGGGTAGATCTTCAATACGTGTTATCATTTTTCTTGGTACGAAACAATATTTCATATGCCAACAATAAAAGGATGATTTTTGATAATTACATTAATCTAAATCCAGCCCTCCAAGTTTTGCTTGAATGCGTTCCATAATTATGTTTCCTAAGATGAGAGCTTACCAATTTGTACAGTTTGCTTTCGGGGATTTCCTATTCCCTAAGCCGTAGCTGTAGGCTGTGAGAAGCGAAGGTTTTACAATTAGATTTATGTTATTCTGGCTGTGCAGGGATGTAAATTTCATCACTCTAGACTGTACAGAAAGCTACATGCTTATTCAATTTAATTTGTCTGCCGAAGCAGAATTTTGGACGAGTCCAACCAAATCCAAGCACAGTTATATACATGTATTTCAGTGAAAAGAGATTTGTAAAGTTCATAATTCGTTGTCATAGTTCTTTTTATGCAACCATTATTCATTTATCATTTTTATCATGAAAGATTTTTTGTCATGCCATTTGTTTATAACATATTTATAATTTATCCCCAAAGACACAATATTGTCTTGTGCCTCAAAATGTTTATTCAATTTGTCTACGATCACAAACGTACATATGTGTTCTGACGCCTTGAATGCAAAAATTAAGTATTACATCACAAATAAGGACTGTTTCTACATTGATATTATATTAGACATTATAATACTTCATACAGTAAGGAAAGGACCAATAGATCCAGTTCATGATGTGTTATATACTCTTTCTACGTACACAATTGTATACCATAAATATTTATGTATTCCTGTCAATATTGCCACCCCGTGAGTAGGAAATGGTACGTCCCACATGTTGGATAATTGATTTGAATTGAGCTCTGTCCCTATCAGATCTCCGTCAGTGTTTAAGCCCTTAGTGAGCCGCTGTTAAAATCCTGGATCTGAGCGTACCTTCACGGAATTTAGCGTATCTTCTGGGGAAACTGAGTGCTATTTCCTTGTTTGTACAGCTGAGGCGGACTCTGAAGCGGACATGGATTCAGACTACGAACCGCCGCCATGGAAATCCTACTGTGAGTACAACAAAATTGTCTGAATCTTTACTTTGTGTGTAACTAGTTGTTTTTTCTTTATAACTTAGAATTGAAATGAAAATGCTTCCTTTTTTTTGCTTGTTTCCTTCAGTTGAAGGTATGTACGATATTTTTTAGGGCATCCATGATTATAATTTCTTCAGTTGTAAATTAGTTGTGGTACAGATAGAAATGAGACTGCATTTTTGTCCATCATGAATATAACTAATCGTAATATGCCCAGCTGAAAGGAAATGGTCAGTACCCAGTGTGGCATTGTACATTAAACCACCACAATTTGTTTTTCTGTTTTATTCTTGCAACACTTTTTGAAGATTTTTTGTTTGCTGCACCACTACCACCGGCCATGCAAGGGTACGGCCTTCACTTCCCTAACATATAGCTGTATGATGTTTGGAAATAATTGCATGTATTTATTTATTTTCATGTCAAACTTTATCATATCTGCATTCCAATAATCTTTCTCAGTTTTTGATAGGCTATTCATAATCTGTTCACAAGCATATTCTGTTTTGTGTACGATACTACAGCACAGACGATATGCAAATTAAGGTTCAGACCAATTCATGGCATGTTTTTTGTTTTTAAAGGTTAGAGGTGGTAAACAAAATTGGTATGGGCCTGACAGATGTATATGTTTCTTTCCTTTATCGAAGTTGCTTAGTAATACACTGAATAGTGTTTCCTGTATCAAAATCGGACTAGAATATAGCATGCTACAAACTGTTGTATAGTCACTAGTGTATACATGTACATGACTGTGTAAGTCGCTTGTGCCTTTTTACAAAGTAGTGTATATTAATAATTGTATTACATAGTATGATAAATGCAGAAATATTCTTGCTCAGACCATAGAATTTCACTGTTGCCGTGAATATACTTTAATTTTGCTAGAAACAGATATTTAGAACAGAAATGCCATCTGAATAAATCCCCTAAAGTCAAGTTGGAATGGCATATCCCTCACTTGATGACTCATACAAAGACCGTACCCCAAATGTGAAATCCGAGTCAGCCCTAAGCCCAGAGAGACAGTATCAGGGCCTCTGAGCTCTGCACTGATTGAAATTGTCTAGTATTGAACAATGACTCAGGGCCGGTGGTCAATGGTAGCGATAGAAATTGGATTTCTTTTATCTATTTGCCAATGACGTTGCTTATCCTGGACTTGATTGTTTTACTTTTAGTAAGATAAGTAAGATTAGAAAAGATTTTAGCAGTGGTTGGAACGAAGTTTCAGTGGGAAATTGAATTTAAAACACCTTCCCTGCAAAACTGTACTGTTAGTACTACCCTGTATTTAATATGGTAGTTCGAGACAAGTGAAGAAATATAAATTTGATGTTTTATTTTGGACAAAATTTGTACAATGTAGTAAGAAAATGTTGACCCCTTCTCTCCATAAGGGATTTGGCTAACATTTTTTAGCAATCCCTTACAATGTAGGTGGAGCTTAATAAGTAAATAAATAAAGAAATAAAAATGTATTTCCACCTGCCTTCAAACAGAAAAATTAAAATGCCAGATTGAAAAATGTTATCTTTACAATATTGATAATTTTTGTATGCAATTTACATCATCATTATTGTACTGTCAGACATTCTGTTATAAAAAAATCCAAACCATTTATATTGATTATCCCTTTTCTGATGATGAGCTAGCTATACAACAAAAGATAAAGTCCTATGACAGGAAATCTTTTTGTAAAAATCAGGGGTCAATCTATTTTCTTATTTTAATAATACATGACAGAAGCAAAAATTGACTATAACTTCAAGCATATTGCTTATTCTGTTCATTTGAGAATTTTGTTCATAAAAATGATCAAATGTTTATAAGAGGGTCAATATGATGTACTGTACTTTCTAATGTACCAACATTTAATCATTTGACCATATTGACTTGGGTCACGAATGGTAGGCATTCTTTCTGTGGTCGTTGAATATTCAAATTCCAACCTAAGTGACATAATTGTCCAATGTTGGTAATTCCTATTGACGGTTGGTGGCTTTTTGTGCTGATAACATCGCCCACTGCCCCGTGTAACATAGTTATTGTCGAAATTCAAGAATGCTCTTGAGACTGACAATGACAATGACAAAGATCATGTGGATATTCAAATGAAAATCAGGCATTAGGCTTTTCTATACATTTGTAAGCAGTTGTGAGTGTGCAGAAAAGCCAGTGGTAATTTTAGAAGAAGTTTGGCCTTGGGCTAACATCAGGCAAAAATCAATTATCCAAATACACTGGTGTGAAAGTGATTTATCTATCATGTTGTCACATTGATCCATTCCATAAATAGGTAATCAAATTAAATATTTTCTCTGCTGTCTATGCTGGTTACTGTCTGGTGGATGCCTGTGATGGTGGCAGCTTATTATAGCTTGTTTTATTTTGCTCAAGACATGCTGCTCATACGTACATATAAATGTGGTGTAAATAACATTACTTCATGATTATCATATGAGTCTTTATTTTTATGACATACTTACTAGTAGTTGGGTACCTGTACTTTAAGACAACAGGTGAAAATTTTGTGTTGCATCTAGGTGCAAGTGTCCAGCACTTTACATGTTGACCTTGAAACCTTGACTTACTCTAAAATCTCTCTGCTAGTGGCCCTTTTACTAGTCAGGCCCTGATTTGGACTCATTTTTCAAATCAGTATGTACTATGTACCTGTCCCTGGCTGGTTTCTCTAGATCTAGAATCTATAAGTTACTTGCCAAATGGATGAGCCATGGAACTACTGTGTACCAGGAGTGCCCCCTAATGACTTATGAAAGAACTGCATGCAGATTCCACCATGCTACAAAATGTATATTCTTCAACTCATTATCTTTAGTATTTTTGATTTCTGTGATCAGAGAAGAAGATCTTGAACTGATAAGAGATAAGAAATGAACTTGATTGGTTTTAGAAATGCCTTTATTCAAGCAGACCAATGCAGGAAAAATTATAAAGAAGAGAATTGCCCTTAACATATCACTATCCTCTGAGAGCAAACAAGCACATGACCAGTACCTGCCAATCTGTTTAGTTACTTATCGGTCATTGATTTTGGTTTAAACCAACTCACTCATTATCAAATGGGTAACTTATACATCTGACTTCTTTCATACAAGATAAAGTATTTGCTTTCTTAGAATTCCAAAATCTTAAAGTACATTCCTGCTTGCAAGTAAGTGTTACAATGTAACTAAATTGCCTAGAAGTGGAATAAAACATGGCTAAAATAGTCCATTTAGTAGACCACAGCATTTTAGCCCAGCCCAAAGTAAACATGATCCAAGCTGTAGCTAGACTTTGACTCGAGGTGTGGCTGCCATATTAGCAAGAAAAAAATCATGGCGGCTGCACCGACAAATTTGGGGACACATTTCAAGGAAGAACTCACTTGCAGCATCTGCCTGGAGCTGTTCACCAGGCCCAAGGTGCTGCCATGTGGACACACCTTCTGTCAGGACTGTCTACAGGACCTTGCAAGTAGAAGAGTGCCTTTACAGTGTCCGTGCTGTCGTCGGCAGGTCAGGCTGCCACCCCAGGGGGTCGCAGGTTTGCCAATCAGTCATATCATAGCCAATATGTGTGACAGACTCCAACAGCAGACTTTACTGTCAGGGGAAACAAGGGAACAACTCCAGTCTGGCAACAGGTGCAGCTTTCACCCCTCAGAGGTGCTCAAACTGTACTGTAAACATTGTCAGATTCCAATTTGTGAAGAGTGTTTAGAAGAGGCCCATGATGATCATCGCACAACAACCGTCAAGAAAGCTGCACAGGAAAGGAGTTTGACACTCCAGACATTGATCGATGAGGGGAGAAACATCATGGAAAGTTACTTAAGCTTCCTCAGAAGTCTGAGGGAAGAAGAGGAAATCCTGAATGAAAAGAAACAGCAGACAGATAACAGCATCATTCAGGTCTATAACCAAATGGTACAGAAACTCACTCAAAGCAAAGACCACCTCTTGTCTGAAGCAGAAGAAAACCACACAGAAAACGTGGACAGAATACAGACTGAAAGGGACAGAGTGTTGGCAGATGTCAATGAACTGTCTGCTGCCTGTGATCGAGCAGAACAAGAACTGCAGCAGGGATGGGTGGAGTTTCTCAGTCAGCAAACCGCTTTGACAGAGGTGGTAGGAAAGTACAGAGGAAAAGCAGCGCCAACTCCTGTACAAACCCAGCCTGCTGTCTTTCAGCCCACAGACACCCCAGTGCCAGTATTGGGACATGTCACGGTCCAGTCTCTCCCATCTGCACCAATCCCAGCAGCACGTGCATCTAGTAATCGTGCAGCAAGGGGCAGAGGTCATCTCCATGGTAATCAAAGACAATGGGAGCATCAGGTTCAGAAGGTGACATTTGGTGGAGAGGGGTCAAGAAAAGGACAGTTCCAGGTTCCACTTGGCGTTACAGTGTCAGATGAAGGGGAGGTTTTTGTAGCAGACTGGAAGAACCAGAGGATCCAAGTCTTCACCCTACATGGAACATTCGTGAATCAGTTTTTAACAGTTGTAGATGTGTCAGGTGACCAAAAGATGTACCCAGATGATGTGGCCCTGGACGGGGAGGGGAACCTGTGGGTGGTGGGGAGGACAGACTCTGCAGACTTTGCTGTACAGTACAACAAACAGGGCATGGTTCTGAGGAAGTTTGACCTACAGAAGACAAGGTGGAAGAGAGGAGTTGCCGTGGACACCAGGAGGAACCACATCCTCATCACACAAACCACTGCAAACTGGTTCTTCCTACACGGTGAAGTCTTGGTGTTCAGGCTAGATGGGACACTTGTGAGAACTGTGGGTCAGCAACAGGGTATGAAGCGCCCAAAGTACATCACTGTGGACAGGGAAGGGAACATTCTTGTTTCAGACTGTGTCAATAACTGTGTCTATGTCTTCAGAGAGTACGGACAGTTTCTGTTCCAGTTTGGTGGTGAGGGAAGTGGTGAAGGTCAGCTGTACAGTCCCCATGGCATCTGTACAGACTGGGCAGGTAACATCATCGTGGCAGACACAGGAAACAGTTGTGTGGAGATGTTTGACAAGACAGGAAAATTCCTCAAACACATCACTACAGACATGGAAGAGCCACGGGCTGTTGCCATGGCAACACAGGGGCAACCGGTAATAACTGATATTCAAGAGCACAGAGTCAGCATATTCCAGAACTTCTGAATCTTTGTCAGGTGAAAGTCAAACTTAATCAAAATGTTATGGTCTCTTTTGCTTTCTTTGCATTGTTTGTAAAGGTATTTTTAATGTCTTCCAAGATAAGATATTTGAAGAAAACAAGAAAACCACAGAGTACCTAGCTTTACAAATACAAAACAAATAGATAGGCAGTGGAGTTTGTGCACTTTCTATTTCTAAGGAATGTATATTAATTATTACGTTTAGGATGGATTGTATTTGAGGAAAAGCTTTGTACTTTTAGGAAGTTCTAGAAAATAAGGTTTAAGGGTTATATCAGATGCTGTATCAAAATATTAACCAAAGTTGAAGTTGGTATCTGTTTTATTGATCCAATGTAACATACATGTACCATATTTGCAGGACCAATTGAGCTTTCAGTGAAACCATAACTTACAATTTTAGGTTGTAAAAGTTTTCTCCAAGTACATGTAACAAAAAAATGTTGTACATGTCCTGTTTATATTGATTAAAGGCATTCAGACCCAGAAAAAATAGAACACAAGTCATAAAACCCCAGGCACGTATTAAATGCAGCATAATACAATGCTACTTCTAACTTTTGTCAACTCAAAACGTACAAAATGTTGTACATTTTTTTCATGATATTCATCAAAGGCACTCAGACTTGGAAAAGATAGAACACAAGTCTTCTAACTCCAACCTCTGCTTGAAAATATATACCACAGAATACAGTGCTACTTCTAACATTTGTCTTAAGTACTCTGTCAACTCATAACTTACAATTTTAGCTCGTAACATTTTTCTCCTAGAAACGAAACGTTGTACAGTTCCTGTTTATTGCGATTAAAGGCACTCAGAGAAAACCACAAGCCTGATCTGTCTTAGATGTCTGCTCCAACCCTGACAGGGTGATCTAATTAGCATGGATCCTTACACAGATGCTATTTTTACTTGTCACGGATGTAGGGTGCAACTTCAACTCTGGTGATTCCGCTAAGGCTGGATTTAGACATGCATTTCCAAGCTCATTCTGAGTACATTTAGCCGAAGTCAGACTCAAGTGCGGTCTGTTTACACACAGGGCTGCAAAGTGACTTGGAACGCCCAGCTGCGCCGGCGGCTTGACGACCGCAGTATTGTGTAAAAACCCAAAGGGGCCAGTACGCAGCTCCCGGGATTAGAACCCCCGCCTATCCCGATCCGCACGGCTTGGGAAATCAATGTGCTAACCCCTAGGCTAAAAGGTCCGGACCAGTTAGACTGGTCAGTTAGTGGAGGTTGATCCCCACTGTTACACTACTCCCCCTTTTCTTTCAAGACTCGTCCCGAGTCTCCAAGTGCGATATCCCT
Organism: Branchiostoma lanceolatum; assembly: GCA_035149815.1. Taxonomy (NCBI): domain Eukaryota; kingdom Metazoa; phylum Chordata; class Leptocardii; order Amphioxiformes; family Branchiostomatidae; genus Branchiostoma; species Branchiostoma lanceolatum. The sequence goes on along the minus strand of CM068877.1, from coordinate 10,855,440 downwards.
GTGTGATCTGATCGTTACTCACAGGGCCGGTGTGGGAACCACTTTAAAAACCAAAGGGGCGAGTATGCCGCTCCCGGGATTAGAACCCGCGCCAATCCCGATCTGCACGGCTTGGGAAATCAACGCGCTAACCACTAGGCTTAAAGGTCCGGACCAGTTAGACTGGTCAGTTAGTGGAGGTTGATCCCCACTGTTACAATTGTATCACTTTGAATCCTAACCAACTTAGACAACAGAGTACATAAAATTAGGAAATAGGTACAGAAAAATTATGGGATAAAGAGTAGGAAACAATTTTCCAAATTTGCGCCAAGTGCTTTCAATGATTTTCATATGACCTCTGGCCTGAGCATTGCATAACTCACTGGGGGTAGACTCAGAGTCGACTCCGTGGATTTGCATAGTACAAATAGTAAACGTGACTTGAGCATGGTTTTGTTACGCGTAAGTTTTCATGAAGGGAATAGAGTCAGGTGCAAGTTTTCCTCACAGCCTTTTGATATGTTTAAAACCAAGGAATTAGATTCTTGTGGCCTTTTTGTACACACAAGTTGTCACCACTCAAAATCTTGCCATTTTGTGATACGGTAGTTACACATTTAGTTCTGAAAAGCACAACTTATTACTTGCAAGTTGCATCAGTCTAGTTATACATTGTACTGTCTATCTATCCAAGATATGTCATCACTATCTGAAATCCTTAGATGATTTAATCCAAATGGGGTATTAATCCAGTTCAGCTGTGGCATTTTAATATTCATGGGCTTATTATATATTATATAATCATGTATTAGAGACTATATTAGCACAGCAATTATAACAATCCATGATAAGTAAAAATTCTTTTTTTTCTTTTCTTGCATAGATTTTCTCACCATTTTTGCGAATTGAAAAGATTTAAAGTAGTAAATTTAAGTAATTAATACTAGGCTTGAAAATTCCAACTTTTTAGGTCTTCCTAAATCTAAAGTGATCACATCATTCTAAAGACCCCTGTAGAGATATCCCAGATGCATATCAAATCAATTATGCTAATTACCCCTCCTGCCCTCCCCAGGGTCCCCCAGAGACCCCCACCCCAGGGGTCCAACCCAGGGGAACCGGTCATTAGGCCTGGGAAAGATAATTTGTTGTTTCTCAGACCTTTTCATTTTGCAAAAAGATTTTTAAAGATGTCATAATGAATGAATAGGTAAATACTTATAACAAACACCTTCCTTTATACATGTGATTTTCTGGTTTACTTCTTTAACTTTTATTGGTAATATCATGACCGATATGTATACAATAACATATGGGAGTGAACAATAAGTACATGTATGTATTGAATGTAATGTTTTCTTGTGTTCTTTAAACTTGGTCCCCTTGGAAACCAGCTTGGTAAAAACTGAAGAGGCTGGACCCAGTAGTCTGAGTAGAAAAACTGATAAATAAATCCCATATTACAACATGAATTCGTGAAAAAATAGTTGGATAATTCTGCTTTTTGAAATGATTGTTTCAAAAACCTTGATCTTTACATCAGTTTTTTTTTAAAATGAGGGCTTACCCATTTTTCTTTTCACTATTGATTCAACCATATATCATCTGAGAAACAAGAAATAGAATTGCAGTGGCCCACATTGCACCTGTTCCCATACATGTACATAGGTGCCCTCTCTAGTCAGTGGTTCAGACATTCTGGACAGAAATGTTGGAAGAATGTTGGTCTGTGTGCTGCGAGAAGTTACATGTAGGTCTAAAAGTACTGGGAACAGGATATGCAAGGTGCTGACTGTGCATGGTGAGTGAAGGCACATTTCTGTACAGTCATATCATATTTCATATCATTACAATTTGACTGACTTTTAGATGTATTAGCCCTATGCAACCAGGAAGGATTATTGTCATATAGAGGTTTTTTCTCAAAAATTAGAAAATGTTTCATGTTGTAAAGATTTGATAACCTTCCTTATCCAAAAAAAATCTGCAGGGAAATTATTATGATTTTTGATAATTGAGATTATATTTTTATATCATTTTCTTATTTATGGCAATAGCCTAGCTAGCCAGCGTTTACTAGAAACACTATACATTTATATTCCTAATTTTGACCAGAATGGTTCAAATGTCACTTGAATCAGCTTAGTGTCCTCTGTAATAATACATTTCTCTGCAGTTATATACAATTAAGGAAATATTTGAACATAAAATTTTAAAAGGTTTCAAATTTCCATGAGACCAGTGTTAATGACGTAAGTTTTGTCCATTGTTATCAAAAGTTCATGTGCCTTTGTTGTCAATCTACGGGTATAGCTGTTTCCTAATATGGTAGCATTGCCTCAGCTGGGTTTAACTGCTAGGAGGCTTATTTTACAAATTTCTTGAAGGTTTTTCGAATTATCAAGAACATTTTTCTGCATTTACATGTAAAGGTTTTACTGTGGGACTGCATGCAGCATATTTATCAATATGTTTTCATTCCTTTCTGTTTGAAACCAACAAACTTGTTTTGACTTTGATATGATTTTGATATAATCATATAAGACCATATATAGTCACAGCTTTTGACAGTCACTTCCTGGTTCTTTCAAAAACTGTGACCAGAACTGGGTTTCTAGAATGGGGGCATTAGGCCGCATGATCAAACATCATCATTTCTGTTTTCTCAGAAGAATGCGGTTCCAGGTAATATGATTTAGTAACATTCTTCTTCTAGACTGGAATTCTTCAGAAAGAATTCCAGAATGCAGCCTAATCACCGTATTACATGTAGGTCAGTAGAGTGTTGAATATGAGTAAAATCATGCATCGACATGGTGGACTTCTAGTTTTAAGTCAAAGCAGTGCAGGTTAAGTGCGGGTAGGTAGACATGAAAAATACAAACAGTTCTAATTTCACCTGCACTTATCTGCATATGCAGGTGATACAAGTGTACTTCATGCCTAGATACATGTACTTGTACACCTTACAAAACTTAGCATCCTTTCATCTGGCCTAGGCCGAATCTTCCTTCCTCTAATTATAAGACAAGGGTTTTTGCTTAAAAGTAGTGAGTCAGGAAGTAGAGGGTATTATAGCCTTATGTTAGACGTCTGAGCGATCTTTCCGCAGCCTTTACATGTACATGTATATATATGCAGCTGCGATACAGACAAACAAACCCCCGAAAATGAATATTGAACAGTTACTGCTCTTAAACATTGACCTGCTCTCTGAACATTCAAACTGTTTTCTGAACATTTCAAACTGTTTTGTTGAACTTTTGTATTTTTTGTGGGAAGTACCATGTCCTAGCCTGTACTAACACTTACCAACAGTAGTACATGTAGTACATGTACATGTCATGTATGAAAAATGTAAAATAGTGAATGGCAGCTTTAGGAAAAACACTTTAAGTTGATTCTTTTTTGGGGGGCTTAATTGTTACACAGACGAAAATACATGACAGTAGGTTTTTGCGGTATTTTCAATTCGCAGTACTCTCACAATGGAAATGTATTTTTATAGTGTCATGATTCCGCGATGGAGAGGTCACTGGAAAAACACACCAAAGTAAAACAAACGCAAACATTTCAATACTTGCAGTCCAAATCCAGTTCCAAATGACAGACGTAAATTGTCTGCTTTAAAAACTGTTTAACTTATGAAAATGTTGATGATACATGTATTTACATGTATTTCTATCAAAGAATAGCCTTTGTTTTCTTCTTCGATAGAAATACATGTTTTGTTAAACCTGAAAGTTTGTGTTCCCAACACAGCATACTGTTATCAATTGCAACATACTGCTCTATAGTATTAGCATGTATAGCTGTATTGTCTCTACTGTTGTTCATAAATTGTCTTTAAAATTGTTAGATATATTAGCAATAGTTCCTTACAATACAAGTTTTTCTACTATCTTCTATCTTCTATATAGTGACCTTTACAAAATGTAGGTCAGAAATAAGCTATGTCGAAACAAAGTTGATATTAATCATCCTTCTGACCCACTTCCTCCGCCAGAAATTAATTTGACCCGTACAAACGGAGATGAAATTTGAAATACCAAAAACTCTTTTGCCGCAAGTGAGACCACCCACACAATGTCCTCAATACATCATAAAAATATCATAAACTACAGAATGTGACCACAAGATGGCCTGGTCAAAACTCCAGGGTATCAAATTCTTGTATACGGATGTCGCCATTTTTGGTTGACGTACTTAGTAATAGATTTAACACATGACTTCTTCGTACCTCCCGGAAAAGAAAAGTGGTATGGTCTAATCGGCTGGTAGGGTACTTATTTTGATTGGCTTTATTGGGATTGCACCATTGGTTAGTTGAAGGGGGGGCATTATTCTTATAGTGAGATTTTTCTTCTCAGTGAAATGTTGGATAGACTGGTATGTATGAAGTGATTTTGATGCAAGGAATTTGTTAAATATTTATTAATAAGCTAGTCACTTGAAATTAAGAATTTGAAAGTAATTTTGAGAGCATCATTTTGGAAGCCTGACATCTTAACTTGGCCTGTACGTAGTCTTAATGTAAATTATCATTAAAAATTGCTTCTCAGTATCATATGTCATAATTTTCTATTCCTATTAAAATCTAATAGTATACACTTCAAGAGATCTTTTACCGCATTTCTGGTATCTGAGTCAGACATAAAATCTAAGGTTAACAATATGGTAAAACTGTTAGTGTAACAGTACTTGATTATTGAAGGGAAAGAGTCTTCAAAGTGTAGCATATTTTCAGGGACACCCCCTTTTCAGTTTAAGAATGGTCTAGCCCGGCCAGCCAGGGATGCGTGTGTAATATTGAGTGCCAGTTGTGCATTCGGCCACCAGTGTGGTCGCAGCAACTGGGGTGTTGAGGGGGCCGTCTGGCGGATCAATTACAGTCACTGCCAAAACTGTCCCACCGCGATGCTATTTAAGTATGGTGGCTCTTCATGCGTGGGAAAGTGTCAGTACGCACGACCGTTCCGACTCTGAAAAACTTTCGCGGGATTTTATAAGAATGGCGGACGACACGCGGGTCTTGCGACGAAATGGGAGGAGGGTCGTGGAAGAAAACGGGAATGTTCCGAGGATTCTACCGTTCCAAACGAGTATCGAGCCGATGGTTTGGTCGGCTGCACCAGACTTTGTATGTGAGTATAAAGCATAACGGACATGTAACCGTATAACCCTATGATGTAACCATATAACTCTGTACGGTAACCATATAACCCTGTACGGCCGGCGCTATGTTTTGGTTCATGTCATACTTAGCAGTGCATCACTTCCTATTATTGGATCAAATTTATTGTCTTATGACAGTCATAGATCCTTAATATATTTAACAGTTTCTGCAAGAAAAAATAGTTGTTTACAAATGTTATAAAAAGAAAGTGTTGTGTGTTTGACATTTCCTACGGTATGCCGCACTTTGTAGTATGTAAAATGTATTTATCTAAATGCAAGGAATTTAACTGTCCATAAATTAACAGGCCTGGTATTTGAAGTCTTAACTGGCTGGTCAAGAAAATGATGGGATAATTTTAGGAGAGACAGCTCATATTTTATCAACAACAAAAGAGACTGGGTTTCTAGTTATTTTTAAGCACAATACATATTGTCCTTACGAAATTGCTTTTTTCAATGCCCATGTATATAATTGAAGTCTTCATCGCTGGTCAAGAAAATAAAGGAATAATGATTTAATATATTTTCGGGTCTTCTCATTTCAACACAAAACTTAAAAGAGACTGAATTTTTAGTCATTGATTCAAGCACAATTCACATAATCTTCACAGCGATAGTGCTTAGGATAATACTAAATTGTATTATGAAACTGTCTGCTTCAGGCCCATACAATCTTCTACACTTAAATCATCCTTTTTACCATTGATAACAGCTATTACAAAGACGGCTGCACTTTTGCCCCTAGAATTCATCCCCAAATTTGTATAAAGCCAGAGAGACTGCTGTGGGTCTGGCCAGTTGGTCGGGGGGACATATTTGGGCTGGTTGAGGCTCAACAAGGATGACATAAGAATGACCTCAGATTCAGAAAGAAATTCTACAGTTATTAAAAGGAATGTGTCAAGAAACAAACTGCTAATTAAAAGATAATTAGAATTGTAGTCTAATTTTTTTTTCAATTTGTACCTAGAATTTTTATATAAATTAGCAGTTTCTATAGAACAGGCCAACTCCTAAAAACGTGTAATGGAAAAAATCTATGTGCAAGCCTGTCAGCGTGGAAATCACAGGAATTTGTGAGCCAATTCTTGGTCTAGGAGTAATAAAAGATGGGTATATAACAACCAAAGAAATGAATAACTTTACTTAAAGTTAATTATTTTAGGTTACTTTAAGTTACTCGTACTTGTATCGAGATACATGTATTACATGTACATGTATCTTTAAAATCAAATACAATTTTTTCTTAAAAGATATCTATAATATAATTCTTTGTCATTTCAGATTTAAAGCTTTTTGTGTCTAGCATACTCTTAATGCCATAGAAAACTATGGATATGTCTCAGACAAGTCAAGACCATAATTTCATTACACATAATACTTGTCATGTGTGTAGAGCATTTATGGCCTCCGTCGGTCAGTCATGGGTGTAGAATACAATTAATATGCACACTGCATGGGTTTTGTGTTTGATGATTTAAGTTTATAATATGGATAAGAAAGTGTTATAGATACGAAGTTTATTGTTTCCAAATTGAAAATTACCAGATGTTTTTTCTACTGACATGAATTTGGCAGTCATAGAAAGCTATTAATATTTTTCAGTACAACATATCAAATACAGAGCAATTTTTTATTTCCTGGCATGGGGAATATATCGCTTGATGCATTGGGTTTAGGGTTTTAAGTAATGATTTAAGTCACTCTGTAATTATATTGATATAAAGAAACTCTACAATTTTCATATTAAAAAAAGACCCGTTAACAGCCATTAGAAAGCTATAAACATGCTTTAGAAAATATCAAATTGAATACAGAACAGAGCCTTTCTTTATTTCTTATACTGGGAATGTATTGCCCGATGCATCCGGTTTGGGGTTTTAAGTAATGACTAAAGTCACTGTAATATTGATTAGAAAGTATTAATGGTGGAAAATCTATTGTTTTCATATTGAAAAAACGGTCAGCAGCCATAGAAAGCTATGAATACGTTTTAGAACATATCAATACAGAAGAGAGCATTTCTCTATTTCCTGGCGAGGGGAATATATCGCCCAACACATCGGTTTTGGGGTTTTAAGTAATTTGGCGGCCGTCTGTCGTTGCTGGGGTTCTGTGCGAGGTCGCCCGTATCTGACATCCGGCGCTCTCACGTAATTAGGAAGTATTGATTTCTGGGAAATCTATTGCCTTGACTGTCAGCGAAGCAAGGGCTTTATAAGGAGAGGGAGAGAGCCACTTCCTGCTGTACTTTCACTTTCAAGTGGTCCATCTTTCTTAAGGTGAAAGGGAATTTCTAGCACATGAAGGTATTTCCTGTACATGGGACAGACATATATAATCAAGACAAGTGGGCCGACCTTTCTTTGAAAGGAAAATAAATCTTTCTCTGCTAATAGGTACATGTATAAAGGTACATTCTTTTTGTACTTCCTGTGACACTCGTTAAGGAAGCTAAAGGGTATTACTAAGTTAAGTATTTCCTGTCGTACTTTCACTCAGGTTGATCCTGTTGCACTTTCACTCAAGTGGCTGTTCTTCCTTTGTGAAAGAAAAAGTAAAATAATTGTCTAATTGTACAAGTTGAAACATTAATTTTGGAATATCCCATGATCTATATTTCTTCATATACATGTATTCTTGCACAGAAATGAAGACTTCATAGCAGTAACTAAAGAGTGGCATGCTTTTTCAAACGTAAATTTACAGTACAAATTCAACAAAACATTGTGGACATTCCCCAAACACATTCTGCTCAATTCTTGGTGAAAAGAGTTTTAACGACTGTTTATTACTTCGGCCTTGTGGAAAATGAGCAGTACGTCATCATTTACTACCTGACATTTATGGATTGTGTTATACGGCTTTTCTATTCTATCTGGGGCATCGTTTAAAACTTTACAAGCAAATCGTTCCTCATAAAGATGAAATCAGAACGAAGAGGGAGGGATTCTGAACTGATCACAGGAAAGATAAAACTATGGCTGACTGTAAAAGTCTTTATCTTAAATGTTTGGGGTGATTTGTTTTTATGTGAAATGACTTCTTAGATAAGACAATAGATGACGCATGCATGTTTTATGAGTATTCATGCATGTACATGTGTGTCTGACTGCATGTCATTGGCAATAGCAATTTGATTGATTGCTTCTTTAAGCTTAAGATACCAAGAAAAATAAAGATACCAGAAGTGTCTGAATGGAGTGTATAAAATTGTAGCTGTGGATGTAACGGGGGGTGCCCAAATATCGGACGTTTTTTTACGCGCTGGAACTCACGGCGCTCCATTGCTGGTTGCCAGAGAATGGTCATGTTTTAATGAATGAATTTTGAACACATTCATCTCAAGACCATACTTTGACAAAAAATGTATTCATACTGTTCATGGGCCCTTCATGCTCCGCGTTACATGCGGAAGACGCTGTGAGACATTTTCACGAATGTACCTTCTGATTTAGTGCTACGCCAGATAGTGTGCCTAACTTCCTACGCTTTGGTAATTTTGCTCTCTTTGGAAGTTAGTGATGAAGTTAGGGAAATGTAAATTAGGCTTGAAGTCTGCTATATTCTAGCTTTCTTTTGACCGGAAAATTTTGACTGTGTGCACTTCTCACGTCATGTGAGAAGGGCTATATCTAGCGCATCCCAGTTCATGTTTCCACGGGAAATAGGCTACTACGCGGCCCGACGTACGTATTGAATGCGGCCCGACTTACGAAATCATTACGAATAAACGACACCGCTGACATCAACAATACTCCGTCTACTTATTGGGAAATATCTTTGCCATCTCTGTATTCAGTTTCCTTTTCATAGACGGTACCAATCACATGTTAGAGCGTAACAAAACTGTGCGTTGAATCGTTTCGCCACCATCGCGGCCCCCCAAAATGGCGGGAAAACAACGTCGTCAGACGACAGCAATGTTTACGTTGTTTTTCTTTGGTCGGTTTTCTTCTCAACAAACACTTAAAGACCCAAATTTTTAGTGTTTTATGAAGTTATTTTTCCGGGGCCGTCTAGCTACGCAGTGACCCTCTACTCAGCGCTACCATCATTATTGTCAAAATACTACTTTTCGACAAAACAAGAAATGAATATGTACACATATGTTTTGAATGTAAATGACAATTATGTGCATGAACTTGGGTTATTTACCTTCCTTATCAGCTTAGTCATTGGACACAAACACGGCATACTTATGCAAAATAAGATCAGTAAAAAATCCATGCGATGTTAGGGCGCGTCCGAAGTTCGGGCAACCCCCGTTAGCTGTTGGTTTGAGAAACAATGGATTGTCTTGCCAGGGCCTTAGATAAGAATCACAACTTGCTAATAGATGTTTAAGAGGAATTATGGTTTTGATGATAAACAATCTATCTCTCTTCATCATCATTAAATATATCCTGCTGAGTGATTATAATGTGCTCTCATGGGTGTGTTGATCATGAAGTCCTAGCAGTTTTCATACTATACATGCAGGGAATCAGAATGTGGTCTTACATGTATTAGTGCAGGGGTGGTCTTAGTAGACTCTAAGTTTTAATACCTACTGAGTATAAGTGATATATAATTTTATCAGCTTAACGATATCCTACTGGGTGATTTATGTCCCCATGTGTATGATGAATTTCAGCAGAATTGTGAGAAGTTCTGCCGTGAAGATGCTGATTTTCTAGTTCAGCATGCAAGTCTTCACTATCACTCGCTGAAACCAAGAGCTCAAATTGCTGTGGCTTACATCATATACATTTTATCAGTTCATAAGCTTAAGCGATATCCTACCAAGTGATTTATCCCTCCCATGCTTGTGATAAACATCTTCAGAATTGTGTGAACTATGAAGTGTGATTATTTGTTTTCATGCTGATTTTCATGATGCAGCCAAGATTTTTTAAACTCTCATGAGTCTCAAGCCCATGTGGGCTGTATACATGTACACTTAATCAGTTCATCAGCTTAAACGATATCCTGCCAAGTGATTTATCCTTCCCATGTTTGTGATAAAATCCAGCAGAGTGGTAAGTGCTAAGTTCTGCCCTCAAGTGTAACGTCAACATTAAAGCTTATAATTCCACCGGGAACCCTAAAAACAGTGTTATCGAGGCCTTCTCAAGAATGTCTTGAACACCTGGATATCTGAAGTGTGCATAGAGACTGCTTACCTTGGAGATTACTGATGCTGTTCTTCTGGATCCCAAAAAACTGCTGGTTAAAAATCTTACTAATTAGTAAGATCTCTTTAAACAGTCACTCAAAAACAGTGAATTCAAATAGATCTTAATAATTAGAAAGATCTCCTCGAACGGTCTCTTAAAAAAACGGTCAGATCTCTTTAAACTGTCTCTTTGAAATGGTGTATTTAAAGAGATCTTACTGTAGGACTAAGATATCTTTAAATTCACTGTTTTTTTAACCAGCACTTTTAGGGTACCCAGCCTTAACTATGAGAGTTGACATTAATGTGTTTGAGTCTTACCGTAGATTGTAGCTGTGGGAGGTAACCAGCGGTAAAGACTCCCGTGGTGGTTTGAGACATCCATTAAGATGCATGTTGATATGACCTAAATGTGAGGAAGATGTTAATCATAGGCATTAGAGATTTCTCAAGTTGATATATTTTTCCAAAGGTAAAAGCTGATCACTGCAGACATTGATTAGAACCTTAACTTTCCTGTCTCCTCCTTTATTGTGACACTACTCTACAATAACTTCAAAATTGCCTTTTTTTCAGCTTAAGCCTCTGCTTCATGGGCATATGCTACAGTGACTGCTTACATTGTATCTCAATAGTACATTTTGTACATTGTATAAGTTGGTACACATTTTTAGGGAATGAAACCAGTAGTTACATATTATTAGATTTATGATACTATTAATCAGATGGAAATAAGATTATTGAATGTTTTGTGTTTTCCAGTGTACCAACTCCAGCAACAAGCACCACAGCCCAGGAGGATAGTGTGCACCATGGAGGTGTGTGTGTTTGTTTGTTTGCATTGCTATTGATAGCTGCTGAGCCTTACAGTTGAGCCTCTGATTCCAATTAGTAACTAGTAACTAGTAACTAATTAGTAAACCCTGGTTCGAATTCGGGGACGGGCAACCTGGTTCAAGCTGCATTCGTCCTTTGGAAGGGATGTAAAATGGGGGCCCTGTGATCGAGGAGGTGCCTCAAGCATGTTAAAAGGCACTACAACAACCTCATTACTCAGATGGGTACCTACTGGCTGTACATTAGATGAATGAAATGTCCACTTCAATCTTTGAGAACCCCTTTCCCCCTTGGGATTCACCCATTCCCTCCTTGGGATTAACACTGACACTTGCACAAGGCTGGGTCAGTACAATTTGACCCCAGAAGCCCCAACTTAGGTCGTTCCCATGTTTAGACATGCAGCAAGATCCCTGCCTGACCTCTAATGACCCCTAGGGAATCACTTCAATGAGACCATTAATACCAAATTGTCTTGCCCCCCTCCCCAAATTTAAGAACACTGTTCCTGCAGTAGCTGCCAATATATATTCCACACTTCTTATTTTATAAACACTGCAATTGTAAAATTTGTTGTCTTTCCTCTAGGATTTTGATAATAACTCATAATCAATAGTCTCCTTTCCTAATCACTTGATGATGTCGATTTCTTAAAAACTGTCATGAAAATTTAATGTGATTTTACTGCTGTACCTATTCAAAAACAGATCAATAGCTAAAATTGCTGTGCGAATTCTTAGAACTAGTCAAAGATTCCTCAAAACTCAAAATCATTTCATCCTTGGGCAACCAATTGTAGACTGACGGAAAAAAAAAATCAATATTCTTGAAATGAAAATGTATGACTTTGTATGTTTCCAATCATAATTTTCTGAGTTGTTTTCTTCATTTAGCACATCTTTTGATTTAGCAAACATAAACCATTCTTTTTTTAATAATTAAAGTAATCAGCTGGACAGAAGAGTCCTCACGCTATGATTGGTGGTTGGGAAGATGAAGATAAAGTGGCTGGGTCAGTTGCTGGGCGTCGCTGCCCTGCACGACTACCATGCCATTACGTTATTACCTGTTAATGCAGGCAATACGTCAATGTTAGCTCGGTTTTCTCAATAGCTTCCTCTGGAGAGCCAAAGAAACAAGATTGCCATTAGGAAACAAACTTTGGTTTATGCATGGAGGGTAATGTCTGGAGACCCCTCATATATTGAGAGAGTAGGAAAAACAAAGTTGGCCTTGAGACTATTTTGTCTAAATCTTAGAAATGAAACCTTAGGGATGGAAACAAAAATTGAACGAGGCACAGTCAATTCTAGTTACGTGTTATTCTTGCACTTTAATTTAAAAGGGGATCATAATGATTTCATTTGATATATTATAGATACAATGTGTACTAGTAATGCCATCTACTTTGTACAGGTATCACTTCTTGATTAATTATTGGCCAGTGCCTCTCTACAGGTAGCAACATTACGTTATAAGCTGCTAATGCAGGTCATTCATCAGTGTTAGCCTACACAAAGTGACCCAAAAAAATCACATTTGTATGGCCTCCAGGTCAGCTCACTCTAGTGTAATGCCAAGATGTAATACATGTCTCTTGTTTGGGCACCTTTTGAACCTCTCAGTTAAAAGGTATAAATTTAAAACAAATAATTATCATAGAGTGTAACATCAAGTAGAAGTTGTACAAACAACGCTACCATGATCTTGCTTGATTTCGGGATGAATGTCTATAGTATACACTTAGTTCCCAGACTTTTCCATATTGAGTTTTCAAGAAGATCAATGAAAAATTTAGGTAGACTTTTCGGACCTTGCCAGGCCGTCAAAGAATGAAGAAAAATTCAATAATCTGTGAAATATCTCAGCCTTACCAAATGCTTTCAAAGTAGAGGCAACATCAATATAAATGCAATTTGTAGTTCTCAGACAATTTTTTTGGTAATACTTTAGCAAGAAGGCATTTATTTATTTATACATAGAAACAAACGACTTGTAGGAGAACTGGTGTATATTCTAATTGATAACTCTGTTCACTCCCTGAAACTGTGTGTACAAAAGTTCAGACTTTCCCCAAAGTCTGAGAACCCGGAAATTAAATTGGTGTTGCCTCAGAGTTTGTAAAATGCAGGTCAACTTGTACATCTTGACAGCTCAGCGAAAGTTGAATTGCTTGAGATTCACAACAAGGATACTTGGATGAACTCCAAATAGAAAGTGCCTTTCCCTTAATGCATGTGGGAGGAATCTAGAGGCCTTTATAATCCAGACATAACAGCTTGACAAGATAGTACTGATGAAATAGTCAGATAAAAATTGATGTACAAGTTATCAATAAGTAAAGTCTGAGTTGTGCATGAAGGCTGTGTCCATATTTGGGTCTGAATTGTTCACACTAGCATCATTAGGCTTAAAACTGCCATAGCATGCTGTGATGTAACCATTCTTTTTTGCAATTACAGGTGGAAAATAGACCTAAATACTATGGAAGAGAGTAAGTTGTCTTGAAATTATGTATTGTGGCATTTTAAAAGAATCAACTTTTGTATAATTATGTAATACACTTCACTTCATATGTAGAGTATATATTCATCATTATGGTATTGTTTTGAGCTTTTGTGTGTGTGTATGTATGTGTGTGTGTGCGTGTGTGTACGTGTATTTCTGTGATTCCCAAAATGAATACCATCCCCTGAGTGCTACTGCTAAGGGGTTTACCATCACTAAAGTCTGCCATCTCTGTATAACAGTTCCATGGGATGATATAAATGTTTTAAAACAGCATGCATGGGTAAGGGGGGAATACCATCCGTAATTGTGTTCTATGTTGAACAGGTTAAAGAAGTATGGGTAAGGGGGTGAAGTCCACCATCCCTGAATATGTGTTGTATTGACCAGATTAAATGCAGTATGGGTAAGGGGGTGAAGTCTGCCATCCCTGATCATGACGGTGTGCTGTGTTGCCCAGGTTCCATGGGATGATCTCTCGTGAGGAGACGGATCGGTTGCTAGGCGACGTGGAGGGGAGTTACCTCATCAGGGAGAGTCAGCGCCAGCCTGGCAGTTATACTCTGGCTATAAGGTAAGGTTTATATCAGGATCTTTATCATATGACTGACAGTTATAGACTATTTGTAAGGTGTGGCTTTCATGTATATCTGTATAGTTACTTAAACTGGCTATCAGGTTTGTACTCTGTATAGCTATAAGGTACGGTTATACACTTAAGATTTTATTGAAAATCATGGGCTCATCTTGAGCAAATCATCAAAAAGAGAAAACGTTTGGTATGATGTACCAAAAGAAATGTAAAAGAGCCCAGGATTTTCAATAAAATCTAAAACCTGGTAGCAGATGATCTACAGATTGATTTCTTTTATTTTGTTTATTTATTGTTTATTTGCATGCGTACAATATAAAACAAAGATAAATAGAGCAAAGAATACATGCAGGGGAGGCCAGAAGCCTATAAGGCTTTTCGGGGGCCTCCCCTATAAACTACACAAATAGAATTTTTACAAAATTATATATAATCAAAACTAAGAAAAATTAACGAAAGAAGAAATTAGAATTGTAACATAAATCCTAATGAAACAAGTGAAAATAATAGGAATTACAAAGTGAATTTTGAGTTGTAAACATAATAAGTATTATAATGAATAACAATTTATAAAGAAATAGGTAAAAATTATACAAAAATAACAATCATATGAAACATTCTGTCATCAGATACCAAAGGAAATTTCTTAAAGCACACGTCTTGTTCTCTTCTCATGTTCAGGTTTGGAGGGACCACCAAAAATTTCCGGCTGTACTACGATGGGAAACATTTCGTCGCAGACAAGCGTTTCGACACGATACAGAACCTGGTCGCTGACGGCCTCATCACCATGTACATCGAGGCCAAGGCGGAGGAATACATCAAGCGGATGACGGGGGAGCCGATCTACGAGCCGTGCGGCTACCTGTCGCTACGGAAGCGAACGTCGCGCGTGGTGACGACCTTCTCCAGAACTGTAACCACGGCAACTATAGACGAGGTTGACAACTTCTCTTCCATTTCTTCGTCGACGTCGCAAAGCTCTGACAACTCTTCGGTAAGTTTGCTTTGTTGCTTTTTTGCAACTTTAACAGCTTGGAATTTGTAGTTCTTTGGCATACATGTACATGCTCTGGTGCAAGTAGTATGCAAAACTACATGCACCATGATAAATCATAATTGCACCTTTCTGCTGGAAAGTAGCTTTCTGGATAAGCTGAAAGCTGTTTGAAACCATTTCAATATTATAGCATTTTCTTGACAGGTGGTAACAAACACTTCGGAAAGTAAAACTTTGCATACACTTGCTGTACATTTTTTTGGAGGAGGAGGAGGGAAAGGGACATTTCTGCAGTGTTCAATAATTCCATAAAAAATACATTTAGTGGTTTAATGATTTCATGGTAAGAAGTCATTGGAAAAAACAGTGAAAATAAAACCAATGCTAACATTTCCAGATTAACAGTGAGTACATGAGCGATGTCCCTATAGTAGCAGCCTCACAGTTGAGCTCCTATTAGTTGGCAACTGGGGATTGGCAATTAGTTCAAGTCCTGGGGTCAGGACATCTCGGTTGAGGCTGCACTGTCTTTTGAAGGGTCTTAAAATGGGGGTCCTGTGTTTGAGGGGGTGCCTGAGCACATTAATTAAAGGAGAAGGGCTAACAACCCCTCCCTGTAAAATATACTCTGCTACAGAAACACTGTCTTACTGCCCTATGTGCCACCAGGCACAATAAGGGTGAACGAACGAACAAACCCAGTACGTGGACCAGTGCTTTTATTTTGATTACTTTTAGTTCAAATTGATCATGACCTTGTAAAAGGGAAGCCGTGTCGGATGTACAATGCCACGCAGACGTTATTGCCGATACTGTCTGACAGGCCATTTAGGGGAGCAGGAATGAAAATCAATTTACGCTTCCTGAGTCTGACCTTCTGATTAATGAAGTCTGACCTTTTGGGGGGACCTTGGCATAAAAGGCAATAACAGAGATGTACACGTACATGTAAGGGCCAGCTGGTGGGACACACAAGCAGGGTGGTACATTCTAGTTTTAAACCAGAAGTTGAGGGTTCGAATCCCAGGTTGTGGTAAATGCTGGGTGCATGGTCCTTTTGTGTTTGAACATATTTCTGTACCAAAACATTAGACTTTGAGTTTGAATCCCATCTTGTGGTCCATTTGTATTGGAACCTGCTTTTGGATCAGGAGGTCAGGGGTTCAAATCCTGATTGCTTACTGTAACTCACACATCCTTGTCTTAGCGGAGCTTAGCGACTCTACTGCTGGATCAGATAGTTGAGGGTTTGAGTCTCAGTTGTGGTAAATGTAGCTTGTATTGAATATGAAAATGCCAGTAGCTTAAATTCTTCTTGAAATATGGCTATTGGAAATTCAATCAATCAATCAATCAATAACCTTTGTTTAAACTTGACAGCCACATCAAGTATAGCCACTCTTCACATTTACCTACATATACTTTCACTATATGTCCCTGCATAGAAAGGATGATTGTAAAACTGCAGTCAAACCTGCCCAAAGACCACCAAAGGTCCAATAAAATCTGGTCTATGTGATCGTGAACAGATGTTCAATATAGAAGGATTCTTAATACTTGTGTTTATGGGGAAAATAATCTGACTGAAAGGGATCACCAAAAAGTAGTCACATTGGCCAGGTGGTCCAGGTGTAGAGCTGGACACTTGGTAAAGATTTGGCTGTATTCACATAACACCTTTTACGAGTTTTTAGTTTGGCTTGACAAGTGATTATTGAAGTGTTTATTCATTGTGCATACATTTAGTTGAATGTACTTGCAAATGTAACCATATCACTGTAACACTACACTAGTGTGCTTTCTTGTAGAGACTAACACCACTCTTCTCCCACCTTTACCTGGCAGCTGGATCTAGCACTCTCACCAAGCAAGAGAGCGAGCATTCAAGCATCGTCTTACGAAAAACCTCATAACTTTAAGGTACGCTCCTTAACTGTGCGCTCTTTTATTATTAATGTTGCCTATATAGTATACAGCTGTAGAAGCTATAATTGCTGTGTAAATATTTAATATTGTACTGATGACTCCTCTAAAAAGAGTCACCTCATTTTCTGCTGCACAGTAAAAGGAATCATAACTTTGTGCTTCTGACATATATTTAGTACTAAGGAAAGCAAATATGATATGACTTTATTTACACACAAAAAAGATGGGGACTTTGACTCAGCAACCTAAATCGCAACATATGAATACTAACAACACTAGGAAATATTACAATATTGTGTGTAAATGTAGGGTTTAACATATTTGAGTTTCTGTGCAATTTCCAAGGTATTGATTGCCTTATTAGTAAACTAGTAGAATCTTTACATGTCATCTTGTAAAAACAGAATCACACAATCATCAGGGATATAGTGTTGCAGATACCAAACATGTGTAACAACATGTGTAACAACAGAAATACAAATGGGTGACATTCAGTACTGTGGATGGCTAGTGTACAACAACACAAACATTGAATTCAGCACCAAGGACAGACATGGAAAACATCTGAAATGCAAGCCTTAGGGTAACATTTACATTCACTACTAAAGACGGCTAACATAAGCAAACCTCAAGGGTGATGTTCAGCACCAAGGACAGCTCTGCAAGACATTTGTACAGGGGTTATGTGAACTGTTAGGAAGGGCTAAGGTGCAAATCATTTATTTCATTTTATGTTACATGGGATGGCTGGCATGTAACAACACATGATGGTCACATTCAGTACCAAGGACGGATTCAGATTCAGACATCCACACATGATACACAAATGTAACTGTTATGGCAGACACCACATGATATCATGGTACAGGTTATGCTGTAACAAGAACAATTTTCAAACCATGTGTGTAACACCAAAAAAGCAATTACTCAAACAACTGGATATGATTTTGGAAACGGTCAGACGTTTCAAGTAGCATCCACTACTTTTCGTCAGTGACTGTGAGCAAGATCAGTTGAATAGCAGGTTTATAACCACGAACTATGAATTGATATGCAAATAAAGAGAAGACAAATTTTTAGATAGTCCAATAGAAAGCAAATTAGACAACTCAAGACAAGGTTGAAGTAAAAGGGGACAATAGCTCCTATTGTTTTAGTATAGGAGCTAAAGCTGGTTTGCCCCCAAGGCTATGTCCCAAGTGCCAGACAGTTCCACCCTTAGCCCTCTTTTCCTGTTGAGGGTTGGATTGTATATCCTCTCATATATGGCCTCCCTTACTCCACAATAACATGTGTGTAACATGTTATTGTCTTGAATTTTCCTACACCCCCCTCCCCCAGGTGAACACGTTCCGAGGTCCCCACTGGTGTGAGTACTGCGCCAACTTCATGTGGGGACTAGTGGCACAGGGCGTCAAATGTGCAGGTAAGAACAGTAATACTTTTTTCTGTGTTGAATGTAGTTGATTTACATTTGATTCAAAGAAAGCCTGTTTCACACTACATCAACCACCACACCAGTGAACCTGAACAATGTATGTTCTTCATGATCAAGTATGTTTGATTAGGGGAAGAACAATATAGCTTTTTTCAGAAAGCACAGTCACACCATCATAGGATGACACAAATGACTGTCAACAAGGATTCACAGCAACCTTTCCTGTCACAATACAGCTAGATATTGTACAACACATCTGCACACAATGACAGTCTTGATAAATTAATACCCTAAATTTGCTGTTGTAAAGCTATCATGGGAACAGTGATTAAAATACATGTACATTTCCCTCCATCCCCCAGATTGTGGTCTAGCAACCCACAAGCAGTGTTCCAAGGTAGTGCCAAACGACTGCCAGCCGCACATGAAGTACATCAAGAAAGTTTACGGCATCGACCTGACAACAATCGTCAAGGCCCACAACACGACACGACCTGTCGTTGTGGACAACTGTGTGCAGGAGATTGAGAGAAGAAAAGATGGTAAAATAAAGATGTTAGAGAGTCATAGATTTAAGAAGGACAAAAATGTCTTTAAATATCTATCAGTCAAGAGAAGAAAGTATGTTGAGATTGTTGAGAGTGTGTAAGAAATTCAAGAGAGTGGAAGAAGTAGGCAGACAAGTTTGATGGTCTTGAGCTTTACATGATTTTGGATTCAAGCTTAATCTGTCAATGGATCAATGAG
The DNA here is from genome assembly GCA_035149815.1 of Branchiostoma lanceolatum. Taxonomy (NCBI): domain Eukaryota; kingdom Metazoa; phylum Chordata; class Leptocardii; order Amphioxiformes; family Branchiostomatidae; genus Branchiostoma; species Branchiostoma lanceolatum. The sequence continues at coordinate 10,836,074 of CM068877.1, read as the reverse complement.
GACACCTGGTGTATGAAATTCAAACTGCAACTCTGAGCAGAAATTTATTCAACATCTAAATGTACAATTATACTGATGGACAATTCTGTTTATTGAATGTATTCATCAAAATTGGCTTTTGTATTCCAGGTTTGCTGTCAGAAGGTCTCTACAGAGTTTCTGGCTTTAATGATGACATAGAAGAAGTCAAACTATCTTTTGACAAAGGTAGGTGTCATATAGACAGTTGTAAATAGAAAAGTCTCAATACTTATTAATAAGCTTATCTTGAATTCTTCTCTCAGATATAGTACAATACATGAATCATGTATAACATCTGAGTCAGTCTAAGACTCAAATATGTCAGTGAGGACATCTAGCAGAATGGTTTGAAATTACAATTGATTCTACTGCATAACTATCAAATGCCTTGTTTTTCCAGATGGAGCTCAGGCCAACATTTCAGAGTCAGCGTACGAGGACATTAACACGATAGCGGGGGCACTGAAGCTCTACTTCCGCATGTTACCCATTCCACTCATCACCTTCGATGTCTACCCAAAATTCATAGAGGCAGCCAGTAAGTATTATGGTTATAGTTTGGATATAGTAAGCTGCATAAGGTAGGTTTGATCCACTCACACTGGGAAGGACTCCTGCTCTGTTTGAGTCCTTGGAGGTGGAATATTTGACATGCTTTAGGTTTGGCTCTCCGACTTAATGTCCCATCCAACAAAATGTCCATTACCAGAGGTAGGAACTCATTTTCACCATAGATTCGAATGAAGATATAGGTGTTAAGTGTGTTTCACAAGGGCACAACCCAGGTCAAAAACCCAGGCATGAATGTTGTGCCTTCATATTTGTTAGTTGTTCAAATCTTTGCCATATACTTTTGCCACAAGTGTTTCATTTAGTGATGCAATTTGGTGATGCAAATGTTTCTGTTCTTTTCCAGAGATGAAGTTGTGTAAATGAAGCTATTTCTGATTGGATTTACGGCATTTGGTCTTATTCTTAGGTGTTATCTCTAATAATAGTTGTGCACTGATCATTCTCAGGTTCCGTTCAATTCCTTTTATCAATGGATGACTTTTGTCCTGTGGATAAACCTGCCTTGCCATAGACAAGGCTTCATGGTAGAGACTGATTGCTGCTGTGTGATCACCCAGTTTCTCCCATGCTGACCCCATATTATCGAGTGTGGTGGCAATATCAGGATGTGCTGTACTCATGCCATAGATACTCCTGTGCATCTGCAGTGCCTGTTCATAGTAGCTGATTGCTTTTCTATGGTCACCCAAAGAAACCCAGACCATCCCCAGGTTGTTGAGTAAGGTAGCAATGATGGGATGTGCTGTACTCTCACCATAAATAATCTGGCCCATCTTCAGTGCCTGTTCTTGGTAGCTGATAGCTTCCCTGTTGTCACCAAGATTGAGCCACGTTTGTCCTAGGTTGTTGAGAGATATTGCAATATCTGGATGTGCTGTAGTCTGACCATAAATACTCCTGCGCATCTGTAGTGCCTGTTCATAGTAGTTGATTGCTCTCCGGTGATCACCATGATTGCTCCTTACCAACCCCAGGCTGTTGAGTGAGGTGGCAATGTCTTGGTGCGTTTTATCCTGACCATAGATACCCCTCTGCATCTGCAGTGCCTGTTCATGGTAGCTTGTTGCTTTGCTGTAATCACCCAGTTCACACCAGGTTTCCCCAAGGCCATTGAGTAATATGGCAATCTGAGGATGTGCTGTAGCTTGACCATGGATATTCCTTCGCATCTGTAGTGCCTGTTCATAGTAGCTGATTGCTTCTCTGTAATTAGCCAGTTGGTGATAGACTGAACCTAGGCCACTGAGTGACTCTGCAATTTCCGGATTTGCTTTATTTTGGCCATAGATTCTCCTGGACATCTTCAGTGCCTGCTCAAAGTAGTTGATTGCTGTTGTGTAATTACTAAGATGCTTCCAGGCAGCTCCCAGGTTACTAAGCCCAATGGCAATGTCTCTTTGATCTGCCCTCTGTCCATAGACATCCCTGAACATCTCCAGTGCCTGTTCAAAGTAGCTAATTGCTTTCCTATTGTCACCAAGAGAACCCAGGATTTGGCCCACATTGATGAGTGACATGGCAACGTCAGGATGTTTGGTGGTCTGGCCATAGATGCTCTTTCGTTTTTGTAGTGCCTGTTCATGGTAGTTTAATGCTTTTTTGTGATCACCCAAGGCCCCCCAGGCTACCCCTAGTTCGTTGAGTATTCTGGCAGTGTCAGGATGTGCTGTACTATAGATACTTTCATGCATCTGCAATGCCTGGGTATGGTAAGTGATAGCTTTGTGTTGTTTACCCAACTCAGCCCATGCTGACCCCAGGTTGTTAAGTGACATGGCAATGTCAGGATGTGCTGTACTCTGACCATAGATGCTCCTGTCTATCTGTAGTGCCTCTTCATAGTAGCTTATTGCTTTTCTACAATCACCCAGAATGCGCCAAACCATCCCCAGGTTTCTGAGTGATGTTGCTATCTCTGGATATGCTGTATTGTGACCATAGATGCATCTACGCATCTGTAGTGCCTGTTCTAGGTAGTTAATGGCATTTTCAAAATTGCTTAAGTCTTTCCATGTCATCCCAAGATTGTTGAGGCAACTGGTAATATCAGGAAGTGCAGTGCTCTCACCATAGATACTCCTGTACATCTTCAGAGCCTGTTCATAGTAGCTGATTGCACTTTTATACTTCCCAAGTCCATTGCAGGCTGCCCCAAGCATATTGAGTGAGCTGGCAATGTAATGATGTGCGGTATAGATACTCCTGTATATTTGTAGCGCCTCCTCAATGAAATTGATTGCTTTTCTGTAAGCACCCATATAGTAGTAGACCCTTCCCAAGTTCTGTAGTGACATGGCAAGGTTTGGATTTGTTATACTTTGACCAGAGACACATGCCAACAACAGTGCCTCTTTAAGGTAGCCTACTGCCCTCTGGTTATCACCCATTCTGCACAAAGAACCCCCAAGATCGTTGAGCAGCATGATTTTTTCAATGTCATTTCCAGCCACTTCTTTCAGAGCTTCCTGGTAGTAGCTGATAGCCTGGCTATATTTGCATAGTTCAGAGTACATCATTGCCTTTATTGTTGCTGAAGTTGCATAGAAATCCGAGAATGAATTTGGAAGTACGTTTTGTTCAGACCACTCTGAAAGAATAATTCTAAGTGGGAGTGCTGTGTAATAGTATCTGAGAAGCTGTTTTTCATCTGGAATGTAGAAAATCTGTTTCAGTGCAGTTGATTGTACATCATTGGTCTGATCATGAAGGGATGATTCCATTCCATGCCATTCTGTTTCAATTGAAACCAAAGCTGACAAAGTTTCCTTCTGTCCACCATTTGCAATGTAGGTTCTGAGCCTGAGTTCTGCTGAGATGCTGGTAAGCACTGTCAGGTGGTGTGCATTGTTGGGACTGATGACTTGTTTCTTTGCCATATTTTCTATGGTACTCCAAACTGTGGTAGGAATCATGCCCAAGGACAGTGCCAAACAGTCCACTGCTACAGATGGGAAGCGATAGAGTTCTTTCTTCACGTCAATCAGCCTTGCTGTGATTGACGATAGATCTTTGTAGATGTTGTTGTTTTTCTTCAGTGTCTGCTCTGCCAGTTGTTGAGCCATTTTACCTCCATCAGCTTGTAGTATCTTTGTTGTGATGGTCATGTATGTGCCAATCAAACCCTGGTCCCCTGCTATCAGACATGGGTTTCTCAAGATAGTGGCAAGGTGATACCCTTCCTTCAGGTATAGTGTGGCATCTTTTTGTAGTAAAGAAACCATGCTTTCTGGGGTGCAGATGAGTTCACTCTCTTGTATGTTTGTAGTTCCCTGCCTGCCCAGTGGAGTCTTGCTTGCCTTTGGCATGGAGCCATCAAATGCAAACCCACGTGGTGTAACAGAGTCATAGTACCAGTCATCAAGGGGATCCCCGGAGTAGAAATCATTAAGAGTCTTTATTCCCATTGCTGGGAGAATGGTTTCTCCAAGGTTAACCACCATGAGATGTAGATAGTGGGTGAGGTTGCGGAAATACACAAGACATTCTACACTTTCTTCTTGTACCAAGATGGCAAACTCCAGGTCTGAGTATGGAGTTACCAGTCCTGTGGCCTGTGAACCCAAACCTATCAGGGCATACTTACAGGGAGGGGGACCCATTAACCCAATACACTCTTCTACAAGCAGGCTGATGAACTCCTTCCTTTGTTGTGCAATGTTCTCAAACAACTGCCTGACAGCCTGAGCTCGTTTTACCTCTATCTCTTTGTCACATGGGTCGTCCTCATCATGTACATAGGGATCCAGCTGCTGGTCAATGGTTTCCATCTCCAGCTTGATCTGGTCCCGCATCTCCTTCAGCTGTTTCTTGTGTAGTTCTGTATCATGTTGGATCACATCACAATCTAAGTTTAAGATATATTTGAGAAATGACATCTCTACCTCTCTAATAGCTGTTTCTATGTTACCATTGAGGACTTGATCCTCTGACCTGGCTATTGCTGCATTGTAGAGTGCTGCTGCTTTGACAAAGTTTCCCCCGTCTCCTGTCTGCTGACCTCGCTTACTGTAGACATCTCCCAACTTGCACAGGGGCTCCACCTCTCTCTGGTACTGTTTGGCCGTGGGATCTGAATGTAAAGGCGTTTGATATGATGTAGGTTTCATTAACTTGGTGATAGAATGATTCTTTTAACTTAGGATACGATATGATATTTTTACAGAATGTTATATTTTGACTTGACTGTAGATAAGTTTATACAATGTTTATCAGGCTGATAGCTGTGTATAGTCACCTTTATGTAAAATCTGAAATCTGAAGAAAGTTGTGAAGGGCTGTACCTTCCACATGCACTGTCTTGATTGCAGCTGCAAAGTGCTGTTCTGCTGCATTCAGGTCTCCCCTTGCAAGGGAGGATTCACCTTCCTTGATATGGTCCTTGTATACACTAACAAATGTAAGGCATTAATGAGTTATTGAAGGACGATTGAATGTTTGAACACGAATAAGGATTGTATTAATCAATTTTTCCATATCCAAAGTCCAGGCATATCAATAGAATTTTTTCTTCAACCATGAAGGAGAAACATTTACATGTATTTGGGTTAGAGTTTTCTTTGTTAACTAGTAAGTGCCAATTCAAAAGTGTTTCCCACCTTGTTATGTCTGCTTGGAGATGATGGTCCTGAAAGATGTCAGTTCCTGCAATGTTTCCCAATTGGTGCCCAATGTGTGTTCTCCATTCTGTCGGCCTTGCGCTTTGGAGTGCATTTTGCTGTAGAGTTTAATCCACACTTTTTATAACATTGTCAAATGATTATATCTGTGTTTAGATATTTAGATACATCAAACCCTCTCATTTATCATTTGCCTTGGTCACGTTATTCACTTGGAATACAAAACAGAAGCATGCACAAGAAAAGGTTATCATCTTCCTAACAATGTATAGATTTTAGGGAAAGGGAGTACATCCTACTTTACATAGGCGTGGTGGCTGTATTTTTCAGATGAGCATTTGACATTTTATTTTGAGCAAAAGAACTGGCACATTAGTTTGCAGGGAAGTCATGGATGAATTTACAGCTACTCACCCTTCTCACTGTTCGCTTGATGTTGGCCAAAGTGCATCTAACCGTGTACAAGATGCGATGTTCCAGAGTCTGTTTGGTCTCAGACTCCCCACATCTTGTCAGTGCCTTATTGTACATAGCAGCTGCCTTGGAGAACTGGGATACATCAGAGGCTTTCTTACCTTTCTCAAGGTAGAAATCTCCTAGCGATTTTTGAATCTCATCCTCCAAGAACATGTCACCGTTCTCAATTGCTGTTACTAGTGTTTTTGTGAAAGTCTCTTCAATGGAGTGCCATGAATTTCTGATAGTTCTTTCCAATTTGTGGCACGTTTTGGCCACCCTTAAGGCATTGCTTTCAGCAGTACCCGAGTAGTCTTTTGACAACCACCGATAGTGTGGAGTGTACCCCTCCAGCACTTGTCTGGAGAGTTTCTCCATGTAGCCGATACGATGTTCCAGTGTTTGTCCCATGTCTGGATCTGTGCAGCGCAGTAGGGCAGCAGCATACAGGGCAGCAGCCTTGTCAAACTCTGCTGAATCTTTACTGAGCTTGCCTTTCTTAAGATGCAGGTCTCCGAGACTTTTCAGGACTTCTACCTCCATGAAGAGATCCTGGCCAATAATGGCTTCTCTCAGTGCCCGCCTGTAAACGACTTGTTTGCTGTATGGACTCTTTGTGCTTGACTCCAAGTCCTTAAACTTCTTTGCCAAGCTGATCACATGCATGTCAGACATTTTCCTGTGTAGATTTTAATGATAACATTAGTTTACGATGAGAGAAGAGGGACAGGCTTTTTAGCGAATGCCCACAAACGCCCACTCTGGCGAAGTCCGCGCTGCACGAATCTAATTTTTTTTTGCTCGGAATATGTTCAGGTTGTGCCTCCATTAGTTAATCCTGAGTTTCAAGTCAATCCGTCGATCCGAAGTTAAATAAAGCGAACTGGAAGATTCTTACCTGGCTTTTGAGCCAATGGCCAGCAAAAAATGGCTTTTTAGCGAATGCCCAATATATCAGCTAAAATATCGGCCATCGTAACACGGGCGCTAAATCTAACACCATAAACATGTTCAACAAGTTGTCCCCTGAATGTGTACTCAGTTTCCGTGCTGTACATGCCTGTAAAGTCACTTTATTTTACAAAATACTCAGCACGGGATCCACGGCCTCGGGCGTAAACAATCCAATATGGCGGCTCATTTGCATATTTGGGACAGGTTACCAGCGGCCTCTACCCCGCATACGTGCCGCGGGTCGCGCCATGTATTTCGTAAAATAAAGTGACTTTACAGCACGGAAACTAAGTACACATTCAGGGGACAACTTGTTGAACATGTTTATGGTGTTAGATTTAGCGCTCGTGCCACGATGGCCGATATTTTGGCTGATATAACTGGGTATTCGCTAAAAAGCCTGTTTTGCTGGGCATTCGCTAAAAAGCCAGGTAAGAATCTTCCAGTTCGCTTTATTTAACTTCGGATCGATGGATTGACTTGAAACTCAGGATCAATTAAAGGGAGCACAACCTGAACATATTCCGAGCAAAAAAAGTTAGATTCATGCAGCGCGGACTTCGCCAGAGTGGGCGTTTGTGGGCATTCGCTAAAAAGCCGATGCGGAGAGAAGAGATCAGTTTATTGGCTTAACCTTTAGCACGCTGAAGTAGCTTTTCGGCACCCCATTCTCTATTGGTTACAGAGTTAGGCAGCAGGGAGAAGATTAAAGGAATTTAAGGATAGCCTTGATTAGGGAAATTGTATCAATTAGTTCCTCTGATGCTGTTACTATTTAGATTAATAATGGTATGATTCATAAGATTATTAACATTTATTTGAAAGCCACACATAGCTAGAAGGAACTGATGCATTGAAAGCCCAGATCCAGTAATGGATAGAGTGTATCATCCTCTCAAACAACACATGTATTCTCCTGGCCATGAAACTACCTGTCATGAAGGTAGCTAAGTATACAAATTTTAAAGTGATTTTGGAGACTCCACCCTTAATGAAATATTCTAATCATTATTATACTTACAAAACTGTAATATACTCGATATAGTTCATACTTACATCCATTGTACAGGCAGATTCATTTATTGATAGATACCACATTTATTGATAGATACCAACTTGTATTGTCTATTGTCATTTTCCTTTTATCCATTCTGTATTTATGTATGTTATTATGTCTCTTTTTGTATGTTTTGAGTAGAAGGCTTCAAATAAGCTATCGCTTCCTGCCTAATACTCTGAAAACATATGCGAATAAAATAAAATAAAATAAATCATTATTATGCAAATGACATAGGCATTTACATAATCATTTACACATTTAACTAACACATGTCACAAGTAAGAAGTTACTATCATTTACCACTTTGAATGAATTTTGGCACTTTTGTATTAATCATGCAAATCAGGCCCATACATATATTGGCAACTGTTTTGCAGATTCTGTTATTCCACCTACCATATACATTTGTGCATGTATAAAGTCCTATTATGGAAAACACTGGAATTAAAGAATCTCCTTATTAATCATGCAAATTAGATTTTAATTTGCATTTCATTATGTACAACATTATCTAAGCTACCTACATTGTACATGCTTATAATCAGTTATCCTCTTCAGTGGATTTTAACGAGAATGCCCATGTGTTCCAGAAAAAGCTGCAGCTGCTGTCCAAACTTTTCAACTGTCCAAACACTTCTTCACACTTCTTCTCAAGAACAAGAGCTATTTACTACCCAAAAATTGTAACCATAGATTGTTCAGAACATGAGATATCAAAACTGGAGGTTCTGCTGCAGTACCAAGGAAAGTCACCAGAAGGCACATAACCTTGACCTTCGTCTTTCCAACACCTACCCACATACCAAATATCATCACAATCTAGAAGTTCTTAAGTTATGCTGACCACCAATATTCAGAAACACAGGCACACAGACAGACACACAGACAGATACACTGAAAACAATGACACCATTTTTCATGGCTAGAAAAAACAGTACGAATTTGTTGCAATTGGTGTCTATAAACCAAGAATACTCATGAATAATTATCAGTAATAGAAATTAACCATTCAGGCCTCAGAATGATTGATTGCCCCAAAATCTCCATGTTTTAGCCGTACAAAAGTGGAACATGTTAAAACATAATATATTAAGAGATTTAGACACAGTGTCATGCTATATTGACAAACATATGGAATAACCCAAATACCACCTTGTATCAAGTTTTAGCTACTATTAGCAAAACACTGCGGCTACAGTTAGCGCATAACCATTCAGGTTAAACAAACTTGTCTCAATCTCACCTGAATGTTTGGGACTTCATAGCTGTGATTGTGAACATGACTGGGCAGAGACTTGCCTTTTTCCTACATTAGAAGTGAAATTTTGAGAAGTGAAATGTTTCTGTTCCCAACCTTTCAGAGGAGTTGAAACTTCTGGGTTTTCCCTCTGATTCAGGAGGGACTTCTCCTGTTCAACTTCTGGGGCTTTCTGTTGGGTGAAACCTGATCCAGCAGTCTTTTGTTTGACTGTATGGATATCAAGCTACTAGTAGGAACAAAGGTTAATCTCTCATATTTCCATGTTTGTTCACTGGGCTTCTTTATTACAGTACTAGTAGAGTGTGAGGAACATGAGCTAAAACGGAAGAGAACAAGGATTGTATTTTTCACATCTCTGCAATGAATATGGTGCATTAGTTTCTTTCGGGATAGCATGGTGAGGTAATTTTCTTGAGAGAAATATTTTCACCAGCATCAATTTATTTGTTGTGGGCAGTCAAATTCTGGCCACATGCCAAGGTTCATGGTTTATGGTTCATGACTATTGAAACGTATGTCACACTGATTCACTTCTTCTTTCTTTTCAATCATAACAAGTTCTAATCACTATTAACATTTATCCATCAGGGTAGATATATCTGCCGCTTTGAAAATCAGTGTGTTTCAGATATCTCTAGTGTAGCTACCCCAGGTACATGTATTCACGGTTAGAATGTGCAGGAGTACATCATATAGGGAAATCTCTTCGTGCATTTTTCAGGATGGCAGATATATGTGACTTGGTGGAATATGTTAGTATACATTCAATCTTTATTGGATTTTATCATAGTTAAAAGTATTTTGGGATTAATGGATCGGTACAACATTTGACAAATCCTACATGACAACCGATGTCCTCAAAATTTCCTTTGCTTTGTTCCCCTACAGAGATTGCTGATGACAAAGACTGCCTCAGGAAGATCCATGAGACGCTAGATGAGCTGCCGCCAGCCCACTTTCAAACTCTCTCTTTCCTCATGGCTCATTTACACAGGTTGGTAATACGTTCCTACTGCAAGAAGGTAATCTGTATAGCCAGTATAACAGCCCTTTGGTGTAACACACCAGCTTCTGTATCTGTATAGCCGGTATAACAGCCCTTTGGTGTAACACACCAGCTTCTGTATCTGTATAGCCGGTATAACAGCCCTTTGGTGTAACACACCAGCTTCTGTATCGATATTTACTGATCTTGGCAATGAGAGCTTGAAAAATTATTCATCAGTTGTACTGTAACAGTTACTGTAACAGTTCTACTTAAAGGTTGCTTGTCACTTGAAGAAGAATATAACCTATGATGTGTACATCAGCCAAACGTTTCATCAGGAGGCTATTCCTATCTAATCTAAAAACTTTCTTTATTTTCTGATTATCGTTCCAGTGCCAAAATAAATCATTAATTATCATTACATAATATACAGAGGCCTTGTATGTCAAGCTGTTCCATCCAATCCTTATTCAGTAAATTCTCCTGGATGGTTGAAACCCTAAACTTTTAAGCAATAACGTTGTATCAGATGATATATGATTGACACTAAACAATTTTTTTTCTGGATTTCTTTTTTCCCCAGAGTTGCAAAGTGCGACAAGTTTAACCTGATGACAGCGGAGAACCTGGGGATGGTCTGGGGTCCGACGCTGATGAGACTCGCCGACACCAACTCGCTGGCCGGGCTCACCGACCTGAAGTTCCAGAGGAGGGCCGTCGAACTCATGATCAAGTTCCAGGATGCACTATTCAACTGACAATACTCAAATCTGATTGGCCAGTACGTTGTCATGTGACCGGCTCTGATTGGCTAGTATCTAGATTGACTAGTACTTAATTGGTTGAGACTCCTCTTGAGGTACTTTGTAATGTGATTGTGTTTCAATGGTTGTTTCAGATTCTGATTGTTTCGTACTTAGTCATGTGACTATACTTGATTGGTGGATGGAACTGAAGTCTCAGAGGAAGGACATCAAAGTCATGATCAAGTTTCAAGATGCGCTCTTCAACTAACAATACTAGTAACTCATTAGCCAGTAATGATCAGTAATGGTTGATGAAAATTGTTTAAGGTTCTCATCGCCTCGTATTTTTCATGTGACTAATGTTTCATTGGTTGACAAAAGTTGTTTCAGTTTCTCATCGGCCAATACTTCGTCATATGACTGTTTTTCATTGGTTGACAAACATTGTTTTAGGTACATGTACTGATTGACTTGTACGTAGTCATGTGACTATACACTTAATTGGTGGATGAAGAAAGAGCATCTTATTGGCTAGCAATAAGAATTCGGCTATTTTTCATTGGTTTGCAAAAATGTTTTCGGACTCGAATCGGCTTAGTACCTAGTCATGTGATGATATATATTTTGTCAGTGGATCTGATTGGCCATTATGTAGTCATGTGACTACGCTTCCTTGAGAAATCTTGTACTTGATTTGCCAGTATATGATCATGAGGCTATTCCTGATTGGTTGACAGAGCTTGTATCTAATTGGCCAGTACTTCCTCATGTAAATAAGCCTGATTGGTCAGAAGAGCAAAGTACTTTTTGACATAGCTGTACCTCATTGCCAATATCTAAGTCATGTGACAAGACTTAAGTGGCAGTTGCTTTGTTGTAGCAAAGGCATAATTTTTTCCTTATGGGTTAATCAAAACTTGTCATGGAATGGCCATTGATGGTAACATGATACAAACCGCTACTTCTCATTGGCTAGTCCCAATATTTGAATCTGAGGTCATGTTACTGTAGTGAATGATGTAAACTTTTGTACAGGTGATTCTTGAGGTAGTTTGAATCGTGAATTCTTGTAACTTGATGAAAATTCAACAGGATGTTAAGACAATTGTTGTTATGACCACGAATATAACATGTCAGTATTACTGTAACTAATACAGATTTAGGGAGATTTTTGTAGATCGTCAACAAATATGTTTCTGTGGATCTTTCATTGTTCAGTTTGCCTGGACCAGATATTTCTTTTTCTAATTTTCATATTATCCAGGGCAAATGCAGTGCTTTTGCTTTGTAAAGTATACAGTATTTATGCAGAAAACTAAAAATGCTTGTGGAAAGAACCCACTGGGCCAATATGTTTGTAAAACAATGTACAGAATCTTGTAACGATTGTTGTCGTTGTTGTATGTTTTCTTTTTTTCTGTTTGCAGCAGCAATGCAATAATTTACATACAGCTGGCATCTAGTACAGGCCTGGATGTTGATTGGTTACGGTCCTGTGACACGGTCATGTGACGTGGTCATGCAATGCGGTCATGTGACATGGTCATGTGATGTTATGTGATGTAGTCAAGAAATAACTTCAGAAACTTTGTTCTTTGTTTTATTGCCAACAAGTTGTACACATTATATTGATAAATTGTAAGAATCACAAGGCCACAAGTGTAATTGATGTAGATGCATAAGCGGTAGATAACGTCTTATGCAAACGTTGTATATTTCATATTTGAAGTAAACTGGTCAAGTTATTGCGCAGAATTCAAGATAAAGTCAACTGGGAGTTATGTATAATACTTAGAATTGAGCAACGGTACTGTTGATACATCTAGGGGTTGGATATTTGGAGTCTTCTCATTGTGGTATTGTGTACTAAATCATAATTCTCTAGAAACTGTATGAGTGAATGGAGAATTCTACAAAAATATTGGATGATTTAAATCTCCAAATAAAGGCTTTTTTGTAGTATCATGACAGAGTTTCTTCTACTACCCATTGCAAACTATTAGTTGCAAACAACACATTGAAATGACGAAAAGTTTAAGAACTTCCTTTCTTTCTTTATATCTTATTCTGGTAGTCTTAACATACATAGTTCACTATGCACCTTTCTGTTTTTGTTTCAATTCACATGATCAAGTAAACAACGAAAACATCATAAAAAGTGTTAAAAGATCACAGTTGTGTCACATCAATGTCATAGAGAGGACTGCACACATTATATTACAGTTTCTTGTAATTTGTAACTATTCCCAAGGCTTCCACATTAGCTACGTGTTAAATTTCTATTTTCAGTTCACCGTTTATCGTAGCCGGCCCGTTCTAACGTCAGTTGTTGACGGTAGATTATTGTTGAAGTGTAATCGGTCTCTTTTGTCCTGTGTAGCTAGCACGTTATTTATTATCCTGACAACGGAGCATCTAGTTTTGCAAAACACACAATGAATATAAGGGAACAATCCAATGAACTCGTTCCTGAAACCTTTCGCGAGAACAGGTCAATTTACTATAAACCATTGCCGACATCCTCTATTTCGGGTATATGTAAGGTCTGGCCATTCTTAGGCGTTATCTCTTAATTCAATGAACATTATCAGGTTCTTTTTTATTAAATTTATCAATGGATGATGTTTGTCCTGAGGGTAGACCTGCCTTGCCATAGCCAAGGCTTCTTGGCAGTGACTGATCGCTGGTGAGTGTTGACCAAGTACACCCCGGGCCGACCCCATGTTGTTGAGTACGGTGGCAATGTAAGGATGTGCTGTACTATGACCATAGATAATCCTGCACATCTGCAGTGCCTGTTCATAAACTAGCATTGCTCTTCTAGGATCACCCAGATGGCACCAGGCTTGCCCAATGTTGTTGAGTGAGATGGCAGTGGCGGTATGAGCTGTACTCTGACCATAGATAGTCTTATTCATCTTCAAGGATCGTTCAAGGTAGCTGATTGCTTTTCTGTAATCACCAAGATAATTGTGGGCTTGCCCAAGGTTGTTAAGTGATGTTGCGATTCCAGTATGTGCTGTACGTGGACCATAGATACTCCTGAACATCTGCAGTGCCTGTTCATGGTAGCTGATTGCTTTTCTGTAATCACCCAGATGGTGCCAGGCTAACCCCAGAGTGTCGAGTGACATGGCGATGTCAGAATGTGATGTACCATGGTCATGGGTAGTCTTTTTCATCTGCAGTGCCTGTTCATGGTAACTGATTGATTTCCTGTAATAACCTAGCTTACCCCAGGCTGACCCCAGATTGTTGAGGGAGTAGGCAATGTCAGGATGTGTGTGCTGCACTCTGACCATATATACTCCTGTACATCTGCATTGCCTGTTCATAGTAGCTGATCGCTTTTCTGTAATCGCCCAATTGGTGCCAGACTGACCCCAGGTTGCTGAGTGAGGTGGCAACGTCAGGGTGTTCTGTACTTTGACCATAAGTACTCTTGTACATCTGCAGTGCCTGTTCATGGTAGCTTAATGCTTTGATGTACTCACCCAGTTTACCCCAGGTGTGTCCCAGGTTGTTAAGTGAGTCGGCAATGTCAGGATGTCATGTAGTCTGACCATAGGTACTCTTGTACATCTTCAGTGCCTGTTCATGGTAGCTGATTGCTTTCCTGTTATCGCCCAAGTGGTTCAAGTCTTAATTGTCCAATATAACTGAGTGACTTGGAAATGTCAGGATGTGCTGTACGTTCACCATAGATACTCCTGTACATCTGCAATGCCTGTTCATGGTAGCTGAATGCTTTTCGATGATCACCAAGATGGCACAAGGCAGATCCAAGATTGTTGAGGGAGATTGCAATTTCAGAATGTGCTACACCCTGACCATAGATACTTCTGGCCATCTGCAGTGCCTGTTCATGGTAGCTGATTGATTGTCTGTAATCACCCAGTTTATCCCAGGCAGCACCCAGGTTGTTCAATAACATGGCAATCTGAGCATGGGCTGTGCTCTGACCATGAATTTTCCTTTCCATCTGCAGTGACTCTTCGAGGTACCATATTTCTTCTTTGTAATTACATAGATTATGCCAGGCCAACCCCATGGCGCAAAGTGTCATTGCAATGTCAGGATGTGCTGTACTGTCACCATGGATAATCGTGAAGATCCGTAGAACCTGTTCATAGTAGCTGATGGCTTTTCTATGATCGCCAAGACTGTGCCAGCATTGTCCCATGTTGTTGAGTGACTGGGCAATGTCAGGATGTGCTGTACTCTCACCATGGATAATCCTGTTCATCTGTAGAACCTGTTCATAGTGGCTGATTGCTTTTGTATAATCACCAAGACGGTGCCAGGCCCATCCCAGATTGTTGAGTGAGATGGCAATGTTAGGATGGGATGTACGCTGGTTGTAGATACTCCTGTACATCTGCAGTGCCTGTTCATGGTAGCTGATAGCTTTTTTATAATCACCAAGATGATGCCAGGCTGACCCCAGATTGTTGAGTGAGATGGCAATTTCCGGATGTTCAGTCTCACCATAGATACTCTTGTTCATCTGTAGTGACTGTTCATGGTAGCTGATCGCTTTTCTGTAATCACCCAGCTTATCCCAGGCAGTACCTAGGTTGTTCAATGCTATGGCAATGTGCGGATGTCCTTTACACTGATCATATATACTCCTGAACATCTGCAGTGACTCCTCAAGGCATTTAAGCTCTTTTTTGTAATCACCTAGAAGGTGCCATGCCTGCCCCATGTCTTGAAGTGTCCCTGCAATGTTAAAATGTGCCGTAGCATATATATTCCTGTACATCTGAAGAGCCTGTTCAAGGTATCTGATTGCTTTTCTAAAATCACCTAGGTCTCTCCATGCATCTCCAATATTCTTTAGTGTGTTGGCTATGCGAATATGTACTGTGGTTTGACCATGAATACTCCTGCGCATCTGCAGTGCCTGTTCATAGTAGCTGATAGCTTTTCTGTGCTCACCCAGCTGGTTCCATGCTGATCCCACATTATTGAGTGATGTGGCAATGTCAGGATGTGAAATACCTTTACCAAAGAGACTCATGCGTACCTTCAGTGCCAGTTCAAAGTAGATTATAGCTTTTCTGTGATCACCCTTTTGCTGCAGGGCACTTCCCATGTTGTTAAGTGATATAGTGATACACGGATGCGCTGTATTCTGACCATATATGGTCCTGCGCATCTTCAGAGCCTGTTCTAGGTAGCTTGTCCCCGTTTTGCACTCCTGAGTGAGCCAGGCCATCCCCAGATTGTTCAGCAACACGGCAATGTCATGATGTGCTGTATTCCGACCATAGATACCTCTGTACATTTGTAGAGACTGTTCATGGTAGCTGATTGCCTTCTTGTAATCACTCTGATTTAGACAGATAAACCCCAGGCTGTTGAGTGTGCTGGCAATGTCAGGGTGTGTCGTACTCTGGCCATGGATTTTCCTGCACATCTGTAGCGCCTGCTCGAGATAGCTGACGGCTTTAATGTAATCACCCTTGTAGCCTAAAGTTTTCCCCAGTTGGTTGAGAGATCTGGCAATGTCAGGATGTGCTGTACTCTCACCATGGACACTCCTGTACATCTCTAGCCCCTGCTCGTGGTAGCTGATTGCTTTGTCATAATCACCCTGATTGAGCCAGGCTATTCCCAAGTAGTGGAAAAAATTTGCAGTGCCAGGGTTCAGTGTGTTGGTACCCCTTGTTACATTTAGTGCTTCTTTTTCAAGATAGCTGATGGCCTCGCTATATTTACACAGTTCAAGATACATTACTCCTTTGACGCTTGGAGAATCATCATAGAACTCAAAGAACTGATGTTGAGCTGTTTCTTGTCCAGATAATTTTGACAAAACACGTTTTAGAGGAACTGCTGTGTAATAGTATCTCATAAGGTGTCTGTCATTTTGTAAATAGAACACATGTTTCGGTGCATTTATTTGTTCTTTATCATCATTGGTCTGCAGCGATGATCCCTGTCCAAGCAGTGCTGTTTCTATTGAGGCCAGAGCTGACAGGTTTTCCTTCTGTCCATTATTTGCAATGTATGTTTTTAGTCTGAGTTCTGCTGAGATGCTAGTAAGCACTGTTAGGTGGTGTGCGTTGTTGGGACTGATCACTAGTTGGTTTTCCATTTCTTCTATTGTCTCCCAAACTGTAGCAGGCATAATGCAAGAGGACAGTGCCAAGTAGTCCACTGCCACAGACGGAAAGCGATAGATGTCTTTCTTAACATCAATCAGCTTTGATGTGAATGTTTCATCCTGAGACATGTAGCTTTTGACATCTTCATTCATGGTCTCCTGTGCCAGTTTCTGAGCCATTTTGCCTTCATCAGCTTGCAGTTCCCTCATTGTGATTGACATGTACAGGTCAGCCAAATCCTTGTTCCCTACAATCAGGCATGGATTTTTCAAGATAGTGGCAAGGTGATATCCCTCCTTTAGGTACAATGCAACATCTCTTTGTAGAATAGAAGCCATGTTTTCTGGGGTACAGATAAGTTCACTGGGTGGTTCGTTCACAGTTCCCTGCCTGCCCAGTGGAGTCTTGCTTGCCTTTGGCATGGAACCATCAAATGCAAACCCACGTGGTGTAACAGAGTCATAGAACCAACTGTCAAGGGGATCCTCGGAGTAGAAATCATTAAGAGAATTTATTCCTAGTGCCGGGAGAATGGTCTCTCCCAGGTTGACCACCTGGAGGTGTAGAGAGTGGGTGAGGTTACGGAAATACACAAGACATTCTTCACTTTCCTCCTCTACCAAGATGGCAAACTCCAGGTCTGAGTATGGAGTTACCAGTCCTGTGGCCTGTGAACCCAAGCCTATCAGGGCATACTTACAGGGAGGTGGACCCATTAACCCAATACACTCTTCTACAAGCAGACTGATGAACTCCTTCCTTTGTTGTGCAATGTTCTCAAACAAGTGCCTGACAGCCTGAGCTCTGTTTGCCTCTTTATATTTGACACGTGGGTCGTCCTCATCATATACATAGGGATCCAGCTGCTGGTCAATGGTTTCCATCTCCAGCTTGATCTGGTCCCGCATCTCCTTAAGCTGTCCCTTGTGGAAATCTATGTTGTCTGGGCTTACATTGCAATGGATATCTAAGATACATTTGAGGAATGACTTCTCTACTTCTTTAAGTGCGTCTATGTTACCATTGAGGACTTGATCCTCTGACCTGGCTATTGCTGCATTGTAGAGTGCTGCTGCTTTGACAAAGTCTCCCCCGTCTCCTGTCTGCTGACCTCGCTTACTGTAGACATCTCCCAACTTACACAGGGGCTCTACCTCTCTCTGGTACTGCTTGGCTGTGGAATCTGGATATAAACAATAGAATAAACGAACAAAATTTTACATGACATATCAGTATTTAAAGGATGTAAAAACATATTGTGTGCCTACGTTTTTTTTGTGTGCGCTACATTTAACACACATTTACTATTCGATATATTTCATGTTGCTTTGATGTCAACTTTTAGTTACACTCTATCAAACATAGAAGCGTTTTATTCTTACCCCGCACATGTACTGTCTTGAGCGCAGCTGCAAAGTGCTGTTCTGCAGAGTCCAGGTCTGTCCTATCCAGGGCTGAGTCACCATCCTCAAGGTGGTCGTTGTACCGGCTTTGAATTTCAAAAAAAGGCTTTGTGTTTTTACGAAAGGATCCTTTCATAAAAGATAAAAGATATGTTATACATGTAAAATATAGCAATAGAATATACCAACGTTCGTTTAGTTGAATCCGTGCAAAGTTGTTCATACATTGAGGATTTCTACCTACCTGTCTGCGCATCTTTCTTCTTCAACAGCTCCAACTGAAACGCTGGTCATTCCTGGTTCCGATGCTTTGCTGTAAAATACAGTATTCCATTAAAACCATCTCATATAAATATGAATATCAGGAGTCAACAAGGACTTAAGTTAAAATGTTTGACCTACAGATAATTTTTACTAATAATGCGTTGGTCTTTCTCAGACGCACATAGACCCAGTCACTCCTTACGTATGATTGTTCGGAAACATGACACTGGTTATAGGTCAACGGTCCATCAGTCGGAACTTCGAGAAGATGCATTTTCCCTTAAGGCAAACGATTTGAACATATTCTTACTAGATCTAACACAGACAAGCTATAATTCATGTATTTGTACATAAAAAGTTTGTGCGTTGATTTTGTGGTACTAGGAGCAAATGCTTCCTCGCCTTGGTGTGTAGGGATGGAGATGGGGGTCCTGAATAACGTCAGTTCTTGTGATGTTTGCAAACTGGTGTCTAGCCACTGGCCTCCTTTCTGAAGGTCTTGGTTTATCTAGCGATGGCTGCTGTGTGAATAAATCCACATGTGAACATTTCTATTACCCTGCACATTTTCTAGTATTGTTTGCACGTACACGAATATCACTGTCTTTTTCTATACACATTTACGACTTGCAAGTTGTGAAAAGTTGCAAGGTATGTAAAAGTTGTAGAAATAGATAACATTTTAACAAGAGGCAATCTGAGATGACAAGACGAAAAATTGTAGAATTCAAATAGTGATGAAAACCATGATCAAACACAAGTACTAACCCTTTTCAGTGCTCCTCTGATCTTGTCCAAGACGACTCTAACCAAGTACAGGATACGATGTTCTAGTGTCTGTTTTGTCGCAGGATCCCCACATCTTGTCAAGGCCTTGTTGTACATGGCAGTTGCCTTGGAGAACTGTGACACATTAGAGGTTGTCTTGCCATTCGCTAGGTAAAGATCTCCCAGTGATTTCAGAACCTCAAGCTCCAAATATAAGTCGCTGTTCGCAATTGCAGTTACCAGTGTCTCTGTGTATATCTGTCCAATGGATTGTCGGGATTTCTCGACACTTCTGTCTAATATGTCACAAACTTCTGCCATCCTTAAGACATTACTGTCAGCGGTACCCCGGTAGTCTGTCGACGACCATTGATACTGTGGAGTATGTCCCTGCAGCAGTTGTCTGCAAAGCTTTGAGTGTTCAAGTTCATCTTGAAGTGTTTGTCCCATGTGTGGATCTTTGCAGCGCAGTAGGGCAGCAGCATACAGGCCAGCAGCCTTGTCAAACTCTGCTGGATCTTTACTAAGCTTGCCGTTCTGAAGATGCAGGTCTCCAAGACTTTTCATACTTTCTACTTCCAAAGGCGGGTCCATGAGTACAATGGCTTCTCTCAGTGCATGAGTGTAAACGACTTCTCGGTCATTTTGTATCCCGAGGTACAACTCCACGTCCTGTAACTTGTTTCCTAAGATCGTCATTTTTGTTTTAGACATTTTCAGCAGTTTTTCCACCGACGATTAAGCCCTACATAAAAGAGACAATTTTCCCTTGACAAATTTCCGAACAAATTTGCATGCCGATGTTAAGTCCATTCATAGACCATACGATATCTCCATTTATGTATTACCATATATACAAACCGATTTTGTGTCATTGGCAAAGGCACTTTACACGATATACCCACAATGAAGGTTGAGTGACGCCCACCGAGCCTCTTCGGCCAATCTGTCAAAGTGTGTCAAATACACGGATTCGTTGTGCCAGCATTTTTGTTTCTCTGTTTAATTTCAAATTTCAGTATAACTTCAGGCACCTGGCCCATATAAACACATACAGATAAAGGCGAGGAATCCATAACAATACATAACAAAATACCTATAACCTAACTTATAAGTGAGCTACCAGTTTTGAAAACAAGACTTACATTTATGACTCCGGAAAGTACTGTAATTGTACAAGTCAGAACGTTCGGGTATCTGGATTATTTCAAATGAAATGAATGTGACAGACCAAAATCTGGCGTCAAATGTATCAAAACTGGTGCTAGTCCGCCTACACACAGCAAACAGCAACTTGATAAGGGCGCCATGGCTGTGGAATGCCACACATAAACTACGCACAAAAAGTTCGGAAACTTAACTTTGGTCGATCATATTTTCTTTAGTTTTTTTACCGATTTCAATGTATTACATATCATTTAAAAGCTTATTCGATTTCCTTTCCCATGATACCAAACTTATTGTGATTGCAAGTTCATGAAACGAGCATCAGGCCTGCTAAAGTGAGTGGGTCGAAGAAATAAAGTGCCCAGATTACCTTACTATAGTCAAACATGCTATTCCATACATATTCTTCTGTTGATATTGACTTCTGTACGAGGGTATTGTGAGAAAAAAACAACAGGAATAAACAAGACATATTCATGAAAGCTTAGTTTATTCTTTATCAAAACCAACAATCTGTGTCTTAGTAACGGGTTAGCAAGGAGTCTTAGTAACGGGTGGTCCAGCCACGCGCTGTCACTACAGCACGGCACCTCCTCCTCATACTCGTCACCAGTCGCGCAATGCGATGCTGTGGGATAGCGTCCCATTCCTCCACCAGCAGTCGTCCTAGGTCAGCCAGCGTTGTTCTCTCGGTCACTCTTGCTCGGACAGCTCGCCCAAGCTGATCCCATAGAGGTCCGGGCTCTTAGAGGGCCACTCCATCCTCTCTACACCTGCATGCTGGAGATGGTCGGCGATGATCCCTGCCCGGTGTGGGCGGGCGTTATCATCTTGCAGCAAGGCATTCGGCCCCATGTTATGGAGGAAAGGGATGGCCACCGGATCAAGTATTGTGTCACGATATCTTTCTGCATTGAGGGTTCCTGGTACAAGTCTTGTCTTTCCCCTGGAGGTCATGCCTCCCCATACCCCAATGTTTGTTGTGAAACAATAACAAAAAATAACACCTGTGGATGACGATACCGTTGCAGGACGCAGGTGTTTATGTGGTGTAAACAATTGGATCTTCGATGTGCTAAAAATAACCTTGGATGTTCTGTGTGCTAGAAATAACCTTGGATGGTCTGTGTTCTAAAAATAACCTTAGAACCTGAGGAAACAATGTATTGAATCATCATCCGCGCCCATACCGATAGGATGTCACAGCGCGCGTATGACACCAACAGGGAATTTTGGGCACTTTTTCTCCGTGACCCACTCACGTTATTAGTCCTGGTACTTGTTCCGTGGGGTTTCAATCACAATAAGTTTGGTATCATAGAACAGGGAATCACACAAGCTTTATAATGATATATAATTCATCAAAATCGGTAAAAAAAACAACGGAGATATAATCAACCAAAGTTAAGTTTCCGAACTTTTTGTGCGTAGTTTAGTTTACAGACTGCGCCCACCCATACTGACCAGATATGCGCACAGTACATAGGGGAACAGTAACCTCCGAACATAATACTTTTCACATCTGTATAGCAAATGCTGTATAAGATTTAGACTGCAATTATGATTCTGTAAATCTTGAATCTTTCGCGGTGAACTCTACATCGCGAATTCGCGACATTACGAAGATGTATTTCCAGTGCATTACAACTGTAATTCAACTGCAGAAGAACTGTAGTTTAAGGCGAATTCAAGACATCGAGAAAACCTCTTTGTCACCCTTTCGACAAATAAAACCACCAAGAAAGTAAATAATTTTACAGGAAATGCTGAAGAGACACCTAGTAGCTAACTAACACGGACACACGCATGATCAAGCACCAGAAACCTGTCAGGATGAACTGACTTGTCTAAATCCCACCTGGATGTCTGAGACGTGTCTAAGATATATTCATGTATAAGATTCACGGTCTAAATCTTACCTGGAAATTTCTACATCCACAGCTGTGAACCTTCCTGGATAGAGACTTGCCTGCCTTGTTTCTCCCTGTGCTGGTGACTGTTCTGGGTTTCGGTCCCTGTGACTTAGGCGGAATGTTTCCTGTTTCACTTCCGAGACTTTCGATTGAGTCATGAGACGACTACGCTGAGCCTGTATATGGGTACTCTGGCGTTTCTCTATCTGGACCTGAAACTGTTGCTGACCCAGCGCAGACTTCCTGCCACATGATCCCACATGGCTGCTTTTTACTTCCGGGTTTCACTCCTCCCACTCCGGCAAGAGAACCCACGTTCCCAGCGATCACATAGTTCAGGCGACCCCCGAGTTCCCTTTTCATCGATATCGGTTCAGTACGATAACTTTTTGGTTGAGTCATGCCATAGAATGTTTCAAATGTTGTAAGGAGTCATGCCTATATGGCGTCTGGTAAATTCACTATTACGCCGAAGGATCGCTAGATGTCGCTTTCAGGAAAGGATGTTATCATGCTTCCTCTCATACGACCCTGTGTGATTTGGGAATTCATACTCTCCGAGCAGAGGAGGGGTTCCGGCATGCGTGAGACGTTATTGAAGAGACAAAAAAGGAGACAAAAAAGTAGAAAGCCCGACAAAAACGCCTAAAAACATGTCAGAAACATGCCGGAACCCCTCCTCTGCTTGGAGAGTAGCGAATTCAGAGCTTGCTTTAGGCTTCCCGGATCCAAGGCTAGAAGACAATGATTCATGGAAACCCCTACTCTGCGCGGTAGAATTTATTTTGAAAGACTTAGATTGATTTTAAGAAAGTACAAAATAAAAAGTATATGTAGCTCAGAACTATTGGATAATAACAATAGCAATAACCTTTATTGAATATTCATGCCCAGAGGGCTAAAT
Source organism: Branchiostoma lanceolatum (assembly GCA_035149815.1). Classification (NCBI taxonomy): domain Eukaryota; kingdom Metazoa; phylum Chordata; class Leptocardii; order Amphioxiformes; family Branchiostomatidae; genus Branchiostoma; species Branchiostoma lanceolatum. Next base: position 10,812,867 of record CM068877.1, on the reverse strand, counting down.
GCCCATATGGCCACACGTGGTCTAGTAGTTGTAGAAGCTACACTAGTCCGGTAGCCTTGAGTGTAGCTGCCAACTTGGTGATACGAGTAATACTGGCCTGCCACACCATTGTCACATTACACAATTGAATGCAGTTGTGACAGAATGTTGGCTTTGGTACTATGTTTTGTCGCTTTAGTTTTTGTTACAACATTTACGGTCTATATTTTGAAAAGTTAGGCATCTTATGTTTTTTCAACCAATCTTTTTTTCATCCTCTCTACCAAATGCGTTTTTTCAGAATGATTTAGTATTACTTTACCTTAAGAACGTTTATATTAATTATTTATCTATTGGTTCAAAATTGATCAAGCTCACCTTTAAACATTGCACAATGCTTAACGTTTACATAAACAATTTATTTAACCTGTTGTTTTTTCTGTCCCCTCGATGAATATAATTCATGCGTTTGTCCGCATAATTGAGTACTGCTCTAGCTATTATTCGAAATTAATCAAATTCACCTTAACACATTGCACAATACTTAACGCTTAGACAGACATTTCATCCAACCTGTTGTTGTTTCTGTCTTCTCGATGCATAAGTCATGCGTTTTCCCCAATGATTAGTCTGCAGCTTGTGTTATTGTTGTTTCAGGCGCCTCTGTTATTCCTCTCGTCGTCTAGGTGTGTTTACCAACACAGCTTCCATGCCTCCTAGAACCTTCCTGGGCTCTCGTACTATCGTAAAGTGGACCTCATTACCATCAAGTACAGTCCATCTTTACTAGAGAGCTTTCAGAAACGTTTGCAGCTAGTTGTGCAAAGGTTATGTGTGACAGGTCGTTCAGAGTAATATAGCCAGCTGCTGCCACGCCGCGTGCTTGTAAAGCTGGTGTGTTACGCCGAAGGACAGCTATACCGACTGTACAGATACAGAAGCTGGTGTACATGCGTTACGCCGAAGGGCAGCTTTACCGGATTAATAGATTTGGATCTCTCCCTCCCTTCTCCACACGTCACAATCCGCTGCACCCCTTGACCTTTTATTGTATCTTGTCTGGGACGATCCCTCGCAGGTCAGGCCGAACCCGGCATTTATCAATTATTACTGCTCACTAAAGTGTGTTCAAAATGGCGGGACGTGCGACTACGGCGTCTCTTCAAGTCTTCGTCGTTTAGAAGGTAACCTCTTTTTTGTTGTTCTTTTTTAACGATGAAGGATTATGGTTATTTCTAGGACTTCATCACTCATAAGTTTGCGGTATTTAGAATAATTTTGAGGTGTATAAACTATGATGTTGTGGCATTAAGTCCAAGCGAATCCCTGCAAACTGTTAGGTTAAACACACACGTCTAAATCTCACCTGGATGTCTGAGACTTCACAGAGCCTACCTCGGTAGAAACTCGCCTGTTATATAAACTCGTACCGGTCCAAGCTAGTACCATGATTGGTCTCTTATTTTCCTGTACTGTATTCATCATGTACTGTATGTGCATTTTGTGCATTAATATTGTAGGTAAGAGTACAGGGTACGTGACAAGGATTTGTTTCAAACGTCACTTATGATTTTGGTCAACCTCTGTTTCTCTCTTCTAACCAATTTTAGAGAACAGGGTTTAAGAACGTCTGCTAAACAATTGAAGATGCCTGTCGTAGTGTTTCATGGTGAAAATGTTGCAAATTGTCCGTTGCTACCAACACATTTAGTACAAGTAGTCTGGAGTCATGATGTCGATGATTTTACGACTGAGTTGGTTTCTTCGGAATCAGCAACTCATTCTTGCTGCTTTACACCGACATCGTACTCGAAATACGTATCTTCTTATTTTTTCTTATAATACTAAGATGTTATTGATGATTTGAGACAGTAATTTTAAACATAATAGCTTATTCTAGGATACAGACAACATCGAGATTTAGAAACCCCGGTTATTGTTCAGCGAAATGTTACTTCCAGGTCAGTAATTACAACATTAAAGGTGTACAATTATGGGCCGTCTTTTTTCAAAACAATGACATCCACCATACAAACTTACTGAAACCCTTCTGATTTATTCAGTCATCAATTTGAAATATATTCGGAATAGAATTTAGTCACCTTCCTTTTATAATCTTTATTTTTAAAGTTTTCATGATACTGTGTATTTGTTAATGAATAGTGACCCGTAAAATGTAAACAAACCAGAAAGTGTAACAGCATAAAATCGTCTTATCTGCAAGTAAAAAATACAGACTGTTGTTTTGTCGTTGAAGGTTAGAAATCCAGGTAGAGCAATAGATAATACAAAACAAAATAAGAGTCAGACGTTTCATGTTACACTTGTCTTCTAGGCTCATTTTCAGTCACTAATGAAAGACAGTGGATGCTATCTGGAACGACTGACTCTATAGGGACTCTTGTCAAGTTACATGTATCATATAACTATCTGCTGTCGTGCGAAATGGTCTATTTTAGCTTTACAAGTTCCAGTCAAGCTCCTGGATAACTGTAATCGCTACTGTCAGTCTCTGAGCCACGCAGGTAAAAGTTGTCACTCTTGTTCTAGATGAAAGGGTGATTGACCGCTGTTTTTACGGTTCGTTGCCTTCTGTGTCTGTCTAACCTGTCCTCGATGCCGGGCTGTTTCCAGGGCTTCTCGGCTAAAGGGCCAACACGCCCCAAGGAAATTTTGCAACAGCCGGCTGAGTTGGACCCTGAGAAAGTAACTCCGGGGCTGTGGTAAAATTTCCTACGGGGCATGTTGGCCCTGGTGCCGAGAAGCTGGGCTGTGTAAGCCCTGGAAAAAGCCTGGCGCGTAGGCTAGCCTAATCGGTCTACATCTCACGTATACGTATCGCAACATGGCTTCAGGGCAATCTCCAAGCAGATGTGCGGTGCTTCAAATTGTTTTGTGTACACCTCTTTCTTGTAATGCTTTCTACGTCTTCCAAGTAGTCAGGTGTCTTAACTGGACTCCTCGACTCAAGACACAAGTCCCAACCGTACATTTACTTGGAGATCAGCTCAGATAAACCGGTAGACACAAAGCTTAAGAAAAACCTATAAAAGCAAACTGACCTTTCAACCACTGAGTGTGAAACTAAAGGAGTGTAATTGTTTAAATCGTAAAATTGAGCACAGTCAAAACAGGAGGGTGAAGGACTCTAAACTATAATCCCGAAGCAGATGCAAGAATCAAACGCAGTCTCAGCGTTTTACCCTTGTTTTTGCAACATTTGGTACGTATTTATAGTACTTCACATTTCAAACACTTCGTCTCCTCCTACGACGGAAGTGAAACAGAAAAAAAAAAACGTGTAGTGCACTAAGACGTAGTAACACACAAAGGGCCATAAACGGCCCAAAACAAGTACAACAGCAATCAACATTTTATGAAATGATAGAAGACCAATATAGGCGAAAGAACAGTATTTTCGTTCCAGGGCTAGAAAGAAATCCAAACTAGTTTAAACCTGTGTGTAAGGAAAAACTCATGTTTCATATTTTAGTTTTGGGCACCATAACAGTATTTTCAGGTAATACAGAATTATATACCAACAATCCCATCTTGAGAGCAGCGTGGTACAGTCCATTATATCAGCTGCCTAATGGTAGCCTGTGTTATAAGGCTCTCGCTAGCAACGGCCAATTAGCTACTTTCCAAGCAGAGGATTGGCTCCGGCTTGCTGCGTTGCCTTGGTCACTACCTAGTGTTATAATAAACAACTTCCTGGATATAAATGGAAACGGTTCTTTTTTAAAGAAATAGTTACACCTGGTAAAGTGGATATCTTAATCCACACCGCAAAGGCGCAAACATAATAATTACTAGTACTTCACGGAGGTTTTGTGTCCGATGGACTTTTTTTTTCGGCGACAATGTCCCTGATTATTCGCGATTCTCCCCTAAGGTGTACTAATGTTCTGCGGCTGATTGTCTGACAGTTTTTTTGTTTACGTTTGGCTGAACCCGTCTGTCAGTGAAGCATGTCGACCTCGGGCGATACCATGGGGTGAACTTTATTCGTTTATTTTATATTCTTTAGTCTATAAGGCCAGTCTTTCAAGGTTTGAACATTCACAACACAAGAATAAAAACAGTAATATTGTTCATATTTATTATTCACTTGAAAGTTCGTCTGTGTTGTTAATAGAAGTCCTTCTGAATCAAAGTTGAACTGCAATTGCTAACACAATTTGAGTAAGAATAATTTTTGCTGTTGGCAATTGTAATTGATAGGTGACTATCATCTTTAATGCTATCCTCCGGAAGCCGGACTGTAAGGTTTGATCCACTCACTCCGGGAGTGTGGTGGGTTCTTTAACATGGTCAAGGTGTGGCTCTCTTAAATCATGGGGCCAACATCTTACTTCTCATCCTAGAGGACGCCCCCAACACCTGAGCCTAGTGATGACACAGGTGTAAAGTATACATGTATGTCACAAGGGCACAACATTTGGGCCTGCCATGGATTCGAACCAAAAGCTTTTAGATTCTGACTCAACAACCTTATTAAGACCACCATTCTGTTTTACCCGTTGATCCATAAAAGCACATTCGGACTACAGTACTCTTTAAGATGATTTTTATCCACACATACAACACATGTGTGCAACTTTTATAAGATGTCGTACGTAAGATAAGGAGTTCTGTACGCAACTAAACAAAATACCTTGAAAAATAACTCGTCTTTGAAAAGATTATCTATAATCTATTTCTATTACATTCGGCAATCTTTAGTCACGGTACACGTGCGGCAAAAGTTCACACATACACTGATACAGTACAGTTCCAATTCCCTACACTGTCTTTAGTTACGCCCACTTGTATAATAGCTTATTTCATTCCAACACAGTCATACAACCCAGGTCCCATGAGAGCGTTTTCCCCCGTGGCCTCCAGCCATCAAACTGTTAGTGGCTGAAAAATAGACGAAATTGGCCGAATAGGGTAAATACGGAGTGGTGAGCATTTAACCTTGATGGCTAAGGCTCTTCTAACATCTACGTTATGGGAGTGTATATTCAAGGACATTATATCTATATAATGTCCTTGGTATATTTTGCCAATTTCAGCTATTTCTATATTCAGCCAAGTTATGTCAAAGTTTATTGCGCAACAATTATATCAGGTACAATGTAAGGCAAAGCGTTGTCTAATATTGGTGGCTACTTTCCTTAATCTAGTACGAACTAAACGTGAATTCCAGGCTATATAATATTGATAGAAGACACAATGAGGTGTTGTATGTCTACAATACCTCTACATACATTAATACTCTAAAGTCGTTTGTGGGTCTTTTGTAGTCTCCCAAAGCTAATTTTTGCTCTTAAGAAACGTAATCTCCAAACAGACGTAGGGTCAGTTTTTATCCACCTTTTTGTACTACTAGAAAGACGTACATGCTGCAAAACACCTGAAAAACAATCCGAACCCTACATCTGCTTTGAGATCATACCCGGCTCTTCTTTCAACTCAAGTGCACAACAATAGGAGGCAGCTCGACCGGAAATGATTCAGACGTGACAAAGTGTCATTATGTCCCAAGATGGCCGCCTCACCCCAGGAGGTTAGCGAACCCAGGGCGCATGCGCAGTGATGGTTACGCAACAGCCCGTCTTCAAAGGTAGTCTATCCCTGGGGAACTGTGGGTTAACGTCACAAAGTGTCTTTTTTTCCCTAATTTTTTAAAAATCTACCATGATTTGGTAACCATTTTTGTTTGAATTGTAGTAATTCGAAGTCATGACTTTCTCTAAACAAATCAACCTCCAAAAACAATAACATACTCGTACGATTTCAGATATAAATCCACATGGAACGTGTATGCTGTTGCTTGACTAATCATTTGTAACATCTTCAGTTGTCAGTTTTCACTCAAGGGAAAATGGGTTAAGAGATATTTAATGTAAAAGTCCTTAGTTTTTACAGACCCATACATACAAAATATAAAACTTTCGTGTCATTGGTTGTATAAAGCCTGTAGGTAAGCCTAAGGATACAGAAACACGATAAGAAACTTGTACGAGACACCACGAACTGACTTCAACCCGCCGTTTGATGCCGGGTCTCCCCCTTTCTTCAGACGTTTTTTCGTGCATGTCCTCTCACGCCTAACTCTCCTGGGACAACAGGACAAGGACAACATCAATATTTCATACTTTAATTTTCCTGAGATATACGCAGAAAAGGCCAACACAGTTCTCAGAATTCGCGACGGGTGATTTAGGCGTATTGTGTAAAGGAATTTCATTTGTGAAAAGACCTTTGATAGACCTGTTTGAGCGCTGTGCTATTACAGGAGTACAAGGTATGAAAAACTTATAGTGTCTCTATGGTGTGTTATACATTGTCTCAATGTTTACATTGAACGTTATGATAACTTATATTACTCTATGAGCTATCACGAAAGGCTTTTTTCATCTTTTTTTTTACACATCGCCATTATACCTGTTCGATACCTATACTTTTTCTGGCCTACAAGGCTCGAACCCATTTAAACACCGCTTGTATGGAAACAACTTCTTGTTCATGCGTGGTGCTTTACCCTTGTATTACTGTTTATACTAGAAGTTATATAAGGCTGTAAGCTATCAACGCATATGGAGGTATTTCTATTAAATCTATCTTTGTTGAACCAGACAATTTTGATGATACCAAGGTGATATGTACACACCTCAGTAGCATAGGTGTGATAGCCTATTGGTAGGTAGGTAGGGACATGTGTAGGGACGTCTCTAAGGTATTGAGAGATATGATACAATCATATGACAATTATGTAGGTTCTAAAGCGATGCTAGCATCTTTACATGGCCGGACAGTTTTTATCATACTTAGGTGATAACTTTATATACATGCATACCTGCAGGGACGTTGTTGGATCGACAGGTGTTTTATGTACCTGTTATATATAGAGAGATAACATGGTGTAGGTTTTAAAGTAATGATATACATTGTAGTATCTATACATAGCCGGACGATTATGATGATTTATATGTCAGAACTGCATGAGCTGTATGTAAAGACAATAAATGTTGTGCATATTTGTACTGTGTAGGGCTCGGGTACACTGGATACAGTCCTAGCTGTGATCATTTCAACTTTTAGTACCCATTGCAGTACTTCTTTTGGTCTTGTCTTTCTATGAACACCCCCCCCCCCCCCAACAGTATCTCCTCGGTGTTATCTAACATCAATGTTTAATTGAGAGGTTGTATAATCTATAAGCTGTGCTGGGAAGTGAAGGTATTTGTACCTGCTTCACCCGACTAGACAATTTTGATGATACGAAGGAGATAAACACATGAGTTATCATATGGACGAGACTCGGAAAACTATTTTTAGAGGTGTAGATCAGATACGGCTACAGTACAGACGCATAGTTATTTTTCACTTAAAAGCAACGTAAACATGAACATGAAGACACAATGATCTTTTGTTGCAGCATTAAGCTTCAGGTTCCCTGCTGCACTTTGGGCTCTCTAATTTCTATCGTACGTGTCATATTCGTGTTAATTATAAACGAAAATGTTCTTTCATACACTATAAAGAAGAATGGATTCATTCTAACCGACATCTTTCACACCACTCTAGTCATCCCTCAGTAAGGCTTCTGGAGCCACATAGTTCCCGTTTAGAACTTTTATTCAGTCAAGTACCACACCGGTTTCGCCGTGACAGCTTTTTCAAGTGTACAGACTAAAATCTGGTACTAGACTGAATAAAAGTTCTAAACAGGAACTACGCGGCTTTAGATGTCTTACTGAGGAACGACTGCGGTGTGAAAGATGTCGGTTAGCTTGAGGAATGAATCCATTCTACTTTATACTTTTTTCATACTCTATATTACTTATCTTTTACATGTATGTCTAGTGGTGATTTTGATGTTATTGGTTTTACAGCGCTCTTATCACTGCGAATCTGGGATGTTATGCCAAAGGGCGGTGATATGCCAAAGGGCTATGCGTAGATACAGATATTTACGCACACCCTACAGCCAATTTGCTGCGGGATTTTGGGTACCGTTGTTTTTCATTTGCCCGCGCAAGGGGGATGATACCCTTCCCGCAAATCCCATTGCTTTCTATCTGCCTACCAAAGTCGCTTGTGAACGAGCGCTTACAGCATAACGCATTGTGCTGAAGCGAGTCATTTACCCAGGCCACTTCTAATGCCTACACGTTAGATAGTTCGGCTTGACTAGGTAGACAAAAATGCCTCCTCGGCTAATTTCGTTTGTCTTTCCGGTTGGGAGCGCGCTCTGGACGATTTACAATAAAAACTGGGACGAGAATACCCGTTTCCTATTTCGCCCAACCGAACGTGTACACGTAGGGATTCCCTTACAAACATTAAACCATTGTGTAAATCAACGTCTGTAGTTTATTTTCGACGGTGTGAAACATGTTGAAAACCAGTCGATGTACTGAACGATCGTCTCTTATTACGCCTTAAAGGCCTGTCAGCTAATAAAGGATTTCTTTACAAACATGAAGACAATGTGTAAACACCAAATTAGCCCTTGTAGATTTTACAATAAAAACTGGTCCACCTTGTCCGTATCTTATTACGCGTTATAGAACTGTCAGTTATTGGTGGATTCACATAAAGACATTATCCGTGAATGATTTCATCTTTTTTCACAACCAAAGAGTAACAGCGCTTCAGTGAACCTTTGTCACCTTCCTCAGGGCAAAACTGACTTTTTCTACTTCCCTTCCCATTATGTAAACAACAAATCAGTCCTTGTAGTTTGTTTTAGATTTTGTACAACACTAATGACCATGTAGGAAGAGTTCTGCACGATTTACAATAAGAACTGGGCCACTCCGTCAGTCTCCTATTACGTCCTAAATGACAGTCAGTTTAAATACTGCCGGATTGTCTTACACGTATTAAGACATTACGCAAACACCTTTTGGTTTATCTTAAAATATGTGTGAAATACAAGTCGTAGACACAAAACCTGCAGGTAGGCAGACAATATCATTAGTTCTCACGGTGCACAGAATAAACATGGCCAGGCATCCATACATGTACCTATTGTATCTCCGCAGGCCCTAGATGGTAGCCTCTATCAGGCTTCATACATGGATGGAAAGAGTAGAAATCGCTATTCTCCAAGCAGAGGTTTTGGTCGGGGGGTAGTAGTGGCCGGGTTTTTTTAACATTGCCTCCCGTTACGGGAGGCAATGTTTAAAAAAACCCGGCCACTACTACCCCCCGACCAAAACCTCTGCTTGGAGAATAAGAAATCGCGCCAACTTGACAGATAACACGTGCACAGCAGAGGAGTTGGCCAGCCGATAGATACAGTTACTGGCAAAAGTTGGCATGTTATCTGTCTATTTGGTCGATTTCTGCTCTTTCCAGCCACGTCTGGAGCCTGGTAGAGGCTACTAGCTGGTACCTTTCGGTAAAATGGACCTAAATGAGGATGGATAAAAGGTTAATAAACAAATTTTGAAAGGGAAAAAAAATACACTTGGTTATGGCGATGGGTTTCATCCCGTCAAGAGGAACTAGTAAGCTTTTTAAATTTTTAAACTCATTTTAAAAGTTTCAAAAGCACATTGCTGAATGTCCTACATAATTTCTATAAACCGTTCAAATATAAGGAAACCATGTATAGTGTTGCAATATATTTTTTGGAGCAAACTTAACGAGATAAAACTTTATTAGTAATGGCGCGATAACAGTCATCGTAGGACGCCGTCGCACAACTTTCAGGTCGTAGGATTTCAAGCATTTTTAAGCAGGCTGTAGCAGAACCAATCGCCGACAAGGATCTATCAGACAACTAGACTGGCCGTCATTTGCTTTAAGAGCAAATTCAGGATGTTTCGCCCATACTCCTCATGCAAGAAGTGGGCTGTCCAAAAATAACTCCTGGGCAAATCCAAGTTTCTGCATAATTTATGCAAATGAGGTCCTCATGAGCATAAGTTATGTCCAGGTGCTTTCACCTTTCCTACATGTACCTACATGTAGAAGATGACATCCACAGCTTTTACAGTAAGGGGAATACAACATCATGCATAAATTATGCAAGTGAGGTCACCATTAGCATATGTCATGGCCAGGCGTGTGCACCTTTCCTAAAGCTACCTACATCTCAAATATGACATCTGCAGCTTGTACGGTAAGGGAAAGACAAGTTTCAGCATAAATTATGTAAACGAGGTCCTCATTAGCATAATTTTTGGCCAGGTGCATTCACCTTTCCTAAAGGTACCTACATCTCAAAGATGACATCCGCAGCATTTACGGTAAGGGACATACAACTCTATGCATACATTATGCGAATTAGGTCCTCATTAGCATAAGTAATTGTCAGGTGTAGTCACCTTTCCTATAGGTACCTACATCTCAAATATAACATCCGTACCATGTAACATAAGGTACATATAACTTTCTGTAATACCATTAGTAGAGGTACCCCCTGACATCTGCTTGGTTTTAAGTCCCAGACATGTAGGAGGGCTTATGTTACAGTATGACCTAGTTCTTGCTAGCCCCGACAGAAAATAACCAAAAACTGCATCAAAAAATTGCAAAATAAATCATTTTGAAGTAGTGTATGCCAAAAAAAATAATGGGGTCCTTTGGGTAAATATCCAATGCACAACTAAACCAAATTTCAGGTCCTCAGGTTTCAACACCACGGCACTGGAGGCCATCATGTGCGACTTTTGTCTGAAAATGACCAAAAAACCTCCATAAAATCATTTTAAAAAGTTATATCAAAAAAATTTTAAAAGGGTCTAGGGGTATACACGTACTCTACCTGCATACCAAATTTCAGCTAATTTGGTCGACGGACGACCGAGAAGAAGCGATTTGAAGGTTTGACAGGAGAAGAAGAAGAAGAAGAAGAAGGAGAAGAAACCTTACAAAAACAATATGTTTCGTTGGCGAAACATAACTATCTATGTAACAAGACAGCTGAATTTCGTAAGATACACGCACGTCTATCCCCAGAAAACCTTCGGTTTGTAATCGTACGAATGTTGACCAGTCCCTAAGCTGTTTACGTCATGACCCCACCACACACACACACAGGGATGTCCCCAAGGAGGTCCCATGTTTAACTTGTTCAGACTTAGGCTATCCCGTTTCCTGACTATAAGGACTTAAACACACAAACTTCGGGCGGGGACAAGCTAAAATTAAGACTGGTCATGGTTGAAGTATAATTGTTTAAACTGAACATCCTTTAAGTGGGTCAGTGAAAAATAGGGGTTGAGATATAAAGCCCCCCCCATAAAGGTAAATTTGTAAGTAATACCGTGATATGAAATTATTTTAGATTAGCTAGTTGTAAGATATGATGTTACGCCAATTTTTAGGGGTGTGCAATGCTTATTTGAATATTCAAAGGTACTTTTTATGTAATCTCCAAGCAGATGTTTGGGGAGGCAAAATTGTTAAACAGTGTTTCAAGCGGCCATTTCCGGAGGCGTACAGCGAACGCTCTATGCTAGATTCAGGAAGGCAACAGCTACACAAGTTCCCTTAAAATTCTTGGGTCGCTGCATTGCCTTATACTTAACGCTAAATTCGGGCGCCAATTAACTTTTTAATTAGAGTGTATTGGTAACACTCTATGTTGAATTTGAGCAGTCCGCCTACAAAAAGTTTATACAGGCATCCATGTAACATATGGCAAGATACAAAATTAAATTCCTCACAGTCTTCAAAGCATTATCCTTTCCAAGGAGTTTCTATTCATTTGTAGAAACGCCTTCGTTTTTACAAGAATGAAGCAAGGAAAATCGCTTTCATTCCTGGTTCCTGCTCATGAATGAGGACAAAGAAATTCCGGCGATTTTAACGATCTCTTTTTTGTCTGTCTCGTTTCTAGGAGCAATTCACCGCTACAGGCCGCCCCGGATAAGGCATCTATAGCACATAAATCATTCATAGCCGCCACTTGTTGGATTCACTACCGCCGTTCGGGGAATTCCTCTTATACGGTCAGTGAGTTTGTCTCCATCTTGTGAAGAGTACACGGCGGTTTCCTACAGGATTCTGTTGTGGTTTGACAACGAGGCACTGAATTTGCATCGACAGGCAAAGTTGCGTTTCAGTCAGAGTTTCAACTGTCACAGTGTCAGTGAGTTTGCCACCGTCTCGTGATAAGTGTAGACGCGCGGTTTCCTACAGGATTCTGTTGTGGTTGGACCAGCGAGAGACTGGGATTGTGTTTCGTGTTTGAAGAAATATCTTTGTCTCACATTACGGGAACATCCTGTGGTGTTCTTTGGGGTAAAGTGAAATCGTGACTGGAAACTCGCGCTCGTAAAAGAGAGAAGCTGCGTTTCTTTCTTCTTCTTCTGCCCACATCCTCGTTCCGCGAGGAAGCGCACGCGGGAATTCCGCTTTTGATTGACAGCTGGGTAGGACGACCTAGCGGGGAGTGTGACAGAGGGTTAGGACTCGGGTCAGCTGAGCAGAGCTGAAAACCGTTTGCTGCCTGCCAGACCAAACCTGGAATCCAGACAGTTACCAGGACCGTCCAGTCCAGCTCGTCGGCACCAGGTCTAACTTACCCCGAGGAAATTTTGCTTCAGCCCCCTTGGAAGCATTCTTGAATTCAGGCAGGTAAACTGCACCGGAGTTGACCAAGTTGGCCAGGCGGTAATAGAAGCATACAGTACCGAGGATACCCCGTCTGAAGTCCCGGGGAGAGACTAGCGACGAAGGTTAGCCGTGTTCTTCAACAGGAACTAGAACAGGAACTGTCACCGGAGCAACGGCAACAACATTCCCGACATTTAACGAGCTCCGTGGCTCACAATAACCCGAAGCAGAGCCTGTTAACGTTTCTTGAACATCTCGGATGTCGTCTGCAAATCGGACGACGGTCGACTTCTGACGGCTCCCTGGCAACCAACTGCGGAGGTATGTGGACATTTAAATCCAAATCTTTCCTTGTTGACTCCGAGGAGGTTCAAACCTTTCTGTAACCCCCTTGTTATAACTACACATGTCTTTTCATGCATCGGAATGCCTGTATGCTAGGTTGTAACGGGGGTTGCCCGAACTTCGGACGCGCCCTAACATCGCATGGATTTTTTACTGATCTTATTTTGCATAAGTACGCCGTGTTTGTGTCCAATGACTAAGCTGATAAGGAAGGTAAATAACCCAAGTTCATGCACATAATTGTCATTTACATTCAAAACATATGTGTACATATTCATTTCTTGTTTTGTCGAAAAGTAGTATTTTGACAATAATGATGGTAGCGCTGAGTAGAGGGTCACAGCGTGGCTAGACGGTCCGGCACCTAAATATACGACCTGTGCCAAGCAGATACATAAGTCACACAGCTATTATACACATAAGAAAAATAACTTCATAAAACACTAAAAATTTGGGTCTTTAAGTGTTTGTTGAGAAGAAAACCGACCAAAGAAAAACAACGTCAACATTGCTGTCGTCTGACGACGTTGTTTTCCCGCCATTTTTTGGGGCCGCGATGGTGACGGAACGATTCAGCGCACAGTTTTGTTACGCTCTAACATGTGATTGGTACCGTCTATGAAAAGGAAACTGAATACAGAGATGGCGAATATATTTCCCAATAAGTAGACGGAGTATTGTTGATGTAAGCGGTGTCGTTTTTTCGTAATGATTTCGTAAGTCGGGCCTCATTCAATACGTACGTCGGGCCGCGTAGTAGCCTATTTCCCGTGGAAACATGAGCTGGGATGCGCTAGATATAGCCCTTCTCACATGACGTGAGAAGTGCACACAGTCAAAAGAAAGCTAGAATATAGCAGACTTCAAGCCTTATTTACATTTCCCTAACTTCATCTCCAACTTCCGAAGAGAGCAAAATTACCAAAGCGTACGAAGTTAGGCACACTATCTGGCGTAGCACTAAATCAGAAGGTACATTCGTGAAAACGTCTCACAGCGTCTTCCACATGTAACGCGGAGCATGAAGGGCCCATGAACATTATGAATACATTTCTTGTCCAAGTATGGTCTTAAGATGAATGTGTTCAAAATTCATTCATTAAAACATGACCATTCTCTGGCAACCAGCAATGGAGCGCCGTGAGTTCCAGCGCGTAAAAAAACGTCCGAAGGTTGGGCACCCCCCGTTACTATTGGCAAATGCTAGCAAATGAATCCTATTTTGTGTGACATTATGCAGAACCTACCCTGTCACTAGCGCAGTATGGGGTACGACAATTCAAGAACCGTTGTTGCGGTCCCTGTTTTCAAAGGGGAAGAGTTCCTCTTTACTTGTAAGCCGATAAACCCAGCTAAAATTGAGGAAGAGTTCGCTATAACATGCATGTTTTCAAGGGTAGAGCTTAGGCCATGTTCCCACCCTAAATATGTCAGCTCGCTAATGGAAAAAACTGACGACTCGAGCCCACGCGTTTGCAGCTGTACGTGCTAGAGTAGCCTACTTACAATCTCCAAGCAGATGTTGGGAGTGGACATTTGAACAGTAATTGGCTCTTTTGTTTTTAAGACAGGTTGTTGCGTGTTAGAAAACATGATTAGCCAAAAAAAACTTGAAGATTTTCACTCGCAACATCTGCTTGGAGATTATCGTAGTCACGCGGTCTTTTCATGGAAAACTGTTCAAACAGTACACGAGTAAGAGGAACCCTCAATAGGGGCCTTGTTTTCTGTTTCTGATAATGCTGTCTTTTCACGAAGTAGATCTTGTTTTCAAAGAAATTCGAATACTTGCAAAACACCCCCACTAGGGCGGCGACCTAGCTGCGACCGAGTGATTTTACAAAGCGCTAGCGCTCAACGAATTTCATGGATAAAAAAACGAATCTTTTTATGCTTTGTGTGTTTTGTTGTCTTTTCAGTCATACTTTTATATTTTGCACGATATTCCTATTATGAAGTAAAGGGCTGTACAAATCCAATTCAGGTCGCAACGGGGTCGCAGCACGATCGCCGTCTAGATCGAAGTACAAGGGTCTACCTCAAGGAATTTTATGCACATGCAATTAGGCAGCATACTGAAAAAACGACTGTGTTAGTATAAAGAAATGTTACAAATAGTGTACGAAAGGAAATATTTCATGCCAAGGTCAGTGTTTATGTCGTAGGTGTCTAAAATTGTCGAAAGAATGTTCACTAAGTGCGTTTCCCATAACATGTTGTGACTCGCTTGTGTGGTTTTGTCGCCCTGAAAGTTTCATTGCACCAAGTTAACTTACACCAAAGGGATTGGAGGCCAATTTGTTGAAAATTATAACAAGAAAACAGTCTGAGAGAAAAGTCTGTACCTTGGTACACAATATACACAGAAAAGAAAGAGCCTCGGCAGCTGTAATAGGTTTGGATACCAGCTCCAAATACAGTCAAACCCGGATTCAGCAATCACTCGAAAGGACCGAGCAAAATGGTTGCAGAGGGCAGGGTGTTGTTAATAATGTAAAATTGGACGGGGCTGTTTTGATGTGGCCTGTGACTGGAGGTGGTTGCCTGCGCCAGGTGGTTGCAGAATATAGGTTTTCCTCTCCAGGTGTTTCAAAATAAACAAACAAACAAACAAAGCCCTCTGTTTTCAATTATATTCGCCAGAGAACCAATGAAACAAATTGATGCGGCCGTACTAGCCTGGTTTCAACCAAGCCCCGTGTCCGCCCGCCGCCTGTAACGGCGGGGAGGGGAGAGAAACCCCCGGACAGCTGGAGTTTGCGTGATACAGACTACGGCCGTACTAGTATATTTGACAGCCCAATCTTGCAACATCACAAACTATTTGATAAGCTATTCCGAACGAACGGAGAATTCAAGTTTACGATGTGAGGCGAGGCCGAAGGTCAAGGAGTCACGTGACCTGTAGGCGGAGAACACATTCCGCTGCAGTCGCTAGGTTGTCAAGATAGAGGGTAGCTTAGGGAGATTTTCTGATACCAGATCGTTAAAATGTGAAGTTCGTAAGAGCTGTATGTTGAAATTGATAAAGAGCGATGAGTTCTAGTGCTGAGATGTATTGAATGTACAAAAAAGAAATGATAACGGTAGCTAGAATTACCCACAACCGTATTTTATCTCAGATTTACGATATCCCCAAAATCTCTTTGTTAGCCTCGTATTTCCGAGCATGACAAGCAGGCAAATGATCAGTTAGCACGAAGGTCAAAGACCGGGCATGACATCGGCCTGGCTTTCATCGTTCAAATAACTCTTCTCCAAGCAGATGTAGTGGTCGGCATTGTTTTGAGCGTTTTTGTACGTTTTTCTAGACGTGCGTGCTTTTTACGGATAGGCGACTGGAACTCTACCTGTAAAAAGCGTGGATCTGAAGAAAAGCGCACAAATACATGTACGCTCAAAACAAGTCCGATTCCTACATCTGCTTGGAGATTAAGATTAGCTCTCCACCCCATTTTATAGCCTCATTTTCTGGAGTGTTTTACATTTCATTAATTTTGCCATGTACAATGTACCTATTGTAGCCTAGCGCTGCGGTAACCTCAACAATTGTACATCTGCCCTGAAGTGGTTAGCCTGGTAACCATTTTCTACGGCCGGCTTAGGGATGTTTTAACGGCCCCAGTTCTACTAAGCATTGTTCTTTTCTGTCAGCCTACCTTTCCAGTTGGCCTTTATAACTACTTGAAATCGTAAAAATTCCCCGGCGTGTGCTAATGAACTGGGCGGACAGGTGACACCCCCAGCACCGTGGATGTATCGAGGAGCTCCCGATGGTATGGTTACCAGGCTAGCTATGTGTTTGTCGCCGTTGCGTGCTAGTCCTAATCCCACACAGAACCGTTCCTGAATCCCACGGCCACCCGTCCGAACTGAAGGGATGCAAGTGTTTATTGTACTTTCTCTTCTCTCCTCCTTGTAGGGTCTTTCTCTGAGGATCGTCTAAGACCCGAGAAGTGGATACTATTTCTTGAAGACAATTGTGTCCAAATAGGAAGTCCTTAGTGGTGAGAACATCGCTGTCTTGACAGGTCAAGACGTAAGGAGTCACGCTTAAGAAGACATTTTCTACACTTAAAACGTCTTGAAGACGCAAGATGAACTCCTCGAAGTGGTGGGGGAACCTGTGGGGCAAGTCCAAGTCCAAGAAGCAGTACAAGAAGGCCTGCTCCTCAGGAGTTCCACCTGAGACGGAGGGTGAAGACGCCGATGACGTGCAAGACGGAAGACGTCGCTCCCGGGACAGCCTTGATGTTGACGGTGAACTTCAGAGGGTCAGTCCGACCAACAACAAGGACATGAGCCGCACCATGCAGGGCAGGATCAAGTCCAAAGTCAACCCACACCTGGCAGACAGCTCAAACAAGATCATAAGGAAGTCAGACAGTTGTCCGTTCAGGAGGAACGTCGGGATCTCAAACTCTGGCCGCTTTAAGGAACACAAGTACCGCATGGGCGTCTTCGACAGGCCGGACTTCTTCAGCGACCCTAGCAGCGCGGAAAGACAAGACAGGGGGTCGCCAAGGATGGACAGATCACCGAGAAGGGACCGCAAACCTCTGCCTGCGCCGCTTGTAACGGATTTGTGACAGCATCGCGTTCAGACTTTGCTGTTTCTTTAGTGTGGATTGAGATGTTATTTGGTGGTGAGGTTTAATTAGTAGAGTGCTGAAAAATAAACCGCGGGATTTGGAGACCACCTGTTGGATAGACTGGGAAACATCTGTGCGACTTCTGACGGCAGAGTTGTTGTCTCTTTTGTGTGGTTTAAGAAGTAGGTTCGTGATGAGTTCGCAGAAAGACATACCATGGGATTTGAGAAGCCACCTGTTGGATTGTCTTCTCCTGCTGCAAAAGAATCGAAGAGCTGGTAAAAGACCAAACTCCTCTGTACACAATGTTGACCGGATAATTGTGATATGTTGGAAAGCTTTGGGTCGTGCCAGTTTCGCGTTGAGAATAAAGTGATGTTTATTCGCTGTCCCATGTTGCACCTGGTTCAGTGGAAGATCTCGCGAGAGTTCGTAACGAGAACTGAGAAGACGTTCGATTGTTCCGCCATGATGACGATGACGTGTTGAAGGACCTGTTGACCTTTGCTTTTTGTCTTCAAGAGGACACTTGTAGGGTTTTTCGCACAGTGTTTTCAAGCTTGATCTAACAAGTTGTCAGGGTGCTGAATAGGGAATTGACGTATCATTGTTATCGTGAACAGGTCAGAGAAAAAAGGAGAGAAGTCAACAGTCTTATCCTTGCAGCTGACCAAATGTGCGAGGCCATCTTTAAAGATGGAGATGAATAAAAGGTCGTCTGCGTTGCCATGGTGACAGCGGCGTCCCTATGGGGTCAATAGATCTTTTTTTAAACCAAATATGGCCTTTCGCAATTTGCTAATTGGAGTCTGGGCGAAGAAACAGTAACAGCAATTTCTTACATTTCATTGATTCAGTTGAAAGAATGCATAGAGCATGATCTTATCATAGTAATTTTATGTGATGTTAAATATTAATGATATTCTGTCAAGGGAGCTTTTCGTCATGTTGGTTTGTTCTACGCTAATTTCCAGTATGATTTCAGCTCGCTTGTTTTGTTAGGGATGGACCAGAAAGGATCGTGGGGAGGGACTGTGGTTTGTGAAAATGTTGCTGCATTTTTCCGTGGGCTGACCATGGCACTGTCATATTTGGAATTCCTTTGTGGAATGTGAATATATTTTTCACTACTTCAAAAACGTTGGCGTAACTTTTTCAAAAGTCGTCGGAAAATATCTTCCTTTCTCTAGCTATAGGATCATTTCTGTATCTTTTCTTAAATGTTTTAAAAGGAAAGATATTTCACACCCTACATTTTTTTCATATTCAAAACCCTGCCTCACAATCCTTACTCGTCCATCCCATCCACATGCAGTTGCTATTTATTATCCGCACGGATTTAATCGTTAGTAGTTTTGTACACGTAGGGGTTTACTTAAGGTTTTTATCAGTGAAAGTGAATTAAGACGTTTGTATATTTAAGATTCCGCATATCAGTCAACACTGGTCACCTTGAATCTGGAAAGACATTACAAATTTATACTCCATATTGTAAATACGAATTTTCATAACTTGAAAAATCAATTACACAATAGATGTATCTTGAGTTCTTTTAAACATGGTAAAAGCTGTAAAATATAGAAATTCATGGTTTCTAAGATGGTGCCTTGGACCTTTGTTGACAACGTCTTTCCGAGTTTGAAGTGGCCGGTGTCATTTGCATGTAGGGTTTTACACTCGGAGTTATGTTTACCGTGGCTTGGTCATGTTGCTTATTTGATTAAATCTTAATTGATTGATTGACTATTTGTGATTGATTGATTGATTGATTGATTGATTGATTGATTGATTGTGGGTCCTGTGTCACAACGATTTCGACCCCCTTCCCCGTAACCTCGCTACCCATTTCGTCTGTAGCCACTGGGGAGGGGGGTGAAATCGCTGTGACACCGGCCCATTTTACATCTTTCTGTGGTGTTTAATACGATATGGTGATAATCTTCAAGCAGATGTGGGTGAGTCTAATCGTTACGTTTTCCTATCTGCCCTTTTATATGTAAAACTAAGGGAGAAAAGGGCAGCTATAGGAAACGTAACGATTTAGCCCCCCAACATCTGCTTGTAGATGCCCAACAGTTCTTCCTCTTTGTCCAGGTCGTCCTTATCTCCAAGCAGATGTTGTGGCAGGCTTAATCAGGAAGTCAGTCTGACACAGAAACTGACACTGCATATAGAAAAACGTAACGATTTATCCTCCCAACATCTGCTTGGAGATTATCTAATAGTTGTTCATCTCTCTCCAAGCAGATGTTGGGGGCTATAGTGTTACGGTTTCCAAGCTGCACTTTTGTGTGTCAAACTTCTTCCTAGGAAAAGGATAAGCAGGGAAAACGTCACGATATATCCTTCTCCAAACATCTGCTTGGAGATTAGATAACAGTCCCTTTTTGCCCGCCTTGTCCTTATCTCCAAGCAGATGTTGAGGGATCTATCGTTACGTTTTCCAAGCTGGGCATATCTGTCAAACTACCTCCAAAGGAAAGAGGCAGTAAGGAAAACGTTACGACTCAGCCTCACAATATCTGCTTGGAGATTAGATAACAGTTGTTCCTCTTTGCCCACATTGTCCGTCCCAAAGCCGGTTATTCTGGGAAGGTAAACATTGTGAACCCTTTTGTGCTGACACACCGGTCGGCTAGTGGTCCGTGTAATCTTCCCCTGATAGCTTGTAGAAACTAGGATTAGGCCGAACAAAGTCGATATCATGGTTTACATGTTATAAAGATCATGGTTTACATGTTATAGAGACACAAAATTTGAAGCAAGATGGTGAAACAATTCAGCTATGTTTTTTTTCGATATGGTGTTTTACAACATATTTTTTTCTCACCAGTTTGAAACGAATTATGACATGTTTTATCATTTTGCAGAAGTTCAAAAGTGTGACGACGTCTCACCGTGGGCGAACGCTGCTGTGTACCTTAAGCTTGTCTTTCTTTACTTTTATATTTTCAAGCTCGCAAATCAACATATGGCCCTAAAACACGGGAAACACCCCCATGCACTTTCAGCCTGGTTTGTGCGGTCGCGCCTCCTGGCGGTCGTGGCATAAACTACTGTGAAATGTCGTTCACTATACTATTATAGTTTGTATACTCAGATATGGCCCTTGTTGAAATATCAAGATTCTACTGTTTTTCTGTTTTCGTTGTCGTCAATTTCAGTCGAAGCGGTTATATTATATTATACGGTTGACGACGCAATAACTCATCAGTTGTTCATTTATGACATGCCATTTACAAAAATAAATAAATGTTCACAACAATGACATAAACTCTTCCTTACAACCGCATAATTCGAGGTTGAAGTTCAAACGGGAGTAGAAATACCAAGCCTGAATGCTGACATACCTTTTTTTGTTTCGTGTTTTTTGAGTATATTCACCAAAGAAAGAACAACATTGTCCGATCCTCTAACTTTAAACATGCCAGGCATATTTCAGAGTCCTCGCCAAAACGTACCACACAGTCGTCCCACATAGTTCCACACTCAAAAGAAGAAAATTCTCGTCTCGTCCAGTGAATGCTAAAGAGGGCGGCCGCGACTTCCGCAACGTCAAAACACAAAGGTGTATTCAAGGGGGTCGCATTGGGTTTCCGTCGCCATGGCAACCGCGATGGCGTCACTCATGCGCGGGAAAAGGTACCTGTCAGAGTGGGCCATGTTGCACAATGGCGGCGGGACGACAATTTTTACCTCTTGAATACGCCTCGAGTTTGACGTGTTGTTTTTGTTTTTTACGTGTGTTTCGCAAACAAGATTGTTTGCTTCCTGTGTGAAAGTGAACTTTCACCCCTCCTTTTCGCCCCTCCCACGCCGGCCGCTCATTGGACCGGACTTAATTCGACTCTTTGTCGTCCTTTTGATTTGTCCTCTGCTGTGTCAAGGGTTCGAGGGGAGCGACTCAAACTTAAGTTTCACACGTCACTTGAAAATACCGAACTAAACTCATATCTTTCAAAATTAAGCAGCACTTTTGACAACGAGACAACAACGTCAACGTCAGAAACACAAGCAAGAATTCTTAAGTTTTTACACTTCTGTCTATCTTAGTGGTTTAAGACTACACGTTCTACAGACAGAGAATGAAGTTTTGAGGCGGTGCCCTGCTGTTCGCGGGACAGGTAACTCGCTGTGTACTTTAGCAGACGGAGTCGCGCTGAGGCCCTCGGTGGAGGCTTTTGATCTAGTCCCAACCCAGCAATCAACCCGTCTTATACACCCTCGGGAACGATCGCTCTCCTTGTCGTGAAGTCTCTCCACGTCTCAAGACGGAGAGGAAACCTTAAGACGGCGGGGAGAAGACGCGGAGAACAGTGCGTCAAGGATTGCGTACCGCGAGACCGAACATGCCTGCTGTGTGAAGTAAGTGGGTCCTGTTGTTTGGTGGTCGTCTCGGTTTACCTCGGCAGGTTTTCTGAGTACGTTTGTGTGCGTGTTTGCCCAGCAAGCAGGTGAAGGAACAGTCTAAAACGTACAAAAACAAGATCTAGTGATTTAGAAGACGCAAAACTTAAGATATTTCCTGATTAAGGTAAGGTTGGTGAGTTGTTTAAGAGTGAATTGTAAGCCGTAAGTCTTGTGGAACATGTTTGAAGAACTGTGAAAAGCTTCTTCTTTGTTTAATGTTGGCTTCGTCCTATGTTTGCGCGAGGATTTTATGTTGCACGGATTCCTTCACACACACGTAGTTAGTTCACCTGAGGGGCGAAAGACAGTGTTGCCTCAGGTGACTGGGAATCGAACCCGGGACCTTACGTACGTAGGTTACCAGCTACCTTTGCCCTGTTCACATTACGTGTGGTCACGACCTAACATTTGGCGTTTTATTGCCCCACAGGTCCCGAGACTTGCTGTGTGAGTGTTTTTTGTTGTGCGGAGACACCGCTTAAACACGCCCGGCTCTACCGAGCTACCCGACCGGTTCGACCAGGATCAGACCTTAAGTGGTCCGTTGTTGTAGCCGGCGTTTGAGGCGGGCGTTTTCCCACGGTGCGCCTAGGCCAGGTGGGATTAGAACCATGGATCACCGGGCTAGAAAATGGTGGAACAGACTGCTCGGGAGAAAATCTCGAGGCGACTCGAAGGATCGGAAGGAGTCTCGCGGCGGGGCTGGACCGTACAAGGAGGATTCCGACGCGGAAAACAGACAACCAGACCAGCTGCCGAACGGTAGTAGAAAAAGTGGACAGACGTCCAAAAGCGCGCAGGTTCGCTCTAAATGCAACCCGAAGCTCGCAGAGAGTTCTAACAGCGAACTGTCCAAGTCTCAACAATCCAGCCCGTGGAGAAACCATCTCAGCGTGTCCCACTCTGGACGGTTCAAGGAGAAGAGGAAACAGAGAGGGACGGTCTCAGACAGACCTGAACTCTACAATGGACCGCCAAAACCCCTGGAAACGGACCTATGAGGATTGTACATACATCAGAGGACAAATTTACTTCTATTCTGTCAACATGCGATGTAAATAAGAACTCAAGTGATTTGCAAATGTGTGCTTGTGTGCGAGAAAGTAATTCAGACCACTGGCGACAACCTTCCACGTCGTCGCGACTCTTAAGAAACAATCTCAATGTCTTAATGGTCAAATTAAGTCTGTGCAGATTAACTGTCATGAAGAAACATGTGACTTTAAAAATGCAGCGTCGATAGCTGCTTATCAAAATATCTAAATGCTTATAAACTAAACATGATTTGCTATGGCTTAAGGCAACAACAAACTGAAAAGAAACCACGAACTTCTTCATACTTAAGACCACTTTTGTCTTCACGGACTTAAGACGCTTCTCTGCGAAACAGTGCCACAAGGACGGTTTATATAAACCCTTTGTTGCCTTTCATGTTCGCTAAGAAGATTTCTGAGCCTCAGACGGCTTGTTTAAAGTTCGGCCGCCATCTTGAATTGGTTGTCCCTTTTTGTCGTCCGCGTTTTATAGACTTTAAAAGGGACTCATGTAAATGAAGCCTGCCCTTCAATTACACTAAATGGAGGTTTGGCATTGTTGTCATTAATTCACGAAACTTTTGGAGAGTATCCTACGACTAGAAAAGTTGTTGCTGTTTGATTTTGTTCGTCTTAGAGTTTTTCTGGAACATTAAAAGTTTTAAGAGCAGGTCTCAACAGCTTGTAGACCCACTAAACTGGATGTAAGACGCCTCCAAGACGGTGAAACAACGTTGAAATCCGCGTCTTCTTTAGTCGACATCCTACGTGACATTTGCATAGTATACCATCTTCTTGTCGACTGCAAGCATCCACAGTCAAGGACTTCAACTTCAGGCGATCCAATCGTCTTTGAACAGAAGGTCACAACAAAGAACCACTAAACATAGCAGAACACTAGAAACCATGTCTTCTTTAGTCGTCTTCTTTGTCGTGACGCATTCATCAAACTTACATTGCCATGGTCTTCAAGATTAAGGGAAACAATCGTCTTTGAACTTCGCACGGAGAGCAAACTGCACTTTGAAACAACCGTGCTTAAGAACAAGAGAAGACTGACTGAGACTACAATGAACAGAGAGAGACTAGAACACTCAAAGTGCCTGGCATCGTCCGCAAGCCCGTCTCTAGCCACAGAGCGCCACTACGGTAGGATGGACACGTTATTTATGTGTTTACGGTCTGACTATTTGCCAAGCACTACCTGTATTTGAGGTCGGCATCTGAGCCATCTCCAAAACAACACAATATTGTGGACGACATTTGAGCTATCTGTAAACTGCTTCCATATTGTGAATGACACTCTGAGAGTGAACGGAGAAACTGTGAGCTACTAGCTAATGTTGTAGACCTTAGACTTTAATTTTCAAGGGGTTCTTTTAAAGTGCCCGCATGAAACACTAGTACACAAACACCTGTATATGAGAACACCTCTACCCGTACCTTCCCACCTACATATCCGGTTTAAACACTCAAAAATGCAGCCATGTTTACAATTTAAATTTTCTGGATAACCTGCAGGAAAAAATCTAGCGATAAGAACAAGACCGATCGGTTTGTTTCGGGCGCTAATTATGTCCCGATTTGCTGATTAGATAAGGGAGAAAGATAGTCCTGTCTAAGGGAGAGGTATTAAGGGTAAACCGAGAGGTCTGTGGCGGTGGGAAAGTAGTACACGTGATTGTTGTTATTCGGTCAGCCGTGTGGAGCTAACCTTGCTGCACACACGGGCACACAAAGGTGTCTTTCATACACCAGAAACAACAGAGCTGTGAGACAGAGACAACGGAACAACTCACTGTCTTTAGTAGTCTCCACCACACTCCTTAATGTCTTAAAGAGTTCACCAGGCTTCCCTAATGTCTTAAGTCTTCGCTAGATCCTCTTGAGTGACTGAGAAATTAGTAAGAATTGCCCAAATAGGTTGAATGATTAGCTAGAGGATTTTGCCGGCCAAAGCTTATTTCCTAAGACCTGTTGTTGATTCATCTGGTAAATTAAATATTCACCCCATTTAGTCACTTTCTGCTATTTTTGAACCACTTAGAGCACGTTTCTTGAGATCTCGAGTTTACCAAAAAAGTGGTCTAGATGTCTGAATATCTGACATTCAAACTTAGAAAGTCGTGTCGAGTTGTGTCAAAGTTTTAAACCAATTGCCCTAAAAGTTACTCAAAGCGGTTCAAACTAAGGAATCTTTAATGCACTAATTCCCATACGTCATGAGGATATAAACGTTTGTATTGAATTAGGTCGACACAGCTTAAATAAAAGAGACATTTCAATGACCATTACAAATCTGAATACCATTCACAAAAGTCCGTGCAAAAATAGCCTTAGATTTACATGCTTAAAGAACTCTCAAACGATCGTGTGACTTAGGGAATCTGAACAGTTTCTTTACAATTTCTCTTTCTTACGTCATGTTTCTTTTATAAGAAAGACTTTTCAGCAGCCACTTAGAAAAATTTTCACAAGATTGTGTGCAAAAATACATCCAGATTTACATGTTTAAACTTTTATGTTACACAAAGACTATGAACAGTCTCTTTACAATTTCGCACGTCATGTTTCCTTTATAAGAAAGACGTTTCGGCAGCCACTAAGAAAACAACGCGCCATTTGCAGCCAGCCCGACTGTTTTGGGTCAGGCTTTTCCAGTCTTACCGCCCTTATTATTGAGATTTATGTCCTCCAGACAACACGGTTTACAGTGCCGCTTTTACAATAGCAGGAGAGGAACTAGACCCTATGGATTACCCCAAATACCTCGTCTTTAGAACCGGCGATATTGGAGGGTTTTAGAGGGAAAATTACCGACCAGTGCTGCCTATTATAGTGTAGACATTTGTGTAATGATTGGGTTGTAGTTGGGGCAATAACTCTGGTCTGCTATCATATTATGACCTATACTTGCTGAAACACGCCCCCCTCCCACCACAACCACCTGTTATGCTATGGTCACATTTCCAAACCGGGCCCCGGTTGGGTAGTTTGCGGGAACGAAAAGTATGATATAAAACTAAAGGAAAACATACAAAACGGAAAAAAATTTATCAGCATAATTTGTGCATATTTCTTGACATACAGTTTATTATTTTTTTTGCAAACAGCCTGGCCGGGCCTAGGTTTGGAAATGTGACCCTAGCATTAAGCCATGATTGGTCAGCAGGCCGCATTTATTACCTCTGATATTGCCATAAGTGCACGTTTACCCTTTAAAGATAAAATTTTTTGGAACAGATTTGTCTAAATTTATTGTATATTATCTACAATTAGGATGGTGCTTCGAATTAGGTGCTGAAAAATATGTCACATCGATTGAAGAAAAGAGGTAAATATATTGCAAAAACGTTTTATCACCCTCAGTATATTAAAGGTTCTTACCTAAAACTCTCTAAATTTGAGCGGTGGGATTTCTGCAACATTTACATTATAAAAATGAAAACAAACCAGACAAAATGTCTATGCCAGACATACTTAACCTCTGACCCAAAATGGCGGCACAGATGCTGTCGCCAAGAGTCCTGACAATGCACCATTCACGTCTGCCCGTGGACGTGAACAGACTCCCTTTCATTCACATTCCACAGGCACCGGCCATGGCTGCAATTTACAACTAGATCGTCTGACAACAGCCCGGATTATGCAAGAATTTTGCCCATTTCCGCGCTCTTCAATGTATCATTGTTTGCCCTTGAAATCTGGACCAAAGTGGGTACAATTTTTTCACCGTATTTTTCGTCCATTTATCAGAGATTGAAAACTGTTAGAATAATTTCAGACTAACGTTACACCTGAAATAATCTCTAATCAATTTCCAGGTTAGGCAAGAACTTTTCCACGCTCATTTCCACGCTCGTCAATGTATTTTTGCTTGTCCTTGAAATATAGACCAAAATGGACACAACTTTTCTCTGTACTTTCATGAGAGTTTGAGAACAGTTTAAGTAATGTTGAAAAAGAAAAAAGACTAGAAACTGAAAAGTATGTCTACGTACTTTGCAATGAAAAAAGGGAAACGGAGAAATTATTATGGTTGAACTTAGTACTAAGAATAACCCTACACCGTGCCAAGCTCATGTTACAGTGTTTCAATCGGAGAGATTTCAAATGTGGAAAGATTCGGTTGATGAATAGTTGATACTTTAAATCCCTGGGCGTGTTTGCCATAAAATCATGAAAGATGCTATATTGCAAAACGTACTGGTGACACTGTCTGTTAAACTAGTTGAATCTAATTCTATTAAGTTAGACATTTTGTGAGATTGTCCAGGTACTGAGTCATCAACACTAGAAACTGGCCATTGAATCAATTAGAACAAGAGACAAAATAGGAATATTGATCAAGTGTCGCGAGTGTCGAAATCAGTAAGTACGAAGTTTCAAGACGATGCAAATCTGTACCAATGTTATGATCTAGGTTATGATATTTTCTCACGTTGTTGACCAACATTGTGCTTGTAAATGTTTTTAAAAACCGCAAATATTTGTCTACGAATGTTGTACGTTGGTTTCAAGAAAAAAGAAGAATTTGTGATTGTAATTTTATGGTATGATGTCTGTATGTTGATAAGCGCTATGCACTTTGAGAACGATACAGGAACTATGGACTGTATATATGATTCTCTCATTGTTGATTTCAGAGACTGAATGTTCAAAATTATCGTTTATATAGAAGCTTGTTTTGTACAAATTTGAACGAATAAAATAGAGAGATTTTATCAACGCTCGCTGAAGGGCGATTTTCACAACTTTATGTTTCATAGTCATTGTTTTGACGTTTGCTTTATTTTCAAAGGATTGAAATAACAGCATGAAATTAGTCAAATATGTCAATGACAGAAAAGAGGGTTACAGAAACTATTGCCACACAGGTCTATAAAGAAAATCTAAGATAGCTCATCTCTAATTAAAACAAAGCACTTTCTTACACAACAAAGAAGTATAAATTTCCTAACAGCAATATTGTCTGATCAAAACAAGCAACTACCCTGGGATAGAATGGATGTCTCTTTATACACTGGGTTACCAGGCCCTTATGCAATAGAATGAACCGTAGTACCATTTTCTGTCAGTAAAATAATATCAGTCGTGTCAAGTTTCAAAGTTCAATAGAACCTCTTTGGTTAAAACATGCCGCCATCTTGAGATAGATTGAAAATGCCTCCTTACAGTCGATTAGAATGCGACAATATAGGCCGTGAAATACAATGTTATAGCTTGACAAAAACATAATGTAATACAATACATTAAGCGTTTATGGTATCTATATGCTAATGCAAATAGACAAAGCAAGAAGACACCCTCCCAAGCCGTGCTATGTTTTTACCTGGAATTTCGACAAGCATTTTATCACAGAGACGATACAAATTCACTGGTATACATGTAACGTTACGTGCCTGTATATTCTTATTTTACACTCCCACTACAAAACGCTTCATTCCCGGTCAGATGCATATTTCAAGTAACAAGAACATCATTTTTCTCATACAGTATACAATCAAATGCTAGTTTGTATATTCTTGTTTTTGACAACGCGCCTACGAAACCATTCTAGATGCGCATTTCAAAAATACTGATGACATTTCATGAACTTTGTCTCCCATTGTTCGGTAGAGCGGGTGTTGTGTTTAAAAACACCCCGAACAAAAACACGGCCGCGCCCAGCACAATGACTGCGTAACCCCGCCACGTTTGGGGAGGTTTTGTGAATGGAGTTTGTTGAAGCTAATTTGAAGCGATGTTTATCGCAAACAAGATGGCCTTGTGGCAGGATCGGTGGCCTCTTGATGTAGCCTGATCATGAGTTCTTCATTGCCAGAGTCTTTTTGTGAATGAGTAACACTGTACGTAAAGAGTTACACATCACCTGAAGTGTAAATAAAAAAAATGAATGAATGGATGGATGGATGAATGAATGAATGAATGATAGAAATAATTCTTAAGGGCATTCATACAAGAAAACAATCACATGATGGGTGCATAACATTGGATGAACTAGTGTACTACACAGTTCTACTATTGTTGCATTTAGCTTTAAATTGAAAGCATCACTCGGAGGATATAATCTCCAAGCAGATGTTGGGTGAAGTATTATTACATTTTCCGACTGCCGGGGTTCTATGGTGTGTTTGGCTGTTAGAGAAGCCCGGTAGTCCAAATCGTTACAATGTTCAATACCAACATCTGCTTGGATATTGAAAAAGGTATCGGCGACCTTCGAACCCTGAAACTACGAACAATCATATCTTTTCTGCACATGTCATCAAAACTCCGCCCCCACAGTAAAACCCTCGTGTGTATCACAGTAGAAGAGAGAGGTATGTGTCTAAACTCCATACAGATCGATATCTACAGAAAAAATTCTGGAGGTGTGAAAATAATTTTTCCTTTAAATGACTTCCCAAACTGGGTGGGTCAGTCACGGAGCTCTTTTATTGTTTTGAAAATCTTTTTGTAATATGTCGTAATTTCCATTGGTGGTGCTTTTGTTTTTTGGTTGTTGCTGTTGCTAGAGTAGGAAGACGCACGAAAGCGGTGGTTGTGTGACGAAACTTTACCTTCAAATGACTTCCCAACCTGAGTAGACTGGTAAGAAAATTGGCTTTCAACACTTGCATCTTGTACGTTGCGTTACATTAGTAGTGTGAGGAGTTTTTTCTGTTATTTATCCCAATAGAATGACGTACAAAAAACGTGGTCTCGCCACAGAAAAAAACAACAAAGGCTTCTCAGCTATGCCCGAATGTCAAGTGTTTGAATGGTGTTGAATTACATGACGTCATTATGAGGTCATGTGGAAAGAAGCGGTTCCGTGAGTGGGTCCATTGTGACGTCATTGTTTGAACAAAATCACTCAAACGCGGGAGTTGAGAGGCAAATGAAGCCTAGGTAACACACAAAGTTGGTAAACATGGCTTTCGCCAATCATATTTCCCTTGTTACTTTATTTGTTTATTTACTTGGGTTTATCGCAACTTTAAAGGGAAGGCTAAACAGGTGCGCACGCACCTTTACAAGTTGCCCTCCCACATTCTCCTGCTAACGTTACTCTATCAGTAGTATTTTATCATATATCAATATAATGCTGAAAACATTTGTATTTTTTCGTCAAATCATTACTTATCTGGAGCCAAATTAACAATGATATCATAATATTCTAGTATATATGTTGTATGTGGCTTCCGTTTGGTTTGTAATAATGATCATCTCAAGTTTTCATAGTTCAGATTCAGTGAAATCGATTTTTGTCACTTGAAAGTCGTGTTAAACGATCGAAAAAATACAGTACAGAAACGAGATACCAAAACGTGAAGTTCTGCTGCAGTACCGAGAAAAGCCGCCTGGGGCCCATAATGTAATAATGTCTTTGATAGATGAATACCTGCCCGACAAATTTCATAACAATCTACCCTTACCTTCTTGATTTATGCTGTTCAACAACATGGACACAAAGTTACATCTTTACGAACACTACTAAACCATAACCTTCCAAGCAAAGTTAACTAGGCAAATCTACACCTCACTACAATCCCCAAGTATGGGCGGCTTGTTTTGAAAAAGAAAATTGTCGGCTTCTTGTTTGAAAAAAAAAAGGTCTCTCATAGTAGAGTTAAAGAGATTCCGATCGTTTAGGACATGAAAGTAGTAAAAGACTAGCAGAAAGATGATTAAAAAAGTAGGCCAACCCCCACCTCTGCTTGGAGATAAGCTATATTGCAGGTTGTCCCACCTTTAGTTTGTTTTAGCGCAGTAAGTGGTACTGACAGGAAGTTCTGTGTTTGAGCAGGTCGGGTCGCATCGTGGCAACGGACTGATATGACATCTCTAACTGTACAGCTTCGACTGGTTTCAGGGACGGACCGGCGGCCTAAGGGGAATTACACAAACAAGACGTCTACAGCAAGAAACGGACGGGCGGACAGACAGACTGACAAACACACACAGTCAGACAGACAAACAGACACACGCACACACGCGCGCTCAAACACACGCACACACACTGTATGTTAGTTACAGCTGAACACAGACATAGACACACGCGCGCACAAGCACACACACACACACATACAGCCAGGTATGCACAGACAAACAGACACAGACACACACACACTTAAAGCCACGAACAAAAAC
This sequence comes from Branchiostoma lanceolatum, assembly GCA_035149815.1. Taxonomy (NCBI): domain Eukaryota; kingdom Metazoa; phylum Chordata; class Leptocardii; order Amphioxiformes; family Branchiostomatidae; genus Branchiostoma; species Branchiostoma lanceolatum. The sequence continues at coordinate 10,781,804 of CM068877.1, read as the reverse complement.
ACACACACACACACACACACACACACACACACACACACACACACACACACACACACACACACACACACACACACACACACACACACACACACACACACACACACACACACACTGTATGTTAGCTGTATGTCCCTCAAATATAACCAGGCATAGACACAAAGCTATTGTCCTCGAAGTAAACACTATAATTACAAAGCATCTCCTTTAAGTTCCCTGAGACCTAACCACAAACATCATTAAGCTACACAGGTAAGACCTGTCCTACACACCTTTCCAAACATCTAAGACAAACGCCGGTTTTGTCCACCGTCCCGTGACTAAGTTATCGGATGTAACAGCGGGTTAGGGTAGAGGACGCCAAGAGTTAAGCGGCTTGTTGGGAAAGTTGTTTTGATTGATTTTTGTTTCGGAAGGCCGGATGTAACAAGTTGAGTTTTCTGCGTATACGTAGTCTTAAGTGAAGGGTTGTGTTTGGTTTGAAACATTAGGAGTTAATAGCAACATAGGATTTTTTGTTAGAACATACTGCTGCTGCGGACATACGAATTGATACGTAAGGCGACGGCAACTTCACTGGAAAAAATCCGTTGAAACCCAAATCTAAAGCCCCCCTCTCACTGGACCCGCGGCACGCTGGCGGCGTCGCTGCGGCCGATCGAATTGACAAAGCACTCAACACATTTCATCGACAATAAACGAATCTTTTTCAGCTTTGTGTGCTTCGTTGTCTTTTGGTCATATTTGTACGTTTTGAATGATATTCCCATTATAAAGTCAAGGGTAACACAAATCCAGTTTAGGACGCAGGGACGCCACCAGCGTGCCGCGGGTCCAGTGAGAGGGGGGCTTTACGAAGCAAATACACCAAAAGTTACGCAAACCGATTCATTAGGATAATGTTAAAATTATACATGTGACACAATCGACTGCATAACAGGAAATAAGAACTGCCTCTGAAATTAGCATTGTGATATTTCTGGTAACGAGTACCCCCCTCCCCACGCTGATCAAACAGTGATGCGCGGACACGTTGAAGATGAGAAAGGTACAATGAACCTGTAAATACTGTACATATCGCCTGTGTTCTCTGTCACAACGAGTGGTGAATCATCTCTTCAGCGGGCTATAAAAACTGGTTTGAGGTCACTCACTTTCTTTCTAAATCATCCAAATTATTTCTTAACCTAATCTCTATTGGTAAAATTCATTCTGCAGCAAGTTAAAACTGTAATTACTTGAAAAAAAACTAGTGCTTTGCACTTTTGCATTTTTTTCCGTTGCATGGGAATCTCAAGTTTGATTCTGCTTCAGAATAAATATTTTTTCTTGTGGGATTTTCAGCGCTCAGTGGCCTCGAATGGCCAGATGGTTATTAGACTAGCGAACATGACCGAAAGGGCACGGCTAGACGTTGTGCCCTTAAAAAAGTCACTTTTCACGGCGTTTATTACTCCGCCCAGGTGCAAAATGGGTGAATGACTTCGGTTGGGAAGGTAAAAGGCGGTGGAATGAGAGGGTTGAGCTCTGCCTTCCAATACCGTGCCCTAGACACAGTGGATAACAACCCACTGCCCATATGGCCTCAAAAAGTTTATGGGACTGTCTTTAACTTTGGTACACCAAGTGGGACTACAGTATTCAATACACCGGAAAAGTCACATGGCTGTTGGTTTAGCTTCAGTCACCTTGCCATTGATTAATCGATTAATCGATTCGGTTATTTTCTCAAATTTCTTTCATCTTTATCGTTTCGTCCTGACCTCTCATATCATGGACTTTCACTGTTTATTTTATTGAACTAAAAATGTTCGCTGTATCTTTTCTTGATGATAAAGAACCCAGCCACGGCGACACGGTGGCCTTGTGATTAGAGTGACGTGGAGATGTCTCAGAATCTGGAGATACTGAGTTAACGTTTGAATCCCCGTCAGGCCCCGATGTTGTGCCCTTGGGAAAGGCCACTAAGACAAATTTTCTTACTCGACTCAGGTGTAAGTTGAGTACCCATCTCCGGTTAGGGACGTCTCTCAGATAGGACGTTTAATGGAGGTTCCGTGTTTGCGGATAGCCACACCAAGAGCACGTTAGAACCCACCGCACTTAATTATGTTCGAATAAATATTTCAGGATTTGCGGCTTGTTCAGTACATCATTGGAAAGGGGACCAAGGTGATACTGTATAAAGGAAAATGTTCGCGGGGATTTATATTCGCGGTGTGGAGAAAATGAACTGTTGGCGGTGGTTTTCAGTTGGCGGTTGAAACAAAGGGCAGGCGGGCATAACAAAAATGTAGGTGGTTTTAAGTTCGCGGTGAAGAGTTCACCGCGAATACCGCGAACATAAAACCACCGCGAACATTACCCCTATTAAAATACCCGTAAAATGAAATAAAAACAACTTGTTCCTATGTTTTCTGAAATGATGTTTGTATATATCCCTGTCAATACAAGTCGTCATGTGTGTTCTTGATAATAGTGCCTGAAATATAAAGTTTACCTTTACAATGCCTTAAGATTAATCAATACATGTGTACTTGTGTAAACACTGGGAAATGATATATAAAATTACCTTTGTGATGTAATCTCAAGTCATCAGTTCCCACGGAGAGACAGAAGAAACTTACTGTCTATGAAATACCCGTACTTACCGGTACACAGGACTTTGTGTTGTCTAATGCTGATCCATAACAGGTGGTTAATGACCCGAAAAGATCCGATCGTGTTTTGTTTCTATTGCCTCAAGGCTGTATCTAGTCTTAACCGGACTACGTTGGCGTCTGAAAAACATTTGTCAGATGGGATGAGTCACTTGGGACACGATCACAAAAGTCGTACGATAGGCGTACGATCGCAAACAGAATGCATTCTTGGAATGGTCGTGCATGTGTCATGTCGGGCAAAATTCGGCTGTCTTAATTACCGGAAAAGGGTTGTCTTGGATCTGTGTCGGTGGTTGGTTCGGCATGCAATATTTCTACGGTATCAAACTTGTACGATGGCCTACGACGACAACTGGTTGACAACTCTACGGTATCAAAACTTTACGATGGCCTACGACGACGACTGTGTCCGCGCTGTTACTATCGTTAGCCGAGTAGAAACTTGAGTACATGGTTGCTGGCAAACTTCTCTGTCAATGTACTCACATTATTCACCCAATTTCTAACGTTTTGAACGATTGCTCTAGCGTAACGACAGCGAATTTAGGGCATTCTTGTGATAGTCATGGCCTCAATGCCGTTCATAATTCAACTGCGTGTCGACGGAAAAGGCTGTCCTTGTCAAGAATAACTCGCATCAGCCTCTACCAGACTCCACGGGTCGCTGAAAAAAGTAGTAGAAATTGGCCACATAGACAGATAACAACATGCCAGAGGAGGACCCTATACTCTTTTCGATACGTGCGGCGGGTTCTTTAACGTGCTCGAGGTGTGACTCTCCTCAAACACAGGACCTCCGTCTAAAGTCCTATCCAAGGGACGTCCCCAACTGAAGGTGGGTACCCATTTTCACCTGGGTGGAGTGGTGCAAAGTGCCTTTCCCAAGGACACAACACCGGGGCATACCGATGGTTTCAAATTAACCCGGGATCTCTCGGTTCTGGGCGAAACACCCTACCGATCGCACCATTTCTGCAGTGACCTGTGAAGCCTGGTAGAGGCTAGATTCGCACGACAATTGTGAGCATGACTTTAATGAGCCGTAACGAGCCGATCCAGGCTGTCCCCCCGGGCGGCGTCCCTCCCACCGCGCCCAGGTGATCAGGTCACCTGTACCGTCGGCAGGTGAGGTCCGCTGAGCACAGACAATGCCGGGACACACCTGGACAGTTAAGGGGACATCAGTGCCCAGGGAAAGTGCAGAGTTCAAACAGTCAATCTCCAAGCAGATGTTGGGGTAAAAGATTGTAACGTTTTCTGACATCCGAGCGTCTTTGGAATCACCCCCCTCCCCCCAAAAAAACCTTACAATTCTTCACCCTAAGATGATTCTTGGTGATTCTCTGGCAGTGTCTACCATTACAGAACAACAATCTTACAGGTGATAAGAAAATTATCAGGTATAAAAGGTGCAACCATTTGGGGATCGCCTAATAATAATTTAGAAAAGAACAAAAGTGACGAAAAATCAGGACACCGGAGGAAAAGATATTAAACAGACTGATCTTGGCGTGAGGTTTGAAAAAAGAAAGAATCTAAACCTAATGTTTGAAATTATCATTGAATGTGGCATAAAATCGCTAAATGTCTTCTGAAAGCGCATTTTATTCGTCTACATTATAGTATATTTCTTTCTGTAACAACTTTCTTCCTTTTGGAAATATTTGCCTTCGGTCAGTGTCTTGCTTTGCTGATCTGCTTTGAAATCCATGATTCCAAAACATAACGGGTCGTCGGATATGACGTCACCACTGAAGCCGTGACGCCATCAGTCGAAAAGACCGACACATGCCCAGCCATGTGCTTGTTTAGCTGGACTTTACCCCTAATATTGTTCAAATAGGCCGCACAAATTCAAATCTATGATCCACATCTATTGGAAACCTGAAATTTGATGCGGGTGGGCGAATATTTTGTTTGAATCTGCAAATTGAATTTCCTCTCTCCCTCTTAACGAACTTGAAGTGACAAAAATTATTTCACCATAGGTTGACAAAATGCGTATGCATACTAACGTAACAGTAATTCTATTCAAAAAGTATATTTATATAAAGCCGAAATGTGCTAAGGCTGGCCGATTGAGGGCTGCCGATTCTTGAAATTGGATATAGCCTTTGCAGTTGTGTGGATAGCATTGGATTGGTGTGTACAATAACGGATAGAAACAGGCCGAAACAATCTGCCTCTACGTGGCCTACTTACACCTGCCGGCACACAGGTGAGCGTCAGGGTCACGTGGATGTCACGTGAACATCCGCACCTGTTTTTTTCTGGGACAAGGTTCTTTTTTCTTTACTTCAAAACCTTGAACTCAATGTATGACGGACTCCTTGATAAAGCGAGTGGGCTAATGGTTGTTTTGCCGCTCGGTTTGGTAAATTGTTTTGTGTCCCAATGTTCTGTCCATTTACAATACAATGTTTACCATAGTCTGTATAACGCAAACTCCAGCTGTCCAGGGATTTCTGTCCCCTCTCCGCGGACATGGGCGGCTATGCGGTTACAGGGCAGCAAGCCGTTACAGGAGCTTGATTGAGTTCAGGCTATGTTTACCAATGTTGTGGCCTTGGGAAAAACACTTTTCACGACTTTCCTCACTCCACCCAGGTGTAAAAATGGGTATATCGTTCTCTATACTTGGCACTGTTGAAATAAGTTTCGAAAAACTTGAGTGCTAGTGCCACGTCGTCCCTGTCTGTCAAAACGTGAAGTAAAAAAATACAATGAGCATATCTAACGTCCAAAGACATTGAAAAAAATCAGCATCAGAGTCGAAACAATTTCCCAAAGAATTGCAGAAAACGTGTTATTAGTGTTATTCTTAAGTTGACAGGCAGTGTTTGTACTAAAGGACAATGTGCAATTTGTTGCTCGTTCAAAGCTACCAGTCAACTCGTACTTATGATATGCAGTTTCCCTCACAAGAACACTACACCGTGTGTGTCCCGTCTGTTGTAATCGCAGTTTACTCACTTATTAAACTGTCTCAACTCAATCAATCTTCATCAACATGCCGCGCTGCTTGGGGAGCAAAGTACGGGAGTTCCGAGGCAAACTAAACATCACTCAGACAGCGCAAACCGACGCCTACGCACGGCACTTTACCATATTGCATTTACATGTTTGTTATCCAAGGTTTGACAGAAAGATAAAATTCTGAAGGAGGCTTCTAGGGGAAACACCATATCTTTTAGTAAGTAGCAGTTGACGACGAACCAACCAACCAACCAACCAACCAACCAACCAACCAACCAACCAACCAACCAACCAGCCATCAACCAGGCAGCCAGCCAGCCAACCAACCAACCGACCAACCGACCAACCGACCAACCGACCAACCAACCAACCAACGAGCCAACCAACGAGCCAACCAACCAACCAACGACCCAACGTCAACCAACCAACCAGCCAACCATAGCACCAACCAACCAACCAACCATAGTTCCTGCATAGAGATAAGCATTACACGGGAGTGGACACGCCTAGGACGACGGGATACATAGGCTTGACGCACCAAAATGGCGGCGGTCTGATTTTGGAGCCAATGACGTGATGCAGAACCCCGGGGATTGTGCGTTTATTCAGCAGTGTGCAGATTCATGGAAGGTGCGTATGGGCAGGGGATATATTGGTGTTCCACTTGACATGACAGATGTTCTTCGTCAAGTGCCTGCTGTTCTTCTTCCGTGTTTTCTATCTGCAGATACTACATATTTTGCCCTTTGGAGGTGTTAAACAGAGTCCTAAATGATTACGATATTACATAGCTACATTTGAATTGAACCCTCCGTCACACCTACATAGACCCTACTTACACAGAAAATTTGAAGTCAATCAGCCAAGCCGATCTTGAGAAATTGACCTGACAAGTTTACATTGTGTCCACCAGCCCCCCTCCCCCCTTGGCTCAAGTGTTATCATTTCAACATCTCCCAGGAATGTGATCAACTAATGTCAATCTTACCAAACTAGCATAGATGATTAGTACCTATATCCCTCCAACTTATGATGGAATATGAAGTCCATCCATACTTTTGATTATGAAATATTCACTGGGAAAGTTGACCTTTGTTTGACCTGTCATATTCTTAATACCCACCCCTATTCAAAAAATAGACGGAAATAGAAAAACATGTCTGATTTCACAAAAAATAGTAAGATTCATTAGTAGATATAACACGCCAACTTATATGGGACTATGAAGTCAATCCGTGATTTTGATTATGAAATATACACTTTGGAAGTTGACCTACTTTTGAGGTGTTGTGTTGTTCACACCTAGCCCCATTCAAAAAATAGACGGAAATAGAAAAACTGGTCTGATTTCTTAAAAAGTAGTAAGAATCATCAGTAGGTATATCCCTTCAACTTATCTAGGAATGTCAAGTCGATCCATCATTTGGATGAAGAAATATACAGTTTTGAAGTTGACCTTTGTTTGACCTCTATAGTTGTTGACACCCACCCCTATTCAAAAAATAGACGGAAATAGAAAAACATGTCTGATTTTCAAAAAAGTAGTAAGAATCATTAGTACGTATATCCCTTCAACTTATCTAGGAATGTCAAGTCGATACATCGTTTGGATGAAGAAATACACAGTTTTGAAGTTGACCTTTGTTTGACCTCTATAGTTGTTGACACCCACCCCTATTCAAAAAATAGACGGAAATAGAAAAACATGTCTGATTTTCAAAAAAGTAGTAAGATTCATTAGTAGATATAACCTGCCAACTTCTATGTGAATATCAACTCAATCCATGATTTTGATTATGAAATATACACTTTGGAAGTTGACCTACTTTTGAGGTGTTGTGTTGTTCACACCTAGCCACATTCAAAAAATAGACGGAAATAGAAAAACATGTCTAATTTCTGAAAAGTCTTTTTGAATCATTAGAACGTATATCCCTCCAACATATGTAGGGATATGAAGTCAATCTATACTTTTGATGATGAAATATACAGTTTTGAAGTTGACATTGGTTTCACCTCTGAAGTTGTTGACACCCACTCATATTAAAGAAATAGACGGAAATAGCAAAACATGTCTGATGTTTGAAGAAGTAGTAGGAATCATTAGTATGTATATCCCTCCAACTTATGTAGGAATGTCAAGTCAATCCATGCTTTGGATTGGAAAATAAAGACTTTGAAAGTACATGTCAATATGGTTGGCTATATTATCATATATGTGGTAACTTCAATATCCCCTAGACAAGTATTCAATTGCTTGATTTTCCCAAAACAATATAAGTTATTAGTATTTCTTATCATATATGGGATAATCAAGAAGCAAATACTAGAGATGCATTTGATCAAGAGATATAGACTGCTGTAAATATGTATGTAAGTTGGTCAGCCATATTGATAAACAGATTCACAAGTGTGTCTGTTTCAATATACCCCAACAGGAAATAATATGCAATTTGTATGATTTCCCCAAAAGTATTATACACGTAGGTCCTTAGTATTTGTATCTTCACTACAATCGGGACTTTCAAAAACTCAATGTTGTCTTTCATGATGAAATATAGACTTATTATGCCATATTTGCTGTGTGTAGCACACTAGTATTGACTTTAGTGTAGAAGCTATGCTTGTTAGCTGCTTACCCTTTGCTATAAGCGAGCAAAGATTTTCAACCAGTGAAGTAAATATTGCAGATGACATGCTGATTTTATGACAGCTGTCTGTATATGATCCACTTTCAAATTGTCATCTGAAAACTGCCAAGCAATCATCCTGCCCCCCTCCCCCCTCACACATGACAAATTTAAGTGGTTTAAGGTGACTATTAGTATTGGATACAAAGTATTCAAAGCTCATGTGTTATAGTGAGTGCTTCGTATGATTGGACAGCAATGATTTGCTTTGTTTTGTTTTGTTTTTTCTGAGGAAAAGGTTTAGATTATCATTATCATCTTTAATGATCATGTTCTGGTAGTTTCTTGGTTTGAATAAAATTGACCAATATACTAGAACCCACACCAATATATCACATCAAATTTCTTTGTCGAAGTAAGGAGAATGATCATTAATGCTAATTGTCCATAAGCTTTGTAATGTGAAATATATTCTTCTTTTTCAGATGGTGTCTGCTGTGGAAGCAACTTGAACTCAAGACTTCTTAGCTCTTCTCAAGTTGTGGGATATGAGATGTACCCTCTTTACAAAGGAGTTGAATGCTACAATAGTAATACAACATAAACATATTGATAATTCATTTTGTGATTTTGACAATATTATTTCTAACGTTAAGATGTAAATGTGTCCCATGTACAATGTATCTATATGAAAAGATATGTATACTAGTACTGTAAATGGGTAATGTTTGCAGTGGTTTTATGTTCATGTTTTTCACATTGACCTCTTCAACGCCGACTTCAAACCACATAGAATGTTCACCATTGTATAGTAAAACCCTGTATGGCAGTTTCAACCGGGAACTTAAAATCAAAGCGAACATTTCTCCCAACAGTGGAATTAAATCCCCGCAAATATTTCCCCTTTTACAGTTGTGCATATAAAAAGACCTTTTGTGACTGTTACATTTAGAACTTTGTGGGGTTTCTGTAGTTGACTAGTTGCTGATATGTTTAACTTCAATGGAAAACAATAACTTATAACCATTGACAAAAACTTGTAACTACTATAAAGCAGTTGCCGAGTGTAATTAAAAGTTATCTATTTGAAAATCATTGATATTTTCAGTTTGTTAATTTTGTCTATGACATGCCCCAGCCCAAGTTTTATCTATGGCATCAAGAATTCAAAGTATAAGCATTTACCTGTAATAGAATGCTGTTTCAGTAAGTATACATGGAGTAATATATGAATTATGTGCCAATTTTACAACATGAATAGGATATATGATATCAGCCAATGTAGATAAGTTTTCTACAGAGCTGTAGGTACTTTTTTATGATATTGCTGGAGTGTTTTGTCTGAATTTGTGCCAACCATGTGCAGTAAGAAACGGCTAGCTTATAGCAATACTATCAGGTGTTTTTCCTATTATAGATTAACAAACACAGAAGTCTGTATCTGTATTGCATCTAATTATGCCCCGACTATGGTGAGGCAACAGGAACAACAATGGTTTAAAGATTTGTTAATACATGTACAATAATTATGCTGAACACATGTAGTGTTATTACACATACATGTCTGTAATGTCACTAATAAAAGAATCGAATAAGATATCATGACAATTTGGCCTGTAGTGCTGTTGTTTTCATTGTATTTTTGTACATTTTGTTTTACATGAAGGGAAAGAGGATCAAACATGAGAGATGTCAAGGTTCAACAAAAAGTTACATTGTAACTGAAACTTTGTTAAACTGTATAGCAAAGATGTTAATTAATTTCTTTATTATTAGAATTAGCAGTGAAGGTGGTCTTAATTTCAGCAAAGGTTTACCATACAGACAAACATCATTTCTCCCCCTTATTTTGCTAATTTTGGAGCAGACCTTAAAAAAAACTTCTGCACTTTGAATTGAATTTTGTTATGGAAAAGTCCTTTGAAGTAAGATCTATTATTTTGTAGTAGAGAAGGTTCATGGATTAATTTCTATAGCATGAAAGCTCTCAAACCTACAGTTTATCATTCTGTTTTAATGTAAGATCATTTCTATTTACCAAAAGGGGCTATTCAATAACGTCCAAAGTAGTATCCACCCAGTAGTAACGCACAAGACTTCGGATTCCGACATCAAGTGTCATTTTCCGCTACCGAAAGGCTCCCCGATTTGAATTTACCGCGCACACCACTTCCGGGTACCCATCATTCATTGCGAAACCCCTGCGTGGAGCCTCGTTTCCGCGCAGGCTTTGGATTCCATGGCCTGGCATTACACGGTTCCTGTAACGCCTTTCCTTGCGTCAAAAGGACGACCATTCACCCAACATCTGCTTGGATAATGCCCGAGATATAACCCTAGACGGCATGTTTATGTCGGAGGTGGTCTAACTCCACCTTTGTTTACGGCGGCGGCACCCTTCCTCCCCGCCCCCACACATATGTCATAACCTGGTCTCCAAGCAGTCATGATACTCAGTTAAACTCCAAGCAGATGTAGTGTGGAAAATGGCATCGTTTTTTTTTTAAACCGAAAAGGGCAGATAGGAAAACGTAACAATCTAGTCTCCCCAACATCTGCTTGGAGATTAACTCCAGATCTATCGGAACTATTTCCCATATGATAATAATACAGATCTTAATTGCTCAATAATTCCATAAAATACTCATCTGTCTTGTATTCATAATGCAGAAACCATCACATCATTGTGTACTTCATGTATTGCTACATTCAGTCCATTTAAGTTTTAGCCAATAGCTATAAAGCAATCTTTATATATCTATTTCAAACAAGTACATGTATGTATGTCGGATCTATATGTACCTATATATCACCGTTACATATATCTGCGCTTAGCCGACTATTTTTCCATTTGTATGAATTGTCTGTAACTGCCTTGGCAAAAGTTATAATGTATAATTGTAAACATAGTCTTTTTGTACCAGTCAGCGATATCAGGATCATGGTGTAAGTAATATCAGGATGTGGTCATGTCTGGGTGAGACCCATAACACCGTGGTTATGCTAGGGTCACATTTCCAACCCGGGGCCCGGCCGGGTAGCTTGTGGGAACGAAAACTATGACATAAAAGACAACAAAACACACAAAACTTTTGAAAAATTATTCCTTACAATACGTTATGTATATCCTTGATATGCGTTTTTTATTCTTTGTTTTCTCAAACAGCCCGGCCGGGCCCCGGCTTTGAAATGTGACCGAAGCATTAGGGGGGATTGCACAGAGGCATGTCCGCTGAAAGACGTTGGAGCGTCCATAAATGTGATAGTTGTCTCAACAGCCTTTTAGGTGAGCGACCAATGAGTCCAAGATCTTAGATTTATACGTCGATAAAGGTAATGTTTGGAGGTTTTTTACATGTACGTTTGAAGTTTATGTAATCTGAAACATCTGAACACTTCCAAATCTGTCCAGTTGCTTGAGTAACTAGTACTGTAACCTTGCGTATCTTATAATAATATTTGAATGATCTGACAGAACTTCAAATGATATTTTGAGTATCTCATAAGTCTTCAGACGACCTTTCAATGTTCTCTCAATGACCAAATAAATTTTTGAAGCTCATAGATTGCCCGACGGCCTGTGGATATGGGGACTCGGCGCGTAGGTGTGTGTTATGGAGATCACCATGGTAAGAACTGTGCTGTTGTGTGTTCTGATGACGTTAAGCTGACCACAGTGTTGTCAGTAAAGCTATGGTCACACTAAACTCACGTCGTACCTGCGATGGGGTTTCTTCCGTCATGACAGTGCCGTACGTCGTACGTTTGGGAAAAACCGGGTGCAATAGTTAACGTTAACACATACAAAGTGGTGGTCACATAAAACGTAGGTACATCGTACGATGTTTTTTTTTAGTGTACCTAGGTCAATCGCAGGTAAATCGCAGGTAAATCGCACGTAAAAGTAGCCATCGCCGAGCGTCCTACGCCGGAAAATACAGCTAAAGATGATTTTGAACATGTTCAAAATTTTGCTTCCGTCGCCGTACGATTTTTATTGCCCCCAATACAGACTTCACTACGGCCTTCTTTTTATACCAATGAGATGAAAAATTTATACATTTCGACCGTGTTCTGATGGTTTCAGTTTTCCCTGATATTGTCGATGTTGTTGAGACGTGCAGCCACCAGAGCACAGTGGCAACTGGTGTACAGCGCGACCGCTGAAGAGCCTGCTTTCAAGGCTACGATTTTCCACGTGTCAGATCGAGTATCGCGCACAGGTGATGCATACGATTGTTTCATGGCTATACACACGTGGGTTCATAATTAGATCAGACCTCATTCCCTGAAGAACCTACCCAAGGACTTATGGCGTGACGTCTGTATGCTATACTCTGGTGTCACGGCTATCTGAAGCTGGCAGACGCCCGGGAACAGCAGCACAACCAGCAGGACGACCAGAACTGAGTTTTTTATTGATATTAACGATTGCTTTATGTTGTAAACATATCGTCCTGTATCTCTTAACGAAAGAAAGATACTAAAAAGACTGAAACTTTCATTTTGCAGTTAATTGCTGTCACATGCACTTCACTTTCAGAGAAATCCATATATCAGTACATCCCACTGAAGATATGTATCAAACCATAAAGAAATGTTGTGCTCCATGATCAGTTGGAATGTTTTCGTTTCACCCTCGTTTTATATCTTTACTTCTGAGTGGTTGTTTAAGGCAATTTTGTACATAGGTGTGTTATCATGTAAGATCAACGCAATTCAGAAGTGCATGTATCTGTACGAATTATATGTACTTCTGTGAGGTTGTTTCAAACAAATAAAGAGTTGAGAAAGATTTGAGAAATTACTGTAACGTTTTTTTTATAAATTCGAAAACAAAACTGAATAAGGAGGCGTTCTAATACATTAAAAGAATAAGGATGCGATGCAACAAAACGTTATTTTGTCCAAGCCAGTTTGCCCCGGATGTGAAAGGGTGATTTGTAAAGATTATTTCATTAACATATCTTGATATTAAGGGGTGAAAAATAAAGTTACTAGAAGACATATCTTTATGCTTATGCGTCTCTGTTGTCATAAACTAAAAACAACTGAAGCCATCATCAGCGTAAATATCTATACATGCAAATCGGCCTATATCATATGGTGCTGCCATGGAAACGAACCCACAGGTTTATTGTAGTACTGTTTCAGATAGACTCTTAGCTGCTTTCCCTCTATGTTTGCCACATTTCCCCCCCGCACATTTCGCATCTCATCCAAACATCCCGGCCTGCCTCCATGCCCCAGGGACAACTTGCCCCCCTGGCCCCAAGTCTCTGTTTTGTAAGCCTGGGTACCTTTCTCTCATGAGATTATGCAAACATATTGCAGCGCTCACTATGCGCTCGACTGCTTTTGGTTTCTGAAGTAGTCCCCACCACACTCTCGAGCCAACTCAATCAAAAGTGTGTCGTATTGGCCTAGTAAGGTGATGAGGGCTGCCAAAATTACAGCTTGCCTTCCCTGTACTTTATTTAGCTGTATCTGCAGTCACACCAGCCTGATTCTTTCTGGTGGCATCACCATCTTGCAAAGGTCAGATGAAACGTGCACACATATGAGATGAGCGACACGTGACAAATCGCACGACGCCGGAAAATTTTGAACATCACCCGACGCTCTGCGATAGCTGATTTTACCTACGATTTACCTGCGATTTACCTGCGATTTACCTGCGTTGTACGGGAAATGCATCGTACGTGCATCGTAGGTACATCGTGAGTTTAGTGTGACCGGGGCTTAAGGATGACGGGGGCACGAAGAAGGTCAGAGTCAGGGAGATGTGCAGAAGGGAACGGGTGGGAGTTATGTCTGACTTGAAATTATATCCGACAAGGGTGTTTTTGTGAGTGCGTGATAGGAATATTGAATTTGTGTTCTTGTCAGTGTGTGTGTGTGTGTGTGTGTGTGTGTGTGTGTGTGTGTGTGTGTGTATGTTAGTGTTCTTGTGAGTGTGTGTCTGAGAGTGAGTGTGCGTGTGTGTTATAACGTTAATGTGTGCCTGTGTATGGTGTGTGCGTATACGTGTGTTATAGTGTGTATATGTACATGTATGTGTGTGCATGTGTACAAGTGTGTCAACGAGGTCCTGCGCGCATGTATGAGCGTACTACTGTTTAATTACATGTGTGCGAGCACGTGTGCTTTTGTATACCTTTCAAACTTTAGGCACAATAATTTCGACGGAGCTTAGTCCTGATTCAAAGTGTAATACCATTCAATCAAATCTTCTTCCACAACATTGAATTAAAACCATCCCTAGTATCATCCAGACAACGTCAAACTCAACAATTACAATTCAATACTAGCTTACATCCTCCTTATCAAAATTGTATACTGAAAGTCTACATATCTTCGCGGGAATTAATTTCGCTGTAGGAGGGGAAAGGGGATGGCGGAGTTTTAAGTTCGCGGTTGAGACAATTCTGTAGCAAAGTAGTACAATAAAACATAGGAAACACACAGTCGTGGTGTCATGAATTCACAGTGGACAGGTCCTCGATACATTAGGCAATAAAACCACTGCAATCATTCCAAGGTTTACAGTAAAAAAAGTTTTGATGTAATTCCGCAGCAGATGCACACAGGTGCACACGTAAAGCATTACAATAAATGGAGCCTGTCTTTTCAGTACGTAGAAAAGCCATTTGAATTGACTTTACTGGATTTGTAAATCAGGAAGTGGGTAATGGTACATACAAAGCACACCAGATACATCAAACATCAAACACGTGACAGCCTTGTACTTTAAAGGCTGTGAAACGCCTTGCTTTTCTGAAAGGGATATTGTTGTGGTTTTACCTGGGAAGGAAGGGGACAATTTGTCTGTGATTCGCACCTTTGTTCACACCTGTCTCTCATAATATTGTCTCCAATTTTCGTCTTGATAATTTTCTTGCAGTTAGTCTTAAGGTATGAATTGACAGGAAGGTCGTGTTGACACCCGCGACAAAAGAAGAGTACATGTATGCACTTAATGGATATGTATGCACTTAATGGATACCACACTTGAAATTTCTGTTGTTATTCTTAATCGAAATAAGTGCTAAGGTTACATTATATCGTTTTTCTTTGGAAGAAAGGGCATGTTGTACATGTATATCGGCACCAGGTGTTTCAGCGTATCTTCCTTTGAGTGATTTGGGGCACGTGCAAAGCTTCGCATGGTATTGTGACCTTGAAGGACATATAACTGACCTTGAAAACGACACGGGTTCTATTAACCTTATTTACAGCCGTCATTGTCCTTCGTTTACAGTTTGCAGAGGCGGAAATTGTATTTACTCTACACGGACGCTACATGGCAGGTTGTATTTGCTTAGGAGAGTTCACATACGTCACATTATCTTTTGTTGTACGATTTTTATATTAATTTCATTAAGTCCGTGCCCGTGGGCTGATTAGAGTGACACGAAAAGAACAAATAATGTAGAATGTGGTATGGCATTTGTCTGCTCTAGTCTAAATGCTGACGCTATCTAACTTATTGGATAGCAAAGTTCTTTATTCACAAACACATATTTAGATGAGCCATCGTTTCGATAACCGTCTGTCGTCTTCATCAGGGCGACGATGATGGCGAAGATGATTGACGGTCATCGAAACGCTGGCTCATGTAAATATGTGGTTGTGAATAAAGAACTTTGCTGTATCAATCATTCACCAACCCGATGAAATTATTCACGGATCCAACTTATTGGGTTTGACTCCTTTTTCTGCAACAGTGGAAAACTAAGGATCCCACTTTTTCTGTTATGTATAGAGGCTATGACAGAATCGACCGTCGACGTTGAGAAAGATATAGGGCAACCTTTTGCGCCACAAGCAGACGAACGTTGTACGACACAGCAAGAATGTCGTCAAATTGCTGTCACAAACCTGTCCTACGACGGCACTTTTGTAACGCGTGTTTCTATAGCTAGAACATCACCATAGCGTCCGTTTATGCTAGTCTATATTAAGTTTATTCTCCGATTAACTTGTATCAACAGTGATGGTATATAATGGTGACAGTTGTGGACGTGCACACATGATAACTTTGTTCATATATTGAGCGGGAACTCGTCGTCAAGTCAGCCAAGACACAAGAGTATTTATGTATTAACCCTTGTCGTGTGTATTCGTGTCAAGGACTTCATTGCAAACAGGTGCACGAAAACCTACTGACTGTGGCACAAGTGTCACGGTCACCAAAAGTATCATGGAAGGACCCGAACGTTGGCTGACTCTAAACTGGATTAAGGAACCAAGGGTTGAATGGTTCATGGAACTACAAGGTGTTTTTTCCGTCTTTCAAATTGGCTTCCCAGAAATTACCCAACAACAGAAATACCAACATTGAGGATGTATGACAACGCTGTATCATTACAGACACATAGTATTACACACACACACACAAACACACTCACAAACACACACACACACACACTCACAAACACACACACACGCTCACAAACACACACACTCACAAACACACACACTCACAAACACACACACACTCACAGACACACACACACACGCTCACAAGCACACACACTGACAAACACACTGACAAACACACACAAACACACACACACACACACACACACACACACACACACACACACACACACACACACAAACAAACACACACACAGACAAGTCAAAACAAGACTTCACTCCCTTGGGATGAAGCAAGACAGCTCTTGGTTGAAGGCTAATTCCTCAAATAGCATCTCTTGATCCTTAACAACTGAACTCATATACTTAACATACTATAGCTTACAAAAATAGACTTCAACATAGTAGTTTATTGTCAAAAAGTCCTCAACTCTTTTTTTCATTGCTACATATTGATTTTGTAACAATGTGTTGAGAGTTGTGGTCTGTATACAAATTATCATACCTTCTTTAGAATGTAGTAAGATTCATTAATCAATCATTCATTCTTTCACATACTGACTTATTCTTTCTTTCATTGCTGCATATGCAGGTTGTGGTAGTGTACAGTTTGTATATTCTGTCATGTCTTCATCAAATTAGCAAGGATTCATCAAAATTCATTCATCAAATCAGTTTTTTCACACTCACTCACTCACTCACTTTCTTTCATTGCTTTCATTAACAGTATTAGTAGCTTGTATGTGCAGAGTTTGTATATCTTGTTGCATCATCATTAGCTTCATTAAAATTCATCAAAATAGATCAAAATTCATTCATCAAAATTCATTCATTCTCTTACTTACTCACTCACTCACTCACTCACTCACTCACTCACTCACTCACTCATTCTTTCATTTCTGTATAAACATGGTGCTAAGAGGTAGGCTGTTGTACATGTACAGTTTGAAGGTCCTGAGCTGCGATGACATCGCCATTTCCAAACACTGCCTCTGCCTCTTCTTGTAATTTAGACACAGACTCCTCTCCTTTCTGTACAGGGGAAAAACAGAAAATGAAGAGATAGATGTTTTTTGAGTTTATTCAGATCCAATGCACATTGTATATATTCTCCCTGTGGTCCTTATTGATATACATTAGGCCACGTTGATTTGAATATATCATGGATGACATCCTCTGGGGACCCCAAAACTGATGCGAGCGTGCGAGTAAAAAAAAAAGTTTGGCAAAAAATAAGCTGCCTTCATTATGAAATCTGTGTGGTCAGGAAGCATGAACAAAACCTTTTTTTTGGAACCGGATGAAAGGTGATGTGCGCGCAGATGTCATCATGTAATAAAATCAACATGGCCTTACTGCACAAATCATAACACAGGGAAATAACATATATACAGAATATGAAATTATATGCTGAATTGCTGAAGGGACTCCAATTGTCTTCAAGATGAATAGATAAATAAGCATGTACATAGAATTCACAAGTCTACATAAGATCCATCACCATTATCATACTTATTCATATACAATGGAAAAAATTATCTAAATCAAATAAAAGGGTAAAAATTTAGGATGTATGCATGTCCAGATCATTCTTAACACTAGTGCTATGTACCTAATATGTACCTAAAGAAAAACAAAACATGAACAGCACATTTTAAACTCAAGTGAAAGCTGGCCATGTGATTGGTCACCAGCAGTCATGTGATGGTATTACCAATTAAACATTTGACCAATGGATGAAGTGCAGACTTGAAAATCAATGCATCAGAGCATGAACTATCTCAAGTTGTTTTATAAAATCTTTTTCAACCAGTCTATTCAGTGCAAGGCCAAAAGACTCCTTCTAGGCACTTAACTAACTTGGTGGGAGATATAGCTGACTATGATAGGAGATGGCAGTGGACATTGGTTTTCAAGGCTCGTGGCTTATATTCAGGAGGGAAACACTTGTAAGGGAAAAAGTTCCATAATTTTGCAGTCTGTAGAAAGACCTATTGGGTACAAGAACTTTGAGACTGGTATTTGGACATGATGTGTGCTAGAGGAGAACCCAGTGGCACACTGAAAGTTTTGAATTATATCCGTCGTTTACAACCTTTTAACTAACCATTCTAGAGACAAAAGTAAGATAAAAGCGTTCTTTATCATTTATATTGTCCATGAGCTCTAGGAGAAATTAGACTTAAAGTAGTTGTTGTTCAGTAAAGCCTTTGTTCGCTTTATCTAAAGGTCATCAAGACAATGTGGCGGCCCTTTCTTCTCATGACTCATAGGTCACAGCTGTTTGTTAGACCCCCATTCCACTTGGACGGCGCTCTCACCGCGCTCTCACGGCGACCTAAAATGGTCCAGAGCGCCGTGAGAGCGCCGAACTCCTGGAAAACGTGCTCAAGTGGAATCTCTACGGCGACCCTTGCGCGCTCTCAGTGCGACCAAAATGTCAAATGTCAGCAACTTTTTTAAGATTTCACAGATCACTCAACGAATTCCAGAGATAAAAAACGAATTTTTGTTACGTTTTGTGTGCTTTGTTGTCTTCTCAGTCATACCTTTACCTCTTGCATCTTATTTGAATGATAAAATCAAGGGGAAAACAGATTCAATTTTAGTCGCTGCACGGTCGCTCAGTGTGTGTCTTAAGGATCCTTAAGTAATATATGTATGTTCAACTTTTTTTTCTGTGTTGTCTGTCATGTAAACTGTTTGCAATAGATATATTTTATCATTCTACGTTATAATAGAAACGTAAATCACAGAAATTTGAAACACATTTTGAACCACTGACAATAAAACTTGGAGGGAATTTACTTTGAATGGAAGCAAGTACTTGTAGGTATTGGTCAATTTGTATTACCCATGAGCAAAACTATGATTTGACCACAAAATTCCCAGAAATTCAAGATACACCACTTCAAGAATGAAATTTGTTTGAACTACAGTTAAGACCATTCAGTCCCCATAGAGCGCTCGCTGCGATCCTTGAGCGCTCGCTGCGGCCCTTTGATCCCACCTTGGGCACTCTCACGGCGCTCAACGCGCTCTCACCGCGCTCTCACGGCGCTCACCGCGCTCGCTCCGCGCTCTCTCGGCGCTCGTTTTTTGATCGCCATCCTCGGCGCTCTCACGGCGAAGGTTTTGAGCATGTTCAAAACCATCGCCGAGGTGACGGCGCGCATGGCGCTCTCGCCGCGCTGTCGGCGCTCTCGCCGCGCTGTCGGCGCTCTCAATGGCGCTCTCGCCGCGCTGTCGGCGCTCTCATGGCGATCTGGCCAAAATGAGGTCGCCGTGAGAGCGCGGTGAGAGCGCCGTCCAAGTGGAATGGGGGTATTAGTGATTGCCCCCTACCAGCAGCAGAAAAACTGCAACTGCCTTTAAGACTGTAGACAAGCATCTGATTAGAACAAAACTTCCTTGTGCTCATGTTAGCCCTGGAGCCGAGGAACTGGCTGGTGTGGGCCCTGGAAAGAGTCTGACACCCAGGCTATGTTGAGTCTTATCTCCAGGTGTTTGAAAGAATGTACAAATCATTACTTAACATGACTCATAGTTCAACCTTGTTTGTTAGTGACAGGCTATTTATATACATGACATGTGACAGCTGACTAGTGTGACCTGTTCTTCTACTTTGTACTTGGATATTGATTGTTTTTGTAGGATAGCTTTTGGACTAGGGTGCCTTAAATTACCAGGAATAAGATTCCTTATTGATAAAATTTTTTTTTAAAATTAGTAATGCATCTTATAATTACTGGTTTGGATGCCTTTTTCTGTGATTCACTGTCAATTGTAGCCAGTTTGCTCTAAACGTAATTAGTAGCTTTAATTCCATGTAGCACATCATTTGTTGTCCTGAATTCAACATTAAGTGCTAGATTGACCAAAAGTCACAAGAGAGGATATTAGGTTGATGGAAGGATGGATGGAGGATGGATGGGCGAGTGAGTGAGTGAGTGAGTGAGTGAGTGAGTGAGTGAGTGAGTGAGTGAGTGAGTGAGTGAGTGGACAATGACGAAAGACTGAACAAATGACATACCTCCAGTGTTGCACCCAGTGGTCTGTACCGTTGACTGAAGTGAGTGAGAATGAGGCTTTTGGCTCCTATCGTCTTCGCAAATGTAGCGGCCATTTCTGTAAAACAAGTAAACATCTTAACCAAACACCAACGAAAGCCTTACACTTCTTCTAATTTTTGGGAATGCACTTGGTAGTCAGTAATTTTCTGCTCAGAATCCGTCAAGTACACAAGTAGCAGCCACACACCAGTTGCAACAACTGTTTACTGTACAACAGTGCCCTCTAGAGACAAAGATTGGGACTGCACCTGCAATGAACACTGTCAGATAAAAAAGAAAGAAGAAAAAAGTTTCCCTCACCAGGAGTGGAATGTCCGACCTCTAAAGCCTTTGTCCTCATGCTGTTCTCCAAGGTCGCCTCATGGACCAAAACATCTGCACCCTGGGCCAAAGAGGTCAAAGGTGAAGGGTCATGGGTGTCACCTAATATGACTGGATCATAAGGAAAGGACATTAAAGTTAGACATGAAATAATAATTTCAGACATGGAAAAGTCCTTGAAAAATCTAAGCACCTTGAACAACTGTAATACAGCATCGTATGTCTTTTGGTAACCATTGAATTGGTTTTGTATCTTGAAGATTAAGGATTTTTTCAAGATTAATGACTTACCCACTTTTCTTCCTGGCCGACTTGGTCCTACCACATCCTTGGGGTCAATCTTATCAAGTTAAAGACTAAAGCTAAGCAAATGGTTCACAAGAAAAAGCAGAGTATATTGATTTCATACTGATTTTTCGATTAAGGTGGATTGACATCATAAGGGAAAACTTCCACCTCCTCCACCTACACAGTGTTAACCCACAGGACAGAGGCACCTGGGGGTCTGACATCAAGACATGACATCAATGTGCGAGCACGTCTAATCCTTGAGAGACGGGGAAAACAGATGATAAACTGGATAGTGAATGGTTGATTGATTGATTGATTGGTTGAGTAAGCAAGCAAGCAATTGAGCGAGTAAGTGAGACAGTGAATGTGAGTGAGATACCTTTTCTTTCAGATTCTATGTCATGCCCACCCAAAAAACGCAATGTAAAATGATTCAGAAGGTACAAACAAAAACCTGTAAGAACATCAATTCCATTGTCCAAATATAGTTCTTAAATCTTCAACAGCTGCGCACACATGACACACACAAAGTTAACAAAGCCCTATGGGCTACAAGAAGAAGCGGGTGGGATACTGTAAAATATAGACCAGTCTGGGAGACACCTATTGAGCATTATCACGGCTCAAGTATGACATACATAAGGATACGACTTGTCCATTGTCCAGTGTGACAGTCTCCCCCTGCTTGATTCTGGAGTAGAGCGGACCAGGAGGCACTCCCAACTCCTTCAGCTTAGCAGCATCCAATCTGCAACATAGAGGCAAAATCAAATGATGGAGTTGCTGTAAACACTCCATTGTTGTTCACCTTGTAGTGCCTGGTGGCACATACATGTAGGGTAGCAAGTTTCCTTGCTGTTTCTGTAGCAGGGTATATATTTTTACAGGGAGGGGTTGCTAGCCCTTCCCCTTTAACGTGTTCAAGGTACCTCCTCAAACATGGAACCCCCATGGTACGTCTTGTCCGAAAGACAGGTGCAGCCCCAACCGAGATTTTATCATGAAAATATTATATCACATGCCTCAGCTGCTACAACATGTTATGTTTTCTGATTCAACACCCTTTTTCATCTCAACCAACAAGGACGTTGTCACATGACATGAAATAAGAGATTTAAAACATCATGTGTGCAGACTTACTTGCCTGGTAAAGTCTTCTCCTGTATGATGAACCCAAAACAGGGGACTCTGTGGTAGATCGCTCCAGCCTTCACCACAAACCTGCTGTCTTCAAATCTACAATGAAAATAAAATGTAGTTAAGCATTTACATAATTACACAATTCTTGTTGTATTCAATGTACTTGTGATGTTAAGTTGTCCCTAACACCAACTTGTCTGCCTGCCACTCCACTGTGTGATGTCTTGTTGCAATTCTTGACAAAGATAAATTACCTGGCTAAGTGCTCAGGTCAGGTGTTGCCCCTTGCTCCTCATATCAAGGCTTCAGCATCTTCTAACGAGATATCAAAACCGGAAGTTGCCTTCCAGTACTGTAGAAACCATTACTAGCCCATTATCAAACTTGAACTTTGTTATCCCAATCCCTACCCGCTTACCAAATATCATATGGATCCACCCACAGCTTCAGGAGTTATGCTGTCCACAGACAAACATACATACGTCAAATATCTGGACAAACAAAAAACATGCAACATACCTACTTGGTACACAATTTTACCTAGATGCAGTTTTATATTTTTTTTGGTCATTCTTGTCTGTTTGCTGTATTTACACTTCTTTGAATTACCATGTTTTGGTAAGGTTGTCTGCACAGATTCTCCAATTTACAATTCAAACTTTTTGACAAATACACTTAGTCTGACAGCTTACAGATGCCAGGCTCCGGTCTCGTCCCTCCGGATGTTCCTGCCCTCCCCTTCACCGGGATGGAGTGGTCCAGAGCTGGTGTGTTCTGGGTGCCATTCCTGAAGATTAAGAAACGAAATTCTGCATAAAAAAACTTGATCTGTATATAGGGCTGCTCAATCTAAACATTTGAGGGGATTTGATAAAGATTTGTGGAATTCAAACCTACGTCATAATTGTTCTTCTCTTCTCCTTCTCAACATGCTGTTTAACATCTGAGCATCCTGACTTATATAATGCTTTCTGCAGTTGTCCAATTGAATAAGCCAATGCCTCTTTCTCTTTAGTCAAACTTGTAGTGCACTGCTACATACAAAGTTTAATGCATTTCACTTTTTCTGATACTAGTACAATGTGGTTCTGCTATGGCTCTCTATTATACTTATAGCCATGCGCATCAGGACACCCTTACTCTTCTTGATATTAAGTGTGTTGGGTTATTTTAAGTGCAGAGTTCTGACAGCCGAGGCTCATGCATAAATTTTGTTGATGTTCATCTTCTAGTGCCTACTAGTAGTAAGGTACTTGTGCCATAGGGTAGCAAGGTTCCTTGCTGATTCAGTAGCAGGGTACATTTTTACTGGGATTGATTGCTGGCCCTTCCCCTTTAACAAGCTTGAGGAACCTCCTCCTCAAACACGAGAAGCCCATTTCACGTCCCTTGTGAAAGACGGGTGCTTGTCCAACCAGGATGCCCGTCCCTGGATTAGAACCGGGGTCTCCCAGTTACCAACTAATTGGAACCAGGAGCTCAACTGTGAGGCTGCTGCCAGTTGAGCTCAATTAGGATATCCCAGCTCAAGCCTGCATGGAGCCTGAAGCCTGGACTGCAGCACGTTGGCAGCCTCGCTGCATACTAAACTGGGTTAAATGTTGTGTTGCATCCTGAAGTGGATTTGTGTTACCCTTGACCTTACAATGGAAATATCATGCAAAATGTACAAGTATGACTAAAAGGACAACAAACAGCACATAGCGTAAAAAGATTTGTATTTATCAATGTATTGCTTGGCCACAGCGAGGTAGCCAACATGCCACAGCTTCATTGAGATACCCACTTAACACAAATACATTTTCTTACCTCCCAGTCTTGAGGTAGTTGTTCCTCCACAGGTTCAAGTTCATGTACAACGTACGAGAAGCTGATGGGTGACCTTGAGAGTTCCAGACACGTCCTTAAGTACCTCCGCAGACCCAAGGGTCCGTAGATCTCCACGGAGGGGTTCTGAGACGTCTGCTGAGACGTTTGTTCCGGAAAGTTCTGACTCAGGGTACACAGGAAACCTGTGGAGAAAGTTGATACTTTGGTAAAAAAATTGAAGTTATCTCGAACCAATTTAGTTTGCTGAAGCGCTATTCTTCCACTGGTTGTGACAGAGAGGACAGATGCTATGTGCAGTATTTACAGGTTCATTTTACAGAAGAATTACCCTTACTCAAGCATATCAATAGTGGACCACAGCTAGCTTAACATCCTGTCCTAAGGACTGTGACCCACACAGTGACATAATCACACACACACACCGTGACACACACACACACACACACGCACATACACACACACAGAAAGACAATCAGAAACACTACTTCACTGAATAAATATTTGATATAACTTACCTTGTAAACCAAACAGCTGTAAAAAAAAACACGCAACTTTAGATGCTGTTCATGAAATTCATTTCATGGTTTACGTGGTATGTTGCAATTTTCCAAATTCATAGCTAGATGTGTTGAACTTGGCTTTCAACACATGGAAATCTTTTTTTGCCAGTCACCTTTAGAATTAGTCCAGTACAAGCAATCATGATGATGTCAAAGTGACACAGTGGTCAGCAAAGATCCAGCAAAGATCCATCAAAGATTAATTTACGTGCGAATTTTATAATTTGATTGGCTAATCTGAATATCAATTAGGAATATAATCTGCTGATGTCCTGGTAGGCATCAGGCGTCGAATATGTAAACAAAAAAACAGCAATCGCTTATGTTAAGTAACTTAATAGTGTTAAGATGGCAAGATCCCCCACACAGACCCTCTTTTCAGACTGGACAGGTTTTTCCACTTTTCTGACTGGACAGGTTTTTCCACCAACCCTGTTAACTTTACTTTGCAACCCTTATTGGACACAGTAGTCTTAAGTTTTGTAGAATTCATTGCTAACAAGCAAAGACATAATTATATGTCTTGATATTTTGTACTACCTACGAACTTGCCATACATAGTACCTGTTACATTTGTTGTGCTATAAAGTTTGATTGATTGATTGATTGATTGATTGATTGGTTGATCGATTGATTGATCTAACTCACATGGTCTCCGTGTAGGTGTGTGATGAAGATCTTGTTGATTCTAGCTGCTTTGATGCAGCTCTTCATAACCTGGGTCTGACTCCCCTCCCCACAGTCAAACATCCAACACTGGCGGTCTGTGGGTGAAATGGTTAAAAAAAAAGATATATGCTAAAAGTAAAACAAAACAAAACAATTAAAGTAAACAAAAATACATGTCTTGAAAGTAGTTATTTTGCACCATTTTACAGGACCATCCTCAGGATTAGGGTTATAACTATAAGGGTTTATATGATGTGTGGATTATGCGTTATTTACTGGAACATCCTGTCAACAGTGGAAAAAAACTCTCAGGAGTCACAATGGTTATATAAAGGTTAGGGTGAGGGTTAACTTTATATACAGTCAATATCTAACCTCTGTCATTTTTTTTCCTGCTGCAAAAATTTAAATTTTAATGGATGAAAGAAATATGTGATTGAGGATACAGAGAGACAGAATGCTAAAATGTTCTTTAGAAATACAAGATACCTTCGAAAAGGTTAAAAAATGGCAAAAAAGTAATACTATACTTATTTTTATCACTACTATTTCATCACTTCTATCAACGCATGTGTAGCCCCCCTCCCCATCCCACCCAAAATATAAACACACCCACTAGACTACAACTTTCCTGACTTAAAAACGATGCACGAAACCCCTCTGTTCGGCATGGGGTAGCAGGAAGCCGTGCCAAGAAACGTCAGGTCCATCGACATGGTTCTTAAGGTTATATAAAGAGTCTTAAGGGATCAAACAGACAAGATACGCAGATATTAAATTTCTTGCATCACAACGTGTAACCCCAAACATAACCTTTGACCTGTCGGAACAAACCATTCTTCGGCCATGTCGGCTGAGGGAGGCTAACCGCTTATATGGGAAAATCATCATCTGAGTGTAACACGGACTATCATGCAGCAGTGATAGCACCACGCTAACTGCTCAGCCTAGGGGGTCGCGACCTTTTAGCCTAGTGGTTAGAGTGCGTGAGGTTATGATCCGGAGCTCGGGGGATCGAACCCAGGGGCCGGCAGTTTATGTTACTTTCCCTTTCGGTGTTTCATGAGTTCGAAGATAGTATTGACTTTGCAATAAGTGACGACTCATCTACCAAAAGTAACTATAACGTTATGTAGCCGTGGCGACTAACGAAGGGCATTTTTGCTTGATATTACATATAGGATAGTATATGTAATATCAAGCAAAAACACCCTTCGCTAGTCGCCACGGCTAAACGTTATGTTACTTATATTATGCGCCAAAAATAATTACTCAAGCAACTGGATAAGATTTTGAAACAGTCAGACGTTTCAGACAGTATCCACTGTCTTTCGTCAGTGACTAACGATAGGACTGAGAACACCAGCTTTATACCAAAACTCTGAATAGATATGTTAATGAGGTAAAGACAATTTAGGATGTCTTGAAGTAGTCTTCAAAAAGAAGATGAATTCAAGACAAAGTTTTGACGTACTTATATTATGAATTTTTTTCCATTCAATATTGAAATCTACACTAGTAACGTTATATTCTGTTTACTTTATAAATTTGGGAGGGGCTTGGATGAATGAGTGATTGAGCGAGTGAGCCAGTGCGTGAGTGAGTGAGTAAGTGAGCGGTTACGTGAGTGAGTGAATGAATGAAGCTTCAAATCAGAAATCATTTCCGAACTTGTATAATCCCAGTCTCAATTTGCATATTATCGCAACAATTTGGCATAACCGCAATCTTATACATTCATATCATAAACAGTCAAGTACAAAACGGAATGGGAAAAGGCTAATGTATTATGTTACCTGAAGTCAAGGACATTATATAATGTCCTTGCTGCTGAAGTCAAATGTCTTTCATGGAGAATCAGGTTTACAATTTCTGATCTTTGACCTTTGACCAACGTTCCGCTCACCCCTGACCCCCCGATACGACGAAAGCTGCCTGAGCCCCGGTTTACGAGGAGAAAAAACATCATAAGAAGCAAGTAAGGCATAGAAATCACAAGATAAGTATTTTGACATAAAGCGTAATATTTAGAGGTCATTTATGTGGAGAAAGGATCTCAATACGATGATAATAAATTTGTGGGGCTTTTCTAGATGTGAATGGTGAAGACTTGAAAGGGGAGGGGGGCGAAGCAAAACTCGTTGGCAAAGTCCTGTTGTTTCGTTTAACCATCTTTGTACGCTACGTCAAAATTCAACCACCTTCTCCCAGTCATAGAAAAGGTGTTTTATTTTCTTCCTCTTTTTTTTTACAAAGGGCACACCATGAACAATTTTTCACTTTACAGATGTATGATAATAAGTTGTAATTATATGACCTGATCAAGTTGGAACCCAAAATGATTCGAACTATTTTATTTTCAGTATCACGATCGATAACTGAAAAACATTCATTTTCTCATTAGGTTGAACATGGCAAAAGCAGCAGGACACGGGTCTCCCACCGGAGTAGTTCAGAACAGCTGTGATGGGTCTCCCATCGGGGTTTCGAAGGTTAATTGCGACAGCAAAACAAACACCATTGAAGACCAGAAGGCAGCACAAAATGTCTACTCGAATAACGCTGGGGAGAAATTCTACATGTGCAGGGAGTGCAGGTACAGAACAAATCGATGGTCTAACTTTTCTGTACATATGAGTCTTCATACTGGAGTAAACCCTCAACACATGAGAATCCATACAGGAAAGAAACCCTACAAGTGTGACCAGTGTGAATATTCTACATTCTACTTTTCCAATTTAAAGGACCATAAGGCAAAACACACAGGTGACAAACCCTACATGTGTGGGGAGTGCGGCTACCGGACGACTAGGAAGTCTTACTTATCCCGACATATGAAAATCCATACTGGAGAAAAACCGTACAAGTGTGACCAGTGCGACTATTCTGCTGCAGAGAAATCCAACTTAAATTCGCACAAACTAAAACACAGTGGTGAGAAACCCTACATGTGTGGGGAGTGCGGGCACCGGTCGACTAGGAAGGCTGACTTATCCCGACATATGAAAACTCATACGGAAGAAAAACCCTACAAGTGTGACCAGTGCGACTATTCTACATTTTACGCATCTAATCTAAGCAAACATATGACAATTCACACTAAAGAAACAAACAAACATGCAACTGGAATCATGTGGGTATTGGCAGTGCCCGTACAGAGTACAGCACCGAAAGACTCGTGAAAAGATAGCAACGCACTTTATTACATCTATTGCCTCACTTGACTCAGATAGAAATGAGCACTTAGCTCAGTTAGGGACGTCGACGTTCTCTCGGATAGAG
Organism: Branchiostoma lanceolatum; assembly: GCA_035149815.1. Lineage (NCBI taxonomy): Eukaryota > Metazoa > Chordata > Leptocardii > Amphioxiformes > Branchiostomatidae > Branchiostoma > Branchiostoma lanceolatum. The sequence continues at coordinate 10,752,990 of CM068877.1, read as the reverse complement.
TCCCCTGTTTAAGGAGGACTCAAGCCGCACCTCAAGCACCTTATAAAGAACCCGACACTCTCATCGAAAAGTTTAGTGTTCCTTCCTAGTGTTAGGATCAAAGTGGATCAAACTTTACAGTCGGTCTGGAGTTAGGAATTGTTGTGTTTAAGGTTAGTTTACCTGTTGTACGAAACAAACGAAGGAAAGAGCGTTTCCTTTAAGGATACTAAAATCGATGATCTTGTACATGTATTAGGGATTATGATATTATACTGATGTAAATTATAGAGTTGAAATGACACTTGAGAGGGATTCAACTAAGATTTTGATACTGATATTTCTGGATTGCCAGCAGCTATATAACTGCCCTAAAGCAGTTAAGGTGAATGCTTACACAAGCCTCGTAAGGCCTCACCTAGAGTACTCCAGTGCTGCCTGGGACCCTTACCACAAAGAGCATATTTCTAAGCTAGAATCCGTCCAGAAAAGAGCGGCTAGATTTGTCACAAACTCATATTATACCTATGATAGTACTACTAAACTTGTTTCCGATTTGGGGTGGGATACTTTAAAGGATAGAAGGACAGCTAGTAGACTTACAGTTCTGCAAAAGGCTAGACACCATAAGATAGCCCTACCGGTCGAAGGTCATCTGTCACCTGCACCGCGCCAATCGCGACACTCAAACCAAAATTCATATAAGAGTATACCTTTCCACAAAGATTGTTACAGATATTCTTACTACCCTCGTACTGTGAGGGAGTGGAATTTACTTCCACAAGAGGTCACGGAGACAACTGATCCTCCCAAGTTTAAGGAGGCAGTGCTCCAGCACCTCAGAGGACAATAAGCGCAGCGCACTCCCCTAGACGCTTTACCCCAACAAGAGGGGTGTTGTCTAGAAACAAATCAAGATCAAGAAGATCAAGAAGATCAAGAAGCTGCATTTTAGACATGGATTTATTTATCGTAAATATTTTCTTGATATTTGCAAAACAAGGATATTTCGAATTCAAATGTCAAGTTTCTCAATATACTAACCTTTAAAACATTCTCTCGCTCACTTATCTCCTCCATTATTAAAACATCGTTTAGTGTAATAGAATCCTGTAACATTAAACCAGGTACTCGAGTACTCCGTGATTTACTTCATCTAATGGTAGCATTAAAGACGAATAAAGTCCGTTGACTTCTTTCAACTGTATGTGCCCCAAGTCTTATTTTTTACAGTTGTTTCCCTTCTGCCACATTTCCAAACCGTGACCCGGCCGGACTGTTTGCGGTACGAAAGATCACACTGCGTATGATGAAAAAGTCATAGCTATCCTCATGACTGCTTCAAAGATTTTTAAATTTATTTTGCGCATCTTCCTTATTGACTTTCAGCAAAGAATGAAAACGTAGCATTCCAGAAAGACGTACAAAATGCTACAAAAATAGATAAAAGATAGAAAATGATAATTGATAACTGTTCCCGACCCAAGTAGAAGTTTCAGTCGGTCACTTGCAGTGGACGCAAATTCTACCCAGAAATAGAAGTCACGTTGTTTATGCCTTCGTTTCAATATAAAGAACCGTTGATGATAAAAGGGCAAAAGGCTATCGTATCCGAAGTCAAATATCTTACACGGATAATCAAGTTTGCGATTTCACCTTTGACCCACAAGCCCTCACCTCTGACCCCCCGATACGACGGAAGCACAAAGCCTGAGCCCCGGTTTACGTGACGCGTGAGGAGAAAAAAACATCATAGAAAGCAGGTAAGACATAGAAATCACTACCCAAGTATTTTGACAACAAGCGAACTAGTTAAAGGTTATTTCTGTGGAAGAAATAAATCAGTACGATGATAATTTGTAGGCCTTTCCTGGATGTGATTGTAGACTTGAAAGGGGAGGGGGGCGAAACAAAACACTTAGGTACTTCGCCCCTCGTCACTTAGATGCACATCATACATCAGGCAAAGTGGCCGTTTTGTCGGGACTGTAATGATAGTGAAAGACAATGTTGATTGTAAAATACTCTTAAGACGCAAATCACGGTTGTGGTTACACCTTGAAGTGGATAGTGAAATCGGCGACCTTGAAGTTGGTAGGTATGAAACTTGAGTTCAGTGCCGCATTGTCATTGTCTGTCCAAAATCAAAATGTAAAAAAAAGTGTGTGAGTGTGTTTGCGTGTGTAGGGGTGGTGTGTGTGTGTGTGTGTGTGTGCGTGCGCACGCGCGCGCGCGCGTGTGTGTGTGTGTGTGTGTGTGTAAGGGTGGTTGGGGTGTGTGTGGGGGGTGCATATTGGTAGACTGTTCACACTCGAAACTCGCGTCACTCGGTGACTTGTTCGTGACACCTGGTACTTGTTCGGTGCTCCTATTACTCTCATCTCCCAAATAAACGTACCGGTATGTTTATTTTTTTCAGCCTCAAAATCCACCCAGTACGTTCTTATTTTGGACAGTACGTTTATTTATTTTTTTTTTGAAAATCAGTTTTGCTAACCAGGGATTCCATTAAATCTGAAAGTTTAGGTTTTCCTGCCCGTATTTCCCCGGCATTTTTGCTCATAATTCATTATTTTCCGGCCAAGCGGCGTTGATTTCCCGGCCGCTATGACCCGGCCTTTGTGAAATCCTGGCGGAACTCGTTACGTATCGGTCGATCTCTATGACACTACAAAGTCAACGTTGTTATTTGGAGAAAAAAAGACGCCACACTGACGTTTTAAAATGCAATTCTTTTTATATAAACAACTTTGACAGTCTCTGTTTACATCGTAAACCAAAGCACGCTGATCAGAAAACAATACATGCCAGCGGCGCACAGTGTTTCAACAATTCTAACGCATGTAAATTTCTCTACTCAGGTGAGATACTTGTTAGTACCAAGGAGTACATACAGTCTTTCCCAAAATGAAAATATAAAAACAACACCACGAAAAATCTGTGTCTTAGCATATAAAACTGTGAAATTACTTTCAAAATATATCAAAACATTTCAATCCTACCACAAACATGAAAATCTAGCGCTTGGAAAATCGCCACTGTGACAGTAACGCAGGCCGACGTCAGTGACTCTGGTGCGTGGGAAAGATTTGTAATGGAAGAGCTCACTTCGAAGAAGGGCAAGGAAATCTTTTTGATCTACAAATAAAACTTTGTTGCCTCTGTCAGAAAAGTCTTTTGCATTTGAACAAAAAGAATTTCACTATTAAAGTCTATACATAAAATTGAAATGCAATCTAGTCGCCATTATTATCACTTAAAAATGCTTTAAAAAAGATCACTCCTCTACAGAAAGAATGCTCGATCTTTCTAAGAACATGGGTGTATAGTCTATTAGCCCCGCCCCTTTCTGTTGGCGGCGCCTCTGCTGTCTGCAGCTCAACCTTTGATGCGTAACATGAGAACCCTGTGGTTTGGCTACATTGTAACAAGCCTGAGGTTTCTCACAAATTAGTTGACAATTTAGTTTCTCAAAATGAATGTTTTTTTTTCTACCTACAAAGGTGATTTTTGGATTTTAAATTATTTGGATTGCAACAACACAAACCAGAACATTATATAATATTGTCCTTGATATTATATGATAATGTCCTTGACACAACACAATAATTTGTGGCATGTAATGTTTACAAATCTATGTTTCTATACATGCAATGCATATAAGATAAATGGCAAGTTGGGAAAGAAAAAAAAAGTAATAATGTTACCTGTGATGACCATATATTCAGGATATTGTAATTTTTTGTTCATGTTCTAAATGTTGATACATTTTTATAAAAAAAAAGAGTAGAAAGTGTTGCCCATCCAAGTGAACTGAGAAGAGTGTTTTGATAATATGTCAGTCTATACAACAATTTTCCGTGATCACTTGCTTCAAGTTCCAAGTAGAAAATGCATGTACAGTCTCATCATCATGACTGTATATTTTCACTTGTTGAATTTGAAAGCACCGTTGGCCCCCGGTTAGGGGTCATAGCGGGGAACCTATGCCCAATTTTTCAACATTATTTTTTTGGAAGTGGCAAGGAAGATTATAATTTGAACAAGATGTCTACATTTATTTTGTTCAATATTTATACACTTTACTGGTATGGTCCTCAGACAGGCATAAATGAATAAAGAGAACCTACAGCTACCTGCTGATCATTTTCCCCTCGGACAGAAGTAGCATGGACACAGTTTATCTGTAAATTTGGTAAATTTCCGGGGGGTATGTTTATTCCGGGGGGTACGTTTATTAGATTTTGAAGATTTGTCCGGGGGGTATGTTTATTCCGGGGGGTATGTTTATTTGGGAGATGAGAGTAGTAGAATTAACTCTCCTCGATATACCAAGGATTTTATGTAACCTCCTTGGATATACAAATAGCGAGACTGCGGGTCGAGTATGTGCTGATAAGGACTGGCAGTTGCAGCAATTAGGTTAAAAAACCCTCCTTAGTTACAGTAATTTTTAAAAAAATTGTTGCAGGTTGAGTTTTTATTCATTAAGCTGTAACTGTATAACCTGATCAAGTTGTAACTCCTGATGACTCAATATATATTTTTTCCATGCCATAATCAATGACAACATTTATGCATTTTGTCATTAGGGTGGATATGGCAACAGCAGGACATGGGTCTCCCACCGGAATAGTTCAGAACAGCTGTGATGGGTCGCCTATCGGGGTTTCGAAGGTTGATTGCGACAGCAAAACTAACACCGCTGAAGACCAGATGCCAGCACAAAAAGTCAACTTGAATAACGCTGGGGAGAAATTCTACATGTGCGGGGAGTGTAGGTACAGAACAACTCGATGGTCTAACTTTTCTGTACATGTGAGTCTTCATACTGTGGAAGACCCCTACCAGGTTGACTCATATGACTATTCTGCAACACAGAAATCTAGCTTGGATAAACGTCTAGCGAAACACACCGGTGGAGAAAAACCTTACAAGTGTAGCCAGTGTGACTATTCTTCTGCACGGAAAGGCAATTTGGACAGCCATTTAACAACACATCCTGGTGACAAACCCTACATGTGTGGGGAGTGCGGGCACCGGACGACTAGGAGGTCTGACTTATCCAAACATATGAGAACCCATACTGGAGAAAAACCGTACAAGTGTGACCAGTGCGACTATTCTGCTGCGCAGAAATCCAGCTTAGATAACCATAGAGCAAAACACAGTGGTGACAAACCCTACATGTGTGGGGAGTGCGGGCACCGGACGACTAGGAAGTCTGACTTATCCACACATATGAGAACCCATACTGGAGAAAAACCGTACAAGTGTGACCAGTGCGACTATTCTGCTGCGCAGAAATCCAGCTTAGATAACCATAGAGCAAAACACAGTGGTGACAAACCCTACATGTGTGGGGAGTGCGGGCACCGGACGACTAGGAAGTTTGACTTATCCCGACATATGAGAACCCATACTGGAGAAAAACCGTACAAGTGTGACCAGTGCTACTATTCTGCTGCAGAGAAATCCACCTTAAATCACCACATGGCAAAACACACTGGTGAGAAGCCCTACATGTGTGGGGAGTGTGGATATAAAGCCATCAAAATGTCTTACTTATCTCGACATATGAGAACCCACACAGGGGAAAAACCATACAAGTGTGACAAGTGTGACTATTCTGCAGCAGAGAAATCCAAGTTACATGACCACAAAGCAAAACACAGTGGTGAAAAACCCTACATGTGTGAGGAGTGCGGGTACCGGTCGACTTGGAAGTCTGACTTATCCCGACATATGAAAACCCATACGGAAGAAAACCCCTACAAATGCGACCAGTGCGACTATTCTACAACTCGCAAACCTTACCTAACGAAACATATGAGAACCCATCCAGGAGAAAAACTTTACAAGTGTGACCAGTGCGACTATTGTACAGCTTACGCATCTAACATAATGAAACATATGGCAATTCACACCGAAGGAACAGGCAAGCGGGTTCATGTGGGTATTGGCAGTGCCCGTGTTAAGTCAGACCGCAGCACCGGAAGACTCGTGAAAATATAGCAATGCACTTGACATCTAATTATTCACTGAGCACCTAGCTCGGTTAGGGACGTTCTCTCGGATAGTACGTAGAGTCCTCTTCGAGGAGAGCCCAAGCCGCACCTCGAGCGCCTTATAGAGAATCCGACACTCTCATCGAAAAGTGTAGCGATCCCTCCAAGCGTTAGTGGATCAAACTTTACAGTCGTCCGGGATCTAGGTAGGGTTGAACCTACTGTACAAAACTTAAGTGTTGGAAGCCGGTTTACAAGTTGTTCGAAATAAAGAGAAGGAGATTGAAGTAGGTAATTTTGCATTAGTAATGATAACGATGCACTTGAGATCGAGGGTCGCAAAATTGATACTTATATTTTTCGGGTTTTCCCGGTTGCCGTATGTTAGACGTTTATGGATTTATTTGCTGTAAATATTTTTTGATGTTTGCAAAACCTGTTGAATATTAGCGTTTTACTGTAATATAATCCCGTAACAATTAAACCAAGTACTCAAATACTCCGTGTCAATTTACTACACCTAATGGTAGCATTTACATGCAATAAAGTCCGTTGACTGTTTTCAACTAAGAGCCCAATGTCTTATTTTAGAAAGATGCTTCCGTCATGCCGGGGTTACATATCGGCATATATGCCGGCCGAACTGTTTGCGGGTACGAAAAATAAAACTGCGTATCATAGAATAGCGGCAAATCATCCTCAGGACTTTTTTTCTATATCATACTTTTAATTCCCGTTAAGTGTCCGACTAGGTAATCTGAGGAAGTGTTGTAATAAAAACTTCGTCTGCCAGTTGGATACGGTCTTTGCAACCGTTGGATCTGCTTGGAGATTACGACTAGGTGCCGGTTTGGAAATGGGACCCTGGCATTTCTATGAATGGACTCTACTAGGTGATGTATCCATTTCAAGGCATAGGGAGAAACGGCGGGCAATTTCATTTCTTTATTGTTAAAATGTTGCAGGAAACATTACACCGGTAATCGGGGCAGCATGGGCTGATTGTCGATGTCTCTCATGAAATACAGAACACAACATAGAACAGAACACAACATAGAACAGAACACAACATACTTGCTAATTAAGGGTAAATGACCCGCCCCGAGGTGTATATGGTGTCATAACGCCTGGCCATGTGCTATATGAGGTGGTTATAGCACATGACCAGGCGTTATGACACCATATACACCGAGGAAGAGGCGGGTCATTAACGTTATTATCATATAGCGTATCCAAACTGACGCATATAAGAGTAGACAATTTCTGTTTGACGCATAGATCCCTTATACTATTAAGAATGCATTTCAGAATTCACATTTGTCCTTTATTAACAGAAGATGATGAAGAATATGTACAACTGTTGCCTGATTTATCTATTTCAACCACACAGGATAGGAGGGTCGGTTTCAGGTCAGTCAGAAATGTTATCATTGAAGAATCTCCCTGCAACATGACCTCAGATAAACCTGAATAGAACACAGGTTCTTTGGCCAGCAGGAAATGGAACGCGCGGAACCTTAGATAGAACGTGGTTTCTTTGGCCAACAGCAAATGGAACACGCGGAACATTTTTTGGAATTTTAAATTTGTTTTCCCTTAACAAGGTTAAGAAAAGGATTCATCAAAAAGATACCCCCTCTGCAAAATGGAACGGTTGTGTTCTGACATGACGTCAATAAGTGGTGTGTTATGGCGTGACAACAGACCACTTATTGTGGGCAATGGTGGCTTCTGATTGGTCGACGCCATCTACCTATGTGATAATATGTAATAACAGACAACATGTACCAGAACACGGCGTATAACAGATACAAACATCCGTATACTAAATGTACCAAAACACGATAAAAAGACGAAAACACCTGTGTATTGGCTCATTTCTAAAATTATTTTCCCTAGAGGCATCAAGGAACTTTGAACAGCGAGTCTGGTGGGTCTAGAGTGCATAAGACACCAATGACATAAAAATTAAGAATTTCCTGAAATTACATCAACCATAATACTATTGTGTAATAACATAGAAATTTGCACAAAATATTCACACTTTGGATACCGGATGTTATTGAACATCGAACCATAAAATTATCATACCTCCCGTTTTTTTTTTTTTTTTTTCACCTGTTTATTACATTAAAATCAAATGCCCAGGTTAGTATTGATATTACGGTAACATCATACATACGCCGTGTGATTTAGCCTCCGTTGCAGACTCCTTCCGGCTGTTTTCTTTTTCAAGTTACCGTTTTCTTATCACAATTTTTCTTCTTATTGCTTCTCGACTAGCAATAACTTGGAAATATAAACATCCGGAAAGGGTCTGTAACGAAGGCTACGTGCGATTTAAGTGTCCTTATAATAAAACGTCGAGAAAAGGATTTTAAAAAACCCCTAACATGTATGCTGACCCGAAGGCACTGCATAGCGCATACGGATTCGCCCTTTGACCTCAAATCGACCTACATCTGTTTTAGATATAACCCTCCCATCAGACGGAAGGGCGAAGCTGTCCGAGTTTAGGTAACGTGGAGAGGGAAAAACATCACAAGAACCAGGTAGGACTTAGAAATGGGCAACGAAGTGTAAAACGTTCAAGCTTAAGAGTCTGGGGTCATTTCTGTAGAAGAAAAACCTCCGTACGGCTATGATTTATAGCCCCTGCCCGCGGTAGATATGAGGGGGGGGGGAACCAAACCCTCGCCACCCACAAGCTAGTCATATACGTCAGATAGATTTAAATTCATCAAAACAGAAAGAGGTTGAAAACAGGTCCTCATAATTGAATTATCATCTGTATTGAAAAGCCGACCTTTATCAGTGTGCAAGTGACCTCCAGTTCATTATATAATATCCTTAATTTTACCTATATGTACTATTAAATTCATGTACATTTTTTTACGGCTGTGATGCTCCAGACACTTTTCCTGTAAATTGTCAATTTTATGCTCAATGACTTTTACAATCAATCTTTAATTTGTTTAAATGATTAGGATTAGACTGAACATGGCAACGGTAGGGCACGGGTCTCCCACCGGAGTTGGACTATGCTTCGATGATGGGTCTCACATTGCGGTTTCTCAAGTCAACGGCAACAGCAAAACAAGCGATGCTGAGGACAAGAGGGCAGCACAAAACTTGAATAACCCTGGTGAGAAACCCTTTATGTGTGAGGAGTGTGGATACGGGTCATCTCAAATGTCTCACTTATCCCGACATATGAGAATCCATACTGGTCAAAAACCCTACAAGTGTGACCAGTGTGACTATTCTGCAGCACAGAGAGTCAATTTGGACAGGCATATAACAGCAAAACACATGCATGTAGCAGCAAAACAAACCAAAGAGAAACCTTACATGTGTGGGGAGTGTGGATACAGGGCAACTTACCACCCATGTCCAGTATCAGGGTGAAATGCACGAAGTTGTCCTAAGTTAAGTTAGATGTCCGAAGTTGCCCAAAGTTGTCCGAAGTTGTCCGAAGTTGTCCGAAGTTATGACGTCATCATAACTTTTGACAGTCAGCCGGGTGGTGTACGAAGTTGTCCGAAGTTGTCCGAAGTTATGACGTCACCCTAACCATGACGTCATCCTAACTTTGGACAGTCAGCCGGGTGGTGTACGAAGTTGTCCGAAGTTGTCCGAAGTTATGACGTCACCCTAACCATGGCTTCGGACAACTTCGTACACATGCCAACCTACCCTGCCTACTGTACGAAGTTAGATGACGTCACGTAACTTTGCACAACTTCGGACAACTTCGTACACATGCCACCCTACCCTGCCTACTGTACGAAGTTAGATGACGTCACGTAACTTTGCACAACTTTGGACAACTTCGTACACTTGCCACCCTACCCTGCCTACTGTCCGAAGTTAGCTGACGTCACGTTACTTTGAACAACTTCGGACAACTTCGTACATTTTCCACCCTACCCTGCCTACTGTCCGAAGTTAGCTGACGTCACGTTACTTTGCACAGCTTCGGACAACTTCGTACACATGCCGCCCTACCCTGCCTACGGTACGAAGTTAGATGACGTCACGTAACTTTGCACAGCTTCGGACAACTTCGTACATTTTCCACCCTACCCTGCCTACTGTACGAAGTTAGATGACGTCATGTAACTTTGCACACGTCATCTGTGACTCCCGATATAGCCTAAAAGCCAGTAGGAAACGGCTTTAACTTCGTACAACTTCGTACAACTTCGTACGCCCTAACTTCGTGCACTTTACCCTGATACTGGACATAGCTCCAACTTACAAGTCTTGCCTATCTAGACATATGAGAACTCATACAGGAGAAAAACCCTACAAGTGTGAACAGTGTGACTATTCTGCAGCACAGAAATGGACATTTGACGTTCATGTAGCAACACACACAGGTAATCTGTATATGTGTGGGGAATGTAGATACAGGACAGGTAAAAAATCTGACTTGTCCCGACATATGAGAACCCACACAGGAGAAAAACCGTATAAATGTGACCAGTGTGACTATTCTGCTGCACGGAAATCCAGCTTAGATGACCATAAAGCAAAACACAGTGGTGAAAAACCCTACATGTGTGAGGAGTGTGGATACAGGACAACGTCCAAGTTTATCTTGTCTCAACACATGAGAATCCATACTGGAGAAAAACCCTACAAGTGTAACCAGTGTGACTATTCTGCAGCACTTAAAGGCAGTTTGGACAAACATATAGCAGTAAAACACACTGATGAGAAACCCTACATGTGTGAAGAATGTGGGTACAGGACAGCTTTCAAGTTCATCTTGTTTCAGCACATGAGAACCCATACAGGAGAAAGACCATACAAGTGTGACCAGTGTGACTATTCTGCTAAAGTGAAAGGTGCTTTGATCAAGCATGTAGCATCGAAACACTCCGGTGAGAAACCTTATATGTGTGGGAAGTGTGGGTACAGGGCAGCACTAAAGTCTAACTTATGTAAACACATGAGAACCCATACAGGCGAAAAACCATTTAAATGTGACCAGTGTAACTATTCCTCAGCCCGGAAGTCTAATTTGGACAGCCATCTAGCAAAACACACTGGTGACAAGCCGTACATGTGTGGGGAGTGTGGGTACCGGGCAGCACTAAAGTCTACCTTATGTAAACATATGAGAACTCATACAGGCGAAAAACCCTACAAGTGTGACCGGTGTGACTATTCTGCTGCACAGAAATCCAATTTGAAAAGGCATCTCTTCAAGCACACTGGTAAAGAACTGTTATGACTAGAAGGCTAGTTTAGATGACCACGTAAGAAAATGCAATGATGAGAATGCGACTCCCTACATAAGGATTTGCCAGGATACAGGATGAGTGACAGATCGACCCTGTGCGGCCCTTCCCAAAATACCTGGTGTTTCTCACGTGGTTATCGTGTGCACGTGACTCTCATGCTCTCGGCATGAGAGAAGCCATGTGAAGTTCAAAAGTTAGATGAGTGAAATGTATTTGTTTAAGATAGAACTTTAGGATAACTTTATTTATCTATATGGGGTAACGTAATAGCTGCATGTTGGCTAATTGTCATATTGTTTTGTTTATTGTTAATTGTTTGCATGCATGTGTACAATTGTAAAACCATAGATAAACAGTGCAAATAAAACATGCAGGGGGGTCAGAAGCCTATGTGGCTTTTCGTGCCCCCCCTCGAAACTAGACAGTAGTTATTAATAATCAAAACGAGCATAGTGCATTTAAAGCACGTTATGTTACTTTGTATATTCCTTACACTTGTAGCGACATGACATTAATATTTTGTCAAATTTCTTATATATTCTGTTTAGAGTAAGTACAATCAGTATTGAATATCAGCCCTTAGATAAAACAAAATAAGCGACCACAAATAGATTTGCAATGGTCTTAGTGAAATGAGTTTAAACAATCGCAGTAGTGTTTGTAAACTTACTTGGAAGTTTTGTTATAGTTTTAGACAGCAAGGAAAAGGCTAAGCCAATACAATTAGACAAGAGATGTAAGAAATCTTCAAAGCAGGACACTTTCACATACCTGACGTCATACACGAATGAGTATATAATGGATAAAGTTAGTATGTAGTTATTTGTTCATGTGTCTCAAAAAATAGAGAACAAACTTATAAGTGTATAGCATTAGTGTAACAGTATTTAACGTTAGAATGTATTATTTTAGTTTTCCATACTTTCTTCATGTTTTACACTCTTTAGACCAACTGTAGTCTGTATTTGCATTTAGCCCTCTTAGCATAAATATGCAATAAAGATTCTTATTATTGTTGTTGTTGTTGCTATCTTTAGTATTATGGCTATCATTATTATTTTTTTCTTAGTCAATTCATCAGAGCCTGATGTTGGCATCGATTTACGAAGAAAGGCGGCTCAATTGTTACTGTAGCAGCATCTCTTCACCCTAGGTCAGAAATATCAATGCTCGAGACAAGTATTGACTTCACTGACCCATTAGGAGAATTATTGATAATCACAAGTACTAAGTCTATTTGGTACAATCATGTACCCACCCGAGAGGGACGTTTGTGAGGTATGTGTATTTGTGTGGTTGAACATCTGCTTATAATAGAAACTTACCAAAATTGATTCTCGCTGGGATGCCGTTAGTTGAGATCGCAGTAAAGCTCGTAGATTTAGACCACCGATCCTGGTAAATGTCTGCGATTCCGTCAGAAACAGACTAGAATAGAAGCAAACGTAACGTTCATGCTGCCGTACGAAGGAACCAAACATTGACAACATGTAAAAGAAGGCCTAATCTAGCCTCCGTTGCAGTCCTTTTCCCCGCAGCGTTTTTTTTTCATTTTGGGGGGGGGGGGGCGCCACGTATCTGCTTGGGATCCCGCATCCGCCGTGGACCTGTGTCCGCTATAGACCCTGTGTCCGCTGCTGGTGCATAATCAATGTTCAATCTAAAGCCGAACGTTTTACACGGATAATCAGGAGTACATGACCTTTGACCCTTATTTTGTTCACTTCTGACACCAATAGAACAAAGCGCGAAGAACGAGTCCCGGTTTACGTGAAGACAAAAAGCATCACAGGAAGCAGGTAAGACTGAACAGCGAGCCGTGAAGCATTTCAAACGTAGGCGTGATAGTTTAAGGTAATTTCTGTGCAACATAAACGACAGAAAGATGATAGTTTATGGGCCTTTTTCATATGTGAATATGATGGAAATAAAGGGGGAGGGGGGCGAGACCAAACAAGCGTGTGGCCCCTCGCCACCAACTTGCACGCCATGCATCGGCCAAAGTGGCCCTTTTGAAGGATATAGACTGATATAAATCTGATATGTAACGCCATATAGAGACATTTCATGGTTGTCCAGTGCAGACAAAGGAACCCGTTACATTGGTATCTTTGCCGTATAAAGCTCACCTTTGAAAGCAACAGATAATTTTGCTACGGGGGAAAGGGGGTTGTTTTGCGCTAGTCCCATTGTTTCGAGTTGTGGAAAAAATACTTTGTATCTACTACATGGATGTGCCTTTTGCTGTTTTCAATGCTATTGATGCGTCTACTGTGTGCATCAAATGTGACGTGATTACAGCAAAAGTTGTAAAGCATTGGGTTGAAATTGTATAACCTGATAAAATTACTTTGATATAATAGCTTACATTTCAGTTGTGACTACAACACTTTTCTTCCATTTTATGGTAGAATTGATTCTAATTAAAGAATGGTTCTCAGCAAGCTCGGCAGGGTCTTTAAGTTACCAGTATTCATTGATGGTTAAGACTAACAGTGATTAAGTTGCATATTCCAAGTAAGACTATCTAAATGCGGGTACTAGCTAGCAAAACAATATTTCTTTTTATCAGTAAACATGCCAAAATTCTTGTGAATTGAATTGTGATACATTATGTTGAAATTATATACCCAGATAAATGAAATACGTTGTTTCCTAGATCCTATAAATGTTCCATATTATGACCGATGGCTCTACTAATCATTTATTTCTTTTCATTAGGCTGGTCATGGCAACGGGACGACATGGGTCTCCCACCAGAGTAGATCAGAACTGCTATGATGGGTCTCCAACCGTGGTTTTCCAGGTTGACTGCGACAGCCAAACAAGCAATGCTGAAGACCAGACGGTAGCGCCACCAGTCAACGTCAGTAATACCGCTGAGAAACTCAACATGTGTGGAGATTTTGGGAACAGGATGGCCAACAGAGCTAAATTACCCCGACACGTGAGAGAACATCCGGGAGAAAAACCCTACAAGTGTGACCAATGTGATTATTCGGCATCATGCAAATCCAATTTGAACAAACATTTGCTAATTCATACCGGTGAGAAACCCTTCATGTGTGGGGAGTGTGGGTACAGAGCAGCTCATAAGCATCACTTATCCGACCATATGAGAGCCCATACAGGAGAGAAACCCTTTAAGTGTGACCAGTGTGACTATTCTGCAGCAAGGAAACGCACAATGGATCAACATCTAGCAAGACACACCGGTGAGAAACCCTACATGTGTAAGGAGTGTGGGCACAGGTCAACAACAAAGTCTAACTTAGCTAGCCATATAAGAACTCACACAGGAGAAAAACCTTACAAGTGTGACCAGTGTGACTATTCTGCTGCACAGAAATTCTACTTAAAAGAACATAAAGCAAAACACACTGGTGAGAAACCTTTTAAGTGTAGGGAGTGTGAATACAGGTCAGCTCGAAAGTCTGACTTGTCTAAACACATGAAAACTCATAAGGATGGAAGACTTTACAAGTGTGACCAGTGTGACTATTCTGCAGTACGGAAATCCACCTTAGCTAACCATAAAGCAAGGCACAGTGGTGAGAAACCCTACATGTGTGGGGAGTGCGGGTACAGAGCAGCTCAAAGATCGTCCTTGCGTGCACACATGAGAACCCACACAGGTGAAAAACCTTACAAGTGTGACCAGTGTGACTATTCCGCAGCACAGAAAAACCACCTGAACAAGCATATGGCAACAAAGCACACTGCTGAAAAACCCTACAAATGCGACCAGTGTGACTATTCTGCTGCACAGAAATCCTACTTAAAACAACATAAAGCAAAACACACCGGTGAGAAACCTTTTAAGTGTAGGGAGTGTGAATACAGGTCAGCTCGAAAGTCTAACTTGTCTAAACACATGAAAACTCATAAGGATAGGAGAATTTACAAGTGTGACCGGTGTGACTATTCTGCAGTACGGAAAGACTACTTAAACAAGCATATGGCAACAAAGCACACTGCTGAAAACCCCTACAAGTGCGACCAGTGTGAGTTTTCTACAGTACGGAAATCCACCTTAAAACATCATCTTGCAAAACACCATGGTGAGAAACCACACAAGTGTGAAGAGTGCGGATACAGTACAGCTGTCAGATTTAACTTATATCGACATATGAGTACCCACATGGGAGAAAAACCCTACAAGTGTAAGTCTTCTAACTATTCTGCAGCACAGAAAGTCGATTTGAGCAAGCAAACAGTAGCAAAGTACACTGGTGACAAGCCCTACTTGTGCGGAGAGTGTGGATACAGGGCGGCACAAATGTTAACCTTGTCTGAACACATGAGAACCCATCCAATTGAAAAACCCTACAAGTGCGACCAGTGCGACTTTTCTGCAACACGGAAATCCACCTTAGATGAACATCTTAAAAAACAGCATGGTGAAAAACCACACGTGTGTTATGAGTGTGGATTCAGTACAGCTTATAGATCTAAATTAAATGCACATATGAAACTCCATACAGGATAGAAACCCTACATGTGTGAGCAATGTGACTATTCTTCAGCACGGAAAAACAATTTTGACAGGCATATAGCAGCAACACACAGCGGTGAGAAACCCTTTTTGTGTGATAAGTGCGGGTACAGGGCAGTAGAAAAGGCTACGTTGTCAAAACACATGAGTACCCATACAGGTGAAAAGCCCTACAAGTGTGACCAGTGTGACTATTCTGCAGTACAGAAATCGACCTTACGGAACCATAAAGCAATACACACTTACACAGCGACGACAAACCCTTCATGTGTGGCGATTGTGGATACAGGGCAACTAAAAAGTATACCGGTACTTTATCCCAACATATGAGAACCCATACAGGTGAAAGACCTCACAAGTGTGACCAGTGCGACTATTCTGCTGCACGGAAATCTACATTAGATGATCATAAAGCAACACACACCGGTGACAAACCATATCTGTGTGGGTACAGGGCAGCTACAAAGTTTGGCTTATCCCAACACATGAGAACTCATGCAGGAGAAAAACAACTACAAGTGTGAACGTTTACAGCGAGGAAATCGACAATGAACGTCCATCTAGTATAACAGACCGGCGAGAAACCATGCATGTATGGAAAGTGAGTGTAAATGACAGCTCGGAAGCTTGACTTATCTTGCGGCCCTCGACCTACAACTTACAAGAACCCATACAGAAAAAATCACAAATGCGACCAGTGTAACCATTCCGCAGCTTACAAGTGTGTCCTGTCTCGGAGAGAAGGCTTACGTGTTAGCAGCTAGTATATCAGTGCTTGTAACCATATCGCAGTGACATTTAGTACCTATTTATTCTTAATTCTCTCATGATGATGACGATAATGATGAATACGCTCGAGGATCCCCTTAGTTTCGCGAGCATACAAAAAAAAACAGCGACGATTTTCAGTGAGTTCTTACATCACAACGACGTCAATTGTTTTTTCATCATAGACGTCGCTATACATTGTGATATTGTTGTCTGAACTAATTTTGTGTAAAAATTACTAATAAATTGACTTTCAAAATCCTATTTTTTGCCCGAATATTGCTTTATGCCCCTTTATCCTGAAAGTAGGCGCTTTAACTAATTTTTAGTCGTAATTATGTATTTGAGGAAAGAGTTGTAGGTCTGTAGGTCAGTTTCCTTCGTCATTTTCTTAGTTGCACCTGTAACTATATTGCACCGTCAAGTGTAATTTGTAACGAGATCAGTAAAATTTGAAATCAATCAACGTATTTTATACACGAACAGAGCTTATTTTATATACATACTCACTGTTGCAAACCTTGTAATCAGCTGGTGACAACAATCAGAGAACATCTAGGAAACACGATTTTTCTTCGACAAACCTTAAGTGTGATAGTCTTGATTTGTATCAGTTTATAATCTACGTGTACGTGCTTTCAACGTTACTAACGTTAGTAAGTAATTTTACACTGGTGAAAAGATAGACTTAATGTTGTATTACTAGCTTAATGTTGTTTTTATATTTTTTTATATTTGTATTTACAGCCATTGACTCAATTATTAATCATTTAACACACGGAACATTTTGTTTTCTTATATTTTTGTCGTTTGTCATTGCATGGTATATATCAGAGGTGGTTAGCGTAGCAAGCAGACCTATGGCACTGGGGTTAGTTGAATGGTAAGGCGAGTAAGTCTCGTAGATTCAGACCAAGCAGTCCAGCTTAGCATGTAGTTCTTCTAATATCGCCCCTTTTCAAACAGAAGCATATCAGTGATTGATTTAAGCAGAACCAAACCTTCTCAACAGTGGTCGTTTTAGAGTAAGAAAAAAACGTTGACAAAATAGGAAACTCGTGACGGTTGTATCCGAAGTCAATTTTCTGCATGGATAATCAGGCACACGAGTTGAGCTTCGACCAACTTCACGTTAACCTCTGACCTCACAATACGAAGGGCGGACGAAGCTTCCGAGTCCCGGTTTACATCGAGAGAAAAACACCATAAGAAGCAGGTAAAACGGAACAGCGAGCAGCCAAGTATTTTTATATCATGAGAAGGTGTTTGAGGTCATTCTTATGGAAGAAAACCCGCAGTGCGACGATAGTTTATGGGCCTTTTCCGGATGTGAATATGGTGCATTTGAAAGGGGAGGGGGGCGAGACCAATTAAGAAAACAAACGTACGACCCCTTGCCACTTACATGTACGTTGTGCTGCAGGAAAATTTTGAAGGATATACAACCATGTATAAAGCCATGCAAGGTCAGCTCATCTGTTGAAGTAAGCATATATACTTTATGATATGTAACAAATATCCACTTCCATAACAGGCGGTATCTAAGCTGTAAAATTTCGATCTCAGTCTGACAGTGGGCAAAGCGTAGGGTTTGTACAGTTGCAGAGAAATATTCGCAGGTATGTTGCAAACTTGGATGAACATCGAATGGGCCATGAGCATGGTAGTACACTTTTTGAAGGGGATTGTATTTTGTGTCTTTATTAGTGTTTATTCATACCCATGTTATCATCGTTTAGTAGAGGAGACTGTTACCCCAGCTATTCTATTGTGGACTGTTCTTATCCACAACAAAGTCACTGATGTCGATATTTCAAACTTATTCTTTTTGATAGGGTTGACGTAGCAATGGCAGATTTCAAAAACTGCTGTGAGGGGTCTCCAACTGAGGTTTCCCACAACTCCACGGAGAAACCCTACATGTGCGGAGAGTGTGGGTACAGGGCAGCACGAATGTTAACCTTGTCTGAACACTTGAGAACCCATACAATTGACAAACCCTACAAGTGCGACCAGTGTGACTTTTCTGCAATATGGAAATCCACCTTAGATAATCATCTAGCAAAACACCATGGTGAGAAACCACACAAGTGTGACGAGTGCGGATACAGTACGGCTGTCCGGTCTAACTTACGTCAACATATGAGAAAGCATACAGGATTGCAAGCCTACGTGTGTAACATGTGTGCCTATTCTTCAGCACATAAATGCAATTTGGACAGGCATATAGCAGCAACACACAGCGGTGAGAAACCCTACATGTGTGAGAAGTGCGGGTACAGGACAGTAGAAAAGTCTACGTTGTCTAAACACATGAGAACCCATACAGGTGAAAAACCCTACAAGTGTGACCAGTGTGACTATTCTGCTGCACGGAAATCTACATTAGATGATCATTATGAAGCAAGACACACCGGTGACAAACCCTTTATGTGCGGGGAGTGTGGATACAGAGGAGCCCTAAGGTCTCACCTATCCCAGCATATGAGAATCCATACAGGAGAAAAACCCTACAAGTGTGACCATTGTGACTATTCTGCTGCGCGGAAATCTACATTAGATTATCATAAAGCAAGACACACTGGTGACAAACCATTTATTTGTGGGGAGTGTGGGTACAGCACAGCTAAAAAGTCTGACTTATTCCGCCACATGATAACTCATACAGGAGAAAAAAACCTACAAGTGTGAATTTTTATAGCAATAGAATCGACCTTGGACGTTCATCTTGTGTAACACACCGGCGAGAAACCATGCATGTACAACATGTACATTATGGAGAGTGAAGGTTCAGGACAGCTAGGAAGTTTGACGTACTCCGACCTACAAGAACCCATAGCCTAGGGTAAAAAGCATCAGAAATATGACCAGAGTAACCATTCTGCAGCTTACAAGTCTGTCCTGTTAACGCAATATGGAGTACAGCTCTAGGGTCTAATGTATCCCAACACAGGAGACAACATCTCACAAATGTAACAGATATTCTGTAAGTCACCATTTCCGTTAAGAATTTGTTGCATACCTTTGACTTTTATGCGAATACCCTATTCATACGGTTCCAGCCAATAAAGTCACGTG
This sequence comes from Branchiostoma lanceolatum, assembly GCA_035149815.1. Lineage (NCBI taxonomy): Eukaryota > Metazoa > Chordata > Leptocardii > Amphioxiformes > Branchiostomatidae > Branchiostoma > Branchiostoma lanceolatum. The sequence goes on along the minus strand of CM068877.1, from coordinate 10,733,410 downwards.
AATGACGTATCAATTTCGTCATTTTACGTCATTATTGCCCCCAAAATTGTCATATTTTTAATTACACATATTATGTCACTTATACATAATCGTCTGAGAATTTGGTGGTCATACGATAAGTAATTTAGGTCCCAAGAGGAGGGCCTCAAAAGCCATGTTATGGAACTAAGCAATTCCGAATTTGGCACATATAAATATAACGTTGGGTAACCTAAATTCGGGATTTTTCCGATAATGGTTGACTGAAATCAATCTAGCAGAACAATGAACCATCCTTTTTTTCTATTATTCTGTCAGTATCATGTACTATCTTTGCACTAATCATATATATGGTAGATTTTGTCTCTAGTCGTGCTGACACCATAATATTTCAACTTGAAACTACCGTGCGCCGCACGCACAATTGTGGTGCTGTCGGACAGGGGGGCACATTAATTCGGGAGAGAAGATTCGTCTTGAATATCTTACCGCTAATCACATTTTATACAGCAGCTATTCGTTCTATCCTTGGCTTGAGGAGAGTGCTATGGATATAGACGTGTCCAAGTAAAAAAAATACACGAAAAAACGGCCGTACCGCACACATCAGGCCAGTTCGGGAACAACCCGTGTGTTGAGTCGGTAGAACTTCACTCAAAGTCGGCCCATCGTCATCATCGGGCAACGTGTAACGTTACATTATTCATGGGAAGTTAGCTGGATGCCGTAGCAATGGTAATACTACTATGTCCATGTGTTCCTTGTTGTGTTAGGAGCAAACTTTGAGGAAAATATCTTCCTCAGTCCACTATCACACGCAACATTTAGACAAAAAAGTGTTCCTCACAAACCTTTGTCGTCTGCTTGACAACAGGATTCTGGTTAACAATATGGCGGCGGGAAAATACACGTGCCGTAGGTCACGGTAGCAACAGAGAGGAGTTTTGATGATTGATCACACTTAGAATATATAGTTGCAGGTTAGCAAAAGAGATTGTGATAAGTTGTCTTATAAATAATTGTGTTTAGCAGGCAGGAGATGTGACATTTGTCTTATAAACCAGCGAACAACCGTGCTGGGTGATTCTCCCACGAAGCCCCCAGACTCTGTCAATAAGGGACGGAGAGTTTGTGACGTCGCCAACTTCTAATGCATGGTTATCGAAGCTTTTCAGCTAGTGTTCTGAATACGTTAGTCTATCTGCTTTGCATTGCTGGCGTTATAACTGATTTTGCATCTAGCACATATCCCTAAATACCCCGTTTTCGAAAAATCCCGACTTTAAGTACCCCACGAATTTAGGTTACCCAACGTTAGTTGTGTTACAAGTCAGTTTCATAAACTATGGTCATTTTACGAATGTCTGTATACCTGATCAACACTTCTGGGAAACTAACATTTATTGGATCAAAACTAAAACGCAGTGTTAACTTGTGAAAACTGTATAACATGTACACTAATGGAGATCTAAATAAAACAAACAAACTTGCACCAGTTTTGTATTGTATGATATTAAACTGACATTGTTTACAAAAGAAAGTGATTTTACACAAGTAGTCGTTATGTTGCATACATTCAGATATGTTGAGGTTTCCTGTTGGTTTTGCAAGTTTCGTTGAAGATATATTTACAGATACTGTATTTTCCATCGACACAAATAGATGACAAACAGTCCAGCCCAGTATCTATTTCTTACTGTGTCGCATCTTTTCAATCAGAAACGGAAATAGTCGTTTTTAAGAGAGCTTGTCGGTCTCAACAGTGGTTGTTTTAAAGTACAAATCAAGATGGAGAAATTCTAACGTGCTATCCGAAGTCAAATGCATGGATAATCAGGCATATGATTTCACCTTTGACCCACTTTACGTTAACCCTGACCTCACGATACGGCGGAAGGACAAAGCGGTCCGAGTCCCTGTTTACGCGCTGGGAGAAATAGCCATCATAGGAAGCAGGTAAGATTTTAACCTCCTTGGTAAGACTTAGTGGTGAGCAGTAAAGTGTTTCGGTACCGAGTGCAGGAGTTTGTGGTCATTTCTGTGGAAGAATAAACACAGTGCGATGGTAATTTATCGGTCTTCTCGGGATGTGAATATGTTGGAACTAAAGGGGGAGGGGGGCGAGAAACCATGCATGTACATTATGGAGAGTGAAGGTTCAGGACAGCTAGGAAGTTTGACATATTCCGACCTACAAGAACCCATAGCCTAGGGTAAAAAGCATCAGAAATATGACCAGAGTAACCATTCTGCAGCTTACAAGTCTGTCCTGTTAACGCAATATGGAGTAGGCGAGGCCAAACATACGTACGACTTCTTCACACCTACATGTACTTTGAGGATATAGAACTACAGGGTTGCGTAGCAAAACCTTTGTTGGATCCGTTGGCATGTTCAGTGGCCGCCATCTTGAATTGTGACGTCACAGGGTCGCCATACCATTTTATTGGGAAGGATGTTTTTTTGGGTCACTAGATAGCGTTCTCTCTATTTTTAACAAATCGGCACACAACTATCACACATTCAACTCAAATAAAATTTAATACCAATTCATATTCATAAAAAGACCCCATAATCGCTAAACTAACATAGCAAACCTGAAGTATATGTAGCACAAATACTTAACTCTAGTTATGTATAAAACCATGTAGAGTGAAGGAAGTGATCTGTCGAAGCAACAAATGTTTTAACCACTCCCAAAATGTTTCTTCAAGTTGTGGAACATTTCAGTTTGTATCATCTGTATCATCAATTGGTCAGAGGTCACCGGGCGGGCGGGAGGCCATCTTTACAGCTCCGTATTTTTAGTCTCTTTTTAGTTCATTTTTTTTCCACTCCAGTCCTTACTTTACAGTTATACACCTCAATAACCACCCACAGCCGCAGTTAGTAATTTTTTTAGACCCTCGGACACCCCTGGGCTGTGTATTTTTAGTTAGTTTCATAGTTTAGCTTTTCAACTACAGTGCCCCCCTCCCCACTCCCAGAGCGTGCCTGGACGCCGTTTGACATCCACCGGTGAGGCCGTTCCACATTTCATAGTAGCTTATTCTTCTTGTGTCCCCAAGATTCATGATGTAATTCCCCCCCCAGCAGCGTGGCGCTCCTCCTTTCCGAGTAGGAGAGAAACCCTGCAGGTCAAGTCGGCATGTTCACCACACCATTTCTCCTGGGCGCCATTTTACTCACCATTCACTTCATTTTGCTAATCGTAAGTCCGGACCACCATCCCTCCCCCTTCACTCCAAGGCATGAAGGTACATCTCACATCCTTAACAAGCCCATTAACAGTCCTCTCCCATTAACCACCTCGCTGGACAACAGACATGCCATTCACCCCTCGAAGCTTGCACTAGTTTCTATTTTTATAAACTCTAAGGATAAACTGGCACCCCACCGCAGGCCTAAACTCACCCTTTTTTGTATCACCCTCATAATACTTCTGTCTGGAGATGTGGAGTTGAATCCGGGACCCAGGGCGCCGAAGTACCCCTGCGGTGTATGCCATCAAGCTGTCAGGTGGGAAAAGACGGACGGTCGGAAAGCCATCTGTTGCGACTCATGCGATGTCTGGTACCATACTGACTGCATGGGTATGTCAACACCGGCCTACAATGCCATCAATAACCCTAATGTGTCCTGGATTTGCTGCTCTTGCGGCCTACCCAACTTCAGCTCCAGTCTTTTCAACACTACAGTCTTTGAAACTTCTAATTGTTTCTCCTCTTTCGACACCAGCACCTGTTCCAGTCCAGCAAGATCTATTGGTTCTCCTCTGGCTACATCTTCACCTCTTGGTCATAGCATTACTCCGCCACCTCGTGACCATACACACACCAAACCAGTCAGGACCTGTGTTGTCAACTTTCGATCCATTCGCAACAAGGTACCTGAACTGCATGCATTTTGCGAAGCTGTGCAACCAGACATTGTTGTTGGCACTGAGACATGGTTGGACTCGTCAGTGGGCAGCTGCGAAGTCTTTCCGGACACGTACAATGTGTTCAGGAGAGATCGAGCTAGCCGGGGAGGGGGTGTGCTTGTTGCTGTAAAGAACAACATTATAGCAACCCACCACCCAGAACCGGACTGTCCCTGCGAGCTGACATGGGTCCAGGTCCAGCTGGCTAACAGTAAGTCTATCTTCATTGGGGCCTACTATCGCCCCCCCCACTGCTGGTCATGATGATTTTGCAGCACTAGAAAGATCGGTGTTGCAAATGCGGGCAAATAACAACAATGCCCACATCTGGCTAGCAGGGGACTTCAACTTGCCAGATGCGACTTGGAACCCTGAAGCTAACACCATCGCTCCTAACCCATCCAGTCTCACGAGCAATTACATCTGCCTTGCCAATGACTGTGGTCTGGAACAAATGGTCTGCGAACCAACTCACACTGTGGGGCAAACTTCGAACACCCTGGACTTGTTTCTCACCACAAATTCCGCCTTAGTGGAGAGAGTTAAAGTTTTGCCAGGTCTCAGCGATCATGACATCCCGCTGATTGATGTTCAAGTTAAACCCCAAATTTCCAACACGAAAGATCGGCTCATATACCTGTGGAGGAAAGCCAACATCGATGCACTCCAGCAGGATATGGTAACATTCAGCCGTGACTTCGCAGACCAAGCACAGCATAATACTGCCTCAGAAAACTGGGAGCTGTTTAAGGCAGCCGTTAGTGGTGCTGCCAATAAGCATGTTCCCAGGAAACGAGTGAGGCCACAGTCTAGCAAACCATGGATAACACCCCAGATTCGCAAAGCCATGCGTAAACGGTCTGAACTTTTTTCCAAGGCTAGGAGATCCAACTCCCATGAAGCCTGGGCAAAGTTCAAGAGGTGTAGGAAGGGAGTCAAGCAGAGAGTTAGGAAGGCCCATACGGATTATGTTTCCAACTACCTCGAGACAAACATCGAGGATAATCCCAAGGCCTTTTGGGGCTACGTAAAATCTCTCAGACAGGACTCTACAGGTGCATCAGCCCTAAGACATCAGGGGGTGCTAACATCTGACCCCAAGGAAAAGGCTGATGCCCTGGGAGCCCAGTTTGAGTCAGTGTTTACCAGGGAGGATAAATCCACCGTTCCTACCCTTGGCGAACCCGTAGCTCCAACTATCCCCTCCCTTAACATCTCAGTGGAGGGGGTAGCCAAACAGCTCTCTAGTCTTAATCCCAGCAAGTCCACAGGACCAGACGGAATACCACCTCGCCTCCTGAAAACTGTTGCCGAGCAAATTGCGCCAATCTTACAGACAATATTCTCCCAGTCAATATCTACGGGAGACGTTCCTGAGGATTGGAGAACAGCTAACATCGCCCCAATCTTCAAAAAGGGTGACAGAACAATGCCTTCCAACTATAGGCCGGTGTCTCTGACATCGGTCTGTGGCAAAGTGCTCGAACACATCGTTCACAGCCACATGATGAAACATCTAGACACCTACGGCATTCTGTCCCCGGCGCAGCACGGTTTCAGGAAGGGTCTGTCCTGTGAGAGCCAGCTGGTACTCACCCTCCAAGACTTGGCCAAGAATCTTGACCATAACAAACAGGTCGATGCTGCGGTGCTTGACTTTAGCAAGGCATTTGACACCGTGCCCCACGAGCGGCTGCTGAGCAAGCTCAAGCACTATGGCATTTCTGACCTTCTTCAGTCTTGGCTTAGGGCCTTCCTAACGGAGAGAACCCAGAGGGTTGTCTTTGACGGCGGAACATCTAAAGCTGTCAGGGTCACCTCTGGAGTTCCGCAGGGTACAGTGTTAGGCCCTCTACTCTTCCTACTGTACATTAATGACCTCCCCAACTCCGTAGATTCACATGTTCGATTATTTGCCGACGATTGCTTGATTTATCGAACCATCAGCAAGCCCTCTGACGCTCAAGCTCTACAGTCCGATCTCGATGCGTTATCAGAATGGCAAAATCGTTGGCTCATGTCGTTCAACCCCTCTAAATGTCACATCCTTCATATCACCCGTAAGAAGCATCCCACCCTAACCCAGTACTCCCTCTGTGGAGAAGCCCTTACCGGTGTTAAGTCCCACCCCTATCTTGGAGTACAACTGTCCGACGATTTGCGGTGGGACACCCATATCAACCACGCCACTAGCAAAGCCGGTCGTGTTCTGGGGGTCATTCGGCGCAATTTGACCCATTGTCCATCTAGGGTCAAGGCCACTTGCTACAAAGCGCTGGTGCGGCCTCACTTGGAATATAGTGCCATCGTCTGGGACCCGTACACCACCAAAGGGATACAGGCGGTGGAGGCCGTCCAGCGCAGGGCCGCCCGCGTGACCCTTAATGACTATCGGCGGACTAGCAGCGTGACACAAATGCTCAACGACCTGCAGTGGCCCCTTCTCTCTGAAAGGAGGAGGAACGCCCGCCTCACCTTCTTCTACAAACTTGTTAATAACCACATTAATATAGACACTTACAGTTTGCTGACACCAGCCCAGGGGCGGACCCGGGGGAGCCACGACCTCAAGTTTCACACCATCCACGCTAGAACTGACACATACAAACACTCTTTCTTTCCCCGTACCATCCCTCAGTGGAACACCCTGCCTGGCACGGTTGCGACGGCTCCCACCGTTGAGTCGTTCCGTGCCAGGCTGGAGGCCTGCCCGCCTTAGCCCGGGACCTCAACTCCCCCCCTAATATGCCCCTGAAGGGGTTATCTGGGGGTATCCTAATGTAGATGTAGATCTGCTGCATACGATTCTCCTGTTTCTTTAAATCGCCAAGTTTTATGTAGATGTTGTTGCATAAACAATGAGCATCAAAGTATGATTGATTCCGAATGTCAGATGGACGGCTATCTATGTATCACGAAGCATGCCCAAATATTTCAGATTGAATTCATGGTGTATGGGTTCGCGGAAAAGGCTGTGCTGTCTACCAGGCCTGGCTACCCTACCAGGCTACCCTTTCTAGGCCCGTGTCAATGGCAATACCAGCTGTGAGTGGATATGAAGGAAGACAACATTTGAACAGCACTTGAACAGACTAATGGGGTCAGAACTGGAAATGTTTTGTTTTCCTTGAATGTGAATTCTATCTTTGATGACTTTTATAATCACTTTTTCACAATTCTTCATTTTCTCATTAGGCTGGACATGGCAACATCAGGACATGGGTCTCCCACTGGAGTAGACCAGAACTGCTGTGATGGGTCTCCAACTAGGGTTTCCAATGTTGACTGACAGTAAAACAAGCAATGCTGAAGACAATATGTCTGAGGTGACAGCACAAAATGTCAACTTGAATAACGCTGAGGAGAAACCCTTCATTGGGTACAAAACAGCTCAACAGTCGAACTTTTCTGTTCATATGAGCCTCCATAATGGGGTTTGGACCAGTTTGGATCAGCATGAATCAAAACATGCAGGTGAAAAACCCTACATGTGCAGGGAGTGCGGGTACTGGGCAACTCGAAGTTCTGACTTATCCCGACATATCAGAACCCATACAGGAGAAAAACCCTACATGTGTAGGGAGTGCGGGTACAGAGCAGCTCGAAGGTCTAGCTTATACCGACATATGAGAACCCATTCAGGAGAAAAACCCTACAAGTGTGACCAGTGCGACTATTCTGCAGCAGAGAAATGCAAGTTGAATGACCATAAAGCAAAACACACTGGTGATAAACCGTTCATGTGTTGGGAGTGCGGGTACAGAACAGCTAGAAAGTTAGATTTTTCTGGACACATGAGAACCCATACAGGCGAAAGACCCTACAAGTGTGACCAGTGTGACTATTCTGCTGCACGGAAATCCACGTTAGCTGACCATAAAGCAAGGCACAGCGGTGAAAAACCCTACATGTGTGGGGAGTGCGGGTATAGGGCAGTTAAAAAGTCCACCTTGGCTCAGCACATGAGAACCCATACAGGAAAAAAGCCCTACAAGTGTGACCAGTGTGACTATTCTGCTGCTCGAAAATCCACCTTAAATGTGCATCAAGCAAAACACAGTGGTGAGAAACCCTATATGAGTGGGAAGTGCGGGTACAGGGTAGTTAAAAAGTCCACCTTGGCTCAACATATGAGAACCCATACAGGAGCAAAACTGTACAAATGTAACCTCCATGCGACTATTCTGCAGCAAGGAAACGCTCCTCATATGAGCATTTAGGAAAACACTGTCGAGGGCTCCTGCATATTTGACTATGTTCTGTTAATTATCTGTTTATCCATTTGTCCCGGCAAGCCGGCCGATTTGATGATGATATACATTTGTTCTCACATCTGTTTTTTTTTCTGTAAAACTGAGTAAACCCTCTGATGGTTGTTTTTAGATATTCTGATAGCTTTAATGATGTAGTTGTCTGAATTGTTGTAATGTTATTATGTGAATCTTTTTTTATATTTTTGTATCTGTAAAGAGGTTAATTCGATTTGCATTTGTAAAGCATGTAATGTAATTCTATATGTAATTATGTTTCCTATGCAAACACATTTGTTATCGCGTAAAATCTGTAAGATGTGTAATAATAACAGACGGTTAATCTTAAATTCAAAACAAGGAAGGAAAACCCTAGCCTGCACAGAAACCCAGGGATGACACCCCTGTACAGAAGTCCTAGGGGTGAAACCCTAGCAGAGAAAATCCATGGGGGGTGGAACACCCCTGTCCAAAAAAGTCCTAGGGAGCACACCCTAGCCAAAAAAGCCAGCGGGAATGACCCCTGTAGATATATATGTAACTAGGGAGCACTCCCCAGCCAAAAAATGCCAACGGGAATGGCCCCTGTAACAAAATGTAAATGTGTATATTTGTGGAATTCTAGATGTGTAGAAACACCATATAAATGTGGTGTTATGTTATGCTATGTATAAATATGTATCAATGAATGAATGAAAGACCTTTATTGTGCATTCATGCCCCGAGGGGCTAGGTACAGGTCGTCTAACTTAACACATGGAACATACAAGGACATACATGTAATACAACAATACAAGCTGTAAACATATAGTGTAGACAAAACGTGTTATTAAACTAAGCTAGTCCAGTAGAGTATCAATAAAAATGTGAAAAAAAAGTACAAAGGGTACTTGGAACACAAGTGATTGACGCGGATTACGCAATGAACGTGTTAGAGAGCAACATTTAAATGGAATAAAGTCCGTTGACTGCTTTCACCTAAGTACTCCTGTTTTATTTAGATGGAGTCAAGAGTCACATTTTCAAACCGGGGCCCGGTTGGACTGTTTGTGGGTTTAGAAAAATCAAACTGCGTATCAAGAAGTATTCCCATATCATAGTATGATACTGCACGGGCCATCATGACATGTCATTTCTTATAGTTTCGACCATTTTCAACCAGAAATAGAAATTGACGTTTTAAACAGAACTGATCGTTCTCAACAGCGGTCGTTTCAAAGTTCAAACCGTTGACAGCATGGAAAAAGCCTAACGTGTTCTCCGAAGACAACTGTTTTACATGGATAATCAGGCATACAAATTCACCTTTGACCCACTTCGCGTTAATCTCTGACCTCACGATACGACGGAAGGGAGTAAGGACAAAGCGGCCCGAGTCCCGGTTTACGTCGAGACAAAAAAGATCACAGGAAGCAGATAAGACTTTGCGGTGAGTAGTCAAGTGTTTCGGTACCGATTGTAAGAGTTTGTGGTCATTTCTGTGACAAACACGTCAGTACGATGATGGTGTGTGCATATGGTAGGAGTAGAGTCTACTAGAGGGGGAGGAGGGCGAGACCAAACCAATACGTGCCACTACATGTAAATTTACGTATGTACGACCCCTCTAAGCACATTATGTTAACATCATACATTTTGAAGGAAATGGAATGCTATTGAACGATTAGATTGATAATGTAACACTCATTAGGCGTGCTACGTAGAGATAAGTACTTCACATAAGTTCACAAATATGGAGGCACATAGAAGTGACCAGTGGAATCGGCGAACCATCAGTTGTTAGAATTGATGAGACTAGGGCAGAAGTCAGAGAGAGTTCTATTCTTATCATCTGTGTTGAATATCTGCTTTGTTTGGCTCGCTTATAAGTTAATCAAACTAATTCAATCAGCAAGTGTAATTTGTTTGCTTTCATTATCAATGTTTTCCATAATTATTTCTTCATTTACTCCTTAGGCTAGACATGGCAACGGCAGGACATGGGTCTCCCATCAGAGATGATAAGAAATTCCATGATGGGTCTCCCACCGAGGTTATCAATCTTGACTGCGACAGTAAAGCAAGCAATGCTGAAGGCCAGACGGCAGAACAAAATGCGACCGTGAGTAACGATGATGAGAAACCCTACACGTGTGGGGAGTGTTGGTACGTGACAACTAAAAGGTCTGACCTATCTGTACACATGAAAACACACACAGGAGAGAAACCTTACTGGTGTGACCAGTGTGGCTACCATTTTGCACGGAAACCTACGTTAGACCAACATAAAGCAAAGCACACTGGCGAGGGAACCTATACGAGTGGGATGTGTGGTTACAGGACAAATCACATGCCCCACGTATGTTTACAACTCTACTCTACTCTACATACAACAACCCATACAACAGAAAAACCAAGTGACTGTAAAGCACCAACATCCACTTTAGACAGCCATCTAGCTAAACACCATGGCGAGGAACCCTACATGTGTTGGAAGTGTGGATACAGGACATCTGTGAAGTCCGACTTATTCTTACATATGAAAACCCACATAGCTGAAAAAACGTACAAGTCTAACCAGTCTGACTATTCTGCTTCACGGAAACATAATCTTGACTACCATATTGGGGCAAAGCATGACGGTGACAAACCCGACATGTCTGGGGAGTGGTTGAACAGGAAAATTCAAATGTCTAACGTATCCAAACACATGAGAACTCATACAGGTGAAAAACCCTCCAAGTGTGACCAGTATTCGGCAGCACAGAAGTCTAGTTTAGACAACCATCTAGCAAAACACACCGGTGACAAACCCTACATGTGTCGGGAGTGCGAGTTCAGGACAGCTCAAATGTCGGACTCAGCTAAACAGATGAGAACTCATTCTGGAGAAAATCCATTCAAGTGTGACCAATGTGACTATTCTACTGCACAGGACTCTTCCTTTGACAAACATCTAGCACGACACTATGGTGAAAAACCCTACATGTGTGGTATGTGTGGGTACAGTACAGCTGACAAGTCCCACTTCTCCAGACATATGCGAACTCATACAGGAGAAAGACCCTACAAATGTGACCAGTGTGACTATTCTGCAGCACAGAAAGTAAACTTGGACAGGCATATATTTGAAAAACACACCGATGAGAAACCCTACATTTGTAGGGAGTGTGGGTACAGAGCAGCTAAGAAGTCTAACTTATCCCGGCATATGAAAATCCATTCAGGAGAAAAACCCTACAAATGTGACCAGTGTGACTATTCTGCAGTGCAAAAATGTGATTTGGTTAATCATCGGACAAACCACACTGGTGAAAAACCCTATAAGTGTAGGGAGTGTGGATACATGACAGCTTATAGAACTACCTTTTACCGACATATGAGAACCCATACAGGAGAAGAAACCTCGCAAACGTGACTAGCGCGACTATTCTGTTTCTGACTATACTGCTTACTATTCCATTCCAGAATATGAGAACTCATACATGTACATAGACTACAACTCTGCATATGCGATCGTCTCGTTATAAATGGATGATATTTGTAAATAGGCATTGATTTTCCCCTGGAAATATCATAGTCATGTAGTTTCGTCCACTATATCTCTATTTCCTGTGTGGGCATAGTCCAAATCTTTCAGTTTCAGATCAAGAATAATGAACGTAGTTGAAGTATCATTTTTTTCTCACCTAGAATTAGAAGGGAAGAACTGGAGACGGTTTGGTATTTAATTCCAATGTACAACTCAAACATGATTTATACCTAATCACTAATAAACATCGAAAAATGATTGTTCAAAGTAAATAAATGCTAACGTTACGTTGGCATAAATGTAAGAGCTTTGATTTTTTGTTCATATTTTGCTTTGAAGAATTGATAGTGGGTCAATAAATAATGTAAAAGGGAACCTTTTTCTTTGGACTGCGTTCATCCCAGTATTCCATATATCATCATAGTCGATGACGTGCAGTGGTTCCTTCCGCTGTTAAAGGAAAAATTATTTCGTGGAGTTAGTTTCTCCGGACTAGTGACTAGAAATGGCAAATCTATTTTTGTTTTAATTTTTTTTCTGCTATGCATCACAAAGGGGCCAGAGATGGTTGCAGATAAAGACTTGTTAGTTTGTTTTACAAAACAGTCTTGTTTCCGGTAGATTTGATCACATGCCCATGTTTTTTTCTTCTTCTTCAACTGGAAAGAGTAACAAACAAGGCGTGTGCCGGGCCTATTCGGTAAATTGCCCCTGATCAACGTGTACGTGTGAATATACCATGGGTGATCATATTAATAGCCTCTCTGAAAGGCTTCCTTTCCTTGTCCTCTTTCCTTTCAAGAAGCCGAAATAAAGCAGACTCCCTCTCGGCCTGTAAAAAAAAAAGTAAGAAGAAAAGGGCATCTTAAAGGAAAACAGCACCCACCCCCCCTCCCGGTACTACTCCAGTATTCCCAAGTGGAACGCCCTGCCTGGCACTGTTATGACTTCTCTCACAGTTGGGTCGTTCAGAGCCAGGCTGGAGGCCTGCCCGCCCTAGCCCGGGCCTCACCCACCACGCTCCGCCCATCTGGGAGTACTAAAGAAAAAGAAGTCATTTTCTCAGTAGTAGTGCACCAGGGTGAGTCGATAGTGAATTCTCGAGTACGAGTGTTCCAGGCGGAAATGTCTTTATATATGAAGTAAGATAATCCATGTTATTATTCATTATATATATTTTCCTTACAACAGAATTAATAAATAATGATGGTGTGAGTTACATGTTCTACTGTTTAAGGTCTCATTTATGTATTACTCCGAGTGAGTCCGTTGCCCAAAAAAATGAACGGCTGCATGTACGTGTGTCTATATCGGTGTAAAAATCGCCTATAGCTAGGCCAGCTGATATCAAGCGTCAAACTGATGAAAGCTTGTTTGTAACGGAAGAAATTAACAGGTAAAGTTCGGCAGCCGCGCGCGAGGTCGGACGTCCACAGCCGGACATTGGCGGTAATTCGGTCGATCACTTTCAGCTGGAAAGTGCCTATTTAGGGGGTCTAGCTAAGTGCCGCTTTTAATTGCCATAAAAAGGTCTTGTATGCCAACTGGTAGTTGGCAATTTTTTCAAATGATCTAGGGTAGATGAGCTCAACAGAGAATGAATGACATCGGTGCATTTCCTATAGCTTCATTACGAACGCGCCCATGTAAAACACGTTTTATAACATGTAAGCCTATGGGGCGGAAAAACTCATGAATGAGACCTTAAAGGGACAACCTACGACTAATGTGTTGGCAGAGTTCAATAGCATAATTTAGGTAATCAGGACAGGATATTCACCTTCGACCCACAATACGTTCACCTTTGACCTGCCGGTAGGACGGAAGGACAAAGCTGCCCGAGTCACGGTTTACGTGAAAACAAAAACCATCATTGAAAGCAGGTAAGACTTAACGGCGAGCAGCCAAGTATTTCAATAGCGAGTGTAATAATTTCACTCTAGTTCTGTTGAAGAAAAGCCACAGTAAGATGCTAGTTTATAGGCCTTTTCTGGATGTAAATATTTTGGAGATAAAAGGGGAGGGGGGCAAAACAAAACATGTGACACCTCATCACGGTACGTTTTGGGGGGTATATAATTATATATTATGACATTAAATGGTTTTTGAAGCGCACATGTGGAAACATCGAAAAGTAACCTTTGTCAGAGCAATGGTTGGTTTTGTCACGAAAAATGCACATCACAATTGATGAGCATGAATTCGTTATGTATTAAGCTTCCAAACTGTGCACATGTGTGGCTAGATCAATATAGAGCTGGAAATGCTTTGTTATCTTCAATCTTACCCTTATCATTAATGGTGTTGATAATTGAATTTTAAACTTTTTACAGTTTCTCATTAGTTTGACATGGCAACGGCAAGACATGAGTCTCCCACCGAAGTTCATCAGAAGTGCTATGAACGGTCTCACACCGGGGTTTCCAGGGTCAACTGTGGCCGTAAAGCAAGCAATGCAGAGGACCAGGTGGCAGCACAAAAAGTCAATTTGAATAACCGGGTTGCGAAACCCTTCGCGTGTGGGGAGTGTAAGTACCGAACAGCTCGAAGGTATGATTTATCCCGACATATGAGAACACATGCAGGAGAAAAACCTTACAAGTGTGACCAGTGTGACTATTCTGCAGCACAGAAATGCAAGTTGAATGACCATAAGGCAAAACACATGTGTGGGGAGTGCGGGTACAGTACAGCTAAGAAATTTTCCTTGTCTGAACACATGAGAATCCATACAGGAGAAAAACCCTACAAGTGTGACCAGTGTGGCTATTCTGCTCGACGGAAATCCAATTTAAATGAGCATAAAGTAAAACACTGTGCCGAGAAACCCTTCATGTGTAGAGAGTGTGGGTATCGAGCTGCTCGACGGTCTGACTTATCTAAACATTTGAGAACCCATACTAGTACAGGAGACCACCACACGTGTGGGAAGTACGAATACAGTACACCTCGGATGGCTTCCTTATCCCAACAGACTAGTAAGGGAACCCATACAGGAGAAAAGCATTTTAAGTGTGACCAACCCGACGTTTCTGTTGCATGTAACTCGACCTTGGACATTCATCTAGTAAAACACAGTGGTGGGAAACCCTTCATGTGTGAGGAGTGTGGATACAGAACAGCTCGAATGTCTCTTTTATCCCAACATATTCGAAACCATACAGGAGAAAAACCCTACAAGTGTGACCAGTGTGACTATTCTACAGCAGTGAAATTTAATCTGGAAAAACACCTCATAAAGCACAATGGTGAGAAACCATATCTGTGTGACAAGTGTGGATATAGGACAACACAAAAGTTTCAATTATCCAGACATATGAGAACACATACAGGAGAAAAACCCTATAAGTGTGACAAGTGCAACTATGCTGCCACACAGAAAATCAATTTGGACAACCATATAGCAGCACAACACACTGGTGAGAAACCCTACATGTGCGGGGAGTGTGGGTACAGGGCAATTCACAAGTCTAACTTATCCAAACATTTGAGAATTCATACTGGAGAAAAGCCCTACTTGTGCTACTTGTGTGACTATACTGCAGCACAGAAATCCACGTTGGACCGACATATAGCCATGCACACTGGTGAGAAACCCTTCATGTGTGGGGTGTGTGGGTACAGGACAGCTGACAAGTCCCACTTTACCAGACACATGAGGACCCATACATAAGAAAACCCCTACAAATGTGACCAGTGAGTCTATTCTGCATCTAGAAGATCTATTCTGGGTACATATCTAGCAAAACCTACAGGCGAGAGACCTTGCATATGTTCGGCTGCAGGACAGTTTCAAAATGAAAATTTATCCCAACATACTTGAAGCCTCGCTGCTATATTACCCAACAAGCAAGCGTTACACACAATGTTTGGGAATTCTACAGAATACGGACCTATTTTGGCAAACCGGGTCACTTTTGAATTTTATGGAAACAAATGTGTCCAGATTGGAAATGCATATACCAATGGTCTACAACAATGGACTTCGTAGAGAAACACCAGTTACCGATTTAAAGAAATATGTGCGAAAGTGTCACATGAACACACTGGAGATCTAGTACCTGTGTATTAGCTTACAATGTTTCTCATCTAAACAAGTGAATGTCGATATATTTTTATATATATATATATATATATAGTATACGACACGCTAAATCTTAATATTTTGCCCTATTCCATATGATTGTATGTAAACAAACTCGTTAGTATGAACTTTGTTTGTTGGCATGTATGTATGTATGTATGTATGTATAGATTAAGTTGACCTTACGAGAGTCGCTGTACTTTTGTTGTGTCAATGAAGATTGTTGTTATATATATACATACATGGGTTTCAAGTGGGTTTAGATGACGTTCAAGTAGAAACTATGTGGCTGAACCTCGATCATATGGTGACGTGTCTGTGAAATGATTAGAAAATAAAAAAAAAACTTCCTTGTTCATTCATTCCTATTCATTCGCCTTGTTGAGAGTTTGAGTACAATACAACTGTCAGATTGATCCAACAAATCGATGAAAAATGATAATTAGATTCATAGTTCATCATAGTTTTGCTATGTTTGTGACACCTTATTGTTGACATGAAAGTAGTCGCTTTTTAGTCGTAATGTTGAATGTGAGGAAATAGTTGTACGTTTCACATTGATCAGTTTTCCTCGTATTTGATCGCAGTCAAGCCCAATTTGTAGTTATATTGATATGAAATAAGTGACCATATTTTAAACAGATTATGGCTATGTAGTTTTATAGACTATATCACTATATAATAAATCATATTACACTTATGTTTAGATCTATACTTTTAGTTTAAGTTAGATTAACTTTACTTCAACGATGCCAGAAACTTCAGACCTCACTAGTAGCCTCCTGTGCAGGCCTCCTATAACGCGCGACATATATATTGGGGGAGGGGGGAGCTCTTATGCCGGCAAGGGAGTTGTGCAGCCGAGGGAGTTGTATAGTCGAGGGGTCCGCGCGTAACGCGCGGACCCCTCGACTATACAACTCCCTCGGCTGCACAACTCCCTTGCCGGCATAAGAGCTCCCCCCTCCCCCAATATATATGTCGCGCGTTATAGGAGGCCTGCACAGGAGGCTACCTCACTAGACCCTCATGAAAAAAACTGGTACATCCTAAAGACCGACTTCACAAAGGTAGCAAGGCCGAAGTCGCCTCTTTCTTATCAGATCAGAGACAAGTGAAGCGTGTGTGACGTTCTTAAGTTGGTCGTCTTGAATAGGAAAACTTTGACAAAACTTAGGAAAAGCCTAACGTGCTATCCGAAGTGAATTGGATAATCAGGAGTGTAAGTTCACCTCTGACCTATGCTGTATTCACCTTTGACCTACCAAACGACGGAAGAACAAACCAGACGCGTACGTTCACGTGAGGAGAAAACAAACATCGTAGGAAGCAGGTAAGAAATAGCAGCGAGTAGCCAAGTATTCTGATATCGAGCGTAAGAGTTTGTGGTCATTATATGGAAGAAAAATCAAGTCAGATGATAGTTTATGGACCTTTTTTCTGTATGTGAATATGGCGGAAATGAAGGGGGAGGGGGGCGAACATGTATTATTATATGTATTATTATTATATAGTGATATAGTCGTCGTGCAGCAGGCAAAGTGGCCGGTTTGGAGAGTATAGAATGTTTTATAAATCCATGTAAGGCGACTGAAAGGTCTGTAAAGCACATGTGTGGAAACACCTGCAAGTCAGACCCCTGAGAGCAAGAAACATGTAAACAGGCGCTGCCTTCCTCGACTGAAGAAGGTATAGGAAAGGTAACAGCGGCCGTGTACGTACTATGTCCCATATATGCAAATGTCACCACGTATGCATGTGACATAATAACACACCCACATTTATTAATTTATTTTCAAATGCAACAGTACATTACACCGACTCTCAAGGCAGCGTAGCTGATATTGTAGTCCTGTGTCCTCCTATGCATATAGTATAGCTTGCATACATTTGCATATTATGTGGAACAAAGTACATGAAGCCGTAACCGAAGTAGCCATGTAAGGGGGGGGGGGGGTGGGGAGGTGTAGGCAGTGTCGTTGTTTCAAGTTGTGCAATAAGATTTTACTTAATATTATGTGCTATATTATATACCTTAATTTCTCATGTTTCTTAAAACCGTTCACTGCTCCGGGTGTGTCTGCTGTGTGTAGCACGTTTGAACTGATTTTATCAGAAGATAGCTGGAGAGAGTTCTACATGTAACCCCCATTAACATTATTAATCCACCGGGTTACATAAATCGGCACCTTACAGAAACAGTGGGTTTGAGAGATCTTTAGTGCAGCACCCCCATTTATGTACAATTTAGATATACAGAGTACATATTACTGGCGGACGTTGGGTTGGAGATCAAAAATTAATGGACATTGGCCATGAGAAAAATGGGAGCATGTGAGTACACTTTCATGAAGGGGGTGAGTCTGGTATGTTGTGTCTATATTATGCATTTATACATATCCATCTTGTTATCATTTAGTTGAGGAAACTGTTACCCCAACTATTCTTTAGTGGACTCTTATTATCTACTACAAAGCCACTGATTGCAATATGTCATTCTCATTCTTTTTTTGACGCAGCAATGGCAGATTTCAACAACTACTGTAAGGGGTCTCCAACTGAACTTTCCCCAAACTCCCCAGACGTGTCTCCCACTGAAGTTTTGCAGAACTGCGCAGAAGGGTCTCCTGTCGGAGGTTTCCAGTACTGCACTGAAAGGTATAACACTGGAGTTTCTGAGAGTGAGGCAGGCAGTGCCAGAGACCAGACAGATGACCTAGCTTCAAATTTAGATGAGTCTATGGTCAATATGGACGAGGACTCACAAACCAAGAGTAAACTTTGCATCTGTAACTGTTGTGGGTACACCACTGGTAACAGCTCCGACCTTTCTAAACACATGAAATCCCATAAAGGAAACAACCAATTAACGTGTAACCTTTGTGGCTACTCTTCAGGTAACAAAGGAAATTTCGATAAACACATGACTATGCACACAGGTGAGAAACCCTACATGTGTGGGGAGTGTGGGTACAGGGCGACTCAACAACAGCACTTATCCCGACACATGAGAACCCATACAAAAGAAAAGCCATACAAGTGTGACCTGTGTGACTATTCTGCAGCACAGAAAGGCATTTTGGACAATCATGTAGCCGCAAAACACACTGTTGAGAAACCCTTCATGTGCGGGGAGTGTGGGTTTAGTACAGCGGTAAAGTCTTCTTTATCCAGACATGTAAGAATCCATAAAGGAGAAAAACCTTTCAAGTGTGACCAGTGTGACTATTCTACTGCAAAGAAGTCCCATTTAAAGTCACATCAAATACTACACACCGGTGAGAAACCTCACATATGTGGAGAGTGTGGGTACAGAACAGCCCTAAAGACCTACCTAACGAGACACTTGAGGATCCATACACGAGAAAAACCATACAAGTGTAAGTACTGTGACTATTCTGCTGCACATAAATCCAACTTGAACAGCCACCTAGCAAAACACCTTGTTGAGAAAGCATACATCTGCGAGGAATGCGGGTTCCGAACTGGTGCGAAGTCGAGGTTATCCTTACATATGAGAACCCATACTGGAGAGAGACCTTACAAGTGCAACCAGTGCGACTATTCTGCTGCACTAAAAATCACTTTGGACCGACACATAGCAATTCACAATGGCGACAAACCCTATGTTTGTGAGAAATGTGGGTACAGGGCAATTACGAACGCGATCTTATCCGTACATATGAGAACCCACACAGGTGAAAAACCCTTCAAGTGTGATCAGTGTGACTACTCCGCAGCACGAAAATGGGACTTGAAAAACCATCTAACAGAGCATGGTGTTGGAAAAGTCTACAAATGTGGAGAGTGCGAGTACAGGACAGCTCGAAGGGATAGACTATCTATTCATGTGCGAACTCATACGGGAGATATGCCTTACAAGTGTGACCAGTGTGACTATTCTACAGCATATGAATCCGGCCTAAACAGACATCGATTAACTCACACTGGTGAGAAGCCCTTCATGTGTGACCAGTGTGGGCTTAGGACTACTTCAAAGCAAAACCTTTTCCGACACAAGAAAACCCACACAGGAGAAAGACCTTACAAATGTGACCAGTGCAACTATACCGCAGTGACGAAAGCCAATTTGAAGGAGCATTATGTAATACACACGGGTGAGAAACCTTTTATGTGTGGGGAATGCGGATACAGGACAGGCCGGAAGTCTGACTTATCCAAACATTTGAAAATCCATAGACGATAAACCCGATAGTGAGTGTGTGAGTGAGTGATAGAGGTGAAAGACCCTACTCGTGTAGCCAGTGTGACTATTCCGCATTTTAGAAATCAACTTTAGACTACCATTTAGCGACACACACCGGTGAGAAACCGTACTCGTGTGGGGAGTGTGGGTACCGGGCAATTCGAAAGTCTGATTTGACCAATCATTTGAAAGTCCATACAGGTGACATGCCCTACAAGTGTAATCATTGTGACTATTCCGCAATTCATAAATCAACTTTAGACTACCATTTAGCGAAACACTCTGGTGAGAAACCGTACTCGTGTGGGGAGTGTGGGTACAGGAAAATTAAGAGGTCTAACTTATCTCAACATATGAAAACTCATGAGCAGCATAAAGATAAGTGTGACAAGTCTAACCTATCTGTAGCCAACAGACCGATCCTGACTGCCCATCACAAATAGCAGTGTATCCAATGATAGCAAGGGAACTAGTGGTCTGAGCCGAAAGAGTAGTAATATCTTTATTGTTATTCTTTTTTCGCATCTGTACCTTTAAAGAAGATGGGCATGGTTTGATTACGATGATATTGTGTTTTATTCTCAAATCGGCAGATGTTGTAGATAGTCTTGAGGCGACTAGTACTCCAATTAAAAACAAAGTGTTGGTTATTTCTTTGTTCTTTATATGTATTTGAATTTACCAAAGTTGTACAAAGTTTTGGATTGTTATATCTGCCATTTTTCTGGATTTTTTGAAATTATTTTTAATCACATGGAACAAATACATGTGTACACAGAGATGTCATCATTTTGTAATAATAAATAGATTCAGTTCCTCATTACCGAGTGGGTGTTTGTTGTCTTTTGTTGTCACATTTTTGAAACCATTGTTACACTACATCTGCATATGAGATAAGTAACTATTGAAAACAATCTATAACATATATTTGCAGCTTTAAATATTTTCACGGCGGTCTGTTGCTATGGTATTCTTTTCCGTTGCTACGTGCGCTCGGCCAAGTATCGGGTTACACGAGGCAAGATTTTGGCTAACGGTTATACATTTGAAAATAAAATGGTGGGAACGGGAATTTCTTTTTAAATAGAACGAAACTAGCCAGAATGCAAACTTTGAATGTTGTCGTTTTGCGCGGAACAATCCCCTAGCAGGGTCGAATCGCTCGGCAACAAAGACTCTGGTATCGACCCTGCTATTCCGGCCCAAGGTTTTAGGTATTGTCGACGTCATGATCACCAGCAGCAGCGTTAAGCCAATCAGAGGATTGCCACAAGCTCGTCTTGCTCGCTGGGAGGCAATCATCCTATCAGCTTACGTCTTACATCGCTACTTTGGGTTCAGAACAAAATAACGACTGTTTATGCCAAATAAGGCTAGCTCATTAATTATCTATGAGAAAATGTCAGTAACGTCACCAGTACCTAAAATGCTAGCAGGCTTTGTTGCCGAGCGATCCGAGCCTGCTAGAGGGGGGTGTACGCTAATCATTACAAACCTATTATTGGTCTTCCAAAGGCTAAGCTGAAAGTAAATCGATAGAATGAGATACACGGTAAAAAAATAAAAACACTGGTCATAATCATAATGACATGTCCAATTAAGGAATACATCTTAGTAAGGAAACTTTTTTTCAAATCTTTATATTTTGCACTTTGCCGTGTTTTTTTTTTTTCCTTTCTTATTCTTTTTTGCAACAACGGAAGATTAGTCTGGAAAGGGTGTATTGGGAATGACAAGAACATCCCTCTCCTTCGCGGTTCTACATAGTGCATACCAGCACACAGAAATGACGCACTGCCAACAGAAACAAATTCACATCACACAAAAGCCTGTTGATGGTGACGTTTGACAAACTTTATTTTGTTTTTCTCCGTTCTACCCACTACTATTCTATTGCTGACCTATCAACCGGTTTTGTGCCATATCAACCAGTTGCACATGCAATACTGGAAGCAATTCAACACTTTAAAGGAGACACTCTTGTAAAGCCTGGAATCCAGCCGTCGGTTTTAATCACAGCAGAAGTCACACCTGGCACACTTCTAGGGGGTTTCAGATGTATGTGTTATCATATGACGCGATAGATGAAACATTTCAGTTGTCCTGTATCCACACTCCCCACACATGTAGGGTTTCTCAACAGTGTGTTCTGTTCGATGGTTGTCCAAATTGGATTTCAGTTCTGCAGAATAGTCACACTGGTCACACTTAAAGGACTTTTCTCCAGTATGAACATTCATATGATTGCATAAGTCAGACTTTTGAGTTGTCCTGTACCCGCATACCCCACACATGTAGGGTTTCTCACCAGAGTGTTTTGCTTGATGGTTGTCCAAACTGGACTTTCGTGCTGCAGAATAGTCACAATGGTCACACTTGAAGGGTTTTTCACCTGTATGAGTTCTCATATGTCGGGATAGATGACGTATTTCTGCTGTCCTGTACCCACACTCCCCGCACATATGGGGTTTCTCACCACTGTGTTTTGCTAGATGGTTGTCCAAACTGGACTTCCTGGATGCGGAATAGTCACACTGGCCGCACTTGTAGGGCTTCTCTCCAGTATAGATTCTTACATGTCTGGATAAGTCAGACATTTGAGTTGCTCTATACCCGCACTCCCCACACATATAGGGCTTTTCACCCGTGTGCTTTGCTGCTACATGGTAGTCAAGGTGACGTTGCAGTGCTGTAGTATAGTCGCACTGGTTACATTTGTAGGGTTTTTCACCCGTGTGTTTTGCCCCCATATAGTAGTCAACATGGGGTTTCTGTGAAGAAGAATAGTGGGGGTTTTCAGCTGTGTGGGTTTTCATATGTAAGGGTAATTCAGACTTTACAGCCGTCCTGTATCCACACTCCCCACACATGTACGGTTTCTCGCCATGATGTTTAGGTTGATGGCTGTCTAAAGCGGATGTTGGTGCTTTATAGTCATAATATTTTTCTTTGGCATGGATTGTGGAATGTAAGAATAAGTGGGATATGTCAGTTGTCCTGTACCCACACTCCCCACATGTGTAGGGTCCCTCGCCGGTGTGTTTAGATTTATGTTGGTCTAACGTAGATTTCCGTGCAAATTGTTGGCCACACTGGTCACACCTGAAGGGTTTCTCTCCTGCGTGCATTTTCATATGTTCAGATAATTCTGACCTCTTAGTTGTCACGTACCAACACTCCCCACACGTGTAGGGTTTCTCATCAGCGTTACTCAAGCTGACTTTTTGTGCTGCCGTCTGGTCTTCCGCATTGCTTGATTTCGGATAGGCCTGAAAAACCGCAGTGGGAGACCCGTCATTTGAGTTCCGACCAACTGCGGTAGGAGATCCATGTCCTGTCGTTGCCGTTGCCATGTCCACCTAAATAACAAAATGCAGAAATGGTTATAAAATTTGTTATGAAATTGAAAATTCATAGCAAACAAATTACATTTCGATCTCTGATCAGCCCTATAGCGCGATGTGAGATGGCCTTTTGCGGGGTCACCGGAAGGTCATGTTGAACTCAACCCTCTAAGTTCGCTCAGAACCTGTCCTTACATTACTTGAAACTAATTCTACCCCCAAATGGACGAAACATTTTGTAATCGCTATGAAAATATAAATGAGTATCAATCAATCTGATCTTTCAATATCAATCTAGTCCCATAAAAAGGGCCACTTTGCGCTGGTGTATGACCAATATATAGGTGGCGAGGGGTCGCACATGTTTGTTTTCGCCACCTAGCCTCTACCAGGCTCCGTCCTATCGTTGGGAAAATAGTATAAATCAGCCGAGGTACTCCGCTATGCAGGGTAGGTCCGCTATACAGTAAAGTTCCATTTCGATGGACGGAATCGAAATGTAATTTTACTGTATAGCGGACCTACCCTGTATAGCGGAGTACCTCGGCGGATAATGTTTAGCCATACCTACTATGGCTCAACATATTGTTTTTTTTTTTACTCATGTTTCTTCTTCTCCTGTCAAATCTTCAAATGGATTCATCTCTGTCATTTTTTGACCAAATGACATGAAATTTGGTACAGAGGTAATGTAGGCAAAAACCAATGTACGTTCTTTTCCTTTTTTTGATATTGACCTTGAAAGTGATTTTATTGAGGTTTTTAGGCTATTTTTAGCATATCTTGGCCTCCTGCGCCCTGGTATTTCAACCGAATGACCTGAAATTTGCTGTATATGTGGCTTGAACAAATATTTAAAGGACTACATTCCCATTTTTGGCATACATATATTCAAAACGATTTATTTTGGGCTTTCTTGACAATATTTGCCACTTCTGTCACTTTCAATACTACATATGACCTAAAGGTCATTGACCCCATGTGCCTTGCACCTGGCCTTGCATGCCTGTGAGCCTTGCGACCACCTGATTGGTCAATTGGGTTAATCTAATTATCTTGCATTACTGGCGCAGGTGTGCTAGCATTCATGCCAAATATGGTATGGGAATTCCTAGGACAAGCACGCCGCTGTCTTTCTCGGACCAACACGCGTCTCCCGTGATGTGTAGCGTCCACCAGGCCTTCCTACATGTCCTACGTACGGGCGTATGGATCGTAGAATTCGGCAAAAAAGGAATGATTAGGCCAGTAGAGTCAGTCCCCGGTAAGGTCAATGATTCGCCCGTTTGCGCTAGCTTGTAACGTTAAATGAATGTACCCTCTGGTGGCCAAACTTCACTGACAAACTTTCTCCCTATTATCATCATTAGCTTGCGTTAGTCTGGTACTAGTGACTATTATGTGCCGGGAATGTTTATCTATCGCACGCCTTGGAAGGAAGTTCGACCATGATAAATGGTCGGCCGTTGCGAAAATTTGGAATTCCATGCTGTTGATTTTCGTGATTGAATCTGTAAGAAAATATATTTTCATGTCGTTCATGTTTTTGGGACGGACGCCGGGACGGGGTGAATTTTTTCTATCATAACATTTTCGTCCCGTTAGTAATGCCAATGCGAATCGAATCGTGTTGCACATGAGGCAAAACACTAAAAACGTGGGTCTTGTGGAGTGTTTTGGAGCGGGAAAATGCCGGATATTAGCGGTGCCGAACAGTGTACATCGTCGCGCGCACTGCACGAAATGGCCTCGTATCCCGGCGTATACGTACAGGGATTCCTCCGGAAATATTCCATATCCCGGTGCGGATTTAGCGTATCCGTTAATTTTATCGGATACGCTAAATCCGCACCGGGATATGGAATATTTCCGGAGGAATCCCTGTACGTATACGCCGGGATACGAGGCCATTTCGTGCAGTGGCGGGTGACGCTCCGTCAAAACAAATCCGCTGGTGGTCTAGCGCGGCCACCGAAAATGGGCAGAAACACACAGGAGGACTTAGCACCTTCGTTTATGGGGGCAATTGTGAAAGTCTTTTGTTACAAATTGTTCGAACATTGAAACATTTGGATTAATGAAACACATTTCTTTTAATCAAAATAGTTCAAACATATTACAAATATTATATTAAAACCCTCTCAAATATGTTGTTTTTTGTCATGTCCTTCTTCTCCTGTCAAATCTTCATATGTATACTATGGAAAACTTCATTCTTCCCTGGGGTTGATCTTTTTTAATTCAATTTTGAACTGGGTTGATTATGCGCAAGAGTGTAATTTTCAGCGGATATTTTTCGACTGGTTTACATGGAAATGGCACGGAATATTCCATTCTTGCAAGGGGAGGATTCTTTAATTATTTTGAGCTGGAATGATTATGAAAAAGTCCATTTGTTAGCAGAAGTGTATTTGTTAATCAATAAGTGGATATGGTTGTGGACTGGTCCATATTGTGTTGAGGTGCTACTGGAAGACTCAATTTTGGACTGGGTGATTCATTTTTTTAGTGCAAGTATTTTAGAATGGTCCATTGTTATTTTGGGAGAGTCAATTTTTTGCATGGCGAGGAGTATGGCTAAACATGCTGTATTTGCTCGCAAATGTTGCCTTTCTAGTTTATACTATTTTCCCAACGATAGGACGGAGCCTGGTAGAGGCTATTCGCCACCCCCTCCCCCTTCAAGTCTACAGTCAAATCCAGAAAAGGCCCATTAACTATTATCGTTCTGTGGTTTTCTTCTACAGAAATGACCACAATACCTCACGTTCGATACCTAAACACTTGACTGCTCACCGCTAAGTCTTACCTTCTTCCTGTGATGGCTTTTTTATCCACGTAACCGGGACTCGGGCTGTTTCTTTTTGTCCTTCCGTCGAATCGTGAGGTCACAGGTGAATACTGTAGGTCAAAGTTGAAATTGTGCGCCTGATTATCCATGTTGAACATTTGACTTCGGATCGGTAGGCAGGACTTCTAAACGACCACTCCCCAGCTTGCTGCGTTTTGTAATCAACTCGCCACCTCTAACATATTCCATTAAAAAACGACTACCAGACAAGAGAAAACATTAGGTACAAGGTATCAAACAAGTTTATTGAGTAAGCAGAAAATATCTTGAAAGGAAACAACAAAACAAATAGGAAATCTATACATAGTTGAATGCATAATACATACATAACGTATATCTTTTCACCTTGTGTAAATCAATCTAGAATATCAAAACTGTTGTCATAAGTTTTCAACACCATCGCAAATTAATACCATCAAATTTAGGTTTTTAACCACTCACTAAAATATTAGTTTCCAAGATGTGAGCTAATTGCAACCGATTCTTAACGATATTACGGTTACTAAAAACTAAAGGTACATTTTATGAATCTACATAACTATATTTTCATATGACATATCGGCATTAATCTGCAAGTTCCATAGTAGGACATATTATTGGCTTGAAATTCAAGACAGCACAGTGTAAAACTTGTAAATCATATAAACTTAAAAGTAAATACATCTGCAAAGTGAACTGAAAAACCAACAGGAAATATCAAGTTATCGTATAGAGTCTCAATTTAGAGAAAAAACATCAGATAAAAGACTATTCTAGGTTTTTTATGTACATCATTCTCTATGACTATAACCCCCCTCGCTGAAACATTCGGATCACTAATACAAGAGTGTCCATTTCAACCCCATGGATAACATCGTCCTTCCTTCACAAGTCTTGCAGTGCTGTAGTTGTACACAAGACAGGTACTACTAATTGCATTCAACATGGTCACACTTCCATGGCGGATTCCTTCGTGTGAGTTATCACATGTTTCTTTAGATAATTTTTGTAAGCCGTAGAAAAGTCGCACTGGTCACACTTGTAAGGTTTTTCTCCCGTATGTGTTCTCATATGCTGGGAGAAAAGGGTCCGTCGAGCTGTTCTGTACCCACACTCCCCACACACGTAGGGTTTTTCCATCCCGGTGTGGTTTGCCATATGTTTG
The DNA here is from genome assembly GCA_035149815.1 of Branchiostoma lanceolatum. NCBI lineage: Eukaryota > Metazoa > Chordata > Leptocardii > Amphioxiformes > Branchiostomatidae > Branchiostoma > Branchiostoma lanceolatum. The sequence goes on along the minus strand of CM068877.1, from coordinate 10,706,118 downwards.
TTCAAATTGGACTTTCCTGCAGCAGAATAGTCGCACTTGTCACATTTGTAAGGTTTTTCTCCCGTGTGGGTTCTCATATGATAGGATAAGTGGGACCTTTGAGTTGCCCTATACCCACACTCCCCACACATGTAGGGTTTCTCACCGGTATGTTGTGCATATTCATGATGCTCCAAACAAGACTTTTCTGTTGCAGAATAGTCACAATGATCACATTTGTAGGGTTTTACTCCTGTGTGAATTCTCATATGTCGGTTTAAGTCAGCCTTTGCTATTGACCTGTGCCCGCATAACCCACACATGTACGGTTTCTCGCCACTGTGCATTGCTGCTAGATGATGGTCCAATCCGGATTTCTTTGCTGTAGAATAGTCACACTGGTCACACTTGTAGGGTTTTTCTCCGGTATGGATTCTCATATGCATCATTAAGTTCCATTTTTTAGCTGTTCGGTGCCCACACTCTCCACAAATAAAAGGCTTTATACCGGTATGCTTATTTGCGACATGGTAGCGCAAACCGGACTTATGTGTTGCAGAATAGTCACATTGGTCACACTTGTAGGGCTTCTCTCCTGTGTGGGTTCTCATATGTTGAGATAGGCCAAATTTTGAAACTGTCCTGTACCCACACTCCACACACATGTGTGGTTTTACACCGGTGTGTTTTATTTTATGCTCCCGCAAAGTTGACTTTACTGCTGCAGAATAGTCACATTGGTCACACTTGTAGGGTTTCTCTCCTGTATGGGTTCTCATGTGTCGGGATAAAGTGGACTTGTGGGCTGCCCGGTACCCACACTCTCCGCACATGTAGGGTTTCTCGCCAGTGTGTGTCGCTAAATGGCTCTGTAAAGTCGATTTGTTTACTGCAGCATAGTCGCACTGGTCACACTTGTACGGTTTTTCTCCAGTATGGGTTCTCATGTGTCGGGAAAGGTAAAAGTTGTGAGTCGTCCTGTACCCACACTCCCCACACATGTAGGGTTTTTCGCGTTTGTTGCGTTTTGCAAGTTGAAGATGGTTGTCTGAGTTGACCTTACTTTTTGCCATCTGGACGTCAGCCTTTTTCATTTTGCCGTCGTAGCAGTTCCTAGAAACCTTGGTGGGAGACCCCTTACTTGCTGTTGCCATGTTAAGTCTGATGAGAAAAGTATAAATGATGAAAAATATCATATAGGCAAATGATGTTGACCAATGAGAATGCTCAATGTTACAATAACCACAGGTAAATATTACTTTATATTCACTACTTCTCGGAACTTTCTACACAATCCAAAATGGCGGCCAAGTCTTCTAGAAGTGGGTCTGGTACTTTCTCATTGAAGGTGTGTACGATCAAAAGATGTGCGTTGACTGGTAACCTGACGTTACATGGGTGTGTTTGGCCATCATAGTAAATAGCCTTCTTCTACCGTTTAAGTAGGCGAAACGTTGAAAATGTAAAATGCTAGAAAAAGTACTAAATGTTGACACTTTTTCTTCAGAGCTTTTGTCTGAGATTATTTCACTAACTTCAAATGGTAAACAAGTAACTAATACAGGCTTTTCATTTGACATCATTTGCTAATCTTTAAACATATTTATCGGTGGCAAGGCTGTATCAAAAGTGTCGACCAGCCTCCGGTGACTTCTGGTACTGGTTGACCCTTTTGATACTGCCTTGCCACCGATGAATCTGCTTGGAGATAAATCATTTGCGCTCTGTTGTACTCTGTTCCCTACAACAGTGTTCGTCTGTTAAACGCACAGACACTGCTGTGATCCAATAATTGGTCATTCACCCGCGAACATGCCCGCCGGGGGATTCCAGTCATAATTACATGTACTGTGACGCCAATGAAAAGCCTCCAGACAATAATCTCCAAGCAGATCCACACCGGGCGCGAAAATCGTAGTATGCTAGCCAGAGAAGGTCCAGTCAGCCAGAGGGTCCAATACCGGGTGGACTGGACCTTCTCTGGCTAGCATACTACGATTTTCGCGCCCGGTGTGGATCTGCTTGGAGATTATCCAGACAAAGGCTTTACTACTTTTTTTCTGATAAGACAGTATTTCTGACCCTTGAAGATTGGTAGAAATATACAGGAAAACGCACATTGTGGATAACAGTAAGTAAGATCTATTACTGAAACTTAAAACAAGGAGGTTTGGTAATAAATCGTATCATACCTGAGGCTAATTTCCCCCAACCCCGCCCACTCCGATCAATTGAATACATTGGCTCATTCCTATGTTAACTAAGTCTACACATAAACTAGAATTATTTAACAATTAGTAGATATGGCTAATCCGATTCCATTTCGTTGTTTTAATTGCAGGTTGTCCCAAAACGGTTGCATTGTCTGCTGCATAATGATCTAGTTGACAAACGTATGTCCCTTGGTTGGCCCGGACCCTCCCCCTTGTTGTCTTCAATTTTTACATTAAAACAAAGGCTTCTGAACTATCATTCTACAGGGGTCCATTTACCACAGAAATATACCCAAACTCTTGAACTCAATATCTAGTCACTTGTTTGCCCGTTTTTTGCCTTACCTGCTTTTTGTGTTGATTTTTGTCTTCCCACAGCTCCGGACTCTAGATTATTAGCCGCCTCAGACGGGATTATGGGTTCACAGGTGAACGCATCTTTAGGTCAAAGGTGAATTTATCCTGATTACCCTTGTAATATCTTTTTTTCCGCCAACACGTTAGTACGTTTTTCCCCTTCATTTGTTTTAAAACTTTGTATAAAACAATTACCGACATCTATGTCGACAATTTACCATCATAGAAGAGGTATATAGAATAATCTAACAACTAGCTGGGATATTTGACTTCAACGGCATTCTCACCCACCACCCATCATCTTTTAATAGAAAACAACTACTGTTCTAGAATACATTACGAAACACTGAGTTTAAAGCAGTGACAAGATTTAATTGCATGAGCAGAAAATGTCGGTCCATACACACTCAAAGAAAACTATAAACTTACTTGAAGTTCACATGGAATCACAAAGTGCGTACAGTGACAAAATTGTTGCACTAACATCTATCTTTCCAATTCATTATTTTATGTACACTCACTTCTCAATTCTAAAAATCTTTTCAGCATGTGATCTTTTAAACATTTGCTTAGATAAATACTATTGCATTCAGTTTATTTGGCACTCATTCCATTAAACATTAGTTTTCTAGAGTATATTGATGGAAAAAAAAAACACTTTTGCAATCCTGCATGGACAACCAAAATTTCTTACAATGACATATTTTGGTAAGATTGATTCAAGTTACTTTTTCCCCGAATAAAGTATTGTATTTATTTGGCCTGTCAGCAGTCTGTATCTCCATACAGCAGTATCAGTATTTTCTGCTAGAGGGCGCCTATACAACTGTGGAGGTGTAAAGTCTGCCATCGATGACTCCTGTTTTTTTTTTTTTTAGTCATTAGGCAAATACGAGCAACAGTTTAATATACTTCTCAATTCAAATTCGAGGCTGCAAATGTCCCTCTCGAACAAATATTTCTCTGCCACATAGTAAACATTTGCTTAAATGGATAGTATTGAACACAACCATTTATTATGGACTATGTGGCACTGTAAACCTTTAAATATTTGCAGTGGTTATATTTTTGCAGCTTTCGTGGTGACCTCTTACAGCAAAATCATGACACTGTGAAAATGTGTTTTGTATTTCAACTGTACTACAGAATTGTTTTCACCCAAACTTCAAACACAGCGAAAACATTAATTACTGCAAGATTCAGTCCCTACAAAAATAAATAGACTTACAGTACTTTGGATGCCAATGCTGCAATAGTCAATATCAGAAATACAAAGTAGATATACAGCATCTACTAATAACACAGTCATGTTTGTGGTGTCATTTCCGTCATATGCATTGTCCTATGCCGAGACAGGTTGGAGAATCGTGCAGTAGAAAAGTCACACTGGTTACACTTGTAGGGCTTATCTCCAGTATGGGTCTTCAAATGTCTGGACAGATGGTACATTTGAGTTGTACTGTAACCACACTTCCCACATATGTAGGGTTTCTCACCGGTGTGTTTTGCTAGATGGCGGTCCAAAGTGGATTTGTTTGCTGCAGAATAGTCACACTGGTCACACTTGTATAGTTTTTCACCTGTATGAGTTCTCATGTGTCGGGACAAGTTACACATCTGAGTTGTCTTGTAACCACACTTCCCACAAATGTAGGGTTTCTCACCGGTGTGTTTTGTTAGATGGCGGTCCAAGGTAGATTTGTGTGCAGCAGAATAGTCGCACTGGTCACACTTGTAGGGTTTTTCTCCTGTATGGCTTTTCATATGCTGAGTTAGGTGAGACGATTTAGCTGTCATATATCCACACTCCCCACATATGTAGGGTTTCTCACCTGTGTGTTTTGTTAGATGTTGGTCCAAGGTGGATTTTTGTGCTGCAGAATAGTCGCACTGGGCACACTTGAAAGGTTTTTCACCACTGTGCTTTCTCATATGTTTGTATAAGTCAGCCTTTTTGGCTGCTCTGTACCCGCACTCGCCACACATGTAGGGTTTCTCATCAGTGCGTTTTGCCAAATCTCTTGTAGTTATTTGATCCTCCAGAATGCTTGGATTGCTGTCGCTGCAACTTTGAGCTGAGGTGATGCGACTTTGGGGAACACCAGTGGGATACCCTAAACCTTCTGCTTCCATGTCTACCCTACTGACATGACTGAGAGAAAAATAGACTATTGAAAAATCAGGATCATTGTTGATACATGTTTAACCAATATAGAATAACCAACAAGCTATACCATATCAAATTTAGAAGTAGCTCTGTGACAAACAAAAACCTCATACACATTCGTACACACTCACACACACTTATATATATATATATATATACACACACACATAGACCCACACGCAGAAACACACACACACAAATATATACACACACATATACACATACACACACACACACACAAATACACACACAAACACACACACACACAAACGCACAAAGGTTGCTGCATTACGGTACAATCCCTAGCAAGGCAAAATTACGTGTCACGTACTTTAGTATGTTTAGTGTAGCCCCCCTCCCCAAAATCATATTGCCATGGCCATCATTTGCCTTTAAATAATACCGACAAAGTGTGCTCTTGTTATAGGTTATTATGAACAACAAAAATATTTCCTGAGCCCCATACTCCGTATTCGTACATTTCCGGACGTTTTCCGTTCTTACCTGTTTCCTGTGATGAATGTTTTTACACGCAAATCCCCGGTGAGGCCCCTCCTCTTCGCGAGAATGAAGGGTCAAAGTTCACTCTGCCAGGCTTTATATCGTAACCTTTACGCCTGATGACTCACATAAGGTGAAGATTTATAACCGCATAACTTAACAACTCACTTAATTTTCTTTTAACAAAATGTGGAAACTGGCGTGTTTCAATTATTTGAATTATCCTCAAGATTTGAATTGGCTTTTTTTCCCGTGAATAGTTTTCCCGTGGCTGATCTTTTTTTTCAAAAGGCTCATGAACTTTATCGCTCATTGTGTAAGAATCGCAAAAAGATGGGAAGTTTCCTTTTCGTTGAACTGCTGGTGGGATTTTAAAAGTTACTGTACTCTTATAATATGTGACATCATACAATGATTCCCTGTTTATCTAATCCTATTGTATACAAAGTACGAATCTACCAACAGGGGGCGTGCGTGTACCTGTTGGCAGATGTCGGATAACATACTTGATAATCTCCAAGCAGATGTCTGTTTGAAGCTGCGCCGTTTGTGGGCTGCAAAGATTTCTTTACAAGCGCAAATACCAACGAACATGTCAGAACACACAATATCTTCCATCCCAACACGAACTGATGAGAAAAAAACAGATCAATACCTATACTTGTATGTGGTGTCACTTGCTTGACTTTACATCTAAGATGATGATTTGCTTTACAATTACGGGGTAAAGATTTTGCTTTTCTTGTATTACAGTGCAGTTTACGTTACCATGGTTACTGTATTGCCGTGTACTTCCAACATATCTAATCTATCATCTATCTTACATACACACATTCACACACATATATGTATATTAGTATATACATGTATACCCCCTATTTCCCCCTGGGTATTCATTTGTTATACTATCGCATCAGATGGTCATCCATACATTCCAACCACTTCGTGCAATCTTCTAGCACAAACATACAGACAAACAAAGAAGTAAATGAACGACAAAACACCAAAGGCATAAGTTTATAAAAGTATATTCCAGATATACATAGGCACAAATGTACAATTCAAAGCGTCTGTGATGTTATCAAACAAGGAGGTAGTTAATGTTATCTAAAATTCGGGGAAATGAAATATGTACACGCCTTACATAATCATGTGTATTAAAATATCATATTATTACATTGTTAGTTTATAATATATATACTTGTACAAATATTAACAATATTTACAAATGTATACATAACATTTTTACATCACTCATAAAGATTGTAATTTTTTAAGACATTTTGTAGTAATCCATTAAAATGTATAGTTAAATCAATGTGTTAGGAACAATTGGCACGGTATTACTAGTATATCATTCCATTCGAAAATATGCCTGATTGAATTTTAGTAAAATGAAACAAATAATTCTCAAAATATCCAATTGAACTAATTACACAAGAAAGATTTAACAAATACAATCAGTTACAGAAATGAATGAAAGCCTCTAATGTTTATAATGTATGAATTTGTAAATTAAAAGAGCACGTTGTCATAGTGATGGTCTTCCAAGATTGCATTGCGTCATAGAAAGTGACATTGAGCGAAGAAACAGTAGCCAGACATTCCCCCTTCAGGTGTACATTAAGACATCAGATCTACCTATTTTTTTTCTTTACGAGTTTCCCACCTTCTCCTTTCTCAGGTGTTGACATACTTTCCTCTTGAAGATTATTTAGATCATATGTATTTCTCCTCATTTGAGGTGTTTATGACTATGAGGTGTTCTATCGTTTCTTGTAGAACACCATTAAGTATCGAAGCATTATCTACCGTCTAAGCCGCTTGAAACCCCTCCCCAACATACTCCGTGGACTGTCCCTACAGTTGAGTCTTGCGTCAACCCCTCCTTACCATACCTCGTGGACAGCCCCCGAAACGAATCCTGCATCGACTCTTCCCAACAAACATCGTGGACAGTCCCCTCTGATGATCCTTGCGTTCGTCAACTTTAATTGTAGTCAAACGATCAAACCCATTCCTCGGGCCATGTGGGGAATTCCCTCTTATCTGTACCTCTTTCACGTTGATAAGAAACTTCTTTCCGCCTAACCCCCTTTCCAAGCCTTTTCCCACGCCCTTTGTAACCAGATCCCCCTACGGGAGCCTCGGCAACTGATGAACGACTCGAGCCAGCCCAAATTGATTTCTTCACGTACAAATCCAGGTCTACATTTACCGGGTGTTTACGATATAATTAGCAGGGGTTAAAGTAATATATGGAGAGGGTCGGTGAACCCTAGCTGAAAGGAGGTCTGGATCTAATAAGGTGGAATGTGGAGGCATGCCGAAAACGACAGCGGCGATGTACAACCCGCTCAAAGGGGATGACTAGCACGTATAGGGCCTGGCTTTCTGCACTGATATCGTGACCTGGAGGACACTAAAGACTTCCCCGGAGTGTGGAAATATGCCGACCACGTTGCCAGGCCGCGGTTTTGTGTTGTGGGGTTTGGCCTGGTTGTGTCTGTCAACAGAAGGGTTTGAATGTTTCAGATCTTGTCAAGGGATGCCTTGAGGAATTGTTTTGATGCCGTCGCTAAGGCGAAGTGATGGCCTATGGAGGAAATGTAGTCTCTACAAGAGCCCTTAGGTTGCTGGAAAAATATAAGATATTGGCCAGATAGATTGAATAATTTTGCCGATGAGTAACTCGCTGACCGGCTTATTCCTTTGTCAAATTTATCAATTTGATTCTATTCATGCTATTTTCCCATTTTTTTCCATGCAGCAAACCAAGCAGTCTGTTTAGAGGCTGCCCCTTATCAATTGTAAAGGATGGCACCAAGGCTGCTGTTATCCTTATCAATACTAATATTATATATTAATTTGATCCGGGTCGGTCTTGGAAATTCGTCCTACAAATCTTCGTTGGCAATCGGAAGCGCTGTTTAAGTGTTTCTGCTGATTTAAACCATCTTTGTTGATTAGTCAAAGAAAAATAGTTTTCTGGAAAGTTTCCACATTTTTGTACTACATTCTGCGCTCTTTGGTCCGTCAGAAGTCCGTGGGATCGTGTAACTGATACATTCGGAACACAATCGCCAAGAAGTTCTTGAGTGGATAAATAAGTTTCCCCTGTTTGAGTCCGAACAGCGCGATCAGCACTATCCTCAACACGCAGTACGGAACCTCGTGCAACGCCAAGTTCACCAACAAGTACGGCTTGGCCAGGTGGCAATAGTCAAGGGATGGCGCTCTTGGCACGAACTTGAACATGCTGACAAACGCGACGCCGTACACCGCGTAGATCCAGTACGATTCGTACACTTCAGTGTCCCTTCCCGTCGCTACTAGCTCCAACATGTCGTACACTGTGAGGAAGTCGTTGATCATGGCTTCAGCGCGCACGTTGGAGGCGAGGTCCTCCCGGCCTTTACAGAACCACTCGGTAAGGATGAGACCGAACACGATCACCGGAGCCGCGAAGTACACCGCCTCGTCATACATCCGGGACTTTACATCCTCCTGGAGACGAGCCTCGCGGAAGATCTGAGGATGGGACAAGAGAGAAAAAACATCGTTAATGTCAAATCATGACATTGTATATGTTACAATTATCGCATAACATAAAAATCTATCCCCCCCAGGAAGTTTATTTTCCGAGTTAATTCCATTTTATTGAAGTTGCAACAACGCAATACAGAGAGAGCGTTGCTGACATCGGGTGCCATCCTACATACAGTTGAACATTTCAAGTTAGTTGACTTGTGCGTGTGCGTCCGTAAATATGATAGATAAAAAGGGGGGGGGTAAGGAATTATGAAGGACTTTTCCATATTTTTCAAATGTAAGCATATCTATTTACACCTGTGTGATCCTGTGTGGAGCGAGAGAAGTCGAGTTCTAAACATTTAGAAATAAATAAGTTTATGCACATTTGCTTCAGATTTGCAATCTACAAATGATGCCGCCCATCAACCCGTGTTTATTCAGCCCAATAGACTTCTAATGGACAAAGGTGCTTATCACATCTTCACACCTCGCTCTAATAACCCTCATCATCAAACCCACCCCTGCCTTATCTTGTAAATCAGCGGTAACTCGGTATTGTTTGTGTAAAAACAACACGTTTAGGTAATTATGTCAATTATCGCTTTAGTGACACTTTTTCGCTCCCTTCCTTTCTTCTTGCGAAGATTTACATTTCCGAGGAGGTCCTCGACATTTGGCATGACAATAGGAAGGGAATGACAACATGACCTGAGTTCACTCGTAACAGAGAGGACATCAATTTAAATTTGACCAATCTATAATGTCCTTGATTCGACCAAGGAGGTTTAAATAGATTGATTCGACAGAACAAACAGCAATACTGCAGTCGGCCGTGTGATTGAGGAGATCTTGAGCAAGAACCTAAAAATCTATAATGTAACATACTGCATAATGATATCTAAAATAATATCTCTAATGTAACACAGACCTCGCATTGATGATAGTACTGCTTCAATTTGTACGTTTATTCGGCAGTTTTTCTCTCTTCATTTCCACCATATATCCTCCTTGATTTCCACCTAAACACCCCTAGAAAGACGTAGCTACGCAGAAAATGCCACCAAACCACGTGTAAAACGAACTTTGCAAAACCTCAACGTTCCTATGACAACAGACGAAAAAGTGGAATGAAAAAAGTGCCACCGGTCCTTTGTTTGAGGAGAGCCACACCTTGAGGAAGCAAGAAAACCTCGTGTACACCAAGCCGAACCCTGCATCTGCTTGGAGATTACATGCTTAGCTTGCACAGTTGCACTGTTCAAGTCAAAGAAAACTGAACAAAAGACCGCCCTAAGGAAAGTCCCCGACCTCGCAGCTTCAGGCTGGCTTGCAAAAGTAAACAAAAGGCAGAAACTATTTCGTACTTCAGCCATATTTTCGTCCCCATTTCGCAAATATACCAACATTGATCGTTTGTTTAGACAACGTTACCAAGGCGACGTGCCAGAATCCACAACAAATTCCCCGTGGGGTGATTGCAATTATGAAACTTCTCTTGATTTTCCTGTGCGCCCGAGTTCTGGCATGCCTCCATTTAAATTGGAGCTTACGAATCGCATGACAATGGGAAACCTTCTCGGAACAACGGGCGCTTTCAATCGTTAGTTTGGCGATATTATTACCAACACAAGAGCGGTGAAAGGTCAGAGGGAGGTCGGACAAAGGCCTGCCAGCTGCCGGGGTTTGCGGAGAGATGGGCGGGAGGGGGCTTTGTTTGCGTTGGAATAGGTGCTTTTTCTTGGAACAGGGACCAAGCGGTAGTTCTGTGTTCAATGGTTGCTTTAATCTTTTGCCTAAGAAACGAGATATTGCTTTTGTCGAAGTGGATTAGTTTCGCCATCAAACGTGGTGAGACGGTGGCTTTGGGTACAATCAGAGAAAGCGTAGTTCGAATGAAATACAGAAGAATGGAGAAGATTAACAGTACAGGTGACATGGAGTACTGTACTTTGGACTTGAAGAGTAGCCCAAAGTGGAATCCTGTTTTGATTCCTACAGAAGTAGTCTCCAAGCAGACCCAACGGTTGCAAAGACCGTATCCAACTGGCATAAGGAGTTTTTATTCGGTGCCTGACAACTTCTCTGGCTGACTGGAGCTTCTCTGGCTAGCTTGTACGATTTTGGCACCGTGGAGATCTGCTTGGAGATTATACAGAAGTGCATGACCGATGATTCCATTACATTCAGATATAGTATAGTTCGCATGCAATACAACAGGGTGGAAAAGATAAACGGGACTACAATCAATCAATCAATCAATCAATCACATGGTTTTTATTGACAAACAAAGCTCTGGCAGCCAAAGGCTGAATTGTAGTTTGTTTCACAAATACACCGCCACAAACCTACGCGACCTGATGGCTGATATTACTAGTAGCCTCCTTTGCAGGCCTTCTGGGCTGCGCCGGCGTTTATTTCTTGGGGGCTGATTCCCGATTCTCAACATATCCGGGCCAGGTTCTTTTACGGGCACAATGGAATTCTTCCAGCAAAAGAACCTGGATCCGATATGATGAAAGTCGCGAATCAGTGCTCCCCCAAGAATTTAACTGTGCCACCCAGGAGGCCTGCAAACGAGGCTTTGTTCTCGGATCCATAGGTGGAAGACAGGTAGATAATAGGTAATCCGTAAGCAGATGTAAGGATCCTTCTCATTCTCACTGCCCTATACATATTTTGCAACATTTTGTTTTCTACTACAAGTCATTTCTAGTAGTAGTATGGTATTTGAACCCCCCCGCCCCCCCCTACAAGAAAAGAGTACCGACGATACAAAAATAGGGGTAAAATACCGAATCCTTACATCTGTTTGGAAGTGAGATCATAGCGACCTCCTTGATCGTGACAACTACCAAACTGAGAAAGGCCACCTTTGTGACTTTTGGGGCAGCTTCCTACTTGGCTGAAAGCCATATTACACAAACCCATAGCGGTGTTTAGGGGAACGCACGACAGTTGAATACAGAAGACAACAGAGTTTTGCCAAAGCTATTTTTGTCGAATTCGAAAATCAGCATGGTTTATGGGAGAGTAGTCAAGGATGGGTATTTGTAATTCAAGAATAGATAACTAGTACATAATAGTCCCAGGATAGCAGTATAATTTCCTGTGCCATAGGGCCTCTACGTGATCGTATCAAATCTCTTCACCCTCGGACAATAGAACACCAACAAAACGAGAAAAATAAAATTCGATTCAAATGCAATTGGAAACAAATAAAACGTAATTGCCATTAACTGGCCTGTTCTACATGTAAATTGAATACGGGGCCTGTGCGTTTCCCACGGTAGAGCCAACAGGAGCATCTGTTCAGTTTCCCACGCAAAAGTCTCCATCTGGCTACGGATAAGGATGGGGCTGGATTTAAAATAATCCCTACCACCCCCTTTGTTACAATGGAATAGGCCACAATCTCAAAGCAGATGTTGGTGAGGAAGGTCATACGTTTTCTGACAGACACTCAACGCAACAGAGACCCAGGAATCAGAAAAGCAAAGGCCTAGGAAAGCTTATGTGCTGAAGACATTTACATCACCAAGGTGTTAGATCTATAGAACAAAAAAATGTGTCCGTTGCCATGCGGTCGACCAAAAGAAGGCTAGTGTCGGCATTTTTTTCGCTATCTATGGTTGGTCGCGTAAGTAAAAACATGACATTTTCAGAATCCTCCTATGCGCGATCTTTCACCTCTAACATCTGCTTGGATATGGAGATGGCTACACGAGCCACACATTATGCTGACTGCGCAGTAAACTTTCCCGTGGAGAGGTCATCGGGGCAGCTGACCTTTAACCCCGCCGACATCACACTGATTGACGGTTCTGTCAGACGACAATTCTACTTTCCGTCTGACTTGCCGGAATCGTTTCCGTCTAACTGGCGCGATTCTGCCGAGACTTCATTTTTCACGACCAAAGCTGGATCAAAGGCGCTGATGTAGACACTTAAAGAAAGCAATTTCACTGACGGGCGTTCAAAGACGTTTTCTTTGTGAAATCAAAGCCCTCTAAGAGAAGTATCAAGCAAAGTGAGATCAAAATAAGTCCGAACCAGGAGAAAAGGGGATAAACTATTACCACAAAGTTTTATCACAAGTTTCTAAGCTCAGGGCCTACCAACAAAGAAAATCTATATGACATATTATATATAAAGTTGAACAAACGGACACACGAAATACAAAACCAGTCAGCTTTTAGTTACTAGGACTGTTTAGCGATGTCGTAGGACCTTGGTAGGACTGATGTGAATTAGGATTTTACCATGGTCAATACTGACTGGTGGGGACCATATGTTATTAGTATCAACTACTCTACTCTAGTAGCAAGTGGCTACATTGAACCAACCAACCAACAAAACAAACAGACAAACAAACGTTGCCGGCGAAAACAGTTTAGCCTTGGTAACCCAGATTTAACCTGATTCTTCACTCCAAACAGCAAAGGAATCTGTCCCAAACGATAGAGTGTATCTGGGAACGTTTACCCGTCATCGGGACTGCATTACCGGCATTTTGCGGGTCGCTGCGAGGCGCCTTGGGTCGGTAAAAAGCGCCGAGGGTCGTTTGGAAGAGCGGGAACCACTCCGACCTGTTTCTCCAGCTGGGAGCCATCGCACGCTTGGATAAAACAACTTCGCTACATCAACATACAATCAGGACTAGATACATAATCTAAGAGCAGATGTAGGGTGAAACAAACATTAACACACAATCTGGACTAAATACATAATCTCCAAGCAGATGTCAGGTGGAACAACTTCGTAACATCTACGTACAATCCAAGCAGATGTAAGTTGGGACACTGGAACATCCTATCCGCAACAAAGTTGTTGGCAAGGCAAAGTTTAGATTATTGTTTTAACCGTTCGGCTTTCTGAACACTAAACCACAAGATAAGAAAAATGCCATCGCGAAGCTATAAGTGGACATGCAAATGCACCGGTACCCCCTCCAAATAAATACAGAAATTCGAAAAACAAGATCCGTATCTTCATTGCTAGCGTGAATGTCGGGACTCAAATACCCCCCCCCCCCCTCTACCACCAATTAGTTGGATAGGGGGTAGTAGGTGAGAGCAAGAAACACTCATTGCCAGTGATCTCTGTTTTGGTTGACTCCAAATATAATACATCAAGACCAGAAGGTTTAGCTAGGCTTCCACTAGTCTCTTCTCAACATGTTCAAACACCCACACGTATTCCTGTCTCCGTAAATCTACAGCCCTCATTGTGACTCTGTCACTTACAATTAGGCTGCGGGCGAGAACCTGCGATAAACTTTCCTCTAATAAACTTCTCTTTTGTCAGTCACTGTAAGTGTCCCTGACTTTGACAGGCCACGGTTGGTGACATTGAACTTCACCATATTTGGCATTGGGGAGAAGTGAGTGACCTTGACCTTCTCCATATTTGGAATGTTGGAGAGGTCGGTGACCTTTGTTAAACCGGTTACGTTACATTAACCCGTCAGAAGGTGGTGATTCGTTTCTTATGTTAGAATGGGAAAAATAGGAAACATGTAGAAGAGAGAGGTAATTTCCAAGCAGATGTAAGGATGTTCTTTCTTACTCCTTTTTTTGCAACACTTGGTATCCTCCAAGTAGTGATTACGGGGGGGGGGGGTAGTAGTGGTAGCGATTTAGCGATTTCTTTAGTCTGCCTCCATGTGAAAGCAGAAATTGGCCACCACAAGAGTTTTTTGGGGATGCTTTATACCGTTCTGTTTTGTTCAGCCCTGACTCCTGTGGATCTGCTTGAATTTCAGTCGATTTCTGTAACTAAGTTCGGGCCGATTTCTATTGCAGTCAAACCTGCCTAGGCGACCACCTTTTCAACGCGACCACCTGGCCATGGCGACCGCTTTTTCTCGGTCCCGAAAATTTTCCCCATAGGCACTAGCATTAAGCTGCCTGTCCAAGGCGACCACCTGTACAACGCGACCGCGACCGCCACGAATTGGGACCGCACAGAGCACAATCCCTGCCCATGGTGGCCGCCTAATTTTCAAGCGTGTGGTGAGACTTTGAAGGACAAAAATATATGGAATAGCAATGTTATAGCATCGATTCCTCCATGAAGTGTTTTAAGAAAACGTTCCCCCTACATAAACAAATTGTAAAGACAAATGTTTGTGATGTTGTTGTGCCTATCGTAATCTTATAATTTACCGAAAAACTCAGTTCGGTTTAAACTCAATTTTTAAAACGAATACGTAGTGCATGGCGTCAAAAAGTCAGATTGCACAGAAATTATTATCTATTTCTTGTATTTTCAACAAAAATGTGTCTGCATCTTACTAAATTCCGCCGAAAAATGACTTCGCGGCGGGCAAAACATCGGGCGAGAAATGTTGTTCCTTGGTCCCGACGCCATCTTGGATTTGGCGAGGCCCGGATTTGGCGTACCGCTGACTTTTCTAAAACACGATGCTTTTGTGTATGAACATTTACGAATACTCTAGTTATTGATGAAAATGGCTATTCTTATTTTCTTTTTATTTCCAAGAATCTCACAAACCTTTATTGGACGCAGTGCCTTCTGCTGCACTGACTTACCTTTCGATGCGGTCGCAGAGAGCTTGGCGGTGCGGCGCGACGAAATCACACCGTTCCGTTTTCATCTTTAGTTGTCAGATCGAAAACTTTTTGCCCCTTATATCCAGCGGTCGGCGCCCCAAAAAAGGCTGGGGCCAGCAGGTGTTTTCTAGGGATTTGTCTTAGGCCTTAAAACTTCGATGATGTGCGTGTGTGTGTGTGTGTACTATATAATGTAACGTGTGAATGCGGGAAGGCGCTGCGAGATCATCGAGGCAACCATTGTTTTGTACTCAAAATTATGACGAAAATTTGTACACGATGTAGCGGTATACAATTATTACAACGATAACGGAAAATGTCATTTTTTTAGGATCTTTCTGTCAATGAGAATTGAAACTGGTGGGGGTCATGCTGTCTAAATTCACATAATTTTCCATCCATTTACGTACTGTATTTGAAAACCTCGACCTGGAAACATGTGAGTGGAATCCTCTTCATGGCGACCACCTGTCCATCGCGACCGTTTTTGCTCGGTCCGCCGGGTGGTCGCCTTGGGCAGGTTTGACTGTACTTTAAAACTCGATGACCTATGGGGGAGGTTTATTGTTTATTTTGTGAAAGACCTCCATTAGTGAGAGTCAGCTGAACTTGAACTATCCATATAGGACCAATACTAGCCTGAATTCAATCAAGCCTCTTGTGACCGCTCGCGGCCCTGTAACCACCTCGCAACCCGCGGGGAGGGGAGAGAAACCCACGGACAGCTGGAGTTTGCGTTATACAGACTAGGCCAATACATGGTACTTATATGGGCTATCTTCCACCATATCTGACTGACTAACCCCAGTGCCCAATTATCCACCCCATTGGGGAGCACTTTTACCATTCTTACGACCCCTAGATCACAGTAGATGGTCTGGCAGTCTAATGATTGTTAACGACACATCCCCTGGCAGTAGACCACACACACCCCTACGCCTACACAGGTGGTCTTTCCCGAAGGGAGTTCCAGTCGGTAAGAATTTTATAAAGAAAGAAGAAAGCTGCAGGCGTTCGACTCACTTTTGTCCCTAGTAGAATAAAGGCGAAGCACGGTCCTCCGCAGAACACGTTATACAGCAGCACAGCGGGGCGCCTGGGGAGGTGGAAAACAACAAAATCTTATTAGAAACAAGACTACAAACCAGCTACTGTACAATCCAACTTTTCAACACATAGCTTCTCAGGTTATGCTGACCTAAAATATCTGGAAACACATACAGACACACACTAACAGAGACAGACAGACCGCAAACAATATATTAATACCTAGATTTTTCATCGTGGTAAAAAAGTTCAGGGACAATCGGATTCAATTATTGTTTTTCATGGCGGGTGGGCACCAACTGGGCGACTCTGTGAGGCAGTGATGCGGGAAAATACAGGAAAATGCTTTTAACTTGTAAACTACATGAAAACAGATATACGAACTTATTATCACCGTTTGTACGTTGACGAAATTGTTTTGTCGGCGTGAAAAGTCATGAAAGGATTTTCAGTCAGCTCTAATGCTATGATCTTCTTGATCTTGATTTGGTACTGGGCAACACCCCTCTTGTTGGGGTAAAGCGCCCAGGTACTTAAATACAATGCTATAACGTTATGATAAATAATAACTGTACTAACACCACTTTCCAAAGACTGTGACTTTACAGGCAATGTGGATATGGCACAGAATGGTGGGAAAGTTTGCCAATATACTACATATACCCACAATAGGTATTCATATGCATTGCTGTAATTTATTTACACCGTGGGACGCCCGAAATACGAGAAACGGACACAAGACGTAATCAGGTAATACCGTTAACTATTTCTGTCCCGCATTATCTGCTCTTATCCCATTTATATGGAAACTGGAATGGAGATTGTGCAGTTTTATTCAAAAGAAATTGACTAAAGCTTGATAGGGAATTACAAAAGGACCCGCATCTCACAAATCGTCTGCAAACAATCAAAAGACGGAGCTCCCAGCGGACACACATGAGCGAAAACTTCGGGGGTAATTGAAACAGGATCTTTCGTCTGTCAACGTGGGTGAACTGTAGCCTCTACCAGGCTCCGTCCGATCGTTGGGAAAATAGTAGAAATCAGCCGCGGTACTTCGCTATATACAGGGTAGGTCCGCTATACAGTAAGGTTCCATTTCGATGGACCCTCTCTCCGTAGCTAACTCCCTTGGCACACTATTCACTCTAGTTGGCCAATTTCTACTATTTTCCCAGCCATCACGCGGAGCCTGGTAGAGGCTAGATGAACTGGTGTCTTGTTGATTAAATCCATACCGTACGATGTTCCCTTCCTACAATACAAAACGTTTGAATCTTTTGTGTTGTTACATTTATTTGGCTCATACTTCTTGAGAAAAATCAACCCTCAAGAACACAATGATAAAACAATCTGAAACGATTACATTTTTTTTTTATTCATGAAAATAGGAGCTTAGCTCTGAGGTCTATTTTCAGAACAGACAAGATGATGCGGGGTTTTATTTCAATATCCAAGCAGATGTTGGGAGGCAAGGTCGTTACGTTGTCTGTAACGGAAGCGAGCAGCTAGGAAAAGGTAACGATTTTGATCCCCCCCCCCCCCCAACAAATGTTTGGAGATTTGGATTGTGTCTTCCCATAGCCCATGGGAAAACGTTCCCGGTTGCCAGGCCCCAAAACTCTAAAATATCTATCCCACACGGCTAGTTTTCCATGTCTTTATTCACTTATCCCGCAGCAGGAGGATCCCGTTAGAACAGTACGGAGAGTTGATTTACCGCCAGGGGTCCGTTTATTTGGACAGGTCACACTCACAGGCAGGAGCACAGGCCGGGTGTGGCCGCAAGTATCTTCATCTCCGCACAGATGTGTTTAGATATTCAAGCAGAAGTTGGTAGGCAAGATCATGACGTTTTACTAGCTGCCCGTTTCTTTAGCAAACTTCCATTCACACTTACAGTTTGTACCGGAAACCAGGTAGCTAGGAAATCACCACCTTACCTCCCAACATCTGCTTGGTCTTCATCTGCACAAGGATATGTTATAGCCAGCATTCCAAGCAGATGTTTTGGTCGTCCTTTTGTAACGATTTGTACAGCGTCTCTCTACTTACACTTAGAGCAGACGTTGCGTTCCAATTGTTTATCTCCATTTGTATCTCAAGTCTTATTAGCAGAACCGATTTAGAGATTAACTTCCATTCTTTCTCTAATCGAAAATGTAAACGAACGATAATGACAGCCGCCAGAGATATGTAGATCTAGCTTATCATTGTAAATATGTATTTGTAAACTGTGACGTTTTCTGTTGTGCCCTGCCATGAACACTGCGGGTATACATGTACATGTGCAATAAAGGTATTCATCCTTCTATTGTTATTATTTCCCTCACGCCAAGTCGAAACCATTATTTCTTCTCAGATTGTTACCTTTCTTGGCTTCTTGCAAACCATGCGATTCGGAGTTTACGAAACAAGGACAGTTGAGTAGTAGCACTTGCCACAGGAGTTTTGTTGCCATGGTAACGGCTTTCCTACAATCCCGGAGCGGAAACCCAACCCGGAAAAGTTGATCCACAGTCCGTCAGCGGGGAAAACCCGCCGATTGTGTGCGAGGCCTTGCAGGTCTGTTAATTGATTTAACCGCGTGTTTGAATAGTAACCTGGTCCAAAGTGGTCGCACAAATTAAACTGTGTCTCCTTAGGGATTGATGCTACGGAATCGGGTAGAAAAAGTTGCAAATGCATTTCTAGAAAAACGAAAAGAAGAAAAGCTTTGACATCATGCTAATCAATGCATGAGCATAAGTCATCATTTCATGCTCTTCAAAAATACAGACCATACTTATACATAAATAAACAGACCAGGTACTGAACTTCTGAATGTGATTGAAGTGTTTATACACACAGCGAAACAGATATCCTGGATCATGCCAGACCCGATAGATATTTCAGAGATTATGGATTTGGCATCCAGGCTACGAAACAGGACAAATAACACTGCTGATTAGCCTCTACCAGGCTCCACAGGACGCTGGAAAAATACACAAATGTAGTAGAAATTTAGATTGGCCGAATGAACGGATAACATGCCAGAGGAGTTGGTCCGCTAGATAAGTTACAGTTTGCGACCTATAGACTGTAACTTCTTTGGTGAACCAACTTCTCTGGCATGTTATCTGTCTATTTGGCAATTTCTACTTTTTTTCCAGCGACCTGTGGAGCCTGGTAGAGGCTAACTGCTGATAGCCTGATACTATCTTGAACGACTGAAGGTTCGAGTATCACATAAAAAATATAGATAAGGGAACGAAAAAAGCAACAGTTGCAAAACCAAGTCATCATATTTGTTTACACGTTAACTCTGTGAAAAGTGACTAGCTATGGTTCAATTTCGGCTCGTGACCTTAAAACGTCAGACAGTGACCTTGAGGTGAACAAATGTCAAGGAGAGGGAGTTCTTGAGAAACGTAATCTGTCTGGTTTGAGTTTCTTGCGTCTCACCTCAAGACGACATAAGGAATCCATCTGTCTTCGATCTTGATAAGAACCGCTCACGGCGATGAAAAATAACCCCAGGTTTTCGGGGTGCGTTTCTCGGTATTTTCGTCGCTATAAATCTCCACAGATGGACGCACAGACGTCACGCAAATGACAAGCAGATTGTTTGTACGTCGAGACATTCGGATCGCGTTATCTGTAATGGGTTAACGGGACCAGAAGGCTAGGTTAGTGTCAGAAGTCAGGATGCTTTCGGGAAAGGGAGATACGCGAAGGGCGCAGAAACCGACCTTAACCCCACTTTATACCCGTGAGAAACTGTTGCAGAGATCGCAAGCGCACGTGAAGGAAGCCAAATGTGATATCGGCACATATGGCTTCGGTAATAACGCGTGCACATGCTATCTCCAAGCAGATGGTGGGTTGGAAAACTTGGTTGTCAGAAAAACGTCATGATATTTAGAGTTACAGACTTGCAAGTACGGAAATATATATTCTACCGCCCACCCACTGAAAAGCAGCGACCCCATTTTGACCATGTCAACCAACATAATTTTACCCAAAACAAGTACACAGACCCTCAACTCGACATCTTTATAAAAAGTTATATAAAAAGTTATAATATCTAGGCCACTACATATCTAGCACTCTACGCAAAAGAGATTGCTTCATTTCAGACACAAACTTATAACATACACAATGCCTACTGTGCATTCTGACCCTAATGGTCATAGTCATACTTTTACTTTATTATACAGTTCCTGTTCCCCATACTAGTGCTAGTAAACAGACTAGTCCCGTTACATAGAGCTGTTTAGCCATTATCCCTTACAAATGTTGTGCAATAAAGTGTTATTGAAGAGCGGCCCAAACTGGAAACAACGAATTCTTAAACGACCGAATACATTTCTCTCCTTTTTTCGTCAACCAAAGAGGTTAGATGGATATTATTATCTGTTTGGAGATAATGCATATGGGGCTTGTTACGACACAACACCACATGGGTTCACAAATATGCGCATATCTGTTATCTACCCGTTATCAGTAGTTTGCATATCAGATCCCCAGCCGTATCGGTTTGATTGAAAACACTCTCATTAGATGTTATCGCAATAGGAAACAGTCTATCGGGTGTGAGGTCGCTTCGGTAGATATTAAATAAAGATGTAATAGATCACAGATGACCTATATTAAAACCAATGGCGCTGATTTCTACACAGATAAGGGAATGACCCTGAACACTAACTAAAACCAAAACCTCCTTGATACGTTGATGAAAGTTAGACATCCAGGTAGTAAGATACGCCAAAAATTACTCAAGCAACTGGATAAAGTTTTGAAACGTTTCAGACAGCATCCACTGTCTTTCGTCAGTGACTAAGGATAGAACTGAGAACACCAAAACCTCCTTGCTTAATTTAAACGAACACGTGCCTTCCCCGAGGAAATTCTAAGCTGTTTTTTCCCAATGGCGTTTATAACGACTGCTATGCAAATAAAAATACAGATGTACACAAGAATTTGGTCATACTCATAGCACACCGGCGAACCCTACTTCAATCGACAACGCATAATAGAAAAACAGGTAGATCTATGTTCCTTCAAAATTCCAAATAAAGTTTGATGATGGAGATATTTGTAGCGTTTATAGCTACCCTGCTCTCTATCTAGAGTTTCAGAAGAAATCGGGACGGACAGAAAACGTAACGATCGCGGAACCCGACATCTGTTCAGGGATTACAGTACTCGAGCCGTGCAGAGCTCTGGGGGCCATGGGAAAGTACATGCCCTGGGAAAGTAGCAGTGAGGATTATACGGCTTCTTATTTACACATTAATGAGTTAGCGGGATTATCCGGTTATTCACAGCCGGTCGTTAAATCGTTAGCACCGAACCGCCAAACACCCGACCACATCATTACAACTTGATGGAATCTCTTTGCCAGTCAGTTTATGGAACATTGCGGCTGTATCCGATTGTATTTCTATAGTTTGTCTGTACATTTAGATACGGGTAAATCATGCATTATATAAATGTACGATTTACCCGTATCTATACATGCATGTACAACAGTCATTTCTGCAGCTGTACGAACCTGTCTTTGTCGTCCGAAGCTGTATCTGATATGTTATAAATCTGAAGTAATCTATGGTATTTATCTGTATCTGATGTCATATTCGTATCTGCTTATACATATGTAAGTGGTTTTGATATCTTAGTCCAAGTATTTGTATCTCTATCTGTGTCACTTTCTCATTCTATACATCTACTGGTATATCTATATCTGGACCTGTATATACGTATATATCTTTAGTGTATATATAGTGTACAGTATTATACTGTACAACAATAGCATCGGGCTGAGCGAACGCTGTTTGTATCAACACAAATTCCATGGCGGCGGCGAAGGACAGAAATCCAAGGCGAGGGGTCGGGCTGGGCCAGTCGACACTCAGAACTGACAAGATAAATTACCCACTGGCATCGCGAAGGTTAGTTTTGTCTCAAGGGTTTTAAACATTTGCCTTGCACCAGGGAGGTTCAAAACCAAACCTCCTTACTTGTACTCATCTCTGTTCCCTTGTTTGCTAAATCATAGTAGACATTGTCTAAATAGAGTGGCTGTGAGTAACAGTGAGCTAATAGTCATTTTGTCCTCTGGCCAGCTAACTATTCTGTCAGA
The DNA here is from genome assembly GCA_035149815.1 of Branchiostoma lanceolatum. NCBI lineage: Eukaryota > Metazoa > Chordata > Leptocardii > Amphioxiformes > Branchiostomatidae > Branchiostoma > Branchiostoma lanceolatum. The sequence goes on along the minus strand of CM068877.1, from coordinate 10,683,624 downwards.
TTTTGTCAAGTTTCCTACCAATTTCCAACATTTCCTCTTGTGAATTTTGAAACGTGACGGGTTGACACAAGTAAAAAGGAAAAAAAAGGAAAGAAAAACAAACTTTACCGTCCTGGCCAAAACTGCAGTCCAGCCTGGCAACAAGACGCTAGTTATGAATATTCAACACGGTAAATCACAAAGGCAGCTGTATAAACCGTCAGATTGTTTGGGGCTTGTATCTCACAACTCAATCCACACAATACGTGTTCTTCTCTCTTTGTACAGGCCGCACAGAACGAGTTGTACGACAAGTTTGCATACAGGAACTGGAACATACCACGTACTCTAATGTAGTCTGTCTCACTGTTTACAGTCATGGAGCGATTTGTTTTGGTCCTAGGATTTTCACTATAACAGAACGTCAGACCGTTGACAAGTACTGTATCTATAACTCGTTTTTTTTATCGTAAACCTATGAGTAGAGTAGAGTTTACGGTCAGGTAGGAGTCCGTAGGACGTTCTTCCAGTTTAGACCGGTACCGCTCCTTATCTTCCTCTTCTTCAACCAACCGTTAGAAATGGGGTTATGTGGTAGTCTCCAAGCAGGCCCAGTGGATTGCAAAGACCGTATCCAACTGGAAGAAGGAGCTTGTATAGCAAAACGTAGTTCCTCTGCCAGTTTGATACGGTCTTAAAGAAGCAACCTGTAGATCTGCTTGGAGATTAGTTATGTGGATGGTCCAGCGTTCTGTGGTCATATGACACAGTTCCTTCCTGGCCAATGTTTCTACTCTACTCTCTATGTGACAGTACAGAAGACACCATGTCGCCGTCGAGTCTCGCGTTCCCCCGTATTTGGAGTACTCTCCAACCGCGAACTGTTTTCCCACCACTTGTCACTCTCCAACATGTGGCCAGCCGACTACCGCCGCCACTTTGACGGACAGGCCAGAAATTCGGGGTCACGTCGGTCGCCAGCCACCCGTTTAAAATGCAGACCTCGCTCGTAATTTAGCTGCGTCAAAAACAGACATGTCCCTAACGAATGTCAAGCCTAACAGTAAAAGTAACTCTACCTTTTTTGTCCCCCAGTAGTTTTTCAGTCAAAGGCCGAACCTAGTATTAGCCGGTCTGCAATTGGCCGAAAATTGACCAATAGATGGGTTAAAATACGGACATGTCTGTAACTTTTCAAATCGAAAATTTTAACAATCCTACTGTCCTACTAGATCTAACGCTGTTGTCATATAGTATATTGTACGAGAATAACGGCAACTCCGGTCCCGGTCAAAGTTAGTATTAGTCGGCCTGTGATTTGCCAAAAATTGCCGAATGAGTGGATGGTTTAAAATGCAGTCATGCCCGCAACTTAGGTCAAAGTTGTCACACCGAAAGCTGTACCATACTTTTGTCCCACTAACACTTCTGTCACACAATGTATTCTAAAAAGGAGGAAGGCAAATCCGACCAAACCTAGCATTAGTCGGTCTGTAATTTGCCGAAAATTGCCGAGTTAGTGTTCCTTTCCACAGAGGCGGTGACTTATCGAATGACAAATCTTCAGGGTCGGTTTTTGCTTTGTGCCCTTGTCATCGCCACCACACGACTCCAACGGTTCGGAAGCCACGAAATTTGGATATTGTTACAACAGAAATTATCAATGTCTAACGCGTTGCTGCAGTTTTTTTGTTGCTGTTAGCACGTTTGACAGCCGTGTCGACAGAAAGACTAGCCTTTTAGACAGCTTTCACAAATTTTGAAATGATGGCACCTTTAGGAACTGTCATTGCGAAATTGCAGCCTCACCTATGTGCACAGAAACGTGACCATTTCGGACAACTTTTGCTAGTAAAACGGGGTCAGCGCATAAATGGAAAAGTAACCATAATGGCACCAAGGCTGAACGACATGGCAAAATACCGAGCCAACATAAATATACATGTGGCTTTCCTCGCACGTCCATTCGTGAGAGCACGGGGGATAATACACACTACATCCAACTCTTATCGGGGACAAATAAACAACAGGCAAACTATTTCCAAAAGTTTAGCTGGCTGTCGGTTAACTCAAATAGCAAATCATACACCCAGTTTTAGCCATTTACCCAGCCTAGACTGTACCATTACATCTTTGACAAGAGACCGGTCTAGAGAGATATTTTACAAGCCCCAGTCCTACTGGCGTATGGCCTTTTCTGACAGTCTGACAATCATGATTTTCAAATCGTCCTTTCTGATTATTACCGTCCCATTGAAACCAACACCGTAAAATATTAACCGGCGTGCGATAACAGACCTGGGCGGGCGGGCAACATACCCAGTGCCGCAGAGGTACCGGGGAGCTCCTGATGGTAAGTTTACCAGTCTTAGAACTGGGACGATGTCTGTTTGAGACTAACAACAAAACAAATATTCCTTACCACTTCTGTTTCCTCGGGTCCATTCTCCTGTGCACCATGTATTTTGTAGGGAAGTAGACGAACAGCGAAACTCCGATCGCGGCGCAGCCGAAAATCCACCAGAAAGTAGCGATGGGCGCGCCGTAAAGTCTCGGGAGGGTCCCTTCCCTGGTCCCGAGGTTCTGCACGAGCTGATGTGCGGTGAGGATAGTCGGGATAAACAGCGTCACCCACTGGACAATCTCGAAGATGACGAGACGGAGGGAGCCGCAGCCGATGTGTCGGGAGGGTGTAGGCCCCGTCATGGCCAGCTCCATGTTGTGGACGGAGCGTTGTGAGGCGGTGTTGTACATGTGTGTGTTCTGGTCACGCCGACTTTACTACAACTGAACACCGGGTCGTGCGATCAAAATCTCCCAAGAGACACCGCGGCTGGGCTGTACCATTCGCAGAAGGAAGGGGCTAGTCAACCTCTTGCAAATTATTGTCATGTATGTTTTTAAAAGTCAACAACTTCAGTGACTAAAAAGTAATAATTCTAATATTTAGCTTGTAAAAAACACACGTGTCTTTTCGATTTGTAGTTAACTTTCGAAACTACAAAATCACCGGGTCTGTTGGAATGGGCCATTCAAACTAGGGAGGGGTCGGCCAAACTCTTACAAATCATTTTGCTGTAAGTTTTTAAAAATCAACAACACCAGTAACTGAAAACCAGTCATAATTCTCTAAGAATTTTCATCACAATTATTCTTGAAATCTACGTCTCTGCAAGGAGGTTAAATATAACCTCCTTGGTCTCTGTGACTGTTGGTTGAGATGGAAAATCATCGTTTTTCAAGTGTGGGTTGATCTGACCAAGGACACTGAGAGTAAAAAGATCTAAAAAGAGGAAAGACCACTTGGCGATGTAAATTGTAATGAAAAGGTTGGACAAAGGGTCACGTAGGGTCATGTGTAGATAATAGAGTTCCGTTGTCCGACAAGCCGTCCAGGGGTGGCAGACTGGGTACATGACAATAGACTCACCACCAGACGCAAGCCGATACTGGAAAAAATGGGAGCCGGTGTCCGGCAAAACACACTGCAAAGCTAAAGAGGAAACCTGTACTGTAAGACCCTGTATTAACCAAGGATAATGTCCTTGCTCGGCTTGATGTAACTAATAAATAAAGTACTTCATGCTTCACTGCATTCACAATATAAGTTAAACCTTTACTCTAAAGAAGTTGAACATATACTAGACTACTATACTAGCTCGTACCAACTGACATGTCAGCAGTCAATGAGGTTTTATCAAGCCTCCTTGAACATGCATGTGTACTAGTATGTTTGTAAATATATCTTTGTTTGACACTTTGTGACCTGTACGTTGCCAATTTGGGCAAAACTGTACACTAAAGGTATTCATTCATTCACTCAATGATAAGTCCAGATAGATGTAAATATGTATCACGTTAGTTATGAGATTTCACTTTTTTATTCATCGTATAACGTTAGCCGTTATGTACCCTGTATCTATATCCACTTGCAAGCCGGGACTTGCCATAAAGATTTGTGCACGTGTCTTCTCTTTTCTTTAATTTATATTAGAAAACCTCATTTTTCTTTAGACTGTACTAGCACTGTTCGTTGTGTTGTATAGTTCTTGTAAGGGATTAGTAGTTAGCACATTTTCTCTGTAATGTTTGGTGATACATTCAACAATCTAGATTATTAGAAAGAGCCTGCTACGGGGCTACAAACCACTTGCAGACCTTCCATATTCAGCTCTTCAAACACAGTCACACATTATACCGCATAGACACACTGTGTCAGGAATTATGTCGCATTCTTACATAAGTAGAACAAACAAATATCTCCCGTCGGAATGCGGCCTCCGCCCGACCACATGCGGCCGCGGGAATGTCTCTTTTGTTTCATCCTAAATACCGCGTTACATCTTCATCATATTCTCATCAGTGCGTCTGTTCAGCGGCGTGAAAAAGTCATTAAGACAGAGAGTATTTAATGGGAAGGTTTTGCATGTGAGCGGAAAAAGAGATGTTCTTCAGAGATGTAGATCTGAGTTTATAATCATAAAGGAAAGTCCATCAGCGTGTTATTTCCCCGGGGTGCCGTCATCGGTCTTCATCTTCCATCGGCTTGGTAGGCGGGGAACTCCGACTAGGAGGTCAGGTTTCTCCGATTTTGGTTGGTTGGTTGGTCGGTTTTAATTCTTTTTTTATATCACTGAGTTATTAGGAAGTTACAAATGGCCTTATAGCCAACCCAGGGAGTTCTTCAAAGTCATAGTTCTGCTGTCAGTGTCCATCTCAAAGAAACGCGTAACCCAAGGAATACGCACAAAAGTTCTGAAAAGTGTAAAGACTAGAAATTAATGGAAGGAAGGAAGGAAGGAAGGAAGGAAGGAAGGGAGGGAGGGAGGAAGGAAGGAAGGAAGGATGGAAGGAAGGAAGGAAGGATGGATGGATGGATGGAAGGAAGGAAGGAAGGAAGGAAGGATGGATGGATGGATGGAAGGAAGGAAGGAAGGAAGGAAGGAAGACGCGCAAAAAGCCTTAAAAAGTGTAAAAACTAAATGGAAGGAAGGAAGGAAGGAAGGAAGGAAGGATGGAAGGAAGGAAGGAAGGAAGGAGGAAGGAAGGAAGGAAGGAAGGAAGGAAGGAAGGAAGGAAGGAAGGAAGGAAGGAAGGAAGGAAGGAAGGAAGGAAGGAAGGAAGGAAGGAAGGAAGCAGCTACTGTCTGTACATCAAGGTGGATATAAACACATGGAAATCAAACAATAGCCCTACGTCTGCTTGGAGATTACCAGGAGACTTCCCCGCCGGACGGAATGTGTGAACACACCGGGAGAGCGGCACCCTGCTGGGGGCGTGAGGACAGCCGCGAGCCGGGGGGATAGCTCAACTATCCACCAAGCAGAGGTCTAGGTGGCACCCCGATCGAATCCTCTGCTTGGAGAATATTATAAGATCATATAACTCAACCGCATCTTCAAGCAGATGTACCGACTTTTTCCATTCATCACGTACTCTTTGTGTACATCTTGTAAGACGAAAATTGCTTCAAAATGGGTCTATATCTAAACAATATTAAAGGCATGTTGTGCACATTTTTCAAATCGTTGTAGTTTTTTCAATGAATGTGATTCTAATTCAAGAAGCCATACCATACTACTAGACTAACGGAATGAGCCGCCTGCCATCTGTCGTGTTGGGGACGCTGGAGTAGCCTCGGATCTCGGACGTCCTATGTACATTTATCTAAACACACATTAGCTAGGATTATTTTAAATGCAGCCTACCTGAGTCTATCTATTGCATATTGAAGAAGCTTAAATTGTTTCTTTGAGGAAGATTGTAGTAAACTAGCTACAATATCTAAAAGATGATTGACTATGCGCGTGGACAAATGAGCCTGTTTGCGACTGTGTGTCCTCAAGCGGGTTCACCAGACATGATTGTACTCTCCAAGCAGATGTGCGACTTGTTCTCATTCGTTTAAAAGTATGCTTTATACCAATGTAACACCTAAAGAACATTTTAGTACTTAATATATATCGTTCAATATAATTTGTGTACGTCTTTCCTCGCGTTTTAAGGCCTCCCTGGGTTCCACAATGGAGCAAACTGTACCACATTCATAAATGTACCACGTACAATGCGATAAACTTCTTGAAGGTTTAGCCTTTAGTCTTCCTTTTTGTAAAACAAAACGGGCCAAACGAAACGCCTACAACACTGGCGTTTCCTAGCGTCTCCGTCCCCGAACGAGGTGAATTAGCGCACTCTAGCGGAACAGATTAGCAATGCAGTTTTAGGGGGCAAAGCCTGCACAACACACGGATACTGATATATATGGCAACATTGGCAACTCAGATTCACTTTCGTGTGTCAAACTTTTTCAAGGATTTCCCCCTAAGGATAACTTATATGTGCTGTCTTGTTTTCGACCAATGCGTTTAGCCATCATAGTTTACAAGTAATGAATACTGTTCTATCTATTTCGAGCTATATTCTATCAAACAAAATATTACTTCTTTACATCTAAATGATAAAACACTCTTTGTACAACTCATAAGGCTTTATTTAAAGTGCACACTCTGTTCACACACAAATCTGTACATCTTGTTTCAGTGTGAAAATAATAAACACATCTCCTCTATATCAATATCGTAATCATACAGAGTATGTACACCAGATATAATTTGTATACAACAGATTAATTTGTGAACACATATATAATATTTTACAACTCTTCTCCCAGTCAAGGGGCTTTGTAGAGGGCTAGTCTATGTTCTACAGCATATAAATAAATGCTGAGTGAACTTTTGACTGTCTACTGTATGTTTTGAATGACGAGTCACTTACTAATAAGATGCAGTTTGAACAGCCAATAGACTCGTTGGTACAACACAGATATCATTTTGGCCAGAGAACAATGCTTTAAGCTATTGAACACCTTATCCTTGCCGCTTAAGCTTGTAACCGGTACAGACTTGTACTAAGTACTAAGTTAAGAATGTCTTTTTGTGCTGGAAAATATAAGTATGTAGTATGTGACTTCTGAAATGTTAACTTCAAATGTTTCATATATCAGCTTTCATGCTAGTGAACAGTTTCTTTTGCTCCAATCTTCTCCCTAATTGATACATGTTTCTTGCCAAAAGCATACCTCAGCAAAAGAGGGTTATCAAGAAATCACTAATTTAGCTTTATCCATATTATACTACATAGAGCTTTAGCATCCTATACAGCAGCCTGGTTCCCTGTCAACCTTTTTCTTGCTGGCTAAACCAGTGCAAAAGTGTCCAAAGGCCACTTTAGCAGGAAAAAGATTGCAAAAAGCAGAGCCTTTAGGCACTAAACACTCGAGACTGCAGTTTGCAATATTTAACTTCTACCTGATACCTAACCGTGTAACCAGTGAAGATGTGGCTCTGAAAAGCAGGTATCAGTTATCAGGTAACAATGAGAAGGTTGTATAAAGCAAAGTCTTTATCCACTAAACACCCCGGACTGTAGTTTGTTCAGCAGTCGGTCCCGCTCGTCAGGTGAGCCGTGGGACAGGTTCTGGGCCAGCTGATGGACCTGGACAACGTTACTGTCGGTACACACGACCTGGGGTGGGACAAAGACATGCAAATGTATCGTCAGTATTACCAATATTGTAATGAGATGTAAAAATGGGACTTCTGCTGCAGTGCCATAAAAAGCCGTTAAGGAGGTCCGTAATCAAATTTGTCCTGCATTTTGCCGAGCCTACTCTCCTACCAAATATCATCCAGATCCGGACACAACATTTTGAGTTATGCTTAGTCCACAAACACATCCTTCAAATGGCAAAATATAACATTTTGGCTAAGGTAATAAAGAGAAGACTGAATCATGAAAAAGGAAATTTTAAAATAAGAAGACAATCATGCAGATAGAATTCCTGAGAAATAAATCCTTGGATAGAAAATCGAGGGGGGGGGGGGCATAAGAACACATCCCATGGAAAAAAAGTGCTACGAGAGCAGCCGTACCATCTTGGGTGTGAACCCCTGGGCTCCTGCTGCTGGTCTGGGTGTGCCGGCCAGGGCACAGGTGGTCACTCTGGATAAGGTAAAAAGTCAATCGATCAATCAATAACTCAATTGATCAATAATCAATCCATCAGTTAGCTGGTTGGTTGGTCGAGTAATCAATCAATCACACTCCTACCAGTAGTGTGCAATGCAGAGCACTAAGTGAGACAGCTAGGGCACACACATGTGCACACACACTATTGGTAGACGAGACACACACACACGTGCACACATACACAATACAGGTAGACCAAACACACACAAACACACATAAACACACACATAAACACACACGCACCTTCACACAAACACACACAATGTCATACAGTCATAGCACATGCACTATAGAGAGTTACTGATCGATCCCTTACCGTCCTCCATCTGGAAGTTGCTCAGAAATGACAGGGCTGCTATCATCCTGGGAAATAAATTAAGAAATGTATCTTCATTAAGTTTTAGCAGCTGTAAATGCAGTTAAGTTCGCATGGTTTTTATTTCGCGGTAGGAAGAAAATCGAGTGTTCACCAAGTTCACATTTGAAACAATAGTAACGCTATGGCCATAGGTGGGCAAAAAGTTTCGCGGTGGTTTTAAATTTGGGCTACAGAGTTCACTGCGAAAACTGTGAACATAAAACCACCGCAGACATTTCTGCATTTACAGTACCTGCAGCAGGTCCCAGACGCGGACCCGACTCTCGTCAACAGTGTAGAACACGGCAGGCCGGCTCCTCGACCAGAGGACGCGGAACGGCTGCCTGGCTGTCGCATCATGCCATGTCATCAGGGGGACGTCTGTAAACACAGCAGAACTTTCTTACAGCACTGTCTGCCAAAAATTTAACTAGATCATATCTTCATTCAAAAACTCTGAATCCAACGATGTGGCTGATTTGCTGCCGCATCATTCCACGTCATTAGTTGAAACACCGTGACAGTAAAATATACTTAGAATAGTCACTCTACTAGTGTTACAAGATAACAACATGGGACTAGTATGGTAAACATAACATTATCATTCGAACGTTTTGTTTGGATCAGGGTGGCACCCAACTACCCCATTATTCCATGTCATCAGTGATATTGATACCTCTGGAAACACAGCAAAACACTATATAATAATATAATGGCGCAGTTTTACTGGGAAACAACCAGGGTCTACTACAGTGCTGTGAGGTTATCACTGGAAATTTTAGCTAGTTTATCGGGGTTTCCATACTCTCCCTTAGTTGGTAAGGGGGTATGTGTATGGGAGCCCCGGTAAACTAGGTTTGGTACAGATCTAGGGTCACATTTCCAAACCGTAGCCCAGGCGGGCAGTTTGTGAAATGTGACCCTAGCATAATACGAATACAGATTGAAAATGATATTCATTGTTACCTGAATCTGTGTTGTACAATCGAACACTGCCGTCACCACAGACCACCTGTGCAGGAAAAAATATGGACTTAAAACACAGAAATACATGCTTCATATGCAAGCACACTAGACCCACAACCCTTTTGTCCTTCAAACAGTGATCTTGATCTAATTCTAGCTTGCTTAAGATGTAATCTTCCACTCCAGGAGACAAGACAGAAGCTATGTACATGACATGTATAGTGATTCACTTTCTTAACACCTTTGACTCACCAAGAAGTAGTCAAATCCAAAAGGGCAGAAGTCCATGGCTGTCACTTCTGTCACTGTCTCTGTTGAAAAAAATGAGAGAAAAGTCATCAACAAGCACGAAAAAAACAATGACTTCCTGTTGATTAAAAGTTATGATTTACTGCATTAAAACTCACTGCAAAACATTACAATTTCTCAGCATTAAGGCAAAAATTTGAGAAAAATACAGGGTTGTGTACTAAAGAAATTTAGACGATTTACTTTTCTCACCTTGTTCTGTTGTGTAGAGTCCAGGCAGGGCTCTGCCCCCATGTCGAACCATGTGCAAAATGTAGCCCTAGAAACAGGAAAAAAATTATCAGGAATCACAAAACATATGTGACATGTTTAATGTTGATTTAGTTTTCTGTGAATCCTATCTGGAACATGTATATATCAGTGCCGACACAGTGTTAAGGACAGATCGCAGACAGGTACACCAGGGCAATTACCTGACATATACAGGCAGAGGGCCTGGCATGAGAGGATGGTATGTAAGAAGAAAGTATGTAGCAAAGGTTACTAATAGGTAGACTCTATGTAATGAAATACTGAGAGAGAACTTAATTGCACTACACTTGTAACAGGTACGGTGTATGACAAGTTGTACACGTACATAGATGGCAGTTGAACTATTGCTTAAATCTGACAATTTTGATGGACTAGTTTGCATGAAGAATGACAGTAATGACAATCTGACTACGCATACTAATACTCTTAGACATGAACATTATAATGTTAATGTGTGTTGTTTGTAAACCCACCATATCTGTTCCTATGAAGAAGTGGTTGGGGTCTGTCAGGTGAAGCTGCAGACAGCGAGCAGACATCGGGCCGGACAGGTTTGCTTTCCTGAAATTTGTTGTTAGAGATTTTTCAATTCTCACATTTGTGAATAGCTTCATCATGTTGGTAAATCAGTGGACACACAACCTATACATAATCACCTTGGAAGGTGACAGATGGTCACCAAACGTTAGAAGGTGATTATGTACTGGTTGTGTTTAAAGCTTTGTTATCAAGACATTTCAAGTGTAAAGTATTTGTGTGATGATACAAGTTTCTCATCAGTGTACTTGACATCAAGATATGAGTCAGAAATTAGAAAAATGATTAATTGAAAATGATCCATCATTTTTCAGCAGGCATGTAAATATCATATAAAGGTTCCAAACATGCTCAGTATGTATCTTAATTGGCCTTAGACTTTTCTTATACGGATGAGCTAACTTTTTGTGCCTATCTTCCCATGGACAAAGTAAGTACAATGTAAGACATATATGAGGACAGACTTACCTGGAGAGTTTCTGCAGGTTGAAGGAGGAACTTTTTACTATCTTGATGAGACCACCTGGTGTGAGACCTAAACAGGGTGACAGAAGGGTCAGAGGTTAAGCAATGAGACAAATATGCACACCTTTGGGTACCAATATAGCAAATTGCATTGTAGATATCGTCATTACTTGATGCAGTTTGTAAAAGAAGTTGTGTACTAAAGTGTAATCGTTTTAACTTAAAGTTACCATCTATTTTTCCAAGTTGACATAAAGTAACATGTGAATGAATTAATGACTTGTCTTACCCAGGTCAGTTTCTGAGGCATCGAGGCTTGATCTGGAAACTTCTATCACAGTCTGAAATGACAAAGTACGAAAGCTTGACACTCAATGTCAATCAAAGTGCATAAAGATATTGTGGAATCAGGGTGCGAAATACCAGGTTGCACGTTGCACAGTGCAACAAGATTTCGGTTGGTGCAAGTTAATTCCAAACCCAGGTAGCGCAGTGTGCAACCTTATATTTTGAGCCAAAAACACAGTGTCACTCTCATAAAATTCGGTAAATCTTCAATTGAAATAAAGAAATCAACACTTTTTTGTTTTAAACCATCAAAAACCCTTCATAGATCGTGGAATTTGAGCTGAAAAAGACGAAAACACACTGCCCTCGGCTAAACAAGATGTTTTTAGGTCAATGGGAACACAATACTATCTAATTTATATTTTGAAATATTAGTAGTATTATATGATACATATGAGCTTGATTTTAAGAAATCGGTGAATGTTGCTGGAGCAACCTGAAATTTGGATGTGCAACCTAGCCTTTGCCCTAGGTTGCAAAAGTATTTCGCACCCTGATGGAATGAAACATGATGATGAGGTATAAAGTAAGTTCTGCATTACATATTGTAAGTATCCCACCTGTTAATGAAGCTTTTGTGCTATGCCTAATGACTAATCTATTCAATCTACCTGATATGATATTATGAAACCACTAATCAAATACGTACCCAGAAGATGATGGCTCCGCCCTCGTCCATGGAGGCCAGCTGGAAGGACAGGCCTCCACCTGGGGGGCAAAGGTCACTTAGCACATTAAAGAACCCACCACACCTTTCGAAAAAGAGTAGGGGCATGCCCCGGTGAGCGATGGTCCAAACCTTACAGTCTGCTTTGACCCGATGCATGTCAGTAATTGCAGATTTCTCGGCAGATGGACATTACGGAAAGAAGAAGAAGAAGGGTGATTCTATAGTTCAAAGGTCAGAAGGTGAATCTTGCACAATTTGGCACAATTAAATTGAACAAGATGTCTTGAGGACTGCATTCAGAGAATACGACAGAAGGAAGCAATCACTTAAAATCAGTAAGGGCTCCCTTGGAAATCATTTACTCACTGTTAACTGAAGGGACAACACTAAGGATTCATAAATGAAATAAATGATAAGATGACACGATACTACAATCTACTTTGCAACAAGTAGAAATGAAGTAAGTTATAAGTAAGTTATAAGTATTCTTTCTAAGATTTATCCTTCACAAGACCATTCTCACCATGGGCTGTTTGGGTTTTTTCCATGGAGGCTGCAGCCCGGTGACTCTCCTCCACGGAAACTACAGGAACTAATGAGTTTACTGCTCCGTGGTGGCTCTCTGTACCAAATACTCCATCTGTAAATCAACAATCAATCAATCAATACATCAATCAATCAATTACAACTCAGAAGTAACGACAAATAACATGAACACGGACATATTTTTGTGATTTTTCTTGTTTTGCATATTGAATACTCAAAGTCTGCTTTTTCCCGAGTGTGTTCCTTGATCTTTTTCCCTTTTTTAAAATTTTGACACTTAACAGCTAATTGTTTCAGGCAGGCAAAAATTACCGGGTTGGGCTTAGTTGGCCAGATGGAATAAAAGCTCATACTGCCAAATAAACTCTGCTGCTGATTCTAGTCAAAGCAAATATACAAAACTACTGAAGAAATCCAAGAAGTTGCTGCCATTACCTGTGGTGTAAGTAGGAGATCTGATGAGCCACTCGTCCTCCCCAACCTTGTACACAAAGTGCATGGAGGATAGTTCCCTCAAGTCCCACACAACTACTGAGCCATGGTCCTGTAAATGTAATATAACATGATAGTACATGTCAGATAGTATAGACAGCTTATAAACATGAAGGCCCCACACCACTTTTCAGCCATGATTCAGTAACATATGACATAGAACATGTGAACATACTATACATGAAAATGTTTTGTTGTAGTTTTAGATATGATAAAATAAAACAATAGATAGAAAAATGCTCAATGGCTGATACAATGCTTTGTCTTACAAGGAAGAATCAATGCAAACCTTTCCAGTGAACCCTGGTCTCTGTTCTAAATCTAATAGAAAATCTAATGACCAAAAATTTTCAAATAACCCTGCATACTGTGCAGTGTATAACTCACCGTCCCAGCGAAGGCCAGAGTAGGTCTGGTGGGGCTGAAGCAACAGCAGGTGGGAGTTCCCTCACACATCAGCACTCTGTAGTAGATATCAAGAACACACATCACAGGTTAACCAAAACTCAGCTGCAGTCTAGAAATGTACACCTACTAATTTTTTTGAATAAAGAACCCAACATATTGCAGATTGATGTGCGAAGGTTAGAAACAATTTAGGTTTTTTACAAGGGTATGACAATTACAATGACCGACTCTAACTCTAAGTAGACTATGGGATGGTCTAATGATTATACAGTCATATGATAGATTATTAGATAAATGTATACTAATCAACCTTACTTCTGTATTATGGAAGGTTCAGTAATGTTCCACAGGCACACCAGGCCCCGCCTGGCAACCGTTGCCGGGACATTTCCACTGGAGTCCTGGGATGGAAGGAAAACAGGTGGATCAATGAATATGAGGACAGATACTAACATCCCACTAGGTAACCAACAGGTCTCCCATTGGAGTTTCAGATACAAAGGTGATTGACCTGAGCAAGTGGACTCAAGGCCAGCAGCAGCAGCTGGGGCTGTTTGGGTCAGGGTTAGGAGGTCAGGGTCAGGGGTTAAAGTTGAACAAAAGTGACTGACCTGTGCAGGTAAACTGAAGGCCAGCAGCAGCAGTTGCGGTTGGGTGGGGGAGAAACTCGCACTCACTACATGTCGACCTGAAATATAGCAAGTAACTGTACTCAATCAAAAGTGAAGGAGACTATTACTATCATATCAATTCAAGTTGTTCAAGTTTTTTCATGCATTTTTTCATGCATTGCTGTCAAAATTCATAACTTTTCACCATACTTGTGATGTCTTGTCCATGTTCTGTAAAACCCTTCACCACAATATGTCCTTTCAAAACTGATCAACCGATATGTACATGACAACAAATTGGAAAAAAAAAGACTGGGTGTGGAATCAAATCCATATTCTGTTACATTAGAGAATGTTTATGAATCAAAACACCAGACCAACAAACAAGGAAGCAAACAGACAAAAAGTGTTGACTTACCAGCCAGTAGTTGTTGTGATGTTACCAGGGTGACCATATTGTCGCTGAAGGCCATGTTGGAGTGTGTGGACCGTTTGGGTTCAGCTGTTCTACTGGCTAAATCCTCCTCCAACAACACTGCTACAACCTTTAGAAAAGATAGAGAAATTTGAATGTACTAGATTATTCAGACACCTGTAACTGGCATATACATTGTAACCTTAAGGCAGACCATGGAAGCCCTTCATAAGTTCCTTCAGAGATAGTTGGTATGTTTTTTGATTGAATTAATAGCCGAACGAGTTACAAATACATTTCCATGCTCTTGATCTGTTTGTTTGCTTTCCTGTCTGTTTGTATAACAGCTTAGCTTAAAAATATGTTTGAAATGTTTTTTGAGGAAGTTATCAATGTTGGCCCATGGAAGAAGTGATGCATGACTTTGAAGTTGTGAAGTCTTCGTGACTTTGAGCAATTCCAAAAGAAGGAAACAAATGATTATAAAGTGGAGTGGTCATCATTATTTTGCTGCAAGTTTATGGATAAAAGTTTATTTTCTGCTGCGCGTGTACCTGGCAGGACCTGTTGAGGAAGTTTGTCAGCTTGACTGTGTCCACAGCTTTGGTCTCCTGGTCCTGGTCAGTCCCTGATATACTCGAGTCATCTGGAAGAAAATGACTTGTATAATGAATGAATATCAAATCAAAAACATCTGCATGCATGATCATTTAGTTTGAGAGTACAGTAGTTAGCCAGGAGGCCACTAGGGTTCCAGTCCTAGTTACTGTCACTCCTTTTATCAAAAGTGTTCTTTCTGCTCCATAACTTCTGTGAGTTAAGCCTAAAACGAATTATCATATATCAGTAGGGTCCTATTCCTCCATGGAAAGGGCCCGTGAATTTCTGCACAGCGAAAGTTTGTGTCTTTACTTCCCGGACCAAGAACAACATACAACTGTTAGAACTAAAAGTTCAGTGCTGACCTCCACATGCGTTAAGCTGACTAGACGGATGCTGAGTCCACTTCTGTGAGATCTCCACCTCTTCTGTCTGGACTTCTCTGTCAATGTTGTCATCCCCACACTGGGTGTACGCCTGGAATCAGGAAAAAAAAAAAAGTTTTCGCTTGCATCTGATGTTTCAGTACAAACATGAAATTGAAAATTCATAGAATGCAAACCAGGGGGTCAGAATACTGATTCAAACAAAATGACCTAGAACGTATACACATAATAGATGAAGGAATGTCATCAAAACTGGACATTCTGCTGCAGTTGAACATCTTAGGAAAGCCGCCAGGTGGCCCAAAATCTAATCATTCCTTCATTTTACAAACAACTACTAACATGCCAAATATCATTCATAAACACCCATCCACAACTTCTTGAGTTGTGCTGTTCACAGACACACAAACATACATACATACATGAACACACACACACATGCACAAACACATCACATGCACACACACACGCACACCTCAAAACATAACCGTTTTTGTAAAGGTAATGAACAACTGCCAGTGTTCATACCTGCTGTGTGTTTGAGCTTCCAAAGCTGCGGATGTACAGCTCATACTCCGTCAGCGGCGGGATGTCTAAAATATCGTGTCCGATGAAATCCAGCTCCAACAGCCGCATCAGCTCTTTTCCGCGTTTCGATGTCTTCGTTGCGACCTTCTTGCTGACCTGGCGCTGCTTTGCGGCCACGAAGTTGATGAAGGTGCGACCTTTGCCCGTCGTAGGTCGTGAGTTGGAGGTGCTGGAGTCTGAGTATGCACCCTGTCAATGTGGGTGAGGGGGTAAATATGAGAATTAGAGCTGTGTACCTAAACAAATTTTAGGTACAGGTACACGGGTTAAGGTACAGGTCCGGACCTGAACCTGTACCTAAACTAATTGTTCGGAAAATGCTAGATTTTCAGTAAGGACAAAAGCATGTTTGAACTGGTAAAAACATAATATTTGATTGTGCTAGGTATTATTTTTATGAAAACACAGATGAAAATTTGACTCCAGCTATGCAAAATATAAATTTAATGTGTTTTCTGTGCTTTAGAGTGGCTTTAGAGCACTGCCACAGTAATTTCATAGTAATTCTATCTGTCAAAGTGGCCATCCCCTGAGTCAGGTCCAGTACCAGGGTTAGGTATTTTGGACCTGTACCTAATAGACCGATCCTGTCGAACACCATATCGAACGAATAAAAGACCCATAGAACCCCCTGTTCCATTCAGCCCACCTCCGTCAAAAACAGCGTTGGCGGGGCAGAAATGGCACGTGTAAAGCAGGGTACGTATATCTGGGACAGGTTTTCCACTGTATTGGTTGAATGCATGCTCAGAATAAAAACAAATTTAAAAAGAAAATAGATCAAGCACTCAAGGAGAGGAAGCTTGTACCACATGCTGACTACTACAAAGTCCGCTAGCGCAGAGTTTCGTATCTTCATCAGTTACTGGTGTGTGAAACTGGTTAACTTGAAAGTGAAGAGGGAAGTAAAAGGATGTATTTTAATTCTTAGTTACTAAATACCATGCAGCTGTTATGCATGCAGTCAATACAGTAGGAACCCTGTCACAGATATATGAACCCTGTTTTACACGTGCATCGCCTGCTTGTCAGAAACTGGGCGCTGATGCCCACCGACAAGGGAAAGCTATGCTGCGCATACCGCTGTAACATTGACCGAAAACATTACGCTCTCACCGCAACTACACCTACCCCCTCCATAAACAACTCTGCCCGGTGGATACAGCCTTCAACAAGGAAGACATAGCATTCTTATTTGGCCCGCTCTGAAAGGGTTTCAGTACCACAAAAGCTAAACCGAAGTCAGTAGCCTTATTTTCAACCTAGCCGCGGCGGCCATGTTTGGTCCGTCAAACCCTGTTTTTGACGGAGGTGTTCGAAATCGAACAGGGGGCGTGGCCTTGGGATCGGTCTATTGATTGTACCTGGTACTGTATCGGTAGAGTGTACCGGTACACAGCTCTAATGGGAATACATTTTGATAATCAACTTCAAATAGATTTGTATACGGTATTACCTCAATCAAGTTTCAGTATTTCAATGTACAGTATAAACTAGTTCAAACTTACAGGTGTAAGTTTGGTTCAGTTTGTACATCTACTGGATGTACAATTAAGATGTAATTAAAAGTAAAAGATTTTTTCTGCAGTCTATATCTGATTATCTTTCTTTCAGTCATAATGTTCAAATCTTCATCAAATTCTTTAACAGTTTGTTGTCTGTTCTTAACTCCCGGGATTGGTGAGCTCTAGATCAGGCCAATTGGAGTCATTACATACTGGCCAATGCCTTCCCTCCCATCCCTCAGAATCAGTGTCTTCACAAATTTATGACTTACAAGTAATTAACAGAAAGACATGCAAGATGATAGCATGCAATCCAAACCTATTGTAGCTGACAAGTCTCCTTCTTTCTCTTCACTGAGACAAGACAGCTATCAATCAATATATAAAGGTTTCGATACCAGGCTATCAAGAAGAGTTGTTTCTTACAGAGCTGTCCTTGCCGTCCTCCTGTCCAACAAAAGGAGACGGGGAAATGGTGGCGTTCTCCTGGTTCATGGCTTCCATGATTGCACGTACCTCTGACGGTCTCTGTGGGAAAAAACATTTAAGTGTTTTATTACTTAAAAGTAATAATCATACACCTTTTTACTACAAGGAAAAGTGTACATAATGTCTATAATACATGTAGTATACAGAAAACAAATGTATACATTTGGTATCATGTTGAGCAACAAGTTTCTGGATACTGATACGTTTATATCTCCCTAGTCCATCCCTTTCTCCTTATCCTAATCTCCAAGCAGATCTATAGGTTGCATAAAGACCGTATCAAACTGGCAGAGGAAGTACGTTTTGCAAGCTCCTTCTTCCAGTTGGATATGGTATTTGCAATCCATTGGGTCTGGTTGGAGACTACCTTATCCCTCCATGACTGCAGCATCCCTTCTCCCTTCTTTCCTTCCTTCCTTCTCTTCCTCCCCTACCTTCCTCCATCCATCCCTCCTCCTCTAACCATTCTCTCCACCCCTCCCTCCCTTACTGTACTAACCACAGATGGTCCAGTTGCTTCCTCCTCTTCATCTTCATCCTCTTCATCCTCTTCTTCAAAATCATCATCATAATCCTGAAAACAACAAATGCATATCAATTCAAAAGCTTGTTATTTACATCATTTAGAGATCTAGGAACCGAATGGAAAGTTAGTAAAATGCAGCAACATTTCTATCCAACCATAAGATTCTGAAACTGAAAACTGCATTACCTCAAACTCATCATCATCATAGTCATGTGTGCTGCCACCTTCAGTATTGTTCTCTGTTGGAGGCTCATTTTCTGGTTCCTCTGGTACCTGGTGGTGTGGAGAAACAATGACAGACAAGGTTAGAGACTAAATCATGCATCTAATGTCAACTCAAATTTCAATGTCAAACATTCACTATTAGAATTCAGCTAGATACCTTAAGATTGCCGTATTAACCTTTAGCACATTTACGTAGCCGTTTGGCACCCCATTCCCTATTGGTTACAGAGTTAGGCAGCAGGAAGAAGGTTAAAATTATGGTGTTATGGAGGCCTTCTCAAGAATGTCTTGAATACCTGGATATCTGAAGTGTGCATACCTCAGGGATTACATTCACAGTCTTTTTGATATTACACTCACATTGATACAGTAATTGTTTCAATAGTGACAATACCAGATCTTTTTCTTTTGCACTTACATGTAGAAAATTCACATTTACTCACCTCTGCTTCTGGTGCTGCAACCTCTTCCCTTCTCCTACCATGTCTGTCTTCTCTGTGACGACTTTCACCCTAAATCACAAACAGAAAATTACACGTTTGATATGCTTAAATGTGAATACAATGATTATTCTATCATCTCCCTATTGCTTCAAGAATATACAATGTACATTATAATTGGTTGGGTAAAAATAACTAAGACAGGCCTGAAGAAACAGCCGAAGGAGACATACTGCAGCTGTAGACGTGAGAACATTAAGGACCAACTGGACAGAACAACACAGCAGACATATTCTCCAAGCATACATTAAGCTAATTGTTAGGTTTCTTTTTGTAAGCCAGCCAGCCAAACGAAAAGAAAACACATATATATAGAAAGCCCCACAAAACTCAATAGATCGATGCAAAAAAAAAAGAAGCCGGAGCCTAACCTCTGCTTGGAGCATATGTCTGTTGTGTGCTATTCTTGAAGAGTACAGGAGACATTCATCAATGGGGTATGCTTGTAGTAAGAGGCTAAGGTGTATGTGGCAAGAAGACATTGAAGATGTCTTACCTCATCCCTGCCTTCCCTTCTCTCCTCCTTACTCCTCCTGTCCTTGTGTCTCCTCTCCCTCTCCCCATCCTCTCCCTCCTCCTCTCGGTCCCTCCTGCGGTGCTCCTTATCTCTGTGCTCCCTCTTCTTCTCCCCATGTTCCTTAGATCGATGCTCCTTCCTCTTATCTCTGCTGTCTTCAGAACCCTGTCTGCTGCCATCTCTTGACCTGGAAGGTTTGAAATACATGTAGTAACATTAAGTTCATCTGTGTTTTAAGTAAAAAGCTGAAGGAATAAACTATCATCCAACATGACAAAGAGAGTTGTTCTTTTTAAAGTGAATGACGCGAGTTTAACTTTAGTTCTTGAAATGTTTCTGAGTACTTTTCCAGTAATTCTTGCTCCCATGGTAAAGAATTAAGCTACACAGTCCGGCATCACTACCATTACCGGCTTCAATTATATTGAATAAAACACAATATACAATATACTTCATACCTACTACAAATCAATTTATGAGTATTCTGAATCATATTTAGTGCCAAAGATGTTGGAAAGACTGATTTTATTATGTCTAATCTATCTCTAAATTTGACTTTGTGCCTCACAAGGCAATGTGCAGCTGCATTTAATTTTGAGTCTCTAGACTTATATCTATTAAATCTTGGTTCTTCCAGGAGGTTGGGCAACCTTACAAAACTCACCCGTCTCTCTCTCTTTCTTTCCTCTCCTTCCTCCGACGTTCTCTGTCCTCATCCTTGTCTCTCTTATCTCTGTCCCTATCTCTGTCCCTGTGTTCCCCTGAACGATGCTTCTTTGTCCTGTCTTCATCTTCATCCCGATGTTCCTTAGACCTGTGCTTCCTATCATCTCTGTCTTCTCGATGTTCCTTAGATCTGTGCTTTCTGTGTCTTTCGTCATCGTCTCCTCTCTCATCTTTAGAGCGATGCTTTCTTGGTCTTTCTTCGTCTTCCCTTTCCTCCTTAGACCGGTGCTTTCTTGGTCGTTCTTCATCGGCTTCTCTGTGTTCTTTAGAGCGATGTTTCCTGTCATCCTCTCCATCTCTGGACCGGTGCTCCTTGGATCGGTGCTTGCGATGTCTGTCATCGTCATCTCTGGGCTCCTCAGAACGATGCTTTCTACGTCTGTCATCGTCTTTGTCATCTGTTCAGAAAAGGGATACAAGAAGAGATGGTGAGTCATCCTCATATTAGTCATAATCACATATAGTGAGAAAGCGATCAGCATCAGAATTGTATTGAATAAAGAGGGCTATAGTATATGCTACTAACAGTAACAGCACAGTGATATGTGTGAATAAATAAGTAGAAAGTGTTAGTTCCTCTTTCCCAATGTATTTGCTTATGGCAGATATCTGCATTTGCTATGAGGTCCATATATTGTTTTGAAAATCCCTTTCTTTTATTTAGATAGACAAATTAAGGTGTTTAGAAATTGTTGAAAAGCTACATCTTAGCCCAGAATATTGAAGATACTTGGAATTCCTCATGAAGTATCCTTTACTAGTACTAGTAGTTTCAATAAGAAGGTACTGTAGTACAATCATCTTGCAGTCCTGGACTCCAACCTTCTTTTCAACACTGATGTACCATCTAGGAAGGTAAGGAACAGGACACTTACGGTTCCTGCTGCTTTTCTTCTCTCGGTTGTCTCTCTCTCCATCCTTCGATCTGCGTTCTCGCTTGGCCTCCTGTTACAGTACAGAACCAACATGAATACAAACTGTCACAGACTACTAGTAAGTCAGGACAGCGTGTCCTAGCCTCTACCAATGAAACAAACATGTTAATTTTTTTTGCCAAATTACAAAATTTAGATTCTAACCTTCAGTGACTGCTGCAGCTCATCAGCCTTCCATGTATCTTCCTTGGAACGAGGCTGTAGAAAAATACAAAACGACATCGTTGGACAAATCTTTCTCCTTTCTCATCTTGATAGTTAATGTTCAATATTAAGTTATGTTCCTATCTTGACTATGATTACACTTCTCAGAGTCAGACTATGAACATTTTTCCAAATGCCAAGTATGGGGCTTGTCATATCATCTGTGTTATACTATCATTATCAAGGGGATAACAGTTCAAGAAAATGATTAGTTACTACTACATCGTCTAACTTGAGTATATTCTTGACAGGTGTATAACAGCTACTACACAGGTGCACAGGTGTATTTCAGATGCGCAGGTGTATATTACTTCTTAGGTGTCAATGACATGAGACGTTTAAGTTTGACATTCATTTACAGTAACTTCCACTTCAATGAATTCTTAAGAGTCGTTGGCAGGTTTTGAGAGACAGTTCTAGCAACAACCTTAAAAAGTACATACACAACAAAAAAGTTTGAAGAGGTGTGAAAAATAAATTACCTTAAATAGTTTGACTTTGAAGTGCAAAGGGTGTCATAATTTGTTAACTTATAATAAATCTAACGCTAGCAAAATTAATTATCACAGAATATCAATCTGTCTATATATTGATTTTAATTACTCTCATAGAAGAGAAAAATTGATATTTTTACCTTCCTATCGCGGTTGCTAGACGGCATCTTGTCTTCGATCCGTCAGTCCAAAAACTCGCGAAGTTGCGCCCAAACTGGCGCCCAAACAGGCTACGAACTCACGTATAACCACCAGGAAACAACACAGCGTGCCTCCAGACAGCTATGGCTCCAAAACCATCATTTTCCCGGTTGCTTTTCGGCTCAGAAGAGAAAAAAACAGTTTTACAGGTGTCTGTGGAACTTTCACTGCTCAAAAATGGCTCAAATATGCGTTCTGACGCATGCGTACTTGTGACATCTTTACTTAGCTGACCGTGATAAAAAAAGCCTGTAAAAATGTTTATTATGTTTTGGTGAAACAAGAAATTGCTATGAACAAACGATGTATTTATCACTTTTTTTTATAAATTACTCTAAAATAGTAAAGTTTTGTCATAATCTGAGATATTTTTGCTATACTAGCGGATTTTGTGATAATATTTAATCAGGCGCAAATTTTTATGCAACAGCTAGCCTATTAGAATAGCAGAAACCATTTTTCTTTAGCGGGATATGGCAAAGAGAACTACAATAAGATACCGTTTGTTGTGAATAAACAAAGCTTTAAAATGAATATCTATTCCATATATTACATAAAATACATAATAAATAATTCTCTACTTTAAGAAAATTTAGAAAAGATAGTTATATCTGTTGATAATATACGAGACTTTCATGACTTATCCCCAATGTAAATGGTATATCCCAACTAGTAAGAGGTATGAGACCTAGCTGCGAAGGTCGCAGTCTTCTGGACATGTGTCGGTAAGAAACCACGATAAAAACGTCTTAAAACTGCTCAAGACTCAACCCAAGACGTTCAAGAACTCTTAAGCAGTATGCTATTGTGATACGTAGGTTTCTTAAGACATTCATATCGATCCAAGGCGATTTAGAAGACGATGACGTCTGTTCTAAGATTTCTGAGCAGCCAGAGTACTGCGGTTCTCTCCCAGCTCTGTCCACAGGGTGCCCGTTCTCTTTTTACGTTCTCGCGAACAAGTCCTCTTGTGAACACTCTAGTCCCGATCCGCGCTTCTCATCTACGTAAAAGGAAACGGGTCGACCCCAAGATCGAACAGGCTCGAGAAGCAAGGCTCAAGAAAAGGATCAAGAGATTGCTGAAGAAAGACAAGGAGATGGTGGCCGTCGAAGACTTCTTCGTGATGCCCAGTCTCCTTGAGCAGGTCCGTGAGCGGCCACCGGTCAGCGTTTCTTATGAGGAGCAGGAGAGGAGGGCGGCGCTGGAGAAGGAGTGGTCTCGGTTTAGAAGGTGGGGTGGACATTAGGGGACTATGTGTGTGTTTGTATGTGTATGTTTGTGAGTATGTGTGTGTGTGATAGAGCATGTATGTGTGTGTGTGTGTGTATGAGAGAGTGTGTGTATGGTTTGTTATGATTGTGTGCCGTTTGTTTCATAACGTCATCTTTAATGTACATGTATTGTAAGATAGAAATCATAAAATTCATGCAAAGCCAATGAGATACACTGTACGGTATTGGTTGGCAGAGGTTTTTTTGCTTTAAAATAATTTTTGACTTCCTGTTCATTTGTTTTTTTTTCTCCATCCCCAGACAGCAGTATCTAGCAGAGGAGGCAGCGATGAGCGCCATGGTAACGTCCCAGCAGCGAGCGCTGCAGGAGCTCCGGGCGGAGTCAGAGGAACTCTTCCAACAAGCCGTACAGGTTAACATCTTGTTTACAAAGACATGCCATAAACCCCTGTCACACATAGCTGAACATGACCTTCTCCAGACCATGGTTGGGAGTAAGTTGTGAGCGAGGTCATCTGTGGTAAAGAGTTGGCAAGCAAGTTTGCTTACTAGTCTTCTTCGACTGTGGACCATACATTTTGAAAAATCAAACCTGAGAAAGTCATGTTCTTTTTACAATGTAGTAAGGAGAAACCTTTAGCTAGAATAGGATGGATTCCAAGCTACTCCCACCCCAGTGCTGATCTACAATTCAGTATTTGACAGGATCAATTAATGATAAAATAAGATATTCAACAATAATCTTCAGTGATTGCACATAGTTGTAGCATCTGATTCTATAACAAATAATGTTTACCTTAATGTCTAACCCGTGCATAAACAATATTACTAATGATATTCTTTTTCTGACCATGTTCCTGTCTATCCCTCAAACACAGGTGGACCCCCTGCTCATCCCATACCAGCGACTCGGCCCAACCGAGACCCCCCCGATCTCTGCTTATGACCCCCCTGATGGCAAATATGTTGATCTCACGCCAATGGAATAATCTACAAAGCACAAGCAGTGGTTACTCTGTTACAACACCTGAAAACAATGTCCCTAACCCTGAAGTCTGGGTATTGGAACATAGGGTCGTTGGTACAGTATACATAGAGGGCTGTACCCCAACTTCAACAGCATATCAGTAGTTTGGTTTGAATCCCTCAAGTGTTAGATCAAGTCTAAAGAAATAGATCATAGTCACTGGAAATCAACTTCGCTGAAATCTAGTTGTTTACGTTTGTTTTTGAAGACCTACCCATTGTAGAAAGAAAAGAAAGATTGAAGAAATGCACTATCAGATTTTGTTAAAAACATAACCCTTTGCCAAGCCACTGATAATATTATTAGTCTCCAACCAGACCCAATGGATTGCAAAGACCGTATCCAACTGGAACAAGGAGCTTGTAATGGGTTGCAAAACGTACTTCCTCTGCCAGTTTGATACGGTCTTTATGCAACCTATAGATCTGCTTGGAGATTAAATATTATACCATGACACATACTCTGTATGGATGAGTATAACATCTTTATTCAGTATCATTGTACAAGTACTGGTTATAAAGTTGAGTTCTATCATCTGTGCTTATACAGCTTTTCATTTACACAATAAAACACCAGAGAATGGAAAGAGATTGTTTTGATTGAATTTTTAAAAATCTCTTTGTTAACACAGACAACAGTAATGTACTGGCTGCATACATTTCATAATGTACGTGCAGGTGTTACAAAAAAACAAATTTATGAACCAGATACACGCTTGTATGGATGTGTGATTGGAAAGTTTCCTTACAATCATCTAAGAACCAAATCTACTGAATTCAATTGTGTTGATTTTGATAATGAGATAGACAAATTAATAAAAACACTTTATAAGAAGTTTATATATAGATTTTAAATTATGATATATTACTGTACCTTTATATGGTACCTTAAAATCCTCTATGTAGATACAGGCCTGTGTAGATAGTTGTAGAGATATTTGCCTTCAAAATCTGTTAAAAGTAAATGGTGTATACGTAGTTTCCTTTCGATCCAAGGTTAATGTGATCATGGCAAGTATCAGGAATCCTGATCCAGGATTACGAAAATCCTGCTTTTCCTCAAATATCCACATGAAAATCCTTGTGTCTTTGGAAAAAGATACCACAAAACCTCTATATTGGGGTTTTAGGCCCTGTAAGAGGTTTTGCAGCTGACGTTTTGATATAGCCATGTTTCGCTGATGTTCGGAATGTTGCTGTGTTCCAATACTAAAGCAATAGCCCATTTTTCACAACATTAACTGACAGAAAACAAAAGCCATCATAACACTGTATATCATGTCATCTATCATGTAATCAGCAAAGAAGACGTTACTTTAACCTCCCTGCTGCCTGACCCTCAGCCTGTCACTAATTCAACACCTAAAGGCTATACTTCAGTAAGGTTAAAATGCCATGGAGCCTCATATGTTGGCTGCAAATTTACTTCACCTGCATTATTCTTAGTTTTGTTAAAGCATTAACTACTGCAGAGGAAGTTGCCTATAAAATATCGGATATTAGACATTCCCACCACAAACTTTGTTCTATCATATGATAAGTCACAGTGATAAATGATTATCATAATAGGGATACATGTATTTGACGCATAAAATTTGTGAGATATCCTAATTTCTAAATTCCTTCCAAAGTGGCAAATATCAGGAGGGACAAAAACATGTCTGTCTTTAACTGTACTTGCCAAATTCTTTGGCATAATATGATATAAGGACTCAATATGAAAAATGATTATCAAAATAGAGATAAATGTATGAGATCTACACTACACCCATAAAATTTGACAGCCTAATTTCTACATTCCACCAAAGTGGCAAGTATTGGTCTTCACTCCTCATGCAGGTATGTCTTCAGATCTACTTCTCGAACTCCTCAGCGCACTGCTTGCCAATAGCGAAGACATCGACCTCAGGCTTGACCTTGTCGTACAGGTGAGGGAAGGCTCCTTCGGCATGGTACTTCTTACGCACCTGCAGGAAAACGTGACAGCCGTAACAATGTGTCTCAGTCCTCTTTTGGCTTAATAAAAAAGCTAACCCACTGACAGATCCGGGACTGACATTAGAGCCAGGTGACCGCAGCAACGGGTTGTAAGTGAAAGAAAACAGGTGTCGCCCCCCGTCTCTGTTCAAAGTCAGACAGTGAGCTCAAATGTACACCACCTCCTTCACTCCTCTTGCAAAGAAATCTGATTATCTGACACAACCTCTTGCTGCAGTCACGAGGCTCTAATTAATAATGTCATATCCCAGATGCAGCAGAAGACGGGTCCATTCTGAAAATTTGGGTAAGTCCCAATTTCTCTTTGTTGGTCATTCAAAGGTTATTCTTATTTCATAATCATCATGTCATTTACCAAGAACACAGATGAACTTTCATGCTAAAAAAGCAATACGCATCGTTTCAAGGATCCCATGTACACGTATTTACACTCTGATTTTGAAGGAAGAAAAAGTTATACCATGAACAGTTCACTGGTTGAAATCACAAAGCCTTTTATAAATTACCTTCTCATAGAGAGTCAGGTCAAACATCTCCTCAAACTCCTCACGGGTCATGAAGATGTCAGCATAGAGGAAGGAGTAGCCGCCGGCCTCACGGATAAACCTGATGAGTTAAACACAGAACAACATTAAAGATGTCAGCATAGAGGAACGAGTAGCTGCCGGCTTCACAGATAAACCTCAGTAAGTTCAAAACAGAACAGCATTAATCAAAAATAACTTTCAGCCTGCTAAGGTAGCTGTTTGGCACCAAATTTGTATTGGTTATAGGGTTAGGCAGCAGGGAGTCTGCATACAGGAAGCTTAAGGGATAACCATTGGCTTCAGGGATAAGCCTGCTTTTAGGCCAATTTGATACTGGGTGGGTATAGCCTGGGTGCCATCCTTTTTAGCTTTACTCCACTCTCTCGGTTGCTCCTGTAGGGCTATGGAAGCGACCTAGAGAGTGGAGTAAAATCAAAAAGGATGGCACCCAGGCTAAGGCCACTGTTCCCCAGTTATACCATGATGACTGTATAAAAAAAAGGGAGAACCTTACTTCTCCATACTGCGCATGGCGTGGACGGGGTCGTAACGCTCCCGGCGCTTCACTGGACCAGGTACTCCGTACACACCCAGGTCGTAAAACATTCCTGCAGACAGTAAAATAAAAAATCATTGTGTCTTCTAACATCTGCGAATGTTTAATTTCTTGTATGTCTAATGTTTGATTTTTGTTCATTGATTATGCAAATAAGGTATTGATTAACATTAAGTGTCCTTTGATCACTTCCAGTCACTTCCAGTGAACCCGACTAGCATGTGGAAAATGTAATTATCTGATAATAATCTAACCCTTGGCCTTATCATATTATAAGACAGGGAACAGCAGATAATAAAGTGATCATGAATACTGATTAAATAAGTGTTCCCACCATAGTTGGTCCCGGGGCACATCTGGTCCTGTCTGGGCGGGCGGAGTTGCCCCATGACCGGTCCGTGGTCGTAGATCCGGCAGGGGTAGATCAGGATTGGGTACGTGTCGAACAGCTCCTCAGCACGGTCTACCGACTTCTCCAGAACAGTCATGGGGAGGACAATGTCCTGGAACACCTGTAAATACACAAATAAATAAACAAACAAATCTAGAACTGTCAATGATAGGTAGATCAGGATAGGGTGGGTGTCAAACATTTCCTCAGCTCGGTCCACGGACTTCTCAAGCACCGTCATGGGGAGGACAATGTCCTGGAAAACCTGGAAACAAACAAACAATAAAACAAAAAAATTGTGAATAGTTTCATCACCTAAAAAACAAAGTTCTTTGTACGCAAACAGAGATAAGGGGGGATATAATGCCTAATAACCATAATGGCCTGCAGAACGAGTCTTTTTGTAACCTTCTTGCCCTGAGGAAGTTGACATACAGTCACCAAAACGTAGCCTACACGTAGGTATTAACTCTAAGACTTTTGTTATCGTCCAAACAAACAAGATACAGTGGCAGACCATCGGTGAAAGATTACTTGTAGCAAGTTCTATGTCAGAGGTTACCTGTTTAGCAAAGGTCATGGCCCTGACCCCTGGGGTGGTAGTGAACTTGAGGAAGGCGGGCTTGGGAGGTAACAGCCATCCAAACAGCAGCCTGAAATATAGGAAATCATCATTTCAAACTATATCAGTATCAGATCTACTTCTGTGTAGGTAGACAAGAATTACTAGTTTCAAAAGACACCTTGTAGGGAAGGCTACATGATATACAAAAATGTACATCAGGTAATCAAGCTTAAGAAACAGGCAATTCTTTCATCTATATTACAGAACTGGAGTCATGACCATGTGGTCACATGTTTAAAAAATGTGGGTCATTAATATTTTGAAGAAGGCTGCAGCTACAGCCTATAAGTCCATAACAGAGTTTCCTTGCATTGGATTGAGACTTTAAACTTAAAACATCAAATTAGATCATGTCTTCCATCAGTTTAAAATTAGTTCTAAAATGCATTTGGTCCAGGACAAGTGTTTAGCTTAAAGTTTATGGACTGACCTGAAGAGAGGGTTGTTTCCGAAGGGTATCATGGACTCCACCACCCAGAAGATGGCACGGTTGTGCCTGAGGAGGTACTCGCGCAGAGGGATGTACTCATAGTCCTCCCCCTTCTGCAGGAAAGTCTCCACGTGCTTGTAGAACCACGGCTTGTACCAGCTCGCCAGGTGGTTGATCTGTGAGGTGGAAATGGTATCTATATAATAATTGTATTTGTCATACAAGCCTGGGAGACTTAGGTCACTGGTGTTTTGAAATTTTCTTGCATTTCATGCAAGAATTATAGCAAAGTACTTGATAGCTAGACACTCGGTACATGTATATTTGTATACTATAGGTTCATCAAAAAGTCTTCTTTAAGGTAGAATCTGTTTTTTTTTCCTAAGGTAAAACTGACCTTGGACTTCTCCTTAGGGTCGGTGACGTCAGTGAAGTTCCCGACCATCACGACAGCCTCTTCCTTGGAGAACACTGTGGCCTCCAGGTAGTCTGGGAGCTGGGGTGGGGTGTGTGGGAAGAGAGACATGGGGAATTATTTATGGTCAATAAGACTTCAAAACTGACTTTTCTTCAAACTATACATAGTCAATCAGACAGAATAATACAGTATGCAGTCATGGGTAAGGGATGTACATTTCGTAGTGTTGATTTTATGTTGTTTTAATTGTGAATATTGATGCCATTCTGGTTACCATTTTTGTGTATCTTCATATTTGAATAAAGAACTGAACATTTAAGGTCAACTCTGAAGATACCCGGTCATTTGCAGACTCAGGAAACACTGAAAATCTGTTATCCCTTCAGATTTACCAGTACTAGTTTTCCCAACAAAGAAGCCAAATCTACCTGATACAGAATCTTTTTTATTTATTTCTCTATTTTGGGCTTAACAAGGATGTAAAATTTAAAAATAAAGTATTTGTGCATGATTAAACTAGAAAATTGTATGACAAACAACATGTATGCAGGTCTCAACCTTTGCAGTCTTGTCCGAGGCCCCTGAGAGGTCCCTCATCATGTCGCAGTAGGCTTTCTGACCATGGACGGGGATGTATGTCAGCTAGGAGGAAAAACAATATGTCATGAGTTGAAGGTACATGTAACTAGCCTCAGTCAATTTAGGCCTTCTTTAGTTGTTGGTTTTAGCCACAAAGATTTATGCTGTACTCTGGAACTTTTGTTCAAACCTGTACGACCAAGCACAACAGTAATGTGTTGCAGTACAGAAAAACAAACTTAATCACACTCTCAAATGACATTGTAGAGTGACCAAGATGTCTATGTCAAAGTCGACAACAAATGCCAAATTCATCACCAACATATCAATAAATTATGATTGCTGATGAAACTATGCAAAGCCTCAAACCATACAAAACCAATTGCAAATAACCTAATATTCATAAGTAGTTCAATATTTTTTTTATATTGCAAGTAGTTTTTGACATTCTAATGTGACTTTCAGGTCATCCTTAGCAAGGTTAGTTTCCGCTTCTTCTAACTTTACCTTCAGATAAGGTTTGACCGGGATGATTTTGAGCTCCATGGCCACAAGCAGCCCCAGGCAACCATGTGACGAGGAAAGTACAATTCTTTCAGTTCATAATAAGAAACATGATAAGATACCTAGAAACTCTAAGGCATAACCTTAAGGCTTACCTTAAGATAAGGTTTGACGGGGATGATCTTGAGCTCCATGGCAACCAGCAGCCCCAGAGAACCATGTGACCAGGGCAGGGCGTGGTACAGGTCCGAGTGCTCGTTGTCCTTGGTGGCGTGCACCAGCGATCCGTCGCCTAGCAACACGTCCCACGACTCCACCGCCTCCTGGTAGAAACCCACCTGAAGGAGGAAGACGACTTGATGTGAAGTACAGTCAAACCTGTGTGATCATCTAAGGTCACAGCAATTTAATTTGTAACAGTTGGTTCTCATATATTTTTTGAAAATAAGTGGAAAAACATGTCGAAAAGAAAGCCAGAGGACCAGGTTTATAATTACACATTGGGAGCACTCAGTTTTATGGATCGAATACAGTCACATTCAAGTTTTCCTCAGCAAAAATCGCCCTCTGCTTTTATGTTGTCTGCTTGCTATGTTATCATTTTAAAAAGTCAGAGAACCAAGGAATTAAATTGGTGTGGCCTATAAGCATGATGACCTGACCTGGCCAATGTGACCACATTTTAGTGGTCTCTAATAATTTTTCTCAATGACACAATCATTAAGAATTTGTATCCTTTTTTCTATTTACTAAATATTCATTCTTTGTGTTCCAACCCCACTGGACCTACCAGTGACTGCCTGTCCACATAGAACACAGATTTTATTCAATTTGGTTCCGAGTGGTCTTCTAGGGAAGGTTTTAAGTCAAATTTGCGCCACCTAAGTTTTGTGACCTGGCAAAAATTAAGGGCTCCCAGTATCTGAGTTTGCAGTTGACATAATTGTACGTAGCAACACATGCAATAGAATTCCAAGATCTAGTCATTTAGACTAAAAAAATCTAATGATTTGCAACGTACAGGTGCTTCCAGTAACCAAGGAATCAAATTCATCAGGCCTATACGTACATGTACAAGTCATGTACATCGTGCACTAAACTAACCCTGTGTGAGTACGTTGTCATGCCGACGCCCAGCCCCAAACCTCCGCATGTCGCATCCGCAATCTCCAAGGTAACGGCCAAGGTGTATCCTGGGAAATCGTAAAAAGTCACATCATGCGTGACATACACGTACAGTAAAACATGACTGACCCTATGTGAGTAGGTCGTCATCCCAGCGCCCAACCCCAGACCTCCGCAGGTCGCGTCTGCGATCTCCAGGGTCACCGCCAGGGTGTATCCTGGGTAATCACACAGAGTTATCAGATTCTCTTACTCTAATCTTACCTACAGGAAGTTATAATCTCCAAGCAGATGCAAGGATCCCGCTTAGTCTCTGACAGTGACAGGGTGGATTTTTTTCTTCTAAAACTTTTTGCCTCCTCCAACATTTGTCAGAATTGCACAGAGGGAGGAGCAGATACTTAACAAAACATTAGGGGGCATTTAGAGTTTAAAAAGTGCACTACTACCAGTACTAGTCAGTTGTACTAGAAGGTTGAATCTAAGTACACGTAAACAAAAACAATGATGAGACGGAGCCGGATCCTTACATCTGCTTGGAGAGAATTAGAGGCAAGATTCTCATGTACTCAATTACACAGTAACCACAAAAAGCTGTACTAGTATACACTTCTGTCTCATGCCACTAACGGTGCAATGGCCTAATGAGTGTTCGCCTTCCACACGGTAGGTCGTGAGTTGGATCCCCGGCCGGGTTATACCAAGGACTTTTAAAATGGTACATTTGTACATACTGCTTTCTTTAAATTTGCTTAGAACTCAGCATTTGGGACAAAGTATTATGGAAGTTAAACACACACCACTACCGGCGGACTTGCCCCAGTTCTGTAGAGACTTGCACAAAGTTGTGTGACCCAAGGGCTGTGAATCGAAAATGGGCACCACCATATGCTCCTCCAGGTGGCGCGGGACTTGTACTATATGCACTAATTCACTTTTAGAGTAATCATGAACCAAAATGTTGTTTTTGACAGAAAGTCATACCACGAGGGATGAGGTAGCGAGTGATGTCACCGACGGAAACCATCGGCTCCACGCGGACCACCTGTCGCTCCTCGTCAAGGTCAAGGATGTTGTACAGGTCGACTGGGATCTTCTCACACTGGTCCTGTTAATAAACAAACAAAGAAACAAAGGAATAAATAAATATTCAAGGATGTTGTACAGGTCAACTGGAATCTTGTCCTGTAGCTTAAAGGTTTACAGGACACTGGTCCTGTAAACAAACAAACAAATAGACGTACAACTATTCCAGGATGTTGTATAGGTTGACTGGGATCTTCTCATATTGATCCTGTGAAAAAAAGAACAAGAAATATTCCAGGATGTTGTACAGGTCATCCTCAATCATATTGACATAACAAAAAGTATGATGCTTTTTCAAGAATTATGTTTTTCTGACATTCAACCTTACTTAATGTGGTGCACCTAATAATGTTTTTGGTTGGGTGCACCAGTGCACATATTTCCAAAAATGAATTTCGAGCACTGCAGTCACCAAGACAAACAAACAGACCGAAAACAAAACCTCCGTAACAACAGCCTTAGAAAAAAAATAGGTAAAGGTAAGTCCCATAGCCTTTTTGAGACCGTAGGGGCAGCGAGTTGTTATCTGCCGTATCTAGCTAGGGCACGTTTTCATGGACGTAAGCTTACCTTCTGGAAAAACGTTGTGGAGAGACTGAGCCAGTTTGGGCGAGACGTACACATGGGTTTCCGTTTGTCCTTGGGCTGGTCGTTCCACCGCCGGATACGCCGCTGGATGTCACGAACGCGCTCATCGTGCTTTTCAGGAGCTGAGAGGAATGTCCGACGGAACCAATTCCTGCCGCGAGGAGATAGAAAGAAAAAATAAGAAGAGATTATGAAATGCAAGGTAAAAGTTACTCAAGCAACTTGGTTATGCTTAGATTTTGGAAACAGTCCGATGTTTCAGGTTGCATCCACTACCCTTTGTCAGTGACTGGTAGCAAATGGTAGCAAATGGTAGCAAACATCTGTCATTGACTTTTTCCAGTTGCTGGAGTAACTGTTACCTTTCATATCTTATTACCTGGATGTCTAACTGACATTGATGATTCTGAAATGTTTCTGGGCCCAGTTTACTTACAGAATGTCAGAAAAGACTGTTTTTTTAAAAACAGATGTAAAAAAAATGCCAAAATTAAATTGAAATTAAAAAAAAGATTTAAAAACAAAAGTTGCCTTCATAAGTATAGTATGAAATCTATGTGGTCAGGAAGGTTGACGAACTGACTAAACAGACAGAGAATACCAAAGAATGAATTCTTCATATTTGGTCTTTCATATCTTCTTCAGATCTTTGAGTTTGGCATTCTAGACATTTAGTGTCCGTTTTCCGTAATATCTTTGTGCAATTTACGGTATATATTTGCTTATTTTATAGCTCAGCTTTCCACAATTTACAGTATGGTAGAAAACTTCTCTTTTTTCGTGGAAATTGATGCGTGCACGGATGTCATCCATATAATCAAATCAACATGGCCTAAACTGAAAATGACATAAAGAAAACTGAAACAGATACTCTCTCCTCACCTGAGCTGCAGACAGGTGTCGAACAGGAAGCTGGCAGGCAGACAGAAGACCAGGATGATGAACCCTCGGTTGTCTTCTAACCACCGGATAAACCGCTTGCGGAAGACTGAAGAGTCACCCATGACTGCGACCTACATGTACATGACAGAAAACATACAATGAAAGTTCATCTTTGCTGGCAGATACTGTAAATATTGAACCCGTGAATAGTTTCATCAGGTTTGTAAGTCACTGAATAAAAAGACTTTTTCTCCACAACCAAGAGATTTATTCAACCAACGATTCGCTGACCATCTGTCACCTTCTTCAAGGCAATTCTGACTGGTTCAGGTGTTGCTGCTTATAGATACGTTCCCAAATGCAAAGTATGACCATGTATAAATGTTACAGGTCCTGTTTTTGCTGGGACTTCTTCACTCTGAATTGGCAACACTGCAAATATGCATTCCTACTGCTGTACTATGGTGTTGCTTCCACTGCGGTCTTAAAAGTCCCTATGAAAATAAGTGAATCTACAGTAACAGTTACTAACATGGAAACCCCAACACAAGAATTTACATTTTGTTTGTTATTCAGGTCCTCAAATTAGGATCAACTGAAGGCCTGATAACTATTATTATGATACTAATAACTGTTTTTTATTACATGGAAGAATTGTCAGACTAATTCTAGCTTGGCCATATGGACAAGATTCCTTGAAACGTGAGGGCGGTTGTTTAATAGGGGTCGCATTCGTCCTTTCGGATGGGGACGTAAAGCTGGCAACCCCGTTTATCATCATAATTTCTAATTTATCTCACCCCCCCCCCTTCTGACATAACTCCCTTTTCCTGTACTTTGTCCCGTTACATAGTTCAGCCATAGTGCGTAAACTGTCACTGCGTTATGCTGCTTGCTCAAAAATAAATTCCCCCCCAGCCCCTCAATTTTTTTTCCCGATAAAATGTCCTGTTACCGTGTTTTGACAGCTCCTAACTTGGCCTCAAACCAGCCTTTCTAAAGTTACCTGACGTTCCTCAGCTGGTGACGTTCCCACCTTTACCTGTCTGTGTCTTCAGGTGACGTAAGATCGTCTCACGTTCAGAGTCCAACGTCCTCCCCTCAGGCCTCAGCTGAGAAACTAGGACAGAGACGACCTTTAACCTTTGGTGTCTCATACCGGTGTTTATTATCTAATTATCTAATCAACCTGTCTCCAAGCAGATGTAAGAAAGGAATAGCGTAACAAACACTGGGCCTTCAGTGGAATGCAGATAGTAACATATCAGATAGTAGTTTGAAAGAACAAAATATATTCAGAATCATTCAAATGTGGAAGTAACTGCTAGTAGTATTCACAAGTAGCCAGACAGAAATACAGACAAGCGAAAACAAAAACACTGTATACCTTGCTATAAAGGCAAGCATAGATCTTTAATTCAATAAAATAAAAATGTGTACCATTTGGCAAAGTTTGCTTTTGATAGGCAAGCAATCTTTTTACAAATTCAATAGCATTGTTGTTACCTTCAATAAAAATAACCTGAGCTCTTGTCTTTACTCTTTCCCTCACAGACTCTTGCACAATAGCCTTAACATTATAAAGCAGCAAAATCTACCACAAATAAAAAATCATTTACAGAACAGATGCTGCATCAAAAACTGCATTCATTTTTGGATATCATAATCATCATGTTTCTTATTCGTAAATTAAAGAGGTGAAGCATACATAAACTTCAGCTTTCATTATTCTTTATCATACATCTTGACATTCAGCTCTTTTCGCCTTTACAGCTTTCAAACTGGATTTTTAAAAAACATAAAAATATCAGATATAGTGCCACACTTCCCTGCAAATTCAAAAGATCAGCCACTTTAGTATACCTGTGTTTCAGGAGTCTTCATCCAAAATTAATAGAGGGTAAAGAATGCTCCCCCCTTGTAGCAGTCATGCAACACCCCCTATCATTAAGAAGCAGTACTGCAATCTGTTCAGTCCTATGTCACATAAAACTGTATGACAGAAAAGTAAGGACATTCCAATATAGGCAATTATGCATGTGTCATAAATACATCAGCTGTCTTGTGGCAAAAAAAAAGACTGTCATACATGACGATTCTTTAATATCAGCGGTCAGTTCTTTCATATCAACCCAGCTGACCATAGGGCAAAAAAAACGTTCACAATACAAGTGACTACAGTGCCAAATCCAAACATAAAGACCCTATGATGAAAAAGCAGCATTACTCATGAGTTTAGTTTATCCTTTACCTAGTACTTACTCTTATACAATGTACAAACCTAGTGACCTACTCTTAATAGTCTTATACAAAAGGAATTGCCAATTTGGAATGAATAACTTTAACCTTGCTTTAACTTACTGCATTTCTCTATACATGTACAAAGTACATGTACAAAGTACATCTGCCAAACCAATGTTGGTCTGATATCAATTACTGTTTATACTCATCAGTAAGACCATAAGATAATCTAAAATTGTACATTTCTCAGTGGAATATAATAATAAGCACTTCTGGTACATGTATTAAATACCAATCTTTATAACATTATGGTTTAAAAACAGCAGTTTCCATCGTTTCCACCTTAGTTCTTGGTACAACATTTTCTCAACATTCAAGATTCTCAAATTTAGTACAAAACTTTCACAATTATATACAAAATTTCGAATGATCAACATATACATATAAACTACAGCTGCCTTTTTCACATGATTTTTTTGTGATATTAATTTTCACATGGCATAATCAAGTTATTCTTTTACATTATTAATATTTTACTTGACATTATTAACATCACCATTACTATAACTAACTTTCCTTCTATAACTTTTATTTTTCACTTTCCATTCTTTATACATTCTTGTGTATTTCCTTACAGCAAACCTTCCGATTTGCAGCATGAAAACCCAACTGACAGTATAAAGTGCCGTTCCCCCTAATTTAAACAAAAGCAACGGTCTCTCATTTGTCCATTCTGTATACCAGAAATAACCGCCAACACCGATACGAACTCCAGTGAAAAGGCTGATGAAAAGAAAGTCGTTGATTTCGGCAAGAAGAGTGTGGTAGCGTCCGGTTTCCTTCAGGAACCAGCGTAACTGAAGAAACGGGTTTGTCAACTCGGCTCCGAATATCACCCCGATCACGTCAGTACCCGATACTCCCAGTATTAAAGCTGCAAGAGGGAGACACAAACAACATTATCACTTTTGAGTGTACATTACCTGCAGCCTGTCCAAAGATACTGGCACAATGGTGAGTGAGCATGACAATCCCCTGCGTCCTGTGACACACACACCAGGCTGTGATGGGTTTCGAACCCCAAACCTTAAGTGTACAATCTCGTGTACATTACCTGCAGCCAGTCCAAAGATGCTGGCACAATGGTGAATCAGCATGACGATCCCCTCCGTCCCGTGATACACACACCAGGCTGTGATGGGTTTCGAACCCCAAACCTTAAGTGTACAACCTTGTGTACCTGCAGCCAGTCCAAAGATGCTGGCACAATGGAGGGTCAGCATGAAGATCACCTCCGTCCCGTGATACACACACCAGGCTGCAATGGGATTCGAACCCAAAACCTTAAGTGTACAACTCTGTGCACATTACATTACATTACCTGCAGCCAGTCCAAAGATGCTGGCACAATGGTGACTCAGCATGACGATCCCCTCCGTCCCCTGGTACACACACCAAGCTGGGATGGGATTAGAACCCCAAACCTTAATCATGATAAATGACATAACCCTACATCCCTTACCTGCTGCTAGTCCAAAGATGCTGGCAGAGTGGTGAGTCAGCATGACGATCCCCTCCGTCCCGTTGTACACACACCAGGAGAAGTCGAACATGAAGTACCCCAGGCACAGCATGATGATCTGAACCTCATACTCCGTGTTGGGCAGACCTGATGAGAAATGGAACAGGGGGGATTCATGTTAAAGTTACTGGTAAAGTCCTCTCCGATTTGCAGCCCTTGGGCCACACAACTTTGTGCACGACTCTACAGCAGGGGACTAGTCCGCTGGTAGTGATGAGTGTGTTTAACTTCCATAATACTCTTTCCTAAATGCTAGGCAGAAAAAAGCACTATGTACCATTTTTTTAAGTCTTTGGTATGACCCGACCGGGGATCGAACTCATGACCTACCGTGTGCAAGGGGACCACTCTACCGACTAGGCCATTGCATCGGTTTTTAGATGGGAGTCATGGCCACATCAATTTGATTTTATAGTTCACAGATTTAAAAATGTACTGCTTATTACTAGAAAATCAACATGACCACAGAGGGGACATTTAGCTTCAGTTGGTAGTTATAGATACTAAATATAATTTGATTCTGATATCTGACCTCTCGTTTCACTTTCAATACAAAACATTCTAACCCTTGAAGAAATAAATTAAATTGAAATAAAGAAATAAATTCACTAGGAGAATGACCAGTATCATTGAGAATACCATTATGTTATTGTTAAGTTTGGGCAAACTGTCGCAAACATTTAGTTTACCCTACCCCACTTGGTACAAGCCGTTGCCTCAGACTAGTCAATGAGAAGACTGAATTTGCTGAGGTCATAGCAAAGGATAAAATAAAAGGTGAAGAAGAATTTAGTGTACCAACCTGGGTCAGTGAAGGGCCAGCGGTTATCTATGAAGCCGTTCTTGTAGGACAGGCACGTGATGAGGACGCCATGGGCAGCCGTGACCAGGCGACAGTTCCATTCGGCGCTGGAGCGAGAGTTGACGAGACACAGCACTTGGTACGAACAAACCCACAGCAACACACTCGCTAGCAGACCCAGGACAACGAATGCCATTGTGGCTAGGTCCGGGTCCTGTATCAACATAAAAGTTCAATCATCAGGGGGATAAATTAGTCATAGAGCGCCGCAAAAGTTGAGGAGACAGAGCGCGCGTTATGAACAAGCCCAAGAGAAGAAATAGATGGAAACAAGATAATGGCAACAAAACATTGATAAGTCAGAAAAATATCCCCACTGTGGCTCAATGGAGCAGTCAGGTGTAACGTTACATGGGCGTGGCAATCATATAACTTATATTATAAGACTAGAACTGTGCACAGTGGGGAGGGGGGCGGTCATATAGCTCCTACTAGTACATGGTCCCTTTGACATACGCTATCATTGCATTGTTCACGTTAAAAATCATAATCAACGTAATCATTTGGGCGATCAAAAATAATATTATGTTACAGTTAAATTTGAATGTTCACGCTTAGACCGTTAGGATAAGAAAAAACGGCAAAGAAAGATAAACACTACAGGATGAAAATTATTTTGCATGTCTTGATGTCTTGCCGGTCTTTTGCCGAGTAAACCTTACCTATTTCAACGTTTAGAGACAGCAAAAAGACCTAAATATGCTGATATCAAATCACTTTCTCCCTTTACTATTCCTAAAACCAAAGTTTTGGAGCAGTTGTCACAACAAAACGGACAACAGGTAATGCAAACTTCTCACCTGACTTTCCTGCTAGGTTGACCTTTGAACTACCGCCATCTGAAACTAGTCGACGGTTCGTGTACGATGATTCTACATCCTACTACCGTAACAAAAGCTACTTATTTTAACAAAGACATTCGGTGCAAAACGAAAGCTTTGTTTGAATTTAGAACTATTCCAGCTTGAAAAAAAGTTAAACCTTTAATTCACAGGTCCCAACAATTAATAAATAAAAACAATAACATTAAGATACTATCCTTATTTTGCTCATGAACTCGGGCCTCTCAAAAATATGTAATCAGAAAACGTTGGTCTGAGACTTAAAATTTCATAGAGTACCCGGATGTGGAATCCTGCGGTGAGACCAATGTTGTGACTCTGACTCAACCTACATTTTTCTCCTGACGCATAGTCTTTTGACAACTGCTTTACAGACACTTTAAGGAAAAAATAAGCTAAGGTATACTCTCCGGAGTATTTTGGAAGTTATATTTCATTTCTGTGGCTTGTAAATACTTTGGAAAGTCGCCATGAATCGACTGTTTGGCCGCGGAAAGCCGAAGGAACCTCCACCCAACCTTACGGACTGTATCGGAAATGTAAGTAGGTTTTGGAATAGTTTCTTCGAGTTAAAGAAGTCTAAACACACGATAGGAACATTATTGTAATGTTCAGCTATTATATTCCGTTTTTAGATTAACGTTGCATTGTTATGTGGCAGAATTAACTGACAAGTTCTAGAAATTGCGTATCAAAATTATAGATTGCAAATTATACGGAAATACATATTTCAAATATCATATCACAAAGTTTACTTTTGACATTTTGTACTGGTACAGTAACCTGCTTTTTGAAAGAGCATCCTTTATATATTATACCTGCATGGCCGCCTGTGTATTATAAAATTATGTTGTCTTTATTGAAATTTACATGATTTTTCAATTGTTGGTTCTACTATATTTTCTAATTGGATGTTTTAATAATACTGAAGAGGTGCCTATGATTTGACACCCCCTTTATTTTAGTTTAATTGTTTTACAAACATCATCATTATTTGTGACAAGAATAATCAACATACTACTAGTAGTATCTACTTTCATGATTATGTTATCATTCATGATTCTGTGGGTTCCTCAAGACTGCTACATTAAAAATGTGATTTAAAGAGCTGAGCATCCCCAAGGTATGCACACTTCAGATATCCAGGTGCTCAATATATTCTTGAGAAGGCCATGATAATACAGTTCTTTTCATTGTATTTGTAGCAGTCTTAGAATACCAAAAAGAGTTATATTTTTTATAACTATAAGACTAAGAGATGATATTACATTGTACATATATTGGATGTTTATCTTGCCCAGGTGGACAGTCGAGGGGAGTCCGTAGAGAAGAAAATCTCCAAACTGGATGCTGAGCTGAAGAAATACCGAGAACAGATGAAGAAGATGAGAGACGGTCCTTCTAAGGTACCAGAGGATGAGAAACTACGTCTAGATCTTACACTCATTATTTTTTTCTTAAAACAGAGTAATGCACATGTACATTAGTGTGTGTACATGTGAGCGAGATCTAGAGGTCAAGAGTTTGAGTCCTGACTTTTCTCACTCGCCTGACTTGCACGCTACTGGAAAGGGTTGCAGTCCTTAAGACGTTGAGCTTGTGTCTCATCGAAAAGAACAGGTCGTTCGGTACATACCCAGTATTTGTACTACATTTTGGAGAGCAAACTTCACTTGGTTCACCTCGTAACAGGAGGACCCGATGATGATGATGATTGTAGCATCTGTCTTCTCTGTCACAACCGTTGGAAGATTAGTGAAGTCAACTGGTTAAATTCATTTCAATTCATTATTATTCTCTTTGTATGTATCTGTTTTTCCAAGTTTTTAATTCAAAATATATAACTTATAAGTATGAGACAGTACAGAAAAAACATGTTGCAAATTCAAACGTTGAATGTACATGTACTTCACATTTCAGAACATGGTGAAGCAGAAGGCGC
This sequence comes from Branchiostoma lanceolatum, assembly GCA_035149815.1. Taxonomy (NCBI): domain Eukaryota; kingdom Metazoa; phylum Chordata; class Leptocardii; order Amphioxiformes; family Branchiostomatidae; genus Branchiostoma; species Branchiostoma lanceolatum. The sequence continues at coordinate 10,641,905 of CM068877.1, read as the reverse complement.
TGAGAGTTCTCAAGCAGAAGAAGACGTGAGTTTGTCCAACTGTGTGTGTGTAAAACGTGCATGTAGATAACAAATAGATAAAGAGATGGAAAGGTCCTGTCATATGCATCCTAATTGCAATCTCTGTTGACATGGACAATTGCCTACTAAGTAGTCTGACGATAGAGATGCAGATCAAAGTCTCTGTCAAGTCGACAGACTCTCAGTCTGATTTGGATGTATAGTGGCAAAATTGGTGGTGCTACCAGATCACAATCTCTACCGACATATTTACTGTTCAGTATTTATCCATCCTCTTACAATCAGTGAGAATATGAACTTTTCTGAAAGATAAACTGGATCAAGCTTAAGATATACCCTCTTTTGTCTTCTTATTTAGTTATGAAAGCCAGCTGGACAACCTGAGGACCCAGTCGTTCAACATGGAGCAGGCCAACTTCACCACACAGATGCTGAAGGACACAAAAACTACGGTACGAGAAAAAGTTGTCAGAAAGAGTGTTCAAAAAGTCAGACAGAGGTTTTTATCAGTCTGTAACCTACAAATTAAAAGGTTGCCAAAGTACAAGATGGCAGTGATCAGCTATATAGTGTAAAGACACAATGTGCAGTACATTAAACTGTAGCTTGAAGTTCAACAAAGAAAATATTTTCAGACCCAAAGGTCTCCTGTTATTTTCAACTTGTATGCATTTTTCCTGATAGTTGCGGTGTATCTATTTATTCATTTGTTTGTTTGTTTGTTCCAGGTTGATGCCATGAAGACAGGGGTGAAGGAAATGAAGAAGGAATACAAGAAGGTCAACATTGATGACATAGAGGTGAGGAGTTAAGCCTTGGTCTTTCTTTGTTGTCCATGGTATTGCTTTTTCCCAACGGAAGTAAAATGTGGTCTATTTGCAATTGGACTATTTCGCATGTGCTTCATATATGAAGTCACTAAATATTAATTGAAAGTAGTTTGGCTGGTAAAAATTATAATATATTTGTATTAATAAAGATTTGATCTATACGTACATTTGAAAGCATCTAACAAACAATTATCAATCTCTTAAGTGTGTTTGCACATTTGTACACATGTGCATGTGAGTAGCGTTTGTAGTCCAGTGGTTAGCGGCCCTGCCTCTAGACCAAGAGGCCGTGAGTTTGAACCCCGGCTGCTGTCGCTCACCAGACAAGCACACTACTGGAAAGGGTTGCAGTCCTTGACCTATACTTGTCCGTGTTCTTGTTCCCAGGATCTTCAGGACCAGATGGAGGACATGATGGAACAGGCCAATGAGATCCAGGATGTGATGGGGAGGAGTTACGGCATGCCTGACGTCGACGAGGACGAACTAGAGGCCGGTCAGTCTCAATCACCTGTTTGTTTGTTTTTGTTTATAATATTTCATTAGTTCATTCCTTCCTGTCCTACAAATCAAAACACCCTGACCAAGCACCAGATTTGAATGAGCCATTACCCGACAAATTGCTTCAAAGTTCACTCAAACCTCAACATCTGCCAAGTTTTGCCTGGAAGGTGTCGCCTCAAGTTTTACATTGAAAATTGTGGCACTTAAGAAATGAAACAATCCGTTTGGTGGACCACGGAGGTCGCCATCAAACCTTTCAATGTAAGCGATGTCCCACTACACAGATCATTTCTGACAAAGAGAATGAAGAACAGTGCCTGGTTTACCATAGTCTGTTAATTGTTCCCTGTAGAACTGGAGGCTCTGGGAGATGAGATGTTCATGGATGAAGATGAAGGTTATCTGGACGAGGCTGTCGGTGCTCCATCTGTTCCCTCGGACAGCATCAAGGACGGAGGCAAACCTAACCAGGTCTGTTTGTTTGTGTTTATTTGTCACTGTAAACACATGTGTTTTCGTGAGGATTTAATTTTGCAAAACGTTTACATTACAAAACATAGATAACTTTGTTGCTCAATAAATGTATAGGATACAACCTATGGCAACTTTTATAAGTGAATTCTAGGAATTTCAAACCAGTGTTTCCCACAAAAGACTATGTAGAGACTAGTAGTATGTACTTGTCTTTTGTAGAAATTCTAAGACATAGGCATACGCAATGCCATGCATAATTCTCTGCATCTTAAAATGTTTCTTAACTTTTTCCTCTCCTTACATTGTCCTACAGGAAGGAGTGCTTGTGGATGAGTTCGGACTTCCTCAGATTCCTCAGTCATCATGAGCCCCCCCCCCCACCTGTCAATCACTTAAGACATTTTCACAACTGTAGTAGGCCTGATATATATATTATATGAAGCGGTTTATGGCTATATGATTATTAGTAAGTAGAGTGGCTTCTAAGTAGAGACCAATAAAGGAGAAGTGCTTGATATGCAAATGAATAATATTATATGTACAAAAATGTAGTTTTATCAGGTTGGTAATCAAATGGTTAACAAAGTTCTTTGCACAGAGAGATATGTATCTGCTTAAGTTTTGTAGGAAGTAGAACCAGTCAGTATTGCGCAGAGGAAGGCATCAGAAGGACTAAAGAAACCTTGGCATGTTGATATGTTTTTTGCAAAGATCTTTGTTAACCATTGCTCAAGCTTAATGTAATGATTTTGTATCAGTTGTATCAACATTGTTTTTTTTTATAGGTAAAGAATAATCTTGTTTGATTTTCCAATCTGAGTGTATATGACTACTAAATTAAAGGTGACAGATGTTAAGATTTGGTGTAGATAACATGTCTAACTTGATATTTCCCAGATTGTGGTAACAAATTGATAGATTGTACTTGTATATTTAAGTGTTGTTTTTTACTAGGCATGGTGTAAGTGGGTGGAAGTTATGTTAAAAGAGGTAGGCAGTTTCACGCCTAAGATTTGGGTTGGCAAAGAAGCCCTTTAGATTTGTCATTATTATTAGAAGTACATGAAATTAACCTTAAGCACACTGAAGTAGTCGTTTGAAACCCAATTCCCTCTAGGTTACAGAGTTAGGCAGCGGGGAGATGGTTAAAGCAACTTGAAGACTTGAAGGACTTAGCAGTTAGAGAAAGTTTTCATCTAAAATGGAAAAAAAATTGCCCAACAGAATATGGGCTTCATCGGTCTCTAGCAAAATCACAGCGCTGATAAAAAACATATGACAGAAGTCACAGCTGCTATTTAATTGTGGTGAAGCCATGCAGGGGGAATTTGTACCATTCGAATGGGATTCATGCACCGAGAGGGTGTTTGTTGCCTTTTGTTCTAACATTTGCAAAATCTTTGTAACAATCTAAGGGAGATAAGTGACTGTTTAGAACAATTTCCAACATTCATTTGATGTTCTAAATAGTTTTGCTGTGTTCAAACATGTTAGACAAATTTCTAACATTACAGATGTTATTTGTATTATTTTCGAAACTGTTGGAAAATAGGTTGATCATTTATTCCTATATGTTCCAACATTATAACAACATGGTATAACTGGGTCAGTGGGATGGGAACAGGGCAATTCACACATCCCTTCAAAGTATAGGGGATTAGGCCTGGGTGCCATGCATAGACACCTCAAGACAAAGGTCTAGACGTGAAATCTAAAAATATACAGAGGCAGACAATAGAGTGCGATTAGCACCTACTTTTATGGGGGCAATAACCCAAATCTACCATTTGAAAAATGATGCAAATTGTTCCAACATGTTCAAACAGTGAAACAATCACATAGATGTTTGAAAATTGTTCTAAATAAAGAGATATTTGTGCAATTACTTTCCAAATAGTTCCAACATATATTTATAAGTTCAAACATGTTCAAACTTTCATTCTTGATTGTTTGAACAATTTAGAACATTTTGACTGGAATAGTCTTTTACCTAAAATTGTTTGAGCTCACTAGCAATATTATCTGAAAACCCTCTCGGTGACATGGAATTGACTCTACAGGAAAACCATTTTGCCCGCAATGTTAAGTCACATCTGCTAATAGACATGATATTGATAAAGGTTTATTGGTCTCTAACAAAATCACAAAGCTGGTAGAATATTAATGACAGAAGTTGTGGAGAAACCTTACAGGTAGAATTTTGTACTGCAAAAAACTTCAGTTGGGATTCATGTATGCTGTACAGTACAGGATAACATTTTTCACCTGCAATAATAGCCTGAGTATTTCTCTGTGCACTTGTGATGAGTGTATTTGTATTGCTTCATGTTCTTGATTTTTAATTGAACACCTAGTGGTTCTTTAGAGTCAGCTGCAGCCAAGAAAAGATTGCTGGGAAAACCCCATGCAGAGCCATGGCCCCAGAAATACAGTTTAGAAACTCCAGCTTGAGCCTTCTAATGGTGATAACTGAGTGCTTATGTCAGTTATTATACAGTACTTTATATTGATATTGCTAACAGAAAAAGGAGCAGTGGAATTTAATGAGTTGTACAAGTTTTAATATGTCAGCGCACGATACAAAAATATACATAAAATGGCAAACTAGACCTGCTGTGTAATAATATATATAACATTCTGCACACGAAACAGTTCAAACAAAAAGCATATCTATTATAATTTACTTCACACATCTACCTTCAAATATAATTCAATTGCAACTAGTTCTTTGAATGAAGATATGCATCAAAGATATTTTGCACTGGGTCAAAATTTGGCACAAACAAATAAGCATAAATCATCACAAGTGACAATATCGTGGGAAGACAACTAGATATAAATATTCTCACTTCTCTTTGCAAACAATGAATGACATATTGCTCAAGAAACAAAATGCAATTGCCACTTTAAATGTCAACCCAAGTCTGACAAGACACAGAATTTCAGACACAGGTCATACATGCAGCATGTCATTTTGCTGGCTCTTTACAATTTTAGCGAAAGCACAGTGGAGATAGAAATTACTTCAATGTGTGTACAAATGCCAAGGTACAGACCCCCCTCCCCCTTTGTTTCAATGTTGACTTTCCAGTTTAGCATCTAATTCTCTAAGTACAAGAACCAATGACCTGGATTGGTGTGGCATGAAAATAGAAAAAAACATTAGTCTAAACAAATTCAACCTGTCATGGACCACGCTTCATATTCCTCTTTCTCCTGAAAACAAATCTACATTCTAAATAGAAGAGTATCAGAAACATTGAATCACATTGTTATTGTCATTACTAGAAGCACACGCATCATTTTGGTCATGTAAAATATCAGACAGAAAGGCTACTTTATTTCATACATTTTTCTTTAACTTTCAATCTATATCTATACAATGAAAATCTTTTTACATGTATAATAAAGTTTGACATGTATCGCCAAATTGCATAATTTTCACTCTTTCCATGATCATATTTAGTATTCACATCACTTTTTACAAACTTAAGGTTGCATTTCACAACTAATATAAAAGATATTTGATTTCTTATACCATCTACAATGGACTATATAGTAAGTATATACAAACTATGATAATTAGTGAAAGTTTTACTGTCTTCACTTTTAGTCATGGATGAAATCAAGGTTTTCATACCTTTGCTAAATAAAAAAAAAGGACCATCATGCGTTAACTATGTCTGGGTAGAGAATGTGATCTGTCAGAATCGACGATTCTAGGAATGTGTTATGGAGGTCTCCTATCTATAAATTCTGAGTCTTCGAGTCAAGTCATTGATCTATACTAGTGACATGAATAGAAGTTGCCAAGTGCTGACTGGCTTTAAGGTGAATATCTACATTCAGAGAAGAATTTATAGAAACCGATCAGGATCTCAACCAGCAGTTGAATAAAAATCCATACTGACAGAGATCTGGATCGCGAACTATGTTACCAGAGGCTCTAATTGGGATCTCTACCGGTAGAATCAGTGGTTCTGCCAGACTGCAATATCAGTACCCTGACATATATACAAAGATACATGATATAGGACATGGAGCAACCAACATTGTGGATTGCTAGATATGTGAACAGTCATGTGATATCTCTTCTTCATTCAGATTCACTTTGATATGCATATTAATCATATACATCGTTTCATAATTCATATCTTATGTCATGGTAAGAACACTGCCGGCATATTGCACCAGCCTACTGTAGATTCAGTTGTTTTTGCTGAAAGTCAACACTTTAATTGTCTTAGATGTGCCCGTTCCTTGGTCTGTGCTTGAAGTTCTTCTCCAAGTTCAAGGTGATCTCCCTCTGAAGGTTTGGAACAGTCTGAAGAAAATGCAAAAGGACATATCAATTAGATTTTCCATTTTTAATTTTTCAGAAATGTAGCACAGTCACACATGTGCACATGGGCATGCACATCCCAAAAAGACTGACTCCAGGAAAGTACAGTCGAAGTAGTCACTTTGTTTTCTGATGATGACTTGAGATTTTGCTGTAGTAGGCAGATCACTGATTTGGATGTCTCTGCAGCTAAATTGGTAGCAGCCTCAGTTCTGCTCCTGGTTCCAATTCTGTTCGAATCTGGGGAAGGGCATCCTGGTTAGAGCTGCATTCCTCTTTCAGAAGGGACGTAAAATAGGGGTCCCATGATCAAGGAAGTGCCTCAAGCACTTTAAAAGACACTTTAACAGCCTCATTACTCAGATGGGTACCTACTGGCTGTATTTCAGATGGATATTTGAATGATAGCACAGTACGGAGGTCTCACCTTGAAGTTCCCCTCGCTGCGTATCCAGGGGTGACCCAGGACCTGCTGTGCCGTGTATCGCTGCTGAGGCTCCACAACCAACAGGTGGTTAATCAGGTCTTTGGCAGCTGTGAGGAAAGGGTCAAAGGTACATGTAGGTCAATTCTACATTGATTGATCAAGATAATTGAAGTTCAATTCTAACTTAGCTGTGTCTTTTGCAGTCAGGAAGGTTTCTTTAAGATCATCGAAGATGAATTGCTATATTGATTTCATAGGTATGCTGAAAAGGATCTATCAATGAAACTATCTCTATTAGGAGACAAATAAAGATACCAAAACATTATGGTTACCGTAGAAGATTAAATATCAACCTCTAACACACCTTTAAGTCAAATCTCTATTGATTACGGTATCAGGCAGCAACGAGAATGTTTGAAAAAAAAATGGCAAAGTTGAAAAAGTCAAGAACTGATCATGAAATGGTGTCCCAGTCAGAAATGCAGGCTGTAATGTAGTGTGATTAACTAGATACAAACTCTTCATTGTGGAGAACTTATCAGCAAACAAACAGCGTCACAGGCAAGGATATTGTTCCAATAGGGTGACAGGAACTCCTATTTTCCATTGTGAAGAACAAAACAGAAAGACAAACAAGCAGACTCACAGTCGGAGATGTTGTCCCAGTACGGTGAGAGGAACTCGTACTCTCCTGTCTGGATGATCTGGAACAGCTCCTCCTGGTCTCGCTCCAGACTACGGAATGGCGGGAAACCGCAGAGAAGGATGTACGTAATCACGCCGGTCGCCCACATGTCGACCTCCAGTCCGTAACCTAGGAAACAAAGAAGCAAACATGTAAACAACAAATATACACTCCAGCAGAGAAGGATGTATGTAAACACGCCAGTCGCCCACATGCATATGTCAACCTCCAGGCCATAATCAGGTAGGCAACAAACAAGTAAACAGGCATGTAAATAACAAAACACACAGCAGGATGTATAAGTGATGACCTGTCACCCACATGTCCAACACCCAGGGCGTAACCTTGGGAGAAAGTTATAGACAAGAAATAAACATGTATCTTTCACATGAATGCAGCATCTATTAAACTGCACCTGTCAGTCATAAAAGCATAGGAGCTTGCAATTTCAACATTAGATTGACTGTCAACTCCAGGTCATCACCATGGTAACCATGGGTAAGGGGGCATCAGGATCATGCAGAAAGTGAAATTTGATGGTATCAGGAACAGGACAGTCCACAGGTTATAGTGTCCAATTTCAAGATCATATAGCATAAAGATGTTATTCTTAAGATCAAAATTCCTCAGTATTATTACAGATGTTGAATTCTTAAGATTGCAAAGGAGTAACTACAAACCTTCCTCTCCCAGAATCTCAGGTGCAACGTAGGTGGGCGTTCCACAGACAGTGAAGATGGGCTCTATCACCTCCATGGCCAGGCCGAAGTCTGCCAGCTTCAGGGTCGCGCTGCCGTCTCGGTTCTTCTGGACCTGGGGTGGAGGGTGGGGAGGGGAAATGTCATTCTTATTCCATTTTGCTCCCTTTTATTGTTTAGGCTACAATGACTTTATGTATGAATGACATCTGCCCACCCAACAAGTTCAACCCCTTATTACTAACAGTAAAGATTTTGACAATGGTGTGCGTTGCAAAGAAAATTAGCTAATACTGTAATAGGTCGTAGAAATTGTCAGAAAACTGGAAAAAAATAATTTGTTCTGTGTCCTATCATAGCTGCCTAGTCTCTTTCATCCTCTTGGGTCAATGTTGTATCAGAGTAACGGCTGTTGTATATGGTCTATCTTTGGACACAACTATATGAAGTTCAACCTATATACGAAATATCAACCTTAAAAACATGAACACAACCTTAAATGCTTACGTTCTGCATGTGTACTTGGTTTAGTATGTATATCAGCTTACTCACCAGCAGATTTTCCGGTTTGAGGTCCCTGTGCACGATATTCTTACTGTGCAGGAAGGCCAGAGCGCTGACCAAGTCTTTCACCATGGAGGCAGCGTCCCTCTCTGTGAATTTGACGCTTTCCGTTATCGCGTCGAACAAGTCCCCGCCCTTCACGTACTCCATCACGAGATAGATGTCGTGTTCGGACTCGTACTCTTCGAACAGCTGCACAATGTTTTCGTGCTGACAGTGCTTCATGATCGCGATTTCGTTCTCCACCATGTCTTCCTTCCCTCTCAACTTGGACTTGTCAATGATCTTTAAGGCATAGTCGGAGTCCGTGTTCTTAAGCTTGGCCTCCTTGACGACGGCAAAGTTTCCGTCGCCGATCGTCTTACCGATTTCGTAACGTGACTTCATTTCTTTCTCAGTCACCTGCTTGCGTGGGTCGACCTTGTGTTTTGACAGCCACGTCTTTGGTCGATAGCCTTTAGTATCGTCGCCCATCGTGAAAGCCCTGCTTTTGGACTTCTTGTTGCCTTGTTGATCCTTTGAGGACTTTGCACGCGGTCCGTTTGGAAAGTTCCCCCTCCTTTCTAAGCTGTCCTGCAGCCGGGAGAGATCCTCGTCGTCCGACCAGTTGTGTCCGTTCTGTTGTCTTTGTCTCTCCGGTTTCCATCTCCCTCCTCCAGGTCTGTTGTCTTCTTCAGCCCATCTTCTCCTCTCTTCCTGCCTCTCTCGCTCCTTTTGTCTGTCCTCCTCCTCCCACTGCTTCCTCACTCTCTCTCTCTCCTTCTCCTGCTGGAGCCGTTCTTCATCCCGCATTATCTCCAACTGCCTCTCTTCCTCCACTCTCTTCCTTCGCTCTCTCTCCAGCTCATCCTGCCACTTCCTCCTCTCTCGCTCAATCTCTTCCTCCCGGATTCTTCTCTCCCTCTCGATGTCCTCTTCTCTCCATCTTCTTCTCCGATGTTCGTCCTCCTCCCGCCACATCTGTTCTCTCTCCTCCATCATCTCCCTCCACCGCCGCTCCTCCTCCCTCCACAGCCGCTCTCTCTCCTCGATCTCTCTCTGCCACTCTCTCTCCTTCTCGTCCATCAAGAGTCTGTAGTCGGCAAGCCGGTGCTCTTCATCATGCCCCTTTTTCCTCCCATTGTCTCTTCTCTTCACGTTCTCTCCTAACGCCTTCTGTTCTTTCCTTCTTCTCTCTTCCTCCCATCTTCTCGCCTTCTCTCTCTCATCCTCCTTTGCTCTTTCCCTCTCTCTCTCCATCTGTCTGGCAAGTTCTCGTTCCTTTTCAACTCTGCTGATTCGTTCCCTTCTTTCTCTCTCCACCTCTAGTAGACCAGGGTCGTGTCTGAAGTCGTGGTTTTGCCGACGCGCCTTCTGCTTACCCTGACTTTTTCTAACAAGGTTTTGAGCGTAAGGGCTGTCAGGAAAGACCTCCTCCAGAATATCTTGCACATCACTTGTAGTTATCTGTTCCCTACCAGTTGCAATGAACATGTCGTCCTCTCGGAAGAAGTCCCCAATCCCTTTCACCTCCCTCCCCTTCAGATTGTATAGTTTCTTCACATGGTTATTTTTCCACCTCGGCTGTCCGAGGGCCTCAGATATGTCTGCGATCAACTGTTCGAAAGTCTGTACCGACCGGCGGTTCAGGAGAATCGTGATCTTAGTTCTGGGCCGGTCGCCGTTGCGTACAACGGTGATGACTTTCGGTTTTAGCGGGCTGTTGTCGGAGTGGACGGTGTGGCTGTTTATCCGTTTGGGGGGACCAAACGTCCCCGAACCGGACTGGGGCGCGCGACCGAACGAACTACGCCCTCCCGTGCTAGGCGGGTACGTGGCGCGAGGGTTGTAGTCATTGTGGAGTGAGTATTTGCCGGTCGACCAGTGGCTCGGATCCTGCAGAGGGTTTTTCGCTTCTGGAAACAAAAGAAAAAAACGGTTACAATGAAACCTATTTTTTTAGTGTTGTGAAAAATTGATGGATTGTTCAGTTTTACTATTACATCAACTTTTGTTGTATAACTACAGTGCCATCAATCATATATTTGGGGCAAAGTACATGTCAGTTGTATTTTTTTAGATGTGAACATGGCCCAAGGTATGTAACTCAGATGTCAGGACTGATACAGTTATACCTCACGGTACTAGTGACCACCTCTGCAGAACATATCACACAGCGTATCCAGCTGCATGCAGGCAGCTATTAAACAACTTGAACAACTTGTCACACCAAGACTTACTAGTATTTAGTAAACACAATCACTCTTCATTTGATTCAAACACGTCAAATGAACAGTTTTCTACTGTATCTAATGACAACAAAGAACAAGTTATATTCTCCAACTGTCCATTGGAAGAAGAAAACTTTCTGAGACTTAGATGTTGGGTTGATACCTGCGAAACCCTTGCAGTCGTGTCTGTTAAAACAAATTGTCAACCCTGGAGTCCTGTAAAGTGTCCTTGCCCTTGCTAAGGGGGTGTGACCAGAGGAGGTTCAAGTGCACATACCGGAGAAAAGGGGACAATCGGGAATCAACTGTGGCCTTTATGTGCGCTTTTGTTATTCATGCACGTCGGAAAGTTTTTCATGTTGCTATTCAAAACAGCCGTTGATATCAAACATGATTTTTTTTTTACAATTGCACAAAATTCAACTCAGTTTGATATTAAGGAAATGCCCTGATAAAATAATACAACCCTGGCAGCTACAATAGTTAAGGAAACAGGCAAAAAAACAACAAGACAAAAATAAACAATATCAAAGGTTTACGTTGTCAGGACCTCATTCATTCATTGGTCATGTGACGCAAAAGTCACAAACAGGGCTCTTGTCGCTGTACTCTCCAAGCAGAGGTTTTGCTTTGGCTTATTTTCGATGCCTTTCTATGTGTTTTGATCTGGCTTTCTATTTTGTCAGGTTTTCTTTTTGTCAACTGGCTGACAAAAACTTAAGAAGGAAACAAGTGACAAAATAGAAAGCCTGAAAAAAACGCATAAACAGATGTCGAAAACAGAGCGGAGCCAAACTTCTGCTTGGAGAGTACACTTGTTGGTCCTCGGGTCCATTCAGATGACGCACACGGTTGCCAGGCAAACATCCGCGTTAGAACCGGCGGTGCATGCAACAGATAGGTCAGGGGTCAGGTTCCGAGGTTGCCATGGCTACCAAGAGTGAGAAGCATGTTAGGGTCACCGACCCTGGGCCGGTCATGCGACATTTCCTCTTCAGGAGCAACAAACGTTCTTAAAACAGCGATTGTGTCCTACAAATCTGGACACTTATACTTGACTGATCATCCAGCATTTGCTAAGACTTTAGATGTCGAGCTTTAAGTTCTTTTCCTGAGGAAAGAGCAGTAAAAGTCCAGACTGAACACGTCATGCATAAAAAGACAAACGAGCTGGTAGTCATGCCAACCAATTACGTGTATGATGCCAGGAGTGAAAAGAACAAGAAACAACAAAACTTCAGCTTTCAGCTCCAGTATATAATAATTGTATACTGAAAGCTGAAATTGTTATAAAATTGCAAGAGAGCATGGCATACAATGACTTTTTGAAAATTTTGACAATCATTTTTGTCCAAAACTAAAATGGAACTCACAAACATTTTTAACTAAACGCAGGAGCTCAGTTACTAAGGTGTGACATAAGTATCTATGGCACGTGCCTGTTAAGCTGGTTGGTTACGCTGATAAACTGACAAGTTTGACAAAGAATTGTAACAAGATCTGTTGAGATGGAAGACTTCTCCTTTTACAATTTCCTTCCTTTCTCATAAGTGACAAGTGCATCTTTTGCCCCAAATGGCAGCTGTGTGTACCAAGGCTCCTTGCTCCGTCAAAGATCCCAGTGACACTACGTAACAGTTTAAGACACTACGTAACAGTTTAAGACATTATACAAACAGCATTGATCCATTGAAAAACTCCAAATGTCTCCCTACGCTTCTTGCTTTGAATGTCGACTATGATGTTACTCTACTCTATAAAGGCTAACAAAAATTTAAAATCTTACATGAGATTCCATCTATGCCAGACTATTTATTTACTCTATCTGCAGTGTCGAAATACCATAATTTTGAATGTCATTTTTTGATTTTCAATTATCTTGAAAGCTCCACTATTCACCTTGTAAATTAATAGATGACATTGTACATTATTTCCTCCTGTCTATCATAGTTCATAAGCCAGGAATATTGAAACAGCATGCAGTCCCTTCATGCAAATTACTTTCCCCTCTAGCATATTCTCTCACAAAAGAAACATCAGGAAGAGATAAAAGGCCTTGAGAAGAGTCGATTAAGTCCCATAAATTTTTGCTCAGTCACACAAATATCAAACTTGCTGTGCACAGCCTACATCATCAACATTGAAAACCCTAACTATTGGAAAATATCTCTATCAAGATGTAGAAATGTACCCTGAACTCTCTTCAGAATTGCTGGTAAAGAAGACAACTACATGTAGACCTTTTACTACCATTCCTGAAAATAAGAAGTTTTAAAGAAAACACAGACTTACTAGCAGCCTTCCGTGGCCCCCAGACATATTTCCGATACACACTGCCCATGTCTGGCCCACCCTCCATCCCCTCCAGTGGCGTTGGATCTGAACCAAACGAACGTGAGTTATCCTCACATCTGTGGCGCCCGGCTCTTACATGACTCCACTGAAGAAGCTCCGGATTCCCTCGCTTTAAGCCGAACATCCAACAAACGGAGACAATCCCGTGCGTTCGTAGCAACAGATCAGGAGAAAAAGAACCTTTCCGAATGAGTCAGTGTGATTTTAGGAGAAAGCCCTGCTATTGGTCACTCAGCCACCTGTTACAACATGGCACACTGTCTCCAAACAGACTCAGGACCCCTCTGCGTCGTCAACGGCAACCGTGCCTGACTACGGACCTTCTAACGACTTTCATTCCTCCAACGCTCCAAGAAAAACTTCGTCTTCCGTCTCAGAAGAAAACCTACAAGAAAGCCGCCCAATGATCAACTTAAAAGCAAACCTAATAATGACGTTTTTGGAAGAAATAGTGCAAACATGAACGGGCACTGGTAAAACGTTATCCCAGTGCACCAGGAAAAAAGCCCTTGAAGGCACTTAGGAGAAGCTAAGTAGGTAAGTCTCTTAATGGGTGCTTAACTGGAGCTGTTTTCATATGCAGGGAGCGTGAGGGCCAGCGTAGTTACAAATATTTGTTTACTTGGCAGTCGCACGGTCAGGGCAATACGACACTCGACAACACACGGTTTAGCTTGTGATTACACTTAACCTGATGCCCTGGGGACAAATATACACCTGTAACAAGTCACTGCATGGCCAGAACTGCAATTTTCCAGATTATTCTACATTAAAAACACTGATACCTTGATTTTTTGTATACTTTTTTCTCCCTTTTTCTGGGTAGTTTTTATGCTACGGCATTATAATTAGCATGTGATTTTTGGCACATCTGTAACATGCATTTGGGCAGTCAGTAGCTAAAGATGTTAGTGAAAATGTAGAAACATCAAAAACAGTAACTGTTAAACCTTGATTTTTGGTTAGGCCTGGTAGATTCAAATGGCCTGTTGGAGGTTTAGCTTGAAATTACACTTAACCTGACACCCTAGGTACAATCATACACCTGTATCATTATGCCGGAATCTGACAGCAAGAACTGAAATTGCGGATTAGTACATCAAACTCAGGAAATTAGAACATGTCTTCCCATTTTTTGGGTCACAGGCCTAGCACTTTCTGTGTATTGGACCAAGAATTAGTATGTAATTTGTAATCTGAAATAGGTTTAAGTTAACATTAGCACCCTGGTGACGAACATGTATGCAACCTGTAATCGGACAGCAAGAACCTAGACATTAAAATAGTAACTTAACATATAATGGTAATCATTTTGATTTTCAATCCTTTAAATAATTCCCCTTTTAGGATGAGTCTTTCTCTGTAGGACAATGATCTTAGCTTGTAATATACACTTAACTGGCCCCCTGGCGACAGATATACACCTGCAATTTGCTAGTTTAAGGAGCTGAAACTGCAGGTGAATTGTAGAAGAAACATCATTTTCAACCTCATTTTAGGGCCTGGCCTGATCTACTCTGACATCATCTACTGTAATAGGGCCTGGAGAATAGAAATCACCCACAACCTACAACTTACTGCTAAAGCTTGACAAGCTATAGTCCTCGAACATTCTTATAAGTACTGTGCTAGATCTAGAATTATAAAAGGGATTGCCCAACATGAAAACAGAGGGCTGGGACAAAAACTTGAATCTTACAATACTCGATCCCTGAAACTTTTCAAGTAATTTTTTTCAGTTCAGCATTTAGAACAGAATTCAATTGGTTCTGTCTCAGTTCTAGTCGCTAGGCAATGGCGATTTGCAAGGATGCACTTTCAAGGTGAAGGGTCAGGCGTGTTTGAACAGCGACACTTCAAGGTCATTCCAATAGCTGTGACTCCCAAACCTGTGGGTACAAGGGCTCATCAACCCTCCTCCACTGTGTCTTATGAGTATTGCCCTGAGGAAGGTGAGAGAGGGTCACCGAACAACCTCTTGAATAAAACACTTGGTTGTGAATCCAAGTAGATTATTAATGCAGTATCAAAACCCCCAGAGGTATGCTTTAAGAAATCCAAGACATTCTTGGGAAGACCTAGATAACAAATATTAAAGTATTTTAATGTGGCGCTCTTAAGGAACTCTTCAGAATTATAGACATGAATATAAAACATCGAAATAAAAACTTTTGAACTTACTTGCGCCATAGCCGGCGTTCCAGTCTACGCGATACTCCTCGGACCCGTACTTGATCCTCTGGAACCGCTCGAACGAGGCACAAACGTACGACTGTCCATCCTTCAGCTCGTCCACGCTCGTGATCTGTGTACCGCTGACCGGCGTGTAGATTCTCCTTACCCCATACGGGAGGTTTACCACCTGTAGCATTATGGAATAAATTGCTTATTATCATCATGTTACCCAGATGACAGGCTCTTGGAGTTTATTGCTGTATGTGTGTGACAGTGTTTTTCTGTTCATCAGAATTCTCACTAATAGAATTTTTTTTTAGATGAGTACTACTATATTAAAATAAGACGGAAAAGTGCAATATCAGAGGTACAGTATGCACTCAACCTCCTGACAAGAATGTGTTTGGGAGATCTCTAGTGCAGCACCCCCCGGGTAGTCACGGTTTAGATTTACAGGAGCGCATTAAACTGGGGGATGTTGCAAATTGGAGATCTCTTTAGACGCACTTCTTAAGGATCATGGATTTATGTGAGCTGGCGGAATTATATTAACTTTGTCTTTGTAGACGTTACAACAAGAAGCTGTGTCACTGGTCTTAAAAAGGTTCCTGACCTTATTCAGATCCTGTAGCAGCTCTCCGAACGTCAGGTAGCGGTGCGGCGTGATGCGGAACTTCCGTCCGTGGAAGTAGCGGTCGCCGTTCTTGTAGAATCGTACGCGTTTGGGTCTGCGGAGGTCCTTGTAGGTGTCGTCGGTGATGTCCCGTAGCTCCTGAGAGATCTTTCCGTCGGTGAAGCGACTGGCCATGGTGATCATTCCTGCGTCCTTCATTCGTCCTTCACCCCTCCTCCTGGAAAAACATGGTTTCAAAAAAATTGATAAATTGTTGAGTATTAGGATGCTTTTACCTTTAAAACACTGATTAGCCGTATGGCACCCCATTCTCAATTGGCAGCAGGGAGAAGGTTAAAAAGGAAAACTAAATATCCCAGGCCTCATTGATTTATTTCCTTGGCTCTGGGACATTTCATGGTGAAAATAAAACAAGTGGACATAATATAAGCAGAGGGCAAGGAAGATTTAAACTTGAATATTCACTCCATGAAACTGAGTGCACCAAGGTATAATTAACCCCCTGGTCTTTAGGACTTGTCTACATTTATTCATTTCCTTTTTTTTTTCTAAATCGGAAAGTTGATGGGCTGAAATTTTTGGTTTTTGGTTTTTCATTGGATTGAGGGTTTACCTCTGTCAATGCTGACAACACTAAATTCAGGAAGGCAACTACTATGTGTTACGTTGAATTCGGCAAGCTGGCTTTGCTTCATGCTTAAAATCCATCACGCAAACTATGCTTATGGTAGAATGCACCGATTACTCTCTACATTAAATCTAAGAGGTCTGGCTTCAAATCACATGGAAATCTGACGACTAGTTATGCTCTATGTAAAGGGGCATAAGTCCCTCTTACACCCGTGAAGCAATATTATTTTCTTTCCAGTTGCAGGAGAGAAAGAATAGCAGCTGGTTGTTTGCTCCTAAAAATTGCTCAACCATCTAAAAATTACTTCCCAAAGATGGAATCTGAACCATGTGAAACACCTGGTGAGCTGTCCAAGATACAGTACAGTGATCTAAGATATGACACTTAGTCTAGTAATTAAGATGTTTCCTTAGTCGTGATGACAGTCATGAGACATATGAGAGACAGAGCTGTCAATCACCATCCTAGCAACCAACAGGGCCATAGCAACCATGATGGCCATCAATAAACCAATCACATTACTCTCTGTAGGAGTCATAATTTTCCAGATTCTGATCAGAGTACTACACTGAAAAGTGATCAGTATTTTTTCTAACATTCATGTTCCTGTACTGGACTTAACAAAATGTCAAATTGTTATTTTACTGACTGACTGACTGAAGATATTTAAGAAAAATATTTTACATAATACACTTGGACATATAGGTATTATCATAATGGTACTTACAATTTCAGTTTTAGATAGGTATTAAAGGAAACATCTTTCAATACAGTTTTTAGCTTTAAGTTACATTAAAAAAAAAAATGCTACATTATATGATTTCATATCATGATATTCAATGTCAGATCAATCTTTATAAGTTAACTAAAGATAAGATGCTGCTGAGAGATTACTTCTGGCTTGGTCTAGTTTAATTCGGAAGTAATCCCTGTAACTTATCCACTTCTAGAGATTCTATTTGAATACTAGTATCGTTTACCTGGATGTCTAACCTTCATCAATTTTCAGCATGGTCTTTTGACATACATGTACACGTATGGCTGGGTTAAACTCCCAATCTCAACCACACTAGAGTGCAACAAACCCGAATATGAACTGTAGCATTCAGCATGCAACTTAAACTCACAGAGTGACAACAGGCCAGGATTTAAACCCTCAACCCTCTGGTCCAGAGGCAAGGTTGCTAACCCCAGAGCCATTTACACTTCGTGCTAAACTCTATGTAACTTGTAAAAAGGTGTTTTTCAGCAGTGTCAATGGACAAAAGCGTTTCAAAGCGTAACACAACAGCTTTCCGTCCGTGTCTGTCTACCTGGTCCTGTTACAGCTAATCCTGATTATCCCTACTGACAACTGTCCAAAGCTCAGCCTTATGAAAAGGCCCTGCTGTATTGTACGACAACAAGGCCAATTTCTGTACAACCGTCCGGACAAAAGAATCTTTTAAAGCTGTGTGGTTCAGGTGTCTTTTATTCAGTAGTTTGGAGGTATAAATCTACGGCCACATCAAAAGATGTGATAGGAGTACTGTAATAATGGTATT
Source organism: Branchiostoma lanceolatum (assembly GCA_035149815.1). Classification (NCBI taxonomy): domain Eukaryota; kingdom Metazoa; phylum Chordata; class Leptocardii; order Amphioxiformes; family Branchiostomatidae; genus Branchiostoma; species Branchiostoma lanceolatum. Next base: position 10,623,811 of record CM068877.1, on the reverse strand, counting down.
AATAGTTACTAAAAGCCCCCAAGCTCAGAATGTAAGCGTCTGCATATTAGTACATGTCTGTACACTTTAAGGGATTATGTACAGATTGAATCTTTGCAAAAGTTTTCACTCTTACATGTCTAAGCAGATCTTTTCTATTCACAAAAAGAATTTCAGTTACTAAACTCTCGCTTTAGATTTTAAAAACTTCTTTCACCCTAATTTTGATAACCATGAAGCTTCAACATAATTTGATTATATATTTGTGATTATGCCTACCATAGGACATAAAACTTACACATTTCTAATTTGGGGGAGTTGACTTAAAAGCAAGTTTGGACATTTTTCATTTCAAACATTGTCAGCCTTTGTTGTGAAATACCTAATTAAGTTGATCATTATAGTTACCTGTGTGCACCTGTCCAGGTAAACACACTCACCTGCCAGACATTCCTGCACTGTTTGCTCATCTCAGCAGACTTTGGTCCTCCTTGGGGAATGTAACGCTAGTTGTGTTTTTATCTGGGCAATTCAAATTACCATTTTAGATCAGCTTCTAGATTAACTCCCTTCCTGCTACATTGTCCATGCATGTATTTACTATGCTTATAGTCACAAATTCAGTGTCATTTAGGGTTAACTTAGCTGGAAAAATTGTCAATCTGCCATTCTGTTTGAATTCCCATGGTCATATTTTTTTAGGATAGACAAATATTGTTATTGTTGCCATAAATTGTACCATGTACAAGTTCTACAACCATCGTGCAATAAAGTTCATTCATTCATTCATTCATTCTATATAGTCACGTATGTGCTGCAAAGGGGCCAACTTAGCAGAACAAAGGTTAAAACCAAACTTATGCTAATTCTAAAGTTAAACATACACCTGCTAGAGTCTTGAAATTCCTCGAATGAATTTCAAATCAGCAACGGTGATTGGGTCTGCTTTCTCCCTCCTTGATTTCGCTCAGAGAATGCAGACACATTAGACTTAACTGAATGAATATGATCACAACTTCCAATGGGTGACCTTATATACTAGTAACTGACATGTGCATGCAAATTGAAAATTTACTGAGTATATCATACACCAACACAAATGAGCTTTTTACATGTAAATCTATACTTAATCTGTTTTCTGTCATTACTAAGGAAGAAGTGGGACTCTGAGCTGAAATTATTATTCATATACTGATACCCCCGGTAATATTAATACTTTCGCAGTTCTTGTCACTACAGTATATATCTTGTATGCTAGAAGTGGGACTCTGAGCTGAAATTATTATTCATATACTGATACCCCCGGTAATATTAATACTTTCGCAGTTCTTGTCACTATATATCTTGTATGCTATAAGTTTAGTATTAACATGGTAATTTGTAAGACAGACAGACATTTTTGTAAAAAAAATTCATTCCAACATGGCCAACTGAATGAAATTTATGTTGTAAAACAAGAAGGTTTGTTTATAGATAGACAACATGATGCAAAAGAAAGTCTTAAAATTCTGACCCAGTTTGTTTACAGTGATCTCTCGGCACTCTTTACTTAACATTAATTTCAAAATCGTTATCAGGTCAACAACTTAAACAGCAGTCTTCACGAGTACCGCAGTGCTCCAGTTTTAAGTACCCTTCAGGCACTTTTCCTAGTTCTCTCATTTAAAATAATGCATCACAGTCTCACAGTTGGGTTTGAATCTGCAGCAAACTTTGAATTTGGTTGATTTGAAATGGTAGCACAGACAATTTGTCAGGGGAGTCGGCTTTATCAACCAGTTTCGCTTGCTGAAGAGCTAATACTGTAAATTTATTTAAATTTGTGTGGTTTTAATTTCGCGATAAGGAAAAAATGGAGTGTTTGGGGTGGTTTTAAGTTCGTGTTTGAGACAATAGTAGACAAGGGGGTAGGAGGGCAAAAAATTTTGTGGTGGTCTAAAGTTTGTGGCAAAGAACTTATGCAAAAATCGTGAACATAAAACAACCGCAAACATTTCTGCATTTACAGTAATCTTCCACTGATCATGACAGGAATCATGCTTTAAAATTGTAACTTTCAGTGTATTCAACTTTGTTCGCACACATAGAATGCAAAACTTATACACATAATATTTCCTCATTGTCAAGGCATAAACGACCGTAAATAAACTGAAAATATTATTGGATACTAATTTCATATCATCATTATTACTGACTCTTATTACTGTTTGATGCTATCTAATAAAGAGATCATTATACTCAGGTACACAAAGATAAATTCATGGTAGAGTGCAAATTATATTTGCTCAATCTATATATCACATTGACTTGTCACACCTGTAGACATTTCTGTTTTGTAGTTGACTGTAGGTGTTGATAAAGCTTCTTCTAAACCACTCAAATTTTACTACCATTTAAAGCATTCTAATGAAGAGATCATTATACTTAGGTGCGAAGAGTCAGATTCACAGTAAGGTGCAAATTAGATTTATTTGCTCAATCTAACCTCATTTACAGTAGCAATTACACTATAACAACAACAATGCTGAATCCACAGGAGGTTCCTAACTGTGATTTTACTTTAGTTCAAGTCATTAAAAAGCAAATCATCGGTTATTCTTACAGACGACTGTGCATCTGTTTCTTGTTTATTTATTCATCTATCAAAACACATGGGGGGGGGGGTCCACATGGAGTCAGTTTGGACAATGCCAGGTTTTAAAAAGGCATTGAAGAACAACATTATTCTTTAATACAGAATTTCAAACAGTGATATATCTACCAAACCCATGAATAATGTATTTTCGGCTCGCTTTGTGACACATATTTGATACTTTAAGTTTACTCTTTATGTTCAAAAACTAACAACGTCTGCGTAGTTCCTTCAACGCTGACAGGCCGATTTCAAGAGAGACCCAGAAATTAATCTGGACATGTGTTTAGAATTAGTGCGACAGGACTCAGAGAAATTATCTAAAGAAGAGGAAAATACCACGCAAAGATAAATATCTTTTTCCCAAATGCTTATACGGTGTAGTATGAAAGTTAATTAGTCTAATAAGGGGGAGGGGTATGTAGAATCCGGTTTAGTTTCTTTACTGCATGAACCCGTTACGTTACGTTTTGTCCGCCGCTGTAACGTTTACAGATCCGGTTTGTTTAGCGGCCTTACCACGCCATGATCCCGGTAACACAGTCGTGTAAAGCCGCACAGTAACCCTACCTGTATCCCTGTCGTTCTGACATGTTGTGACCGTGTAGGAAACACGTCCCACACAATGGCAGGACCACGGAACTTGTTTGTCCCCCTCACAGATCGGTTACCGCTCAGCTGTTGTTCCCCGGACGTTCATGACACGCAGGGCACAGTGGGTTTAGAACCCGCAACTTTCACTACCAGATCAGGTTTCACTGCCATAAATATTCTACACAAAACTGAAATCTCGGCAGTTCTTACCTGTTTTCCTGCGTGTGTCTCTCTCCAGGCGTTCAGACCGGTGTGTTCGGTCAGTTCCTTGTGATCTGCTCCCCTCCCCAGCCACTGATTATCATGTTGCCATGGCGACCAGGCGGTACTCCCACCGGGCAAATAAACGCTGCTAGGAGTGACGTCATCACTTCAGGTCGGTCTATAGCGTGCGGCGTCCAGGTAGCTAGTCAGGCAAGAACTATTGTTTCGTTAATGGTAAATGAAGGCTGAGTGTTTCATTCAGGTTTTTGCGAATATTTGTTCCTTTCTGTTAAATGGAGGTCACAGTATTATACCTGTATAATATTGTTGAAAAACATAAATTACTCAAGCAACTATGAGGCAGTAAAGAAGAAGAAGAAGAACTGAATAGCCGATTTGGAAAACGGTCAGACTTTTCAGGTAGTATCTACATGTACTCTCCAAGCAGAGGCTGTTAGGGAAAATTGTGACCTTTTTAATATATCCGTATTTTGTTGGGGAGAACTGACGGGGTCTTATGAGGTCACAATTTTACCCAACAACCTCTGCTTGGAGTCACATGTACGTAGCATCCACTGCCCTTTTTCAATCACTGACAACAGGTATACGTAGCGGATGCTAACTTAGAAACGTCTAACAGTTTCCCAAATCTATCCAGTTGTTTGAGTAACTGTTGTAGTGTTATCTTGCGTATCATACTACCTGGATGTCTAACTTTTATCGACGTATTGCCAAAGAAGGGCTTTGTTCATTTGTTGTAACTTGTAACTTTGTCCACCATCTTTTTCAAAGGTGCTCAATGTAGTGTCAAGGCTTGAAAATCGTATTTTCAAAGTCAATTTTCTAGTAATTTCTTTACAAAGTAATTTTTGACCAATCCGTCCCTCGGATAAGAGGATGTATGACCCACCACATTTCTTGAAAAAATAAGGTTTCATCCCGGTGTGAGTGGATCAAATAAATCTGTCCGGTCGGATATGTAGTCCCTACCAGACTAACAGCGTCGGCTATTATAAGAGAGAACATTTGCTGGGGGACTTTGGCAATGGAGGATAACATTTCCATCCGCTGTTAGTCTGTCTTATGTCGGCGAGAAAAAAGGCAATAAAATTAATCCGCTCATTTCCTGAACAAAGACAGTAGCTTTGGAGTTGAGATCATTTAGGCCATAAATCAATTAGGGCAAGACCAGCAGACTGTAGCTTTTTCAGTTACTCTCGGCAGACTAACTATTCTAAGTGATGTTTTGGCCCTTATAAACCCACTAAAATGTCTAAAAATCTTCTTAAATTAACGTTAAAACCTAAAGTAGAAACATCGTCTGCCGCTGATCACGGTTTGGGCGTGCGGTTTGGGCTTGCGGCTTGGGTGCCATTTTGAAACAGTACAGCCCGTATTCTGCCTTGTCGATCAGCGAAGGTTAGCAAACATGTAACAACTTCTTCAAGGTACTGCTATTGTAACAAATATCAATGAGATTTGTCCTTTTTTTGGCCACCTATTAGATAGTGATTAGTGCCGATCACCCCGGGTTGCAGTATTTGATCCTCTCTCCATAGCCGACTCCCTTCATACAATTGACTCTATTTGGCCAATTTCTACTATTTTCCCAGCGACCCACAGAGACTGGTAGAGGCTATCGGATATGCAGCTTCAGCCAAACCTGGTGTGTTACGCCATGAGGCGGTTTACAGGGTATGCAATACAAATAGATAACACCATCCCATTGCATGTCGACAGTGGAGTCTCCGAGTCAATATCATATAAAGCCTCCAGCAACCAGAATATCAGTTAGAACATTAGTAGAATATAGTTTTTCAGCCCTACAGCTAATTTTGCTTTGGGTGCCTTTCAATACAAATGATACTTGATTCAGGTTCCAAAGAACCGATGTTTATTTAATGCGTGTGTAATGGAATTTTACAGTGTTCGTGTGAGTATACGTACGTAGTTCAGTTTTAACGGGACAATTTATGGTATGAAAGCAAAGTTGCATTGCTGAATCGACGTAGGTTGGAAAAAGCATTCCGTTCTTGTTCAAATCTAGGTCACGGTGGTGAGTTTGTGATTAGGTTGTCAAGTCACCATTGTTCCTGTGACGTAAAACGACTGTTGCGTTAATTACTTTGGCAACCAGCATTATTTTCTGGAGAACAGACGTGTCAAGGTTGTTAAGATGCTTCATTTTTGTGTGTGTGGCAAATTATAAAACATGCATGGTTAAATGCGGTGTTTATTTTGTTGTCAACCATTCTTTTTTTCCAAGACGCATAGTAGGCTTTTTTTAACGAACTCCACAGTGGTCAAGTATACATATTTTGGTTGTTAACAGCCGCTTCGTTTCTGAAAATTTACGATGGACTTTTCTTTATATTACAATTTCTTCCTTATTAGAAATGAATGAATGAACGAACTGCGAATCATTGACAACATATCTTCCTTTTCTAACACACTGTCCAAAAGGTGAACGATTTCATTGGATTGTTCTATTGTATATACATAGGATGTCTGAAACTAATCTGTGAACGCTGATACAACCGACTTTGGGGGAAACTGGCGTCGGGCGTACTCTCCAAGCAGAGGAGTGGTTCCGGCTGGTTTTTGACTTTTTTTAGGCTTTTTTGTTAGACTTTCTCCTTTTTTTGTCTCTCCAAACCTCACAGAGACACACACAAAAAAACATGACAAAGTAGAAAGCCCGACAAAAACGCATAAAATACGTCAGAAACAGCCGGAACCCCTCCTCTGCTTGGAAAGTACGTTGGGCGGCGATCATGACGAACTATTGGCCAGTGACGCTTTACCGTTACCGACAACGGCCGCGGGTTAAGTTGATCATGAATTAGAGCGGGCTGGCTACGATTAATGAAGAATTGAAAGAGCTCGCTACGCAGCTCAAGGAGAAAGGCAGGCAGACCCTCCTTCATAACTGGACCACTTTGCTCCTTGCTGCAATGCACCATGAAATCGAGGGGCGCTTTCATACTCAGACGGTCGACGTACTGGAAATTGCATCACCTATCGACATCTTATAGAACTACAACATACACTTGTGCTGGAAGCATGCACGGCCCCACGCAGATATTGGCAGATTCAGAGTTTGTTGCATTCAGGAAAGTCTGCACATTTAGTAACAACATCTTGCTGAAAACGTTATTATAACGCCTTCTTTGGGGAAAACATAAATTTGATGCGAGAATTGTGCAGTTTTTGAATACCCGGGAAAGATCATACAATATGGCGTTGAATAATATTGAGGTCTCTGTAGAAAGCCCCGCCCAAAACCCAAGGGCGCAGTAAACTATAGGCCACACCAATTTTTCGGATTAAAAGCAAAATATGCTTAACTGAAAGAACATTACGAAAACAAAGCCTAAGGACCATTTTTTTGCCTTGGCGCACTCAGTTTTATGACATGAATACAACCATGTTCAAGTTTTTCGGCCTCCTGCCCTCTGATGACAACTTGCTACATTTTCACCTTGAAATGTCCGAGAATGGAAATAAAGTTGTATGGCCTAATGTCCGGGGTAGCTTAAACTCCAACGCTTGACATCTATTCCTGTCCCATGACGAATATCAGAGAAAAGCCTCTGTAACGTTTATCATGTGTATTGAGAGGAGATGCATTTGTATTCCTCTATGCAATATCTTTATAACCTTCGCCGAAAAGGTGCTGTTTTTTTTAAAAGTATTGCCTTTTGATAGAAAAAAGACCTATATTTGAAACTCGAAATGATCGTTGTTAAGTTTGATGACGTCGCAACACGCACATGAAGTCATTTCCGCGGAAACACCCTATTGACCTTGTATACCATTCCGTCCTTCTGACATGACGTCATAGGCTGACAGTTTGGTCCCCGCATCAGGCTTCTTGGGGGGCATTTGATACTGCCATCTTCCCTGATGACATATTTTTAGCTAGTTAGTCCCCAGTAGTCTCCTTTTATCTCTGAAATAAACGTAAGGTCAAGCTTGTCACTTATGATTATGTACTAGGATCACCTGTAGATATCTTTTTCTTTCTTCAGCTATCAATCCAACAAGACATACATGTAGTAGACAGCCAAAAACGACTGATAGTAGGGACTTCGCAAATTTTGTGTATTAGAAATTGGCCACTAATAAAACGCGTGAATGACAAACATTTTGTATTTACAACCACTGCTAAATCTTTTAGCAAACTTTCACTCAACCGGAGTGAATAGTTTCCCCCCCATGATGGCCATACAGCTAGACCCATGGTGTAGGCAGAAGAGAATTAGTAGTTGTCAAGGCTGAAAATTGATGCAAACGCTACAAACATTCTTTTGATTGAATATTATGATATTAGTCCTAGATTTCCTAATCGCTCGATGTTTCTAAAGGCACTGTTTTCATAGTTGCCAGAGCTCAAAGTCAATTTTTGACCCAAAGCAAGTGGAAAATGAAGTTGCTAAGTAGACAAGTATGCAGAAGCACATAGCAAATGTGTTTTTTAAGCTCAATCGACGAGTTCCTAACATCGCCCCGGTTGAAGTTTGTCTTAGTAGTTGTAATAGCATGTTGCACCTGGCTGTAATTCATTTGATGGGGTCTCGGAGGGTTATCCAAAGATGCTATATGTAATGCAACTGCTGCCAAGTCCAAATGGCAATACAATACAATTCTTGTTTTGTCGCAGTCCACTGGTCTGCCCACATGAGAGCCTCCTGTCCCAGTCCACTGGTCTCCCCCATGTGAGCCTCCTGTCCCAGTCCAGTGGTCTGCCCCGTGAGAGTTGTCCCAGTCCACTGGTCTCCCCCATGTGAGCCTCCAGCCCCAGTCCACTGGTCTGCCCCCATGAGAGCCTCCTGTCCCAGTCCACTGGTCTGCCCCCATGAGAGCCTCCTGTCCCAGTCCACTGGTCTGCCCCGTGAGAGCCTCCTGTCCCAGTCCACTGGTCTGCCCCCATGAGAGCCTCCTGTCCCAGTCCACTGGTCTGCCCCCATGAGAGCCTCCTGTCCCAGTCCACTGGTCTGCCCCCATCAGAGCCTCCTGTCCCAGTCCACTGGTCCGCCCCCATCAGAGCCTCCTGTCCCAGTCCACTGGTCTGCCCCCATCAGAGCCTCCTGTCCCAGTCCACTGGTCTGCCCCCATCAGAGCCTCCTGTCCCAGTCCACTGGTCTGCCGGAATGTCCCGTCAGTACCGTCCCATGATGCCCCGCGCGGACAGGTTCCCATCGGGAAGAGTCAAGATGGCGGAAGGGGGCCGGGAAGCGAAAGGCGGGGTCTTCGCCAAGAGCATCAAACGGGCCACGCGCGCCAAGGAAAGGGTGAGTACACGTCTTAAAGATGCAGTAGTTAGAAGACGTCTTGTGTTATCCGGGGATGTAAATGAATGTGTGGGTTAGCGCGGTTTAAGGCGGTAAACTGGCCCGAAGCGCCGGAGTGACATCTTCGCTGAGATGAAAAGTTGATGAATTTTGAGCTGTCAGGTGTGTTTGGGTGTGTGAAGAAATTCTGCGAGCTCAGATCCACCTTCAAGTCTCCCCACGCGAGCTTTGGCAGGCTCCTGTACCCAAACCTACCAATCTAGCCTGAAAAATCGCTAAACTAGCTCGAATTTGAGCCCTGTGTGGTAACAGAAGGGTATTTTAATGGTAAGTTGCGGGGCGAGTTTTTGGTGTGTGTAGAAACAGGTTTGTCCACGCTTCGCTGCCTTACTAAAGCCGGGCACTGCCTCAGTCCCCCGGGGCGCACTGCACACACACTGCACAAAAATGTTCCCTGCCACAGGCGAATTTTTCCCCCTTTAAACTCTTCTCCTTCGCTGCACATAGCGCGATGTAGACGCTCTAGTGTTATTTGTTGTTGTTGATGGTGTTCCGAGTCTTGGTGTAAACTTGTTGCGGGGTGTCTGACGGTCCCCTCCCATCTTCGTCACACCTGTTAATTACTGTTGTCTTGAAGACACCTTGGCAGATCATGGTCATCACAATAGCTGTTTATATCAACAAGGAGAAGGATTATCACGAGCACTGCGCAATCATAAAATGATTTCTCAAAAGATTCTCATTACATTATAAGTATAAGTATTACTGGTATGTCCCATTTCCCTTGTCTGTTCATAATGTAATTATCACATAAAAAATTGACAGGAAGTGTTAAGATTAGACTACAACATTCTTCTTTAGTTATGATTGACAGATCTGTATGTTAGGTCTGAGACTTTTGTATATCTGAAAGTGCCTTTATGCTCAAGTACACTTGTTTTTTATTCGTCTCAGAAGACAGAATTTGTTATTGATAATACATAGGGGCCAGAATATGTGTTGATGGCATTTGAAGTTGTGTACTACTAAGATGTTTACAATTTTTTTCACACTTATTATGTCAGATCAACATTCTAAAGTGAAGATTAAAGCAAAGTTGTAGTGCTGGGAGGATTAGCTTTGTCTAACTATATGATATTTACTCTCTGAAACAGTTACTTAAAGGTGAGGTACAGACTCTCTCTTTAAACTTGAGCTCAGTTTTCATGTTGGGCTTTGGTTTGGCCTTGGAACCACTGTGCAGTCAGGTTGGCCTTGGACCAAGGATAAACTTTGTCCGGCATGCCTTTCAAATAATCTACATTCCAATCACATAAATACATAGGGTGCAGCTTTCCTTGAAAATCCAGCTGAAATCGTTGTAACCTGTTGATTGATTGTGGTATTATACCTTCTGTCGTGGAATTCTATCGTAAAGTCACGCTAATGTGATATTTCTTGATTCTAGGATTTTGAATAATAATAATAAACCAAATAATAAACCAAAATTTACCAAATGCTTATTTGTAAAATCAACACAAAACAAGAGTATCAGGGAATAGCAGATGATGTCAAATTCAAATTTTCCTCCCAGTCCTCTGTTTTCTTTTCAATCTCCGAAATTTTACCTCGAAATGTTCAATAAGGAAGCAAGGGAGTGAATTGGTATTGCCCAACATAAGAATATGATTCTAGAACTCTAGATTTTATGCGAATTAGACTTTGCCAACTTGAATTCATAGATGACAGTTCTTGGGATCCATTATCTAGTGTAAGATCTCTTTTTATTGTCTTCATAATAACACTCAGGACAGTCTAGGTAATCAAGTAATGCTCATTTTACATCTTCTGACCATGGCTAACACAGTTGAAAAGTCTGTACTTTAATTTTTTGTTACAAGTTGTGTATCCGTGTCAGGGTCAGGGTGGATTATAGCTAGTGATTTTACTCCAAATTACACCCAACCAAGGTTTGAAACAGTTGTTATTCAATTGTATAGGGATCCTTTGCCCTTGCTTCAAGTATACAAACAAATGTTCAAGTAGTGTCTCAAAATTAACAATATTTTTTTTTTCTCTATTTGTTTTGGGAGAAGATGGTGGTAGTATATTCCCATTTGTTTTACTGAATTATGAAAAATCAGAAAAGATTTTATATGTTTTTGAAAATGATGTTATCGATTTGGAAAGACAAGTTTGAAATTTGGAGCAGAAATCTATCAAGCTCTAAAAGCAGAGTAAAACATGGTCCTTCAGTTGACAGGTAGAAAATTACACTACTGAAAATACACTGTTGCAGTATGCTGGGCTTTTAGGTTAATTAGTTTGCCCCAATTCCCAGTGTCTGTCCAGATTTGAAATGACCAGCATTTAGAGGACAAAAAGGACATGACAATCCAATAAAGAAGATGGCCACAGAAGCCATCAAATTCCCAATCGTTTTGTAGTAAGACTGTACGCGTTGATCGATCATTTCCCAACCGGACTGAGAGCTCTGATTGTAGATTGGGAACAAATAGCCCCTGGCTGAATTCCGACACCTGCATTCCTGTGAAATTCCTCTTGCCCTGCTTTAGAATCACTCTCGAATCAAACCTACAATTTGCGTACCCTGATTATCAACTACGACCTCTTGAAATGTCGCGTGTAACGCAGCCTATATCCCTAGTTTTCTTACGTTTTATTTGAGCCAGCTACAGTTGGTGTGTACCTTTTACAGGGGCGTGAGGATTGCACACGACAGATAACACATGTTTGGTGTGTTTGTTGTGCAAATAGACCCTCCATTCCGGCCATTCTTCCCCATCCAAGTCCCGACAGACAAATATATTCAAAACAGCCCCATGGTATTTTTGGACGTACGAAACTCACTGTTCAAACAGTTCTTCGAAGTGAAAGAAAGACGTTTGGAGTTTGTTTGAAAGTCAGTGAACCTTCACACAAGTTGTGTATGAACAGGGTGTTAGTTTTAAACTGCAGTGTTGTCAAACGGTTGCAGATGACAAGTAGAAAACTATGTTATATATGTAGCAATGTATACAACTTCTGACAGCATGTGCCCCTCCCTCTAGTTTTGGATGTAGGAGTAGTTGGAACAGTTTCTGTAAAAAAAAGATGATTCTTAGATCAAAGGAAGGTGTCTGTACTTTGTTTAAATGAGCGTGAACCCACACAGAAGTTGTGTATGAACAGGGTGTTAGTTTTAAACTTCCGTGTTGTATATTGCGTACAGATGACTGAAACCAACAAGATCTATGTTATACATGTGTGTGGCTTCTGACAAGTACCCCTCCCATTTCTGTCAAAAATTCAGTCTGAAATACAAGAACGCTGTCTGTAATTTGTTTAAAAGTCACTGAATCCTGAACAGAATTTAAAGTTGTGAATTATGAAGTGTCAGTCGTGGACAGGTATGTAGTTTAAATTAAATGGCATATGGCTACTACTAGTAACAGAAAAATAAGAACTACAAATTAGTACAATGTATGTAGCAGTATGGCTTCTTATTGTTAGTTTTAGACTGCCTTGTTGTCTACTGTATTGCATACAGGTGACTCATAGAAAATACCAACTACCAGTATGTTATCATACAAGATATGCGTGGCTTCTGACAAGTGCCCCTCCCTCTAGTTCAAGCTGCAAGATCTGGGAACCTTTTCTGTTTGAAAATTCAATTTGGAATGGAAAGATGTCTGAAGTTTGTTTGGAAACCACTGAATCCTGTACAGAAGTTGTGAATCAATAAAGTGTTCGCTCTTGACTGGTATGTTGTCTAATGCTAGCAGGTGATACAAAGAAAGAAAGGACCGTACTCGTGTCCTACTGTGTAGTAGTATGACTTCTGATAGCCAATGCCCCCCCCCCCCTTTAGTTGTACATGGAAACTTTCTGTTAAAGTTGAATCTGAAAAAAAGTGTCTGTAGTTTGTTTGAAAGTCCTCAAACTCACAAGGAAGTTGAATTTGTGAACGAAATAGAGAATTAGCTGTAAACTGTTATGTTATTGAATGGCTGCAGGTGACTCAAACAAGAACTATGTTATATATGCAGCAGTGTGACATACATTGTATGGCAACAAATACACTAGGAACCTTGCTGGTGTTAGCAAATTCAGCCATATGCATGTTGTTATGATATTCAGCCAGAAAGGAAAGAAAGAAACTTCAGATTTATACATTTGGTTTGAAAAGTCAAAGTTGTGTTAAACTTTGTTAGTTGTAAAAAGTACTGAAGAAGCTTTAATTTGTAAACTCAGGTGTGTTGTCTGATGCTGGCAGGTGACTCGTACATACAGGAAACACCTGAACTATGCGGCTTCCTCATTCCCTCCCTAAATATTGCTTCTTCTTGGCCTTTTTAACCTTCTCCATGCTGCCTAACCAAGTTAACAGTACAGAGTTGGTGCCAAATGGCTACCTTAGCAAGCTGAAGGTTAATTCAAGTTGAAAAACAGGACTGGGGACACTGTACATCACATTATCAGTCTGTTTTCTGCAGTATTACTAACTTATTAATTACTAAGTGTTAAAACTTTGTTTGAACAAACAAACACAAAAAGTCAGCGTACATAATTTTTTACTGTCCTACTGCAATCTTCCTGAAAAGTCAAGTGACCAAACAACTTGCAATTGATAACTAATATAAGAGCCAGTATTCTTTCAGCTTGTCAAGTCATAAGTTGTTTACTTTCATTCTGTCATCTCAAAAGAACTACTGGTATGTAGCAGTATGGCTTCTGTGCCCTCCCGCTGTTGTGTTGTTGTCTGCCTAACGCCACACATACAGAGTAGAGTTTACTGTCAGGTAGGAGGTTCCTACACTTACACATAAGTTACAGGAACTTTTTCCACACCTTTATGAATCTAGTCTATAGCAGTTTGAGCCTTCACTGGTCTAATATCTTGTAATTGGTTCTCATATATGATAAAGTAATGCTGAAGAGGAATATCGACACGAAAACAAAGTCTGAGGAAGGAATTTTTAATCAGATAATTGGTCTAAGGGGAAAGTCTGTACCTTGGTACACACAGTTACAGGGAGTGAACAGTCAGATTCAAATTTTCCTTCGAGCCCTTTGTTTTCATCTTGAACAGTCCGCTTGCTGCATTTTTGCTGAGAAATGTGCAACAATCTAAATAGATTGTTGTTAACTTGTAGCAGACAACTAATGTATTGGATCTCATTGTAGGTGGTTTTAGTCATAAAGTCTACCAGTCAGCGTTCTGAGCTGAGATTTGCACGCGACATGCAGGGATATAAGCCATAATGGTTTTAAGAGTCATGCAATTCTAAATAAGGTAATCTGGGAGATGGCAGACTTCACACACACACACACCCTCACGCAACTCTGTATTATGTATATATTGCAGAAATACACAGACACTGACAGACACACACTGACAGACACACACACACACACACACAGACTTTAAAAACTTATCTATTAGTATTACAGAAATACAAACACAGACAGGCAGGTAGGTCCAAAAACAATCACTCTCTTGGGAACTGAAGTAAATGAAATATTAAACACACTGATTTGCAGTTGAATGGACACATGTATGAGCAGACAGGGTAAAATGAACCGAACAATTATAATGAGTAATTAAGAATGAAGAACAGTCTGGGTTAGTGTTTTCCAGAGACATGATATGCTGTGAAATCAGTTACTTTCGCAGTGGTTTTCTTTCACTGTAGAATGGAAAGGAGATTGTCTCAGTGTTTCACATTTGCCATGGAAACAATTCTGTAGTACAGTATTAGTCCATTGGAAATGCATGCTATGAATATTCCCTGTGTTCTAAATTTGCGGTAGCCTGGAATCCAGACCTATTATAGCTCCTGAGTCTTGAAAAAAACATCAAATCTGAGAATATACAAATGAATATTAACTTTTTAAGGATCATGTGCAGATTTTGTGTTGTTGGACATTTTCCCAATATTGTGAGAAAAACAAGACTAGGCCAGGTGCACTTTTTAAATCTTGAAACTTTCCTGGAGGTTTTATTTTCTCAGTGTCTCCACCACAAATTCATGAAACTATGAAAATCTGTTTCCAATGTTTTGTTATTTGCTACTTTACAATGTATGTGTGACAGTGTAATACAGAATTGCATCAACCTAAAAATTCAAATTTTCCCTTCCCCACCATGAAATAAACCAAATTCACAGTGTACGTATGACTGCTCATTCACAGTCTTCTTAGAACTGCAAAATCCCTACATGAAACCTGTAATTTACTGGCCAGGAAATAACAGCTATTGGTAGGAAATGCGAAAAGCTATAATTTGGAAGCCTGGTCTCCATAATATTCTAGCTCCAGGTCACTCCTCTAATCGCTTCCTCCCAAATACTGTAAGTTCATCAATTTTCGCAGGGACTTTAAAGGATGGGTAATTGTTTTTTGCAGTGTTTTAACTGAATCTTGGTGAAATAAATAAGTACAGTAGTATTACATTTGGAAGAGCATATATCTGCAGTGTCACAGAATTTGCGGTGGAGAGGTCAGGTGAAATTAAAACACTGCAAACATTTGGAGATTTACAGTGGTCTAAGTTACTCTAAGGAAGTTGCATGTTTCTCAAACAAAATGACCATCGGTTCCGAGATTATGAACTGTGAGAACTCAAACTTCCTTGAACTGTTGTGTGCACGGAGGCAGAAACCAAACGTTAAGGCTCTGTTACTATGTTGTGCTTCTTCTACATATTATTACTGTTTAAGGAAACTATTTTCTGAAACCAAACAACAATTGAACTGGTTTAATACCCAATTCTACTGCTTTGGCCTTTAAATTAAACTGAGTTTAAATCTAATAAGCTGCCTGAGTAATTTTGTTTTGCCGCTGTAAGCAGTTTATCATTTTAGTTCTTGCATAGGTCTTTGATAGAAATTCAGCAACATATCAACATGATAACAGAAGACTGGGAGGAAAACTTAAATCAGGCTTTATCAACTGCCTGAGATTTTGTGAATCCTTAAATGTCTTTTTGATGGACAAACCAAGAAATCAAATTCAATGTATTCTAATTGATTATCTAATTTTGTGTCCTGCTTCTCTCTGTGTTTCAGTTCTTACAGAGTATCGGAAAGGCAGACAAGTCGGAAAAAGATGAGACATTCCAGGACTATGTCGGCAACTTTAACAACCAACAGGTAAAGTTTACAACTTCAAAACCCATGTAAACCAACAAGACCAAGAGTCATGCTTTTTAATCACTTTTTAGTCGTTAATATAAAAGTGAGTTCTTCCAACCTTCCAATCCTGCTGTTTGGATTTCCTAATTCAAATTTATCACAAGTGGTTTATGGCTTAAAAAATCAAATCTAGATTATTATACATTTATCAAACACCATGCATGCAGAAACAAACTATTCAATTTGCAATGCATGAAAAGTAGTTGAAGTTAACAGAATTCAGTGACTTGTACTCTTTGTGAATTGTCTAATGTATTGAATTTTGTTGGTAAATAATTTCTCTTTTTTGTGTGATCCAGGCAGCTGCAGTCAAACTTCAAAAGGAGCTGAAAAACTATGCAACTAGTGTTAAAGGTAGGTGAACAACAACTTGAACAAGTTATATAGTTAAGCAAGGCATGCACAAAAATACAAAAAAACATATGGAATACAAATTGGGATTTCAATTTCTTTTCCCACAACAAAAGTTTTTCTTTCACAAATTTCAATCCCTCGTAAATACCAGAAGCCAAATGCACAAACTGGAAAACAAATGATAAAAGATACAGGAGAAAGAAAGTGATCTCCATCCAGTCCAGACGGATAAGTAGATGCTATGTAGTATATATGTACAGTATTTACAGGTTCATATTGTACCTTGCTTTTGTCGACAAGTACAATGAACAGTAGACCACGGCTTAACGTCCCGTCCTAAGAACTACAACCCTTTCCAGTAGCGGGCAATTCGGGTGAACGACACCACCCGGGATTCAAACTTCCCAACACACTTGACTATGCACGCTTCCCATGCTGATGTTTCATTTACCTTCTGTGTTTTCCCCCAGCAATGTCACTAGCCAGCAAAAACCTGAATGATGCTCTGAGCGAAGCGTACGGCGATGATTGGCCGGATAAGGACGAAGTACTGAACGCTCAGGACAGTATGGACCTGCTGTGGTCCGACTACCAGGAGAAAGTCACGCGGGAGGTCCTCTCACCAGTCAACACCTACCAGAGCCAGTTTCCAGAGGTCAAGGTCAGTCAAGGGTAAAATAATTTATCGGGTTAGGTTAGAGATTATTTAGTCACATTGTGTCTGTATCTATATCTACATGTATATTAGCTGGTATAACCGCCCTTCGGCGTAACACGCCAGCTTTGCAGGCACGTGGCGCGGCAGCAGCTGGATATATTACAACCTGTCACACCTAACCTTAAGTTTGTACATCTAACTGTAAGCGTTAATTAAAGCTATCTAGCGAGGATGCTCCTACAGTACTTGGTGGCAACAAGTTCCACTCTACGACAATTCTAGGGAAAAATGAAGTGAATTGTAGTTCAGATGAATTGTTGTTACAAGGAAGCTGATGATTTGACCAGTTTTGACTCTGATCAAAGAGGGGAGAGCACACTGAGTTTTATCTTACCATTCATAGGCAAGAAAAGTTGGCAGAAAAATTGACGAGGATTTTTTATCTTTATCATCTGAACACGAAAATTTGTTCACCACATTTTTGACCTTTAAGTGAAAATGACTTCTTTGTCAGACAAATGTAAAATGAAATCTGACAGATTGTCGCAGCATTACCGGGGGTATGTATATGTGTTGATAGCTGTTGATTAAGCAGAGATTCCGACAGTTTTCAAAAATGTTGTTTATGTTCATGTGACTGATAAAATGTTTCATCTATGTGTTTCCACAGCAAAGGATAGCAAAGCGGGGCAGAAAACTTGTTGACTTTGACGCAGCCAGACACACCCTCGCCACAGCACAGCAGTCCAAGAAGAGAGACGAAGCAAAATTACACAAGGTGTGTTTCTTGCTCACAGAGATCAAGATATTTGAAAAACTTTGATCTTCTGTGGAAAAATGTCACATCATAGTATACAAGAGAACTTCAATATCGATACTAGTCATTTTTGTACATGTAAGCATGCCATACTGATTACAGGTTGACAGCCAGTTTTTGTTTGCAATTTCCAAGCAATATTGTAACTTTGGTCAATTTTCTCTCTAAAAGGGGTTGTATAGAGATGGCTGTTTTTTTCTATTTGAGAAAAAAGTTTAACTCTGTGACAATGTCCCTCTATTCCTGTTCTATCTACAGTTCTGTTCTAAGGCTACACCAATTCGATTTTTTTGTTTCTCGTTTTTTTCCAGACATGTTGAACTGGAAAAACGTAATGAAAACAAAACCTGAGGACCAGGTTTATGCCTTGGAGCACTCAGTTGTAACGTCATATTGAAGATTATGTGACAATACCCTCAGCTTTTATCATGTCTGCAAGTTTTTCTGCCAGCCTTCTGTTTTTATCATGTCACTGCTTGCAAAATCTTAACTCTAAAATATCCGGGAACTGAAGAAATGAATTGATCTGGCCTAAGTATGGGGGAAAAATCTTATTTTTACCTAGGTTGTCGAGATTCTAAGAATGTTCGAGAATCGAGGAAATAAATTGTCATGGCCTAGATTCCTGGTACACTACGTTGTAAGCTTTACCTCATAAGTTTGACCTCTATTCCAGGCCCAAGACGAATGTCAGAAGGCGAAGAAGGTTTACGACGACGTGAACAACGGTCTGATGGACGAGCTTCCCGCGCTGCACGACAGCCGCATCGGTTTCTACGTCTCCACATTCCAGGCACTCTTCAGCAGCGAACAGCGCTTCCACACAGACATGAGCCAGGTTTGTTTGTTTGTTTGTTTATTTCTTGTTTTCCACACAGTATTTACACAGACATGCAGGGACTAGGGTTTAAAACAGTACATAAGTGAATTTGTAAGTACACAACCAGGAGTCATGTAATGAATAGATGAATAAATGAATGGATGGATGAAAACATCCTTCAAAACTCAGGAATGCAAAGCAAAAGCGTACAAATGCAAACCTTTGAAGCTTAGGATATATGTATCCACTCTCTAATTGGTTGAACTGATTTGTTTTGTTTTAGTACTTGATTATTTATTTGCTGTTTTACGGGGCATATGCACCCAGGACAATAACTGATTTTTTTTTGCCAACCCTTGCCACACAATTTCTAAGTTTACATGTAGTGGGTATTTTATCTTGTTTGGGATTGACAATGGTACTTTGTGATTTGTATACACAGTTGAAGAGCAGACTGGGAGACACACTGGAAAAACTCCAACAGGAGGCCAACACGGGCAAGTTTGCAACCAAGAGGCTACCCAGGTATGCTTATTAGGAAAATATCCACACTTTTTACACAAGCTGTTCCATCTCTGTGTAATAGACTGGGATAGGGCAAAGGGGATAGACAGAGAGGACAGTAGATGCTTTCGTTGGATTAAGGAAGCTGTATGCCCTGAGGAAGGTGACAGATGGTCACTGAAATGTCGACTGTGGTTGTGAATAGAGAACCTTGTTCGTATACATGGCTTTAGGTTCTAAATCTGAGTCACCAACAAAATGTACTTGCCGAATGTTGTAGTTGGCTGGCAACTTGATAAAAGCTGCAGTACTGAATTGATCAAAAAGGGGGTCCTCCTGGAGTCCACGCCAATTTTCTTGATAGTCTGACATTTCAAAGTAAAAATTCAGCAGGCGGCCAATATAAAGCTGATCGATGACATCTGTAAGGAAAGCTGTACTCTGACAGTATTCATTCATGTGAAAATTTATACATATGACAATAGACAATAGACTCTGCTTTCATGTTCAAACTTGGTCTTTCAGTTCAGCTTTGTGTTTCTTTAAATCTGAGAAGTTCAACCAGCCAATTGACTTGGTACAGCCTTATTCAATGTTTATTCATGTTTGACATTTTGTTGTATTTTGTTGTGTTATTCTGATTATTCATATTTTATGTATTGTATTGTTTTTTTTCTTATCTAAATTGTCTTTGTAGCTTTGAATAATAGTGGATCACGACAAATTTTTGGTCCAAGCTGATTTTCTACTGTTCCCATAGGTCACCTGGTCCCGCATCTCCGTCAATGGCAGAGGTCGTTGAGGCTGCGATAAACAAACCCTCGCTGCAGAACGACACGGATCATCCATACGAGTCTGTAGATCTGCATGGAGGGGTGAGTGTAATAAACAAATAAATAAACAAACAAATCACTCTACAGAACAACGCTAATCATCTATTCAAGTCTGTAGATCTGCATGCAGCGGTGAGTGTAACAAATAAAAACAAACAAATCCTTCTTCAGAACATATCTGAGTATCCTTACAAATCAATAGACCTAAACACTGGGTACGACTGGTGTCACAATTTGGTAGTAGAAAAATTCAATTGAATTGTATTCATTTTACTGCAATCGAAGGGAGTGAAGTTTATAGTTGTTTTAGGTTTGTCTTTGTATCTGTACAACATATGTTTGTGTGTGCATTTGTGATCTTTTGCCTGTACATACACTGTAAAAATAACAACCCATGAAGTTTGCTAGCAAAAATGTCATTTTGATAACCACCTTTTTTTCTTCTCCAGATGAAGAACGGCGAAGTCGACGTCAATGTCGGAAAACCGAAACTGCCAAGTGGCGAGATCGAAGGGCCGTCTGCCAAGGTACCCGGCATGTCCGTCAAGGGGCCCTCATTTACCGCCCCCTCCTTTAATGCCCCCTCCATAAATGCCCCCTCTCTCAAGTCACCAGCTGTGGAAGTAAACACCCCTTCGGTTGGAATAGAAAAACCAAAAATGCCCTCCGTCAAAGGACCGAGTGGCACTATAAACGAGACCCCAAATCTTTCAGTCAACGCACCTTCGTTCAGCAAGCCTGACATGTCTGTCAAAGGTCCAAATTTTTCCGCTCCAGACATTAAGGCCCCGAATCTCAAGATGCCGAATATCAAAGGCCCGGAAGTAGATCTTAAGGGCCCGGACGTCAACATGCCCAATGTCAAAGACCCCAATGTAAATCTTAAGGGTCCAGATGTCAGCATACCCAATCTCAAAGGCCCCAATGTAGATCTTAAGGGTCCAGATGTCAGCATGCCCAATCTCAAAGGCCCCAATGTAGATCTTAAGGGTCCAGATGTCAGCATGCCCAATCTCAAAGGCCCCAATGTAGATTTTAAGGGTCCGGATGTCAGCATGCCCAATCTAAATGGCCCTGATGTAGATCTTAAGGGTCCCGACGCTAAGATGCCCAGTCTTAATGGCCTTTCTGCAAAGATGCCTGACTTGTCTGCTCCGGATCTCAAAGGTCCCAACATAAAGACCCCAGAGGTAGATGTGAATCTGCCTGGTATCAAGGCCCCTGATGTTTCCCTCAAATCACCTGATTTTAAGGGCCCAAATATCAAGGCCCCTGATCTTTCCTTCAATACGCCTGATATCAAGGGGCCTGATATCAAGGGGCCCAACATCAAGTCACCTGATTTGAAGAGCCCTGATATTTCTCTGCCAAATGTTAAGGGTCCTGATATTTCACTCCCAAATGTTAAGGGTCCTGATATTTCACTCCCAAACGTTAAGGGTCCTGATATTTCACTCCCGAACGTTAAGGGTCCAAATGTTTCCCTCCCCACTGTTTCGGCCCCAGATGTCCCTGACTTAAGCTTGAAAGCCGAGGCGCCCAGTGCCTCAATCAACGGCCCCAATGTTTCCCTGAACGGCCCTGACGCCAAAGGTCCGAAAGTTCCTTCCGTTGAAGAACCGTCGCTTCTCGAGGAGATCAGTGCAAACATCCCTGGCTGGTCGTCGGTCCAAGTAGGCGGCCCGGACGTTAAGGCGAGCTCACCCGACGCTAAACTGTCCGCCAAGGCGCCATCGTTGTCGGCGGGCATACCAGATGCTAAACTGTCCGCCAATGGGCCGTCGCTGTCGGCAGACATACCAGAAGAACCGCCATATGCAACGATTAACAAAGCACGCAAGATGGCAGGGATCGTAAGTCCGGTTTTGGGAATTTGGCGGTGGAGGCGTGGCTTGGAGGTGGTTTAGATAGAGGTGGCCGGTGGTGGTGGCAGTATTTTTCCCTGTACTTTCTGTGTGTTTTGCACAGCAGATTTTAACCTTCTCTCTGCTGCCTAATCCCATAAGCACTACAGATTTGGTGCCAAATAGCTACCTTATCAGGCTGAAGTTTAAAATGGATACATTTCCGCTTCTTATTACATGTTACCCAAAGAGCTGCTGATAGTTACAAGTTTCTTTTTTCTTCTGCTGAAAGCAGGAAACACTGTCAGGATCAGACCTACATTGTAGATGGATTGGTTTTGGGGAAAGCTATTGGTGCAAATTTTTCATATGTTGGTAAAAATGATATCTAACAATATTGAAACCCATGGTACAAGTATCTGTTACCTACACAAGAGGTTTCAAAACAGACATTAAAAGTTCTTTATTGCCATTGGTAAAAAGAAGTAAAAGTAAAGCAGGCGACCTCAGACTGAGGTCGAACATGATGCTTTTCGTTTTCTAGTATCGCAATGCAGTAGTCAATAACAGCTTTAATGAAGACTTTAATGCCTTCTGTTAGGATGTGCCGGATGCAGCAGTAGACGCTACCATAGACCCGGGGAAGGTTGAACTAGAAGCGGACGTCACGCCAACCATCGGAGACGTTGCGCCAACCGTCGGAGACATTGCGCCAAACATCGCAGACGGGTCTGCCAGAATTCCCAGCCCAACAGAAAACGACAAACCTGGACGTCCAGACGACATCTTGTACTCGGTACGTTTCCTTCATCTCTCAGTCTAAATAAGTTACTAAACAAGCTGTTAGCGGACCCATACCTACATTTACATTGTACACTACATATTTCCTACATCATTATCATCATTGTTCATCCTCGTTACGAGGTAGCCTGAGTGCCAGCCTTTTTAGCTTCCGTCCGCTACCCTAGCTCCGCTGCGCTACCCAAGCTCCGCTGGGCGAGGAGGGGAGCTTGGGTAGCGTACGGAAGCTAAAAAGGCTGGGACTCAGGCTAGTTACGAGGTGCAACAAGAAAAGTTTATTCTCCAGAACCGCTTCCTTGTTTAGTATATCAAAAGCTATCTGCCACCCAAAATATCAAGACTATAGCATGTCCAGAACAAAAGGACAGGAATGCAGTTTAGCCCTTCACTGTTTTGTAACAGATAAAAATCATACCTCTGTTGTTTTAGGTCATCACAACCCACAGTTATACCAGATGTGACAGCGACGAGCTGTCTTTCCAGACGGGGGAAACCATTTACATTGTCCCCTTTGATGATCCGGACGATGCGGTAAGAAATTGTTTCATCAGACTTTTGCTTTCGGGATGGTTTTCTTTGGGAGGGAAAGGGAGTTTTTTGAGGTGCTTTGAATTTGTGGTTGACACGGTAATTCAGTACAATAGTAATAACTAATATATTGGAAATACATGTTCACAAAGGTCAAAATGTTAACAACATTATCATCTAAAAACTACTATGCATTTGAAAATTGGTTTACACATGTTTTAAGAAGAGGGAAATGGCTTTGTAAATAGAGATAAACTAGTACAGTATGATTTTTGTCTCCATTTACTTTATTTTAACTCAATGCATGATTAAGCCAATGTTGGGAATGGAAACTACAACTAATGGTATGCATTTGAAAATTTGACACAAGTTTTAAGGAGAAGAAAGAGACTCTGTAGATAGAGATGGACTTCAGCATAATTTTTTTCTCCTTTTAACATTTAGCCAATATTGGAAACAGACATGCGATAAAGGTCATTGTCATTAACCTTCTCCCTGCTGCCTAACTCGTATTCAATAGGGAATTGGGTGCCAAACGGCTACTTTAGAATGCAAAGGTTAAAGCATTTCTTGTTCCCTTTCAGGACGAAGGTTGGTTGATGGGTGTGAAGGAAACCGACAGCTCCAAAGGTCTGCTGCCAGAGAACCACACCAAACGCATCCAGACTTAGGCTGGGAGGAACAGGCAATGTTTTTTACACTTAACTGAAAATTCAACAAACAAATTCATTCGACAGACTTCCAATATGGCTTGCTAGATGTGGATTAATCTGAAAAGGGCTTTAGAAGACAGTGGTTGGGAAATGCCCTGACTCAACGTTGAAATAACCAGTCAATTTCCATTGTTTTAAAGCTCCCCTGTGGTAGTTCACATTGAAATCCCAGATCAGTTTAATCACTTAAAGCGTAGAATGGACTGAGAGTAGTTTTACTTGTGCAAACTCAAAGGAGAGTTAGCAAACTGTCCTCTGCTATGATTTATATTTACAACTGTCCACACACGGAGCTTGTAACTTGAGATTATGCCTGTAACAAGACCTCTTGCCACCATGTTGACTGTCCATTACCTTGCCAGTTATTCTACGTAGTTTTGACTGCCATTTGCAGCTCTTATACTGCTATTCTATCCTATGCAATGCCATTTTAGATTTTATGACAACATAGTTTGTTTTTAAAAAAGTGAGCAATTTTTGCTGCTCCTGCAATTGAATGACTTATATCATGTTGATTCTATTTGTAAATTTCTGATCAGGATTCATTTATTATTATTATTATATTTTACATTAAGTTTGGGAAAGACACCGGGGCACATGAGTCCATGAAACATGTTATTGATATTTTATGGCCTAAGTACTGACTGACAATGGTACAAGTATTTTGGTTATTTTGTAATTACAAAGCATTGTAATCTAAACTTGATTTGGAAGGAAGGCGCAACAAAATACGTTTTTGTAAGTTTTTACCCCAAATACTGTTTATTTCTGGTAAATTATACCCTGCTTGTAGGATTTTGTACATTTTTACCCCAAAACCTTCTTACATTTGGTAATTCTGGTCTTTTTTTCTGGTAGATTCGTTTAACGGGATTGGGTGCTAAAATAGAATTTCACACCTTAGGCTTTCCCTCTGTGTTATAATGCAGTAAGTGTAATCATTAGGAATGAGCAGACGAATCTCGAGGGAGCCCTCCATTTCAACTAATGCATTATTCATCTCATAATGTGTGTCTTCAACACGTTTGGGTTCAAGGGTGTTGAAATGTTGGTGGCAGGCCGAAATCAACATTGAATGGCAAAATTACAGTAGATTTGTCTTAGGAAAATATGATATTTGGGTGGAAACAAAAAAATTGATTTTGTTGGGCTTTCCTTTCTTACCCCATTAATACCTCATGATGCAGAAATATGTACTCAGTTTGTCCTTTCATGTTTAAAGAATCTCCAAGCAAGGTTTTGGGTGCATTTTTTATATCTTTTTCGGCTGCTTTGTATCAATTTTTTGTTATTTTATAGTTGAAAATCGGCAAAAAATTGTGCCCCTTGAAAGACATGCAAAATGAGGAAAATGATGTTACAAAATTGAGCCCAATCCATGTATCTGCTTGGAGATAATCTTTGACAGGATTATGAATGATTGATTGACTGACTGACAGTTGTTGCCTGCGACATTTCGGAGCTGACGTATCACCATGGAGATTATATTCTTTTGTACACTGTAAGTTAAGTCGTGGTGAAGGTTTATCAATAGTTGTAATGTAAGGTACATATTATGTATAGTAAATTTAGTGGATAGGTTTTCTACCAATGAAACTACCATTATGAAGGGTTCATCTACTCCAACTAAGTACTGTGAGAATTGTGATTGAGGCCATTGTAATTTATTTCTTTGGTTCTTGGACATTGTAAAATAGAAATTTAGCGAGAGGACAACATAGAAACAGATGGCTGCGATGAATACTTAAATCAGACTATACTCACTCCAACACTGAGTCTTTCCCCTCAGACTCTGTTTACATGTTGATGTTCCAATTCAGCTTTATTTTTTTCAAGTCCAAGAATCAATGAAATAATTTGTTGTGACCGTGTTAAATCATTGTAATTCCAAACTCCATGTACATTGCTGTAACTGTTCCAACATTTGTACAGCCTCCTATTGTAGAGGCCCAACAATAACAGACTTGATACTGCACTGAAATTGTTAGCTATTCTACGGTAGGATGTTTGCTATATATTGAGGTAGCTGAAACAAGCTGTCTTACGGTAATGCTAATGTTATTTTGATAACAATGATAATTGTTAAACTCTTAAATGCAATATAATTTAGTATTTCCCAGGTATTAGGGGGATATGTCATATATGTATAACAGGTTCGAGGTGTAAGTTATTATTCAGAATATATATATATTATATATATTTCCATGGGTGTCTTGAAAACGGTATTGTACTTTTTACACAGACTTATATTTATGTTAACAAATATAGCGATACTTTCTCAAGTACTGAATTATGTCTCTTTTTAAACCTTATCAAATAAAGAGACTAATCGTGACTTATGTGTGTCTTGTTCCTGTTGTCAAGTTTTCGTCATATAAGATTTTTTACAGAAAAATAGCCTAAATCACGCTCCTAGCGGCCGGCCCGACTGTAATCGCCCCCTAGAGGGGAGGGGGTCATTGACCTCTGCCAGAGAGCTTGTAAGTTGTGCAAACACAGGCTAAGGAGCTGTACTCCTATGGCTAACTTCTCTGGTATGTTATTCTGTCTATTTGGCCAATTTCTGTGATGTTTCCAGCAACCTATGGAGCCTGGTAGGGACTTAGTCCCCAAGCAGACCTACGGGTTGCAAAGACTATCCAACTAGCAGACGGAGTTTTTATAGCAACCCTATAAAAGCTACAATTGCAACTGCTATAAAAACTCCTTCTGCCAGTTGGATACGGTCTTTGCAAACCGTAGGTCTGCTTGGAGACTAGTAGGGACTATCAGAAAAGGGCAGCTAGACTTTTGTAATTTTAGCTGTATACGTGGGTGGATACCTCTTAGAAGTTGCCCACTTGGTTACAAGGGTGGTTATGTAATCTCCAATTAGATTTGCCAACTGGCAAAAGGAGTTTTTATTGCATATGACCCGGGTTGCCAGTACCGGGTTGCAATAAAAACTCCTTTTGCCAGCTGGATACAGTCTTTGCAACCGTTAGATCTGCTTGGAGATGAGTTTTTATGATTTCCTATGGTATTTTAGGGATTATTTTTCTGTTGTGTAGTGTAATTTGATTTGGGAGGGCATTTTCTATGTGCGTCAAGTTAGCAGCAAATAAGGAAGCGTTGCAGCTCTCTCCGTTTTCTTTTATTATTTTATGGTCTTAAAGAAACATGAAGTGGACCAAATCAGAAACTTAATGAAAAATATGCAAATCAAACATAATTTGAAAATATGCCAATCAAACATAACCATAAACAAAGAGCAAATGATAACATACATTGTATCAGTAGCAGAAAGACATTCAATTTTTTCAAAGAGATGAATATATTTGATAAAGGATTGATTTACTCGTCTGCATTTGTATATGTTCATGTATATTTTGGTCACTAAAGTTAAATGTTACCAATCACAGGGGCCACCTAGATATTAAAGGTTACCGAAGATCATATCAAACGTATCTAAATGCAAAATTTTCAATGCTTTTTTTTTCAAACCAGTCAGTTTTCGCCTAAAAACCTCCACCGTTTCAACGTTGACAGAAAGCTGCTGAATGTTTATTCCCCGCAAACGATGCAGACTAGGGGTGGATACCGGTTCGCTGGACCTGATTTAGACCCGTATAACATCCAAGAACCGAGTCCAAAAAACCTGAAAGCCCAAAACCTGAGTAAAAAAAACCCTGAACAAAGTACTAATATATTTTTCTTTTTTGTTTGATGAAAAGTGATTGAGTCTCCCCTACGACAAAAAGGCATTTGAAGTACGTAAGTGCAAGGACATTATATAGGATATAATGTCCTTGGTAAGTGTAACATTCAAATATCAAATACTGGTTTGTCTTGAAAGTCTTCTAACCAAGAAAATTTTAGTTATGCATGTCAGTTTTAATTCTCTATGCTTGATATTGGTTTAATAAAACAAAACATATCAGTTAGACAGGATCAGGTTCAGGTCCGGACCTGAACCTAAACCTCCGGACCTAAACCTGGACTTGGACCTTATTAAGCCGAACCGGTATCCACCCCTAATGCAGACTTATTCTATTTTTGTTGTATCGCGAAGTGATACAATCTACTTAGGTGACAATCAACATACCTGACAATAAAGTAGTACGAGAGCTGTTATCATCTAATTTAAACATATAACATCCCTTTTTCTAACATCCCTCTAAACTGTCATATAGATAATTCTCATGTAACATTTTGGAAACTCAATGTCCATTGATAATGTTGTCCGGCTCTTCTCTAAAACAACTTGTTAATTCTAATATTTGGCCATTTTGTCGTTTAAAGCGATGCACTAGTACTGTGCTTCCTATGTTAACTCTCTTTACAATCAATTCTGTGACTGTACATAAACAATAGGATAACAGTTAAAGTTTAGACTTATCGATCTCAGAACCAGACGTTACAGAAAACTGCAGCGTCACCTGAACCACCTTCTCACTCCCCTTCCTCACCTGGAACTTTAAAGTAC
Organism: Branchiostoma lanceolatum; assembly: GCA_035149815.1. Taxonomy (NCBI): domain Eukaryota; kingdom Metazoa; phylum Chordata; class Leptocardii; order Amphioxiformes; family Branchiostomatidae; genus Branchiostoma; species Branchiostoma lanceolatum. The sequence goes on along the minus strand of CM068877.1, from coordinate 10,595,596 downwards.
CCGGACTCTCTTCCCAGGACTCTACAGTCAGAACATCGCCCTCCAGCGATTCCTTCTGGTACAGCACGGAGACTTTACGTACCCCCTGTTTAAATGGATCCCCCCTGACCGTGGGGTATGCTCCCTGTCTTGCTCCAAAAACAGCACAGTTGAAGCAGTACCGAAGGTAGTGCCTTTGGTTAGTGTGGTCATTATAATCAATATCACTAGGCAGAACAGTAACCCTGTAAATAAAAGTCTTAGCGGAAGTTGGTTTTTCGAAAGCCTCCACCGTTTTCGGGCGCGGCTGTGCCGTCAGATAGGAATAGTGCTCTTTAAACCAATCAGGGAACGGCTCAGGTCTGGGCGTATCTTTGCTGATGTTGACGTCCTGGATGATTCCCTTAATCAAGACCTGATTGGTGAAACCGTCGATTATTTCGCCTCTCCTTATCATTGACGTTTTACCCGCGTGAAGTACTCTCGAGGAGACTTTAAGAATGGTACCTGGCTTGACGAGACTGTAGAAGGAAGGGCTGATTTCCCAAACTTGGCAGCGAACAAAAACTCTTAGAGGTGTTTCAGTTGCAGACGCAAGCCTCGAGTGCAGAGCGGACAGTCCCGATGCAAACAGCCAGGCAGCTTGGTACACTAAGGTCCAGATGGGTATATGGCCTGTTGAACAGAACAACAAGCTTGATATCAACAAAAGCATCAAAGTTGGTTTATAGGTGCGAAGACACATACCTAACGTAACATGACCAATTTACGTGCAGGACCAGTTATCGTCCAGACATCTGCTTGGAGTCCCAAAGTAATTTGACCCAGACATGCGCCAGGTGGTGTCAAGTTGCCAGACAAATAAGGAAGTTAAACGGCGACACATCACCCGATATCTGCTTAGCTCCTAAGGATGAGCTGTCACGAAGCTGAAGCCACTATCAGAAAAAAATATTACGCTTTGTCTCAAGCATGACGCTTTGAGCTTGACTAAAGAATATAATAAGAGATGACCTGACCTGCCCTCTCGAAGTCCCAGTTGTTGAAGTTGGATTCAAAAGTCACCGTCTTCTTGTCTTCACTCCAAGTAAACGATGGTCCTTCCTTCCGTTCCATAATGAAGTTCTTTCGTGTCCTTTGGTGGTCAGACCGGTTTCCAGATCTAGACAAAGGACGTTGGCGTCTGCAAATAAAACCATATCATCAAGTCGAGGAAACAAGGCACAGCAATGTAGTCAAATCCTTCGTGGACATTTCACGGACTTGCGTGGATCAAATAGGACAATCGTCGTCTTTCCCAAATTTGAACTGGAGTTCTTTAATACCTGGCTAAAACAATCTACTCTACTCACCTCTATGTCGGGTATATTAAATTATAAAATCACAACTGCTGTCCTCTCATGCCAAGAAGCAGTTAGAGTTTCACGTCCAGTAGACATGTACCTGTTTCGCCACAAAGTCCAAGAGTCAAAGGTTGAACTGTTACAAATTTTAATGTTCTTTTTCTTTGTTTGAAAACAACAACAACACAATATTGATGCATGATCAAAAGATTCATACATAATAGTTGAGAAATTGAAGACTATAGGTTCACTAATTTCCCCGTGTTTTGTACTGTAAATGAATATCATTTACTCCTATTATCGTAGTGGTATAGCCAGGCGTTTAGCTCCACAGGTCACTGACCGTCAGTTCCTTGAGTAGACGATACCATTATGTTTAAGGGTCACCGTAACATAAACTGACTACAATGGTCAAAGAGGGATATCCAGTATACGATATTGTAGTTTCACTCTGTTTTGTGAAAATGTTTGTCAGTGCAGAGTATATTCAAGACATGCTACAGAAGAGGAAAGAAACGGAAATATAATGGCTAGTCTGCAAATACCTCCCCCCCTAACAGGAGCCCTTGGATTGGTCCTTCTAGGCTCCAAACAGCAGGCTTAAAGATCATTCCACTATCTCAAGGTGATGCGGAACCCCCCCGGGAGATGGAGAAACGTCTTTTTTTTTTCATACGAATTCCACAAGTGTTAATTTATTTCCTACCGGTACAATAACCACCCCTAAACAGCCCCGATTTCACACAAAATCCCACCAAGTATTTAAATTTCTTGTTTTTTTGTTGCCTGCCTTGTTTTTTTTCGCCCCATCTCATTAGTTTTGGAGTCTGCGGAAGATGTCATCCAAAAAATTTACTTGCTGTGGCCTAAGATAGGACTTTCATACTTTGAACAACTTGGTTAGAGAAGGTGATCTACTGATATAATCTATGCACATGAAGTCCTTATTTGCATCTGAGTTATGAGTTGTAAAAAGTGAAAGCACTAACAGGGACCACCGTCGCCACGGCAACATATTTTTCTGTTGCCAATCTTGTTATCCATATAAAGATGTACGAGATGACCTCTGTCCTCTGGTATGTAAGGTTGTATTTACTGTAGTTTTTCCACCTTCGTGTTAAAAAAAATCAATGCAGTTCTAATAAATCAGCTAATAAATAGTAAGGACAACCTCAAACCAACCGTACACATCTTCAGAAAAGACGCTGTAGTCACATAGTCCCGTTTAAAACTTTATTCAAGCCCGCACCCAAAATCGGCTATTAAAGATAACAAAGGCTGTATCGGAATCAGATTATAGCTAGCTTTACTTTATCCAAATTGGGGTTGATGAATATTGTTTTTTTTTCTTTCGAAATCAGGAGAAAATTGATGATGCTATCTATACGATTTACTGGCTGTGGCGTTATTCTAATGTGACATTTAGAAACCATTCAATGTGCATTGAAGTTATTGTCCAGCTTTCAGTAACATAAGTTGTTAGTTCTAATACTCCATTTACTCCATTAAAATATACTTAAGCTTTCTACGTAAATATTATGAAATAGTAAAAAAGAATCGACCCGTGGCCATATGTAAACAATACGATGACAGTTACAGTTTTTTTTTTACTTCGGTTTTTGACAGACAAGGACGACGAGGCACTGCACTCAAGTTTTTATACTTACAGTTTAGACATACCAATCTCAGAACCAGAAGTTACAGGAAACTGCAGCATCACCTGAACCACTTTCTCACTCCCCTTCCTCACCTGGAGCCTTAATGTACCCGGACTCTCTTCCCAGGACTCTACAATCAGAACATCGCCCTCTAGCGATTCCTTCTGGTACAGCACGGAGACTTTCCGTACCTCCTGTTTAAACAGATCCCCCCTGACAGTGGGGTATGCTCCCTGTCTTGCTCCGAAAACAGCACAGTTGAAGCAGTACCGAATGTAGTGCCTTTGGTTTGTGTGGTTATTATAATCAATATCACTAGGCAGAACAGTAACGCTGTAAATAAAAGTCTTAGCGGAACTTGGCTTTTCGAAAGCCTCCACCGTTTCCGGGCGAGGCTGTGACGTCAGGTAGGAGTAGCTGTCCTTTACCCAATCAGGAAACGGCTTAGATCTGGGCGTGTCTAGCTCTAAGTTTATGTTAACGTCCTGGACGATTCCCTCAACCAAAATCTGATTGGTGGAACTGTCGACGATCTCGCCTCCCTTTATCATTGATGACTTCCCGAGGTGAAGCCATCTAGAGGAAACTTTAAGCCTGGTGCCTGGCTTGACGAGGTTGTAGAAGGAAGGGCTGATCTCCCAAACTTGGCAGCGACTGAAAACTCTTACAGTTGGATCAGCGAGAAGCCTTGAGTCCAGAGCGAACAGTCCATTGAAAGTCAACCAGGCTCCCTGGTAGGTCAGGGTCCATATGGGTACATGACCTGTTAAAGAGAACATCAAGCATGATATCAATTACAGAATATGATAAATCAGCGCTAGCCTCCTTAGCAGGCTATGGGGAATGGTAAAAGATGAACCGAGTGCAATGATGTCGTTCACGATTCCGAGGACGCATGCGCAGCGTAATGTATTGTGGGTAATATGTGAAAGGTGAAGGCCCCTGAAACAGTTATGGTCCTGACATTTGTCCGAGATTTGCAAAACAATGTCTAGGCGTTTTGTTCTTCGGCCGCGCATGCGTACTCGAAAGTGTGAAAGTGCTTATAGGACGGATATGCCTTGACAGAAAAAAAGCCAGACTTGTAAGTTGTAGAGCCTGCTATTTAAAGGTCTCTTTAACCTGCTTGTGATAACTTTATAGATACATGTTAAAAGGCGACGGAGACGACATGAAAACAACCTAAGGGGAAAGTCTGTACCTAAGTTGGTACATAGAGTTTTAGGGAGTGAATATACCACAACGCCAGTCTTGTAGCAAGATTCCTTTCAAACCCTTTGTTTTCATCTTGACCTCTTACTTTGACCTATATCTGACTTAAGAGCCGAATTTGATTTTGGACAGGATTAGGCAGACCCGGATTCGACCCTGGTATGAACGCAAATGGTTTTATCTGGATCGACCTTGAATCTGGGCAGTCACAGTGTAAAATTTCCTTGGCTGGCTTGTGTAAGCCCTGGAAACAGTCTGGCACCCAGGCTAAAAAGAAATGCAGTACGCTATGCATACGTCTCGTAAGTATTACGCTTTTCCCAAGCCTTACGCCGCATCAAGCAGTACGTTGTCATCTAGCTCTAAGTCATTATGCTTTATCTTAGGCATTACGCTTCGTGTCAAGCATCACGCTTCGAGTTGAACGTATGATTAGAATAATTAACTGTGATACTGAAGTGTTCTAATGCCTGACCTGCTCTGTCGAAGTCCCAGCGGTTGAAGTTGTATTCAATAGTGACCGTCTTTTTGTCTTCACTCAAAGTAAACGATGGTACTTCCTTCCGTTCCATTTCTTAAGTCCTTTGCTGGTCACAAAGACTTTCCCCTATAATTACCTACTTGGTGGTCAGACCGGTTTCTAGAGACGTAGGAGTAGGTGTCGACAAAGGTCGGGGAGGGGGGCGTTTTCGTCAACGACCGTGAGCTCATTGGATAGACGATACCAATAAACTCTAAAGGGGTTACGTTGGAAACACAAACTCAATGGCTGCGATAGTTGGAGACATCTAGCGTAAAATGTTGTAGTCTCATTTTGTTTTGTGAAATCGCCGTGACGGCGGAGAATATCTCAATACCGAGTAAGATGTTTTTTCCAGGAAGAGAAAGAAACGGAAATTGCATGCACCCCCGTGCCAGAATGATCTTCAGTTGACTTCTGAACCTTGAACTTCTGTATCCTAATGCTTAAGCACATTGTATGCCCGCCGCAGTGTGTGCACCGCTTTTCGGTGTTACTAGCTTGCTTCAACTCCAACTTGACCATGTTTTCCGTGCAATCGAGGTTCCCCTAGTGACTATGGATCTGCTTGGGTGGAAGACTAGTTGCTTTGAGCGAAGGCAAAAAGACTTTGACTCTGACGTACGTGTACACATGTAAGACTTTTGTTACCACTTTGAGCCATGGGACTTCCACAGAGGGAGTGGATACACTGAAGTATTGCGAGCATTTCAACACAAGACACGCGAAAACAAGTCAATGTCAAAGGCACCGATCACATTTATTACCTCCATGAAAAATGGAGGCATTGATTTGAGTTTTCCTCTCTCCTTATGGGCAGGACAAATTAGCAACGGGTCGTGACGTCATAGAATGGCTAGGAATTCTTTCTGTGACGTCACGGACCGTTGTTAATTTTCCTCACCAGCGCACTCAGCAGACGATTGATTTGAAGATTACATAGATATTTTTAGAAAAGACCGACTTTTTACATGAATGACAGAAGAAATGTTATTTCATAGACACATTAAATGGAAGCCAATAGATTATAGAGTCTGAGGGGAAATCTGCACCCACGCTCAGAGATATTTTGCAAAATAAAGTGAAACTGCGATGTTTTATACTTAATGTCTCTTACCAACCTCATCGGTTACTAGTAGTTTGTGTTTCGAAATTTGACCCCCTTTGGCTCAATGGTATCGTCTGCCCAATGAACTCACGGTCAGTGACCTGCTGAGCTGATCTTTTGGTTATACCACTAATACTATAGGGGTAACGTAACCTTTTTAAAATTCAAAAGAAAGTTTAAATAGCGGAACTATTGTATTTTGTTGGTAACGATTGCACTTTGATCCAAGTGTGTAGAAGCATGTGAATATTTGTTTTTCATGTGGAGAAACAGAAATGAAGTGATATTCTCTGATGGAAGGGTGTAACCTTTGACCTGTGGACTTTGTGGCGAAACGGCTGCAGAGTTACTGGATATATAACTCGAACTCTTTCTTGTCACGGGAGGACAGAAGTTGTGGTTTTATACTTGAGATTCTACCGGACGTAGAGGTGATTCTTAATACCAACTTGTAGTGCAACTCGATTCCATAAACATTGTCAAGTTGTCTTCTTGCAACGTTGGGGCGACTGGCCATCTGACACTAGGTCACACTAGCCTCAGTTGCAGACTCCTTCCGGCCGTTTTCTTTGTCAAGTTACAGTTTTAGTATTACATTTTTGTCTTATTGCTTCCGAGCTAGCAAGGAAAGTTTTTAAAGATGGAAAACAGTGCAGGTATTCTTTTACAAGATTTGCGTTTAAGATTAGGAAAAGACGAATATTGTTGTATTTTGACATAATAAGTGCGTGGAAAGTCACCTGTGAGGATTTGACTGATTTGCTGTGCTTTATGTTTCTTCTAGTGGATGATCCAAGTACATACGGTAACGCCCCCCTTCCCACACTTTTGTAACACCTAGGCTGCTGCAATGGACCGGAAGAAAGGAACGCCGTTTACCTTGAGCGAGGACAAGAAGACTGTGACTTTTGAATACAGCTTCAACCGCTGGGACTTCAACAGAGTAGGTAAGGCATTCATTATAACATTTCGGTATCACCCCTACTTCTTTTCCGTCGAACTCGAAGCCTACCTTTGAGACTAAGTGTGGTGCTTTTGCGGTACCTGATTCACGGTATAGTGTGGCTTCTCTATGACTATTAAACCGCTAGGCTACACCAACTTATTATCTTGAATAATAGTTCTTAATCTAAAGTAAAATGAAACAAGAGGCCAAAATGAAAACAGAGAGTACTAATGCAGGAAGAAAAACTGACAACCTCGACCCCCAATTTGCCTTAGGGCATGAATTTTCAAATAAATGTATCATGAATATGTCATATAGATGTGTACAATGATATTGGAATGAAGAGTTTAATTGAACACTTCTGCCCAACTGAGCTAGGTACAGGTCACAAAAATGTATGGCAACTGGTTCTTAGTTTAGCGATGGCATTGTCTTCGATTTGTAATTTTCAAGTATTAGTATTGGTGTAATGTTAATACCATGCTACATGTTCTTTCCAACAGGACATATATCCATCTGGACGGTGAGTAACCAGGCTGCATGGTTGCAGTACATGGGGGTGTTCGCTCTGGACTCAGATCTTTCAGAAGTAAGAATGTTTACTCGCTGTCAAGTGTGGGAGCTCAGTCCTTCTTTCTACAGTCTCGTCAAGCCAGGTACCAGGCTTAAAGTGTCGTCTAGAATGCTTCACGTGGGTAAAACATCGATGATAAGGGGAGGCGAAATGGTCGACAGTTCCACCAATCAGATCTTGGTTAAGGGAATCGTTCAGGACGTCCACATCAGCATGGACACAAGAAGACCTCAGCCGTTCCCTGATTGGACGAAGGAAAAGTTCTTGCATCTGACGTCAGAATCGCGTCCGGAAACGGTTGAAGAGTTCGAGGAGCCGCAGAATACCACTAAAACGTTTGTTTACAGTGTTACAGTACCACCTAGCGATATTGATGAAAATAACCACACTAACCAAAGCCACTACATTCGGTACTGCTTTAACTGTGCTGCCGTGGGGGCTAAACAGGGGGCGTACCCCACTGTCAGGGGGGATCTGTTTAAACCGGGGGTACGGAAAGTCTCCGTGCTGTACCAGAAGGAATCGCTAGAAGGCGATGTTCTGACTGTAGAGTCCTGGGAAGAGAGTCCGGGTACTTTAAGGTTCCAGGTGAGGAAGGGGAGTGAGAAGCTGGTTCAGGTGACGCTGCAGTTTTTCGTAACTTCAGGTTCTGAGACTAAAGCCTCTAAAATGTAAACCATTTCGAAAGATAACATGGAAATTACAATATAACATGCAAGGTGTCTGAAAATCTCAAGACTAAGTAGTGTAGCCAACATGGCTCTCTGGACCTTTTTGGAGGGCTTATAATACACTTTTGCTGATAACTTATTATCTCCATGAAAAATGGAGATATAGTTTTGGGTGTGTCTGTCTGTTTGTTTGTAATTGGAAAATTATAGGACTGTCAATATTGCAACATGTGTAAGTTAGATAAAGGTGTTTATGACCAAGCATATATTATGCAAATGTGTAAGTCATTTGCATGAATAGAAATGTTCATGGATATATGAGGTCGTGGAACTCTTGTTTTTGTACTGTGTCGTTTGTGCAGCCAGCCCGTAAACATTCGGCTTGCTGCACAACGACCCAGTACAAAAAGAAGTCATCAGTAAAAGTGTATTATAAGCCCCAAAAAAGGCCAAGAGAGCCTGCTATGGAGGCGAAAGTAGTGGACGTTAAAGATAGGGAGTGGCTGACGACGTGACTGACGTTTTGTACCGTTCTGTACCAGCAGAATTTAGAGTAAAATATTCCTCTGCTTTTCAGGCAAGCATGTCCACAATATGGGTGATTTGCAAAATGATGTCTGTTCTCAAGAAGAAACATGTGGTACCTCGTAGTATTATATCCCTCACTTAGCAGAAATAACATTTCAAACATCTGTGACAATAATTGTACCTAGTAAAAGCATTGTAAATTACAGTCACATTGATAATGTTTGCTGTTCCTCGAAATATTCATAGTGCGATTTCTGTTGTTTAGGACGTTCAGTGAGGCAGCGATAAAAACAACCATAAGCAGTAAGCTGCTAACAACAACCGTTTCCGTCCCGAGACAGCTGAATTTAGTACGACATATCCGCGATTGTTCAAACAATGTCATCAATTTGGTGTCGTGAACCCTTTCACAACGATTGTGGCAGGACATTTAGATGAGAGGAAACTAGGAGTAAACACACTCAATTTTAGTTTCTATATGAATGGCTCTCTTGTGTTGTTACAGCTGCCAAAGTGGAACTTAATAATACAAAATATATCTACAATTTGTATCAAAGCAATATTGCATAGGCTGCGCTCTTTTGGCACGGTTGTACCCAGTTCGGTTATTTTAGTCGAAAAAGATACTGGGGATGTTTAAGAGTTAACTAGTCGAGAAGCGCACAGAGAAAACTCGATAGATTCATTTTCCATCAATAAACTCAAAAACAGCTTCTATCACTTGCACTAAGCAGGTCTTCCGTCAATTAACCATATGTAACAGGCGCCGAAAAAGTACGCATGCAATAATCAAACTGAAAAATTACTCGAAGCGCAAAGCAATCTGCTTTTATTTAAGTCTTACGCTAATTGACAAGAGGCAGAACGAAGAAAATGCTAAACGTCACCACAGAACAGTTCTTCCATCCGTCAATTGGTCAGAAGGATGAGATATAAATCACGCAACAATCAACCTAAAAGATAACTCACAAACATCAATCAAGGAAAACATTTGAAAAATGGCAATGACTAACGGGAGAATGCATGCTTTTGTGGCTAGCTTTATCTACTGCGGTTTTTTTGCCTTTAACATGACAGATGGTACTCTGAGTGGATACTATCTATGCAGGTATGAATGGATTCTGGCCCTCTGGTCGTAAATAGTGTTCAGATGCATAAAGAATATGTGGATATATATATCATCATCATCATACATCCGGATTCCAGTGAGGTATACTAGAGACGTTTTTTCGAGTACTTACATATAGGGCCTTCTATGGCAAATGACTAACAGTATGTACATTTTTCGGTACAAACCATTGAGTGTCATGGGCAGATTAAGACAGAAGGTCGAGTTACCTGATATATAGCGTAATGCCGAAAAAGTGAAATCTCATTTTCAATGCGAGGAAACTATAGAAAATAATCAGGTAAATCAGCAAACAAGTTAACAGTAACACAAAAACGGACAATGGGAAAATTTATACTCTGAGATGTAAGCTTTATATATTCATCGCGGTGTTTTGCCTTTAACATGACATACGGTTCTCTGAGAGGATACTATCGCAGTGGATTCGGATGGGTTAGTGCCCTCTGGCGGAAAACCTGCTATATGTACGGTCCGATTAGATAGAACATGGTCAGCTGCATACTGAATGTGGATATAGGGCCTACGATGACATATGAACAGGTACATCCATTACGTAATGCAAAATAAATCATGCGACTGGAAAAATCCCTCAAAGAGTCAGACGTTTCAGATGGCATCCGCTATCTTTCAGAAGTGTCTGAGAAGGAGTGTGAAGACACGTGTAACATGTATGTAAATGATTGATAGATCTATGCAAATCAGTTACTGTAGAAATTAAAGTGGCTCTTGTTAGACCTGTTACATATGATGCTGTTCCTTTGTCTGTCTTGTGTCCAAAGAATACATGAAGCCACATATAACGTTGAGTTACATGTACTTGAATTACGAAAATGTGAATTTTCTTTCTATGCAGGAAAAACATAATGAACAACAAGATATAGAGCAGCCCGTATATAAAGCAAAGAAACAAAGAAACAAATACATTATACACTAAACTTCACCGGCAAACTTATTTTAGGGGTAAGCGTTGTTTTTTCATTGCGGTTTTGCCCTCTATCTTGACTTATGACGGACTCAAACAGAATACTATCTCAACGTTATGGATGGTTTCGGGCCATAAAAAAGCGAGATGCTGACTCAGATAGAAGGTCTACAATCACAATGTTCTCTGGTACAGGAACATGAATCACTCCTTTGTTGCATAAACTCTGGTATGCATTAGTGATACAGTCACACAAAGTTGAACAAAAATTGGGACTTACCATAACGCGAAAGGGCTGCTGTTAGGCTGAACAATTCCGACTATACAAATAAAATGTATAACCAATCATGAGAAGTATCGGTCAATTTCTTTCAGGTCATACCAATTTAGTTAATTGCTTTTTGTATCATAAGACAAGATCACGCCGAAATGGAAGATCAACATGAAAACAGACTGTATGAGGAAAGTCTGTATCTTGGCACACACAGTTACATATAGACAGATGCAGGTTTTCCACCCATCCCTCCGTTTAAATTTTTCACAGCTTGCTAATTATAAAGAACTCCCTCTAGGATCCGTTCTCCGTATAAGTCAGTACTAGCCATGCGACATGTGTAACAAATTAGCAAAATTGACAAAACCCATATAGCACTACCTCGTTAACTTCGTAAGTACTTACAGATTCTTCAATGTTAGAAATCCTATTGCAACCCTGACTGGACCAAAAAATAGATAAAGAAAGATGTCCGACAACCAAGCAAATAGCATGGGGTGGCCCCATGCCTTAGCAATATTTTTGCCTCTAACATGACATATGGTTCTTCTGGGGGATACAATCTCAGCATGCATGGATGAGTTTGGACCCACAGTTAACAGGAGATATCCGGGCTCTGATGGAACGATGATGTCTACACAGAGATAACAATCTCAGTAACATGCCTGACATTTGATGTACTGATACATATGAACTGACCTTGGCTATGTAGCCTCCTACGTCTACGTTCCGTAGTAAAAAATTGAAAACAAGCGAGTGTATGATGAGATGTTAATGTATTCAATGTTATGGCAAAGGGAAGACGTTTCAGTTGTCGTAACCGTTAAAACGTAAGCACCGTCAAAGTGGCTAAATTACATACTCAATTCAGTTGAACAATATCTTAAATGCATGGTTACAATTAGAATACTTAAAAGGTACTGTCACATTGGCTAAATTACATACTCATTACAGTTGAAAAATATCATAAGTACATATTGGGTACAATTAGAATACTTAAAAGGTACTGTCACATTGGCTAAATTACATACTCATTACAGTTGAACAATATCATAAGTACATGGCTACAATTAGATTACTTGTCACATTGGCTACATTACATACTCAATACAGTTGAACAATATTATAAGTACATGGTTACAATTAGAATACTTTGAAGGTACTGTCACATTGGCTAAATCACATACTCAATACAGTTGAACAATATCATAAGTGCATGATTACAATTAGAATACTTAAAAGGTACTGTCATATTGTCTAAGTCACATACTCAATACAGTTGAACAATATCATAAGTGCATGATTACAATTAGAATACTTAAAAGGTACTGTCATATTGTCTAAATCACATACTCAATACAGTTGAACAATATTATAAGTACATGGTTACAATTAGAATACTTAGAAGGTACTGTCACATTGGCTAAATTACATACTCAATACAGTTGAACAATATCGTAAGTACATGGGTACAATTAGAATACTTAGAAGGTAGTGTCACATTGGCTAGATTACATACTCATTACAGTTGAACAATATCATAAGTACATGGTTACAATTAGAATACTTAGAAGGTACTGTCACATTGGCTAAATTACATACTCAATACAGTTGAACAATATCACAGGTGTATGGTTACAATTAGAATACTTAGAAGGTACTGTCACATTGGCTACATTACATACTCATTACAGTTGAACAGTATCACGGGTATATGGTTACAATTAGAATACTTAGCATGTATCACTTAAGTTTTGGTTTGCGGCTTTACAAATCATTCTTTTTAAAAATTGTTACATTTTTCAGGTATAGGATTGACAGGTTGTAGATCTTATTCTACCTGCTTATTCATGTATGTATTTATTCATTGCTTTGGCTGTTCAACACGCAAAGTCAGGGCTGCCCAACTAGCCTGTCTGTCTGTTCAATGATCATCAAAATGTTTCTAAAATGTTTTTAGGTGATTTGATTTATTTTCATCGCACTCTAACTTTTCAGATGCGAGTCTCCATAAATCCCCTTCGGTTGAGTGTAATGGGCCGCCGCTAGACATGCGGCCATCTCATAACTCACCGTTAGTACTGCCAGTTATAATACGTGCTTTAGACGTAAACGCTTTGGAGATGCTAGAGATTTTCCTGATTTGTACTGTCCTATGAAAGGGTTGGAAGCCTGAAAGAGTTTGATGGAGCGAGTGCTGTCATCTAACGGGAGGGAATGCATTCATCACCGAGACTTTGCCTGCTCTAGAGAGCCCAAAATTATCGCCGTTTCGGTACTTAAATAACCACCCTCATCAGGACACACCGACATTTCAGAAAGACTGGTAAAACTATGAATCAGTAGACGCAATATTTTAATGTTTTGATTTGATTGGGATTGCCACACTACAATGCGAATGGAGCACAGGCAGCGATTGATTGTATCACGCGCCACACTTTAGATATCACAGAGCATATTACACAATACAAAAACATGCTGTACAAAGATTTAAACATGAACAAAACATGAATACAATATAAAAAGCAGCACAATGAATATAACCTAACACTGTCAGTCCATTCCATGATAGCTGTATTGCAAAAATGATTAATGAATTTCAAAACTGATTTCCAGAGCGGAGGCTAACATTTTCAATATGTTTATGGTTAGCGGGGTGGATCCCATCTTTTTTTCGATAAGTGTGTGTGTGTGTGTGTTTGTGTCTGTATCTGTGTGTATGCTCGATGTGAGAATATACTTAGACACGGGGGCTTTATTTAACGTACTTTACGAGGGACGATCCTAAATGAAGCAAGGTACTCACTTTCATCTGAGTCAAGTGAGGAAATTCGTGTTAAGTGCCTTTCCCAAGGACACAATCTGGGCATCTCGATTCTAGGCCAAGCACTCTAACCATTACTCAACACCATGCCATGGTTTGAGCTTTTGAGAGTATTGATGGCAAAGTTTCCTGTTAAGAGACGCATAATGGCATAAGTGACGTGAAGCAGTAATGATAAAACCGACCTCTTTGCTGTGCGATATGGTCTCAATAATTCAATTTGCTGGGTTTCGGAATGAAGTAAAGAAAAAGACGCTGGACTGGAAGATCAACATGAAGACAAAAGTATGTACCTCGGTACACAAAGTGTTAGTGTCTGAACAAATAGGGTGGTTAAATTTTCTTTTACTAGTATTCTTTAATGGTACAATGTCATCAGAAAAAATAAAGACGCAATGAAGAGGGTGCAGGCTTAGAAATGCCTCACATGAAATGCAGACAACCATTTTCCTCTCAGTTCTCTTTTCGCTGACCTAATATGTCCAAGAAACAAGAAAATACATTGCTCTGGCCCCATGTTATCTTTTCAGCCATGGGTGCAGCAAAGCATACGGACGCAATACGGTCTGTCGAACCGAGATTTTGTATCGTTTCGTTGGCAACCTGTCATCTTCAAAGGTCATAGCAATGACGTCAGTGACGTTTGCAGCAATGGAAAGGCCGACATTTACTGTGCTGCTGCATTAGAGATATGCTTCCGAGTTGGACATGGAACGGTGGTTACCCTGACCAAATCGCGCTTCAAGCAGCTATTCCACTACTGGTCAAGCCCCTAAGAGCCCCTGGCAGCAAGGGATTGTGTATCATAGGTTATAGCTAGGGCGATGGTCTGGTGGTTTTGCTTTGATGATGGATTGAATTCAAAACAGTAAAAGGAGTCTAGATAAGCATCGCGTAGAGTAACGTAATGAAACATTGGAATAAGACAGAATATTTCATTTTTTAAATTTATTTCTTATTTGATTCAACAGCAACAGTTAAAAATGATACACAAACAAAGATATGAAGATGTCAACACAAAAACTTCTGTTACACATATTTTCACCTTGACGTGATCTTTACTGCACAAGTATAGAATCTCAAGATTGATGGCGGAGCGCAAGTTTTTATTCAAAGTGCAAGTGGTTGAGTCACTAACATTGGCGTACGCATCGTGAAAATAGATTGCGTTCAGGCAAGACTTTGTGTTCAGAAATTGAATATTGATCTATTCTGCGAGTCTATAATTCAAAAGTGGCCTATCTGAATCAAGATTTTAATAGAAAAAAAACAAACATTTGCGTCAGGGTATAAGCAATCAACGTGGAAAACATAGTGGCAAAACAGGATGTTTACGGAAATCGATTACAGGTCTAGTCCGTGCGGTTGCAACTAAAGAGAAGGAAATTTTGAAGCGTTTCAAAAGTAACGATTAAGTGCCAGACGACGTCGACGTAAGCAACGTGAAGATCACTTGTTGAAAAGCATAAGAAACACGCCGACGGGCGAAGGACAAAGTACTGATAAAGCTGCTTGAATTAAATCAATACAAGAGTCGAAAATTGTGTAGCAAACCAGAAGCGTCAGCAGCTTTTTAACGCCATGGTTGATAGCATTGGCCAAGTGTATGAAACTGAATCCATGAAGAACATTTGGACAAGGGCAAGAAATACTGATATGCTGACAAGCGCAGAATGGAGGGCTGACCATAGGTGATAGCATTGGACAGTGGTAAATCACCTCATCCCGGGTGTAACTCACCAGTTTTGTATTGAAGAGTAAAAGCTGCATATTAGGCAAGATGTGTTTGAGCTACTCATACCGCAAAGAAACCCTACTTTTTTCGATAAGTGTGGTGGCTTCTTTAAGGTTCTCGAGGTGTGGCTCTCCTCAAACACGGGACATCCATTTAACGTCCTATCCGAGGGACTTCCCTAATCGAAGCTAGCTATACGCTACTCATTTCCACCTTTCCCATGGGCACAGCTTCGGTGGCATGTCAGGGGATTCGAACTCAGGACCTTTGGGTTTGGGGCCAAACACGCCAACACGATGCATTGGACAAGCTTATGAAACAGAAGAACATTTGAACATGAACAATAAATACTAATGTGCCGGCGACCGGAGAATCGAGCGCTGGTCTGTCTGCCTGAACCAAATCAAGAGGCGGAAATAACCTTTAGATGCTATAAGCGATTACAATGACGCATTGCCGCACGTGGTAGCCTACTTCACAGACTTCTTGGAGCGCCGGTTTTGATATTTTCGGGGGGGGGGGGGGCGTTGATTCACGATTTTCAACATTAGGTTCTCTAATGCCTGGGGAGACAGTCTCGCCGAGCCAAGTTTATTACCTCTCTGTAAGTCTTCCTTAATCCTTTTTCATTTCAGAACGTCGAAACATACAGCAGGCTTCTTGGAACGGCGAGAACCTTAGCCCATGTTGAATATCGCGAATCAGCCCCCCCCCTCCTCACAAACGCCGGTGCTACCACGTACGCCAATGCTTCTACATGTAGCCTATGCCATTGTTAATGCTTATAGCATCTCAGAGTTATTTCCGCCTCCTGATTGGGTTCAGTCAGACACATCAGTGCTCGATTCTCCGGTCGCCAGCACACTAGTATTTCTTGTTCATGTCCAAATGTTTTTCAGTTTCATAAGCTTGTCCAACGCAACGTGGCATCGTGTTTGATTCGGTTAGCGTGTTTGGCCCAAATTCCAGAGGTCTTGGGTTCGAACCCCCTTACATGCCACCGGCGTTGTGCCCTTGGGAAAGGCACTTTTTACACGACTTTCCTCACTTCGCTCAGGTAGGAATGAGTACCTAGCTTCGGTTAGGGACGAAATGACGTTAAATGGAGGTACACGTACCGTGTTTTGAGCACATAAACGAACCCACCACAGATATCGAAAGGAGTAGGGTTCTTCCCGGTGTGAGTGGATAAAGTAAATTTGTCCGGATGTGCAGTATGTACTGTTCAGTACAAACCCGGCGCGTTACGTCATGGCGCGGTCTACCGGGTATGCAATGCAAAAAAAGCATCGCATCATAAAGCAGGGGCGTAGTCTCCCCGTGTTGGCATGGCATGATATATCCTAGACAGACAATACATCACCTCTGTCAAAAGACCAAGACGGCATGGTACAGCTAGTTTGGCATAGTACATAGTACAGTATAAATCAAATACATGTACATCAAATATATCATTAGTATTAGTCTATTTAGGGTCCTTGCACAATGGTTGATGGTTGAAGAGTCATCACCAAATCTAACATGTGCGTAACACATTTTTACGTGAATGTAGTTGGATTCATACTTTTCCATTTACCTGGCGACTTCCGGGTTTAACCATCAAGCAGGGAGAATACTGACGCCACAGTCACGTCAGTGCAAACGTCCTTTAAACAGCAAAGATTTCAAATAAATCTTTATCAAATCAGCATGGCAGTCATATACGTATACCCAAACTATCGCTTACCGTTATCCCACTCTTTGTCTGATGATAGTTCCAGTCATGATAATCATCATACATCTATAAGATACGCTCATCTACCATAGCGATAGTTTGAATAGACAGTTTAAAGAATGCACTATTTTTTCTTTCAGACATGCGCTGACATACATGTAGCAATGGAACATGATTCCTAAACTAAGACAGAATACATGGGTCTTTGTGTTTGAGAGTCTGGCTGAGTGGAAGTCTATATACGCTAGCCTGCCTACCTGTACATACGGAACGAGATTTGCTACTGATGAAGAGCAAGTTTTTATTGCCAAAGGCATTTCCATGTGGCGCACGGAGCTTTGAAACCATGTAGACAGGAGATGAAAATTGATGCCGCTCTCAGCGTGGTCGACACAAGAGGCGGGGAATGTTCTGCGTATCACTTTCGAGTTTGCCGTCTGCATTAGTTATGACATCATGACGTACGAAATATGTAATGCGGTTGGACGTAGCGGTCGCTTCGTCCGTGTATAGTCTTAGCCTGGAATTCAGACTGCTCCCAGGGCCAACACAAGCCAGTTTTTCGGCTCCAGGTCTAACATGCCCCCGAGGAAATTTTGCCTCAGCCCACTGGAAGGCCCTTTGGGCTGCTAGGTGAATTGAGGCAGGCAAAATCACCGGGGTGGGATAGATTGGCCATGCGGGGATAGAAGCTTACAGTGCCGAAGAATCAAATCCTGAAGCCA
Source organism: Branchiostoma lanceolatum (assembly GCA_035149815.1). Classification (NCBI taxonomy): domain Eukaryota; kingdom Metazoa; phylum Chordata; class Leptocardii; order Amphioxiformes; family Branchiostomatidae; genus Branchiostoma; species Branchiostoma lanceolatum. The sequence continues at coordinate 10,577,734 of CM068877.1, read as the reverse complement.
TGGGAGAGCATAGGGTCAGTCCATGATATCTTGCATATAACATATGTTAGAAACAACCGAGATTGAAAGCTGTTGTTGCGTAACTTCCAGGCGCACTTGACTCACGTAACGTTGAACAAACGGTGACAATCCTGGATAAGTACATGTGCATCCACACAGGTAATATGTTAACAATATGAGATAGCGTTTTCGACTCAAAGGGCGGGGATTTCGCAGTGTATCAATGACACTTTGCATTGACGTAAGTACGGTGACGGGCATAGGGACAAGACTGATGTTTATTTTGTCCGGATGTGAAATATGACAAAGAACTGAAATGGTAGGCCTATCTTGCAACTTTACGGCTCAAATGCCGACTGCATTGACGTGCGTTGCGAGTGATATATCGGGATGCCTCTTTGTGATTTAGAGTATGCTAAAGAGCCGAGAATTCTTGACGGACAGACTGCGAGTTCGAACGCAACAAAGGGATATTGCATCTTATGGCGAGGCTGTTTCTATCGCCTGAAGCGCTTGCATTGACGTACGCAACGTAAAATGACTCGACATGAGACGTAACGCCCTCTCCTGTATATGAAATATGCCGTAAAGAGTGACTGCTAGATGGGCAGGCTGCGCGTACGAACGCAAGAAGAGGCTATTTCGTAAACTGTTTCTATCGTCTGAAGTCATCCCATTGACGCAAGCAACGCAAAGAGACCTGCCTGGAATGTTGTTGTTTTCTTGTGAATGATCACATGGCTACGTGTTCGGGCGGAGAAAGCTGCAGCCGTCAATGTTTGATGTTATGTCAAGATCTACATATCAGACGTGTAGCGGTTCGTTCGTGGGAGAAGCCTTTCTAATTGCATGCTAGCAACGGACGCGCATCGCTGGCTCGGGCTGAAATAGAAACGTATCCTGATTCAGTCTGGTTCACTGAAAAGCCATTCTCCTGCTGAACGTGACAGGGAAGTCAGATGTTATGTTCAGTGTGTACAGGTGACTCAACGTACATGGGAATTCTCCTACTCTTCTCGACAAGCACGATGAACTGTGGCCCATGGCAAATCATTGCACAACGTCCCTTTCTAAGGACTGCAACGTTTCTCAGCAGCATGCATCTCGGGTGAGTTACAGCAGCAAAGAACTTCATGATCTGGAAGCATGGTCGCTATTCACGCGACCCTGGAAGACCTAATCGTTCATTAACATGCACGTAGGGTGAGCCAAAACAAACGGGAATGGAACCCACTGACTTTTGATCCAGGTGCACTAGCCACTTACCCGACCACTCTTCTTGGGTGATTTCTTGAGATCTTAACTGAATCCTCACCAGCACGGACTGTGTTCCTTCTATAATGTACCGCCAGATCGATAGTAGATGTCCAATAGCATGCATGCGAGTTGAACGACAACAAACGGGAGTCGAACCCACTGACATTTGATCCAGAGACAGGGTCACTTACCGCCAGACCAAGGACTTTACCTAGCTGGACGCTTTGTCAAGATCTGTGTTTAGAATACAGCCAGGAGGTGTTTCGTCCAAGAACTTATGATCATATACATCTGTAGCATACATCCAGTAGCATGCAATTCTGGTGAGCAACAACATACGGGATTCAAACTCTCGGCCTTCTGATCATCACTGGACCAAGCATTTTCTCAAGATCCTTTCATATGACGCAGTATGGGCTGTGTTCCTTCTAAGGATGTATGGGCAGATCGGTGGTAGATTTTCAGTAGCATGAACACACCGTGAGCAGCAGCAAGCGGGAGTCAAACCCTCGGACCTAAAGTGATTCGCTGAGGTAGGGTCAATAACCACTTGAAATACCTGGGCGATTTCTTAAGACCTTAACCTAAGACGCAGTATGGGCTGTGTTCCTGCTAAGAACCTGTGGCCGGACTGGTGCTGCATGCAGCGGCCGATGCGGAGACAGTCCCGCCGGATGGTCAGCCAGCTGACCAGGGTCACCAACTTCAGCGAGCTAGAGGTCAAGCAGTGGTACCGCCTGTTCCTTAAAGACTGTCCGGAAGGCATCTTGGGGGAGGAGAGGTTTGTGACGTTTTTCTGTAACTTCTACAAAAGGGGAGACTTTGAGAAGAAGAAGGCGCTGGCGACGCAGATATTCCGCACGTTCGACCGAGACGGCAGCGGGTCGGTGGACTTTCGGGAGTTTCTGTGCGGGATGAGCGCACTTCTGCGGGGCACCACGGCACAGAGACTCCGCTGGGCCTTCAACATGTACGACCTGGACAGGAACGGGTCCCTGAGCAGGGATGAGCTGCTCAATGTCTTAAAGGTTAGTCGAACATCTCAATGGCTAGTTCAATCGTCTTAAATGTTAGCCTAATGTCTTAGAGTTTCTGTACGGCATGAGTGCACTGCTGAGAGGAACCACGGTGCAGGGACTGCGCTGGGCTCTTTACATGTACGGCATGGCAGGAACGGGTCACGGAGCAACTGCTCAGTGTCTTAAATGTACAATTTCTTAAGATAGGTTCACACGTCTTAAAGGTGAGCCAAACCTCTTATAAAGGAGTCAAACGTCATAAAGGTGAGTCAAACATCTTACAGGAATACGATCAAGAGTCTAAAAGGTGAACCTAATGTCTTAGAGTTTCTTTGCGGGATGAACAGAGAGCTGCTAGGGGGATCCACGGCTCAGAAGCTCCGCTGGGCTTTCTACATGTACAACTTCGACAGGAACGGGCATTGAGAAGCTCAGAAAGGTCAGACAAAGATTTCAAAGATAGGTTTAAGGTCTTACAGGTAGATTCAAACGTCTTAAAGGTGGTTCAACCGTCATAGAGATAATTTCAAACGTCTTATTCTTAGATATACGTGTACTACTGGCTCAAAAATCTTAAAGGTGAGCCTTCTGTCTTGTTAACTTAATGTGCGTAAGGCCACAGCAAGTCAATTTTATGGATGACATCCTCCGCAGACTCCAAAATTAATGACATAGGGCGAAAAAAAACAAGGCGGGCCAAAAAAAACAAGATTCCTATATTTTCAAATTTTGAGATTATAAGTGTTGTTAAACAAGAATTGTGGCGACGAAATATGATATCATGACCAACAGGTCTTTTATTCCTGTATTCAACCAATGAAGTTTCATATATAATATAAAACCTCCTTGATTCAAAGTAAACATGTCCTTGTAGATGTGCATACATCTCAATAGACTAACTACAACAAATGCAGAAAAGAGTTTGTTGTACCATCATCTGAAGCAACTAAACTGGGAATTCATCTGCGATGAAACACCTTGTGTATACAGCTCAATCAACTAGACCCCCCCCCCCATTATTGATATAATGTTCTTGCTAGAACAAATGCAGAAAACAGCTTGTTATTATTCCATCATGGACACTAACTACACTGGGTATTCATATGCAATGAAACACCTTAGACTGTCAACATTAAACTGTTCTTGAAAATGTGTATACAGCTCAGTTAACTAGAACAAACGCAGAAACCAGCTTGTCATACCATCATGGGCAGGAACTACACTGGGTATTCATATGCAATGAAACACCTTGGACTGTCAACGTTTACGACATATTTGCCAATATCTGGCATGTTGACCACCGTTGGAGGGCAACGAAATTTCTTGTTTTTTTTATCATTTCGAAATCAGGCGAAAATTAATGAGCGCGCTGATGTCATCCATAAAAATTACTTGCTGTGGCCTAAAGAGGAACACGCTCAATGTCTTTGGAGAATCATCTTCAAAGATACTCAATGTGTAACTGGATTCCTAGTGAAGGATTTAAATTGAACAAAAAGGTTCAATGCAAGGTTAATGCATTAAAGGTTAGCTAAATGCTTAACGGATGAGCTAAAGCCTTAAGGTGACATGGTCCTTTTGAAGCAGAGTTAGAAATGATCTAAGTTAAACTTTTAAAGGTGAGAAAACGTATTACACGAGGCAATGTCTATAACACCTTAATGCGATTGGCGATGCGGTATTGAATGCTTGCTTCTCTTTTCTTGCGCTATGTATGGATTCGATAAAGCTGTCGCATACATTATTTAATTGGCTGATTGAAGTTACGTTTAGGAGAAGCTTTACATGAAAGAATGACTGATGATTTAATACCGCAGGCATCTTTGCTTGAGGATTCTATTCATTCACATTCACTGCACGTAGCCGTCGAGATATCAACCCGCTTGCCGAGGAGACTAAAAACTAGACATGAAGTACGTCTCATTTCATTTCATTTCCTGCGACCCTAAACAGTCAATAATAGTAGATACAGATGTGCTAGAGCCCCTTTGATGTTAAGACGACTTTATACGACCACAGCAAGTACATTTGATGTATGAAATCGGCCGAGCGCGCATTGATTCTCGTCAGATTTTCACAAAAATAAATGAACTTTCATTTCCCTCCGGCGATGGTCAAGGTGGTAACGAAATACTAAAAATTGGAATGTGTCATTTGTTAGCCATAAGTGTAGCTGTGGAAGTGATGTCACCAGTGTGGTAGTGTAGATGCAGTGATACCAAGCTACCGCGTCAGTTTATGCACCTCTTGAATACAGGGATAAGATACTTGTTGGCTTTGATACGATGATTTGTCGCCTAAATGCTTGTTAATTCGTTTATACTATCTATTTTGAAAATGTAAGCATTTTATTTTGTTTTCTGGCCCACAGGATGTCCTCCATCCATTTACATACTGTGGCCTAATCCATCCAGATCAAGACGACTACACAAAATAGACACTAAATACATTATTTACATCGTAGAGAAACAGTCAGTAACATCGCTTGTAGATATACGAGGACCTTTTGATGTCGCCGCAATAGAGTGCATCTTATCGTTGTCACTCAACCAATGAAACTCCCCGAAACATCATGAGCAGACGCACTAAAACTAGGGCGCTTTGATGTAACCGCGAGAGAGTGCAATACATCTTTGTCTCTTATCCAGAAGAAGAGGCGTCCATAGCTAATATTTCAGTGCCATCTTTTTTTTATACATACAGGGACTTTGATTGACGCAACAAAATTACTTTGAATTTCACAAGGTCTTCTGCAGCTATGAATGCATAAAGTAAAAACAACAAATTGACATAGTAATAGCAAAGTATACGAGTATAATGGTATCAGAGCTCTGAATATAGTCTACATTGCAGTTTCTAATATCTTAACATTCTCTCATGCATTTCCATTAGGTTTGCCTGTTGTTTTATCTTAAAGAAATTGTTGATGCTATTTTGCTACAGTACATACGGTACACACGGTACACATCGTCTAGTCTTCTTGTTTGTTAATCAAAAGTTTCAAGCTTCCAGCAAACTACAGTCGGATAGAACATTACAGAGGCAATCAAGGTAGCGTAGGTTGATTTTCGAGGCAAACAACATCTAACATATACAGAATACCCATACATCCGTTCCTGCACTGTGACATAGGGTAATGAATATATATATATATAGACATCTTTACGATGATCTCAGGAATACTGCTTGTATTGCTTAAAACTGGATGTAATTATAATATGGACATTTTGAAACCCGGTTCTTCATCGTGGAAGAATAAAACTGACAAAACTGGGGGATTGAACACTTCTATGCTGATTGAAACTGCCAGTCATAAATGTACCAGAACATGAATGAAATTCTCAGCCAACATTTTAGCGCCTACAACGATTAACATTCGCTGAGAGATGTTGTTAGGTTGAAATGACTATTTCCTGCAATGAACCTGTATACGCGTTCGTCACCCTTGTTACGACTCCTGCTAAAATAGTAATCTGAAGACTAAACTGCATCGGGCCACATTTCCATTTTCTTATCTGCCCCAGTTTTCAGCAGTCCGTATTCTGTAGGACTTACCGGTATGGCCGCGGAGAGCATACGGGGATTAGAGAGCAGAGGGCCGATCAGTGGAGCAGATAGTTACGGCTCTGTTCCGAGTCAACCGCGTTTTTTTTTCGTGGGACTTTAATATGCTAATCTTACTCATTTGGCTATTGAAAAGTTACGCCATGAGTTGATGGAATCTATCCAATACATCTATACGGCATGTTGTGTTCTAGATTTTCAGTAGGCTAAACCTGCATTAAGATACACTTTCTTTCGCCATCATTTTTCATTTGGTTCCGCCTTTACAGAATCGGCGTTAGAGAAATCAGTGAAGTTAGAAAAATGGTGTCTCATCAAGTCATGGTTTCGTGTCATCAACCGTGGTAGATTAGATTTCCAATAGGCAAAAACTAGTTCTAGCCATTTTCCCGCCATTTTTCTTGTGACAGAATTAGCACGAACGATTCCCGCCATTTTTTCTTGTGACGGAATCTGCTCGAAAGTTGCCCGAGGACAGTTCTGTGACAGACGAGCCGGATCAGCCAATGGCCGCCTGCAACACACGATAAGCGGGAAACGTTCCGTGGACCTTATAAGGAAAATTAGACAAATCACCCGGTACAGCCCACTGTACGCTACACCGGATGGCCTCACGCAGGCAAAAGGTGGATTATATGTAATTACACCTCATGGATAGCCCCGTAAAGACCATAATACACACATGATTAGAGCTCATAATCGTAGTTTTACTTCACTGCATGTTGTACAAAAATAGATTTACTTATAATGTATGATTTGATGTTAGAGCTCGCGCTATAGCCCTTGGTATTGTAATGGTCTTCTTGTCTTTTACATCTATTTTTATTGAAAATTCATATATTTTTATTGAAAATTCAGGCCTTACAGATTTCAGTTCATGGATGATATCAATACTTAGGTATTTACTTAAGTCTTCATAGGGATAGAATGACCAATGAGTTTTGGCATATCATAAAAACATGCACAGGTCCGTGTAAACAGCTAAACCTTGCTTCTACCCGACAAACAAAACTTCCAAACTTTTGCCACTTTTGTACTGTACTCTAGCCTTCTTCAGGTTCGAATAACCAATCACTTATGTCATGTGGTAGATTGGTCACTTGAACCCGGTAATTTATATGTAACTTATATCAAAGAATGATCAAACAGTTGTGTAGAATTAACAGTTGAATAGTCGTATGGAAGTTTGCAGACTTGTTATCTAAATCCACCTGTGCGCATTCAGTGGAAAAACTTGATAATTACAAGTAATCTCTAAATATTTAACAATAATCACAACTGCTCTAACTATCCTAAAATATCAAATGCACTAAAAGGAAACACATCAATAAAGTCAACCGTTAACACAGATAAACGTTATAAATTCCACGCCCTTAGTATGCTGGACTTCCACTGTTTGGAAAAAAAATATTTATTTTATGCATAGGCACATGTTATATAAATTTTCATTGTTTTTTCCTGTTACTCGCAATTAGCTTTTGGGCAACAGTTTGCAAAAAAAAATCTTAAAGACAACACCCTAAACGTGTCTGCTGTCCCTGAATTCACTTATGTCGCCCATAACGGCGTTGACACCGACGCCCTCCAATCTAACCTTTCCAGCGCACCGCGAATAAAGGTCGAGAGACACCAGCATTACCGAGAACGCCTAAGCGTCACCCAGGGCATTAATGGACTGTCTGTAAAGCCGTCCCCATAGAGCCAGAATCAAAGGGCAATGTTTTATGCGTGTGGTGAGGAGATAGGACAACATGAAAAATACTCCTTAAGAAGGTCGGCGTAAGACCGACCGAAAATTTGAGGTGAGCAACATTTTCTTTGTGTTGAAGTAAAGTATCAAACTTTATCATGGAATGTAACAACACAGATAAGCTTTCATGCTAAAATGAAGAATAGCCTGGCGAGAGTACATGTCAAACACATTCCCTGTTCGATGACCCGTCGTGTAATGTTATGTGGCGTTAATATGGAATAGCCCTTTGTAATAGGTACACATGTAGTTGGCCAGGGTTGGTTCTGATTTTCTTACCGTCTAATCAATACATGAACGAATCTATGAATGTATGAATAAAGCTAAAGGAATCCTTAAGGCCTTTCAGATTTTGAGTTATCAACACTTCTTTTTTTAGGAAAGCCTGCCTACAGACTAGGAGTTGTATCGTAATGCAAAGCTTTGCTGCGTGATCTGAGAAAAAGCCACCCTGTGGCACTTTCCCTTAAAATTAGCTTGGTGGACTCAAGAGAATTCGTTGCATAAAATAAAGTTTCTTCGTTCCGCAACAATCTATCTTCAAGTTGGTTCACACGTCACCTAAGAGACTACATTAAGATTAGCTCGGAATGCAAAAAATACAGATTGCTCAAGATTCGAGATCCAATGACGATTTCTTCCTTAAAAGCAAGTTTCTTCGTTCCCAACCGATCAATCTTAGTAACTTTTCTTAATGCATTAAGTTCGTGCAGCTGATGTCAAGATTTAAGATACGAGTCAACGTCTAGGGAGGATTCCATCCTCAAAAGCAAGTTCCTTCGTCCAAGATCCATTCATCCTGCCGCTCATTCCCTTAAAATCTATGCCTGATACCTGGATTAGTCTGAAATTGCAATGCTACCAGAAAAGCTTTAAGTGCACAGTAATCAATCTTGTTATGAATATGGATATCATGTCAATATGACTTGCTGCTGCTTTATTATTGTATACGTGTATTATATAATCTTTATATTCCTGTTTATGAAGAAGTGCTCTGAGATGGGATTACCTTGAAATTAAAACAAGTTTAGTTGATTTTATCGATGACTAACACTAATACCCAAATTTTCGGCTGACGGCTTCCGGGACGTCTTTTTAGTGTTGGTCATAAAAAGTTTAGTCTTCTTTCATAATCAGTGTCGTTTTACCAACAGACATGTCAGATGAACTTTCATTAGTTGCTTTTGATGTTGCTTAGTAATACCGAGACTTCGGTTTGCATAAGATTTTGTAGAGGATATTTCCACCATAAAAATAGATTTTTCTAGTGCTCCAGCGACCCGTCCTCTTCCTCACCCATTCTTTGAAATTAAAATACATTAAGGTTAGCTTCACGGTCTCCAAGAGATTCTGTACATGAAATGACGTTTTTTTTCTCCCACCATTCCAATCAATCTTGTTCCCTTCCTTCAGAAACTACATTAAGATTGTGGCGAAGCTAAAAGCACTCCTTGTGCCAGATTTCCTGGAAGATTTCATTCATGATAAGACGTTTTTCAGTCCCAGACCGATTCATCTTAGACACCCATTCCTTAGCCAGTCAGCCAGCAATGGCCACGATCACAGCTTGCATAAGAAGTCTGGTCTCCCATAGGATTGCGGTCCCGCAAAGTCATGGCGGGAGACAGGATGACTTATTACACGAATCACCAGCCAAAGACGCCGGGTTGAAGTCCATCGGATTATCAACTTTATAAATAGACATTGGGCTAGATGAACGCGCCTCGGGCGAACTGATCTCCCCTTAAGAAGCTTTGAAGGAAATTTTCTTCCGCGAACTCAATTTCATGGACCTTTCAGTAGGTCTCTACCGCCTTACTCGCGCGACGGTTAAAGTAAATTGGAAAATGAGGAAAACGCGCCACTGAATATCAAACCTTAGATATTTATGGAGTAAGACTTATTTCATATCATGTTCGGTATTGCTTATTTCATACATCGAGATACAGAAAAAGATCAATGTAAGAGTTCTAGATTTTTGTCAAATACATAGAATAAACGAACGAAGATTGCCATACACCCGCTGGTTTGAGAAATATAACTTTTGTATATATACAGACAACATATGTCCAAACACAACAGTAGAAACTAGATGAATTTCGCCTCTGCTACAGCCTTTGTTAGGTTCGAATAACCAACACTGTGGACCCCCCTCCCCCAAGTGCACAATGCAGTAATGGTGACGAAACTGTCAACAAATGAGCAAACACATATCATTATTTTCAAAACGGACTTTTTAAAACATTTTTTCTTGAAGGTCAGGTTGAGAGTTCCAGAAGACGCCATCAATAAACTCACCTTTAACTGTCTTTGAATGACCCATCCTTATCCTCGCATCCTTTGGGTCCACATTAATATATTGACCGGTAGTCACCCATCCCTTATTTGGTTTATTGCGATACCCTTGGGTCGAATTACGACTAATCTTCCATGGTTAAACACAAATACATACAAACACAGACATATATACAGTGCAAGATTTAAAGGACATATATATATATATATATACATAATCATACCTTACTCCAGATGGATGTAATCGTCATCTCCAGAGGAAAGGTTGCTTCCTTAGATCTGCCTCGGTTTCCAATCATACCGGTCTTGTGTGAAATATCGTTACTGTATGATTGTAATAATTACTTTAGCCTTTATCATCATTTTCATACAGTCTCTTTTACAAAGTCTCTAATAGTCTAGTCTCAAGTAGTACCGTGTAAATGAATATTCTTGAAATTTATCTTTATTTGAAGTGTGTTCTTCATAATCGAGAACAGTGTCCAGCTAGATAAAATATTTACTTCGGATCGTTACAGTAGAATAATATAAAATCATCTTGTTACCATCAAGGTACCTCGAATTCACTCTTCAAGCTTTTTTGGGGTGATTTTAAATATGCCCTTTATCTGATGGTGAAAATACTGGTCTATACTTCGCATCGCTAATGGCTTCTCGACGACGGACTCAAGGGTGGTAACATTTATTCTCTAGGCACGAAAATACATCTTACGGAACAAAAGATCAAAGCTGCACCTGGAAGCAGCCATCCGTCACTACAGTGTCTAGAGAAAGAGGGGATCAGAATAAACTGTCTTGGAACAAATCTGCCCGCCAACTTTCCACAGAGGGTAATGAGATTTGTACATTTCCATCCGTTTTTCGGCACTGAGAGTGGCTAATGGTGATTCCTTTTTATAGAATTTGTATTCGACATCTGCTCTTCATAATCCGTGTCCCGCTAGGGGAGAATATTTGCTTCGGATCACTAATGGCGTCTTGCCAACTGAACCCAATGGTGGTGGCACTTATGAACACAAAAACAAAGAATGAAAAAAGAATCTGGAAGCAGTAATTCATCACCACAGTCTCCAGAGTAAGAAAGGACCAGGATTAACTGTCTCGTGACAAATCTACCCACCAACTTTCGGCAGAGGGTAATGAAATTTGTACCCTTGCATACGTTTTTCGGCATTGAAAGCGGCTTGAGACACTGATGGAGATTCCCTGTCTCTCAACCTTTATTTCTTGTATTCGACATCTGCTCTTCATAACTCGTGAAAACGTCCCGCTAGAGAAGATATTCGCTTTGGATCACTAATGGCATCTTGCCAAATGAACTCCAGGGTGGTCGTATTCATTCCCTAGGCATGGGATATTTTCTGAAACAAAACGAAAAGGAAAGAAACAAAAAAACACGAAAGCTACATCTGAAAGAAGTCATTCGTCACCACAGCCTCCAGAGCAAGAGGGGACCATAATGAATTGTCTTGGGACAAAGCTGCCCGCCAACGTTCGGCAAGGTGTAATGAGATTTGTACATTTCCATCCGTTTTTCGGCATTGAGGGCGTCTTGAGACGGCGTCGTGTGAGCGCTAATGGTGATTCCCTCTCTTGCAATTGGAACCTTGCTCTCGGTGACAACGGCGAATCATTAGGCCACACAAATGTGGTTTTGCGGATAACATCACTTGTACTCTGCTGGAGGTGCCGACGCTGTGGAGAAACGCCTCTTCTCCTTTTGTCAGCACATCACAGATATATCTCTCAATGAAGTTCTAATTATAATCGCATAAATGAATAATAAAGTTGATGTATTTATCTCGCGCTGCATACTGAACTGATGGCTTCGTTTGTTTGACATTACAGTGTGTATCTTAAAATCAAATCTTTCCGTCTTATTGGCAAATTAAGCTACAGTGGGTGATTGATCACTGAAACAATGTGTTGATTAATGAAACTGTTTTTTAAGCTTTGTTATACATATATTGAGAGCGTTTAATATAAACCTGCACATAAGAAAGCTAGTACAATGGAAAATCAACGGTGACATGAACTAACAATCAATCAATCATCAATAAATCAACACACCGGCCAGCCAATCATAAAATACACCGAAAGTAAACGACAGCCTCCTCCAAGGAAGCAGTAAATTTGCAAGTCACATCAGCACTACACGATCCACCCTAAGCGTGGGAAGTGCTGCATGTTCGTTTACTTTTTTTCAGTCTTTTTCAGCAACTAGCTGTCGCACTGCTGGGTGACTTATTTATAAAACAATTTGTGGTGCACCGGTGATTAATGAATCAGCTGGTTTGGCTTTCACTCATTCCTTTATTTCACGTATTGAAATTCATAAACGTTGGCGAATTTCCGAATGAAATGACCAACCAACCGACAAACCAACCATTCATAAAATAAACTGAACAAACTATAAACTCCTTCAGGGAAGCAGTAACTTTTGCAAGTCACATCAACACTACGTAATCCAACCTAAGCGTGGGCAGCACGGAAATGGCACTGTATACACCGTAGACAGATGTGCATCTTCGGGCTGTATCTAGATATTGGAAACCTCCGACCTTCTGCGGTGAACAACGGGGGAACCGGGCATAAACAAGGATTGCCTAATGTTATATGTTCCGAATAAATTACTTTCAAAAGACAGCACGAAGAAAACTTTTAATATGCTGAGGGATACCTTGGAGCCTTTTAGAAGTTCCACCGTGTAAAATAAAGGTTTACTTACTTACTTACTTATCTTTTACTTTCACCACACAGTGTGTCAGTTTTTTTTCGAATGAGTATATATATATATATATATACCTATATATACCTTAATGTTTATGGCCTTTGCTTGTAGGTATGACCTGAAGCTGGGCCAAGGGGGATTTTGCCGCCAGTCAGACCTTCTCTTCCTCTCCATTAGCTTCTTTGAGAAGATATATGAGGGCAGTATAATACCTTCCACTCAATCAATCCCTTAATTGTGCACGTAATACAAGACTAGAGAACAGTGCCATAGATAGCGCTATCATCTAGTGGAGACATAGAAAGAACTTCATTGCACGGTCTTTAACAGCTCCAGATATACAAAAGTAAATACAGCGTAAGATCTAGATATAAACAAAAGTAAATACAATTTTTGTAAACTTTCTTCTACCTCTAACCTTCATCGACGTTTATTATATTTCATTTTACATGCTTAAGATGTATATGAGTACCACAATATATCAGACAACCGCTTACACCGAAGTTTCTAAAATCTAATCCTATGTAATGTATTTTCTTATCTGCAAACTCTTAGTATGTTTTGCTCTTAATACGTAATTGAACCAGAATAAAATGCATCACATTCTGGCAGGTCCTCCACAACAGAGACAATGATGTTTTGCGTATGGCTGACTGTTACTCTAAGTAACCCCTGATAACCCTAGTCAAAGTAGGTCTATGACCTCATTAGAAGTCACAGATAAAACACAACTGACATCAAACAAATGAAGATGGCACGATGTGTGAGACAGAGAGACATTCCCGCCGATTCTTAATCGGAAAATGCGACCTACATCTTATAACAATTCCGCCCCGGGCTTCTATTACGGGAGACACGCCGTAAGAATGCCTTAGGTAGCATATCTGTCTCTTTGAAGTGATTAAAAAATACGGCACAACAGGATGATGTATGACCGTCGTCTCCATACAGGCAGTTCATTGAAATGGAAATATAGATTGGCACTTTGTTTGAACCCTGGAAAATTACATTTCTTAGGTTCGTAGCTAGAAGGGATTGCTATAGAGAAAACGAAGAGGGAACATTCACCCCATGATGATGCCATTGTTTTGTAATAGACACAAGCAAGCACATGCATCTGGTGGGCATTGGTGGAAGGTTTGGAGGATCTAGTTTATAGTTTTGCCCCGAAATGTTATGGCTTCATTCTGAGCCTTATCACTTTATGAACGCCACTCGCATACACAGTCGTATAATGGTCAATGGATCCCTAACGACAATACAGGTCAACGGATAGGTGAGTAGTAAAGTTATTAATGGTCAACAGTATGTAGTACAGGGTTACTCCGTCAAACAAAATGAAATATGTATCCCGCGCTAGACAAAGCCATTCAGGCTGTCTTTGCATATGTACTCCTAAGACCACCGGTCCGCCTTATGGCTTTTCGTGACTTTCAACTGCTGCTGTTTCATCCATCACAGCTTCAAAGAGCCAAAATATGGCATAGAAAGTTCTCGTAACCTGTTTGAAGTGTCTCTTCATTGGGCACAACGCATAGAGATGTTTCAGCGGGCAGCTCACAAATTTAGAATTATATGTTATGATGATAACCGCAGTATGCTTTAGGTAACTGGTGCTTCATGATTTCAAAAATGTGCTTGTGTTTTCCTCTACGATTCTAAAGATTTTAATTCAAATGATTATGAAGAGAATGATTGTGATCTTTAGGACAGTTATCATGTTTTCACAGGGAAATCGCATCTCCCGGGAAATGGTTGTAACTTATACAATGAATGCGCTGGTAAAACGTATATTCATTTTTACAAGTTCTATCCTGACAGGATTTAAAAACACTTCAAATTGAAGACAATAATATTTCATTAAGACACTACAGCTATCTTAAATCTTATCGTGTAAAGACCGTGTATATAACATCGTGTAAACTTTGTTGCCAAATACTTCGAATAAGATAAATGAAAATGTTAAAAGTAACGGTCATTATAGAAACCAGTTTACTCGAGGGTATAGTGCACAGATATTAATGCTCATTGGCATAGGTCTGATGGAGTTATAGGGCTTTAAGGAGTTTTATAACGTGATGAAGGAGATAGCGGATGAAAGGGACATAGATCTCTACCACAAGATGTGTCCCTTTGGACCTTCTGAGAGAATGAAGACGTCGTTACACGTCTTAAGACATATCCCGTGCGGCCAGTTAAGACTTGGTTTCATAAATCTTTATATAAAACTGTTGTTTAAGAAGATGAACCTATTCAACAACCCGTTTGGGAAAAATAGAATGTATATCATTCATTGGATGCACTTTGTCCATGGACTTCCTACATCTTTAAATATAACTGTTTAAGATGTTTTAAGACGGTAAATTCTATCCCTTACAGCAACCAGGAATGCATCGAATACATGTTGTCCATTGCAAAGCATTAGATCACAAGCCGATTTAACATTGATCTTGATACGAGAGTTTGGGGGTAATCGAAGTTTAACCTTTTGAACTTTGACTCCTAACCCTCCAGCTGATGTACGAGCTCCAGCTGACCCGGAGGTTTGACCCCGACGACGCAGAGGAGATCCGGAGGGCGGAGTCCCACCTGGAGATGATGACTGAGCAGATTTTCCAGGCACTGGACGAGGACAGAGACGGGCAGCTACAGATGAGGGAGTTTGTGGAGGGCTTCAGGAGGAACCCAAGTCTCCTCAGACTGAACAGTGTGGAAATGACCACGTGACGACAGCGTGGAGTCCACGTGACAACAGCGTGATGTCCACGTGACAATAAGTTGGATCAGCGTGAAAAGTCATCTGTATTTAGTAAATACCTGTGTCGTAAACTTCACCTAGTGCCATGAAAAGAACGCACCAAATCTGTGTTCATTCTCAAACTAGACAGCACACCACGACACGTGATTCCGATAGGTCAAAGGTGTCTGAAAGTCTGTACCAAACCTCCGTTCCAATTAAAGATGCTTTATGGACCCCGATGATATTGTTCATCCACAGAGAACACTTTTGAACATGACTTTGAAGCAAGAAGAAGCGAAAGTGTTCCTGGTATCATGTTGTTTTTGTCCGCTTTATGCCTTATAAGGTTTATACCAGCAGCGACGACTTTTTCGCGAGAGGGGTGATTGACTCTTAAATTTACTTATTCCATATCGATTGCCTTTCCTATTTCTGCAACCGAACGACGACATTTTATTGAGGACAAGACCTATAAGTACAGTAAGTAGACGACAATGAAGACGACAGATCGGGTTAGGACAATGACATCAAAACGGTAGACGAAACACGTAGCAGTAAACTTACTAAGGAGAATAAGCATATCAAGGCAAGTGGGTCCAAAATTAAAGACTAATGAATATCATGAAACCATAATGGCGATTGAAAGTTGAACTTCAGTGACCAAATATGAACCATTATGTGTCTATTGTCAAAGTTGTAATTTGTAACAACGAAATTATTTGCAACATACATTTGTACAGTGACTGTCGTGGTATTTGTATCATCGTGTCGTTTGCACAAACCCAATGTTGAAAACTGTATCTAAAATACTATCTATGTGTACATACCTATGGTACAGATGTTCGTGCATTTTGTAGTGTATGTGTAATTAATTCTAATTCACTAGGCAACGTTATGATGTCATACATGTATTCAACGTTACATAGATTTATATAATACCGACCCGTAAATTTACATCTTTAGAGTAGTCTTCGACCAGAAAAAAACTGTAAAATTGCCGCTCTTTATTTCATGAATATATCTAGTCTTTGTGGGTTATCCGTGCTCTGTAATTGAAGGCCAAGTCATCTGATCTTATTGACAGAAGAGAACCTAGATCGTTTAGAAACGACAGTAGGGAAGTCAGCAAGAGAGGAGGCCGGATACCAGAGATTCCGCTGGTAAGGGATAAAAGCAAGAAGAGCTCAAGAAACAAGAACTCAAGAAAAGAGAGATCGCAAACGTCGTTGTTGATCGGCGGAGAAACAAATACCTACACACCCTGAAAACCACGGGCGGACCTTTCACAACTGCAGCTGAAGTTGATATGTATATGGCAGCGACTGATGTTGATGATACCAACAAGTTGGGGAGAGTATACCTAGAGGTTCGGTATGCCACAAACAATGCGCCTTCATTGCCTAAAAGTGACATTTTCCGTCTACAGAAAGACTACAAACATATATGCCTCTGAACATACATGTTGTCAACCTGAAACTGTACTTGAACATCACATCAAACGAAGGTGTAATCCTGCATGAACAGTCTAGAGGTAAATATGTGTGAATTATTGACTGATACCTGAGTATGGTTCTTTTCATGTTGTTTGTAAATACCAGCAAGCGTGTTAGTTATAAAGGGAAATAAAACATTGGTGAGGGGTATGTATAGGGGTAGAGTTTAGCAGTCAGTCACCTGTATCTTTTCTGTGCTGTAAGAAACCATGTCCATACTTAACAAGGCATATATTTTTTTTTATGAAAATAATGATTTTAAGCTTGGTGAAAAATTTTGTTTTGTTTCAAAGTTACCCAATTCCAGGACAATTACAACTATGTCCAGTATCAGGGTGAAATGGCAGAAGTTGAAATCGGGTTACGTCACATGCAACGTCGGGCCTTTCCTTAGGCAATTGGTCGCAATCAGAAGTTGGGAGTGACGTCATATTAACAAATACACTAATGGAAGAGAAAACATAGCTTATCTTGGACTTACAGCTGGTTCAATTGACTGAGACCAGAACGTCACTGGAGTTCATAAGAAACAACGGTGTCAATGCCGAATGTGTGGCCACGGACCGACACATAGGTATTGGCACGTCTTTAAACCTAGCAATCAATATGAAATTAAATCATCAATTTGACGTCTTCCACATGGCAAAGTCTATTGAAACGAAACTGTCAGCTTATGAAAAGAGAAAGGCCTTCAAAGTCCATGGGTGAAGTCTGTCAAGATTCACCTATGGTCAAGAATCACATTTAGCGGTGCTCAAGTTCCTGTAAAGGAGATGATGTGGTTGTTAAAAAAGGCACAGGAGTTATTTGATTAAGGAATTTACTTGACACGGGAGGCTACATTTGAGCCGGATACACATCACTGTCATAATTACCTCTACTTTCCATATTTGGAAGAGGATACAAAAAGATAAAGAAAGGTTTAAATAAAAAAGCAGGAATTTTCTTCATACCAGACATACCTTTAACTGGCAATTAGAAGCTTCATTAGGGTGGAAATCAAGTCCTATAACCTCTTACCTCTGCCGAACTATTACGAATTAAAATGGACATGTTTCTACACTCGTTTCACACCTATTTCCTCAGAATGTTGTAGATCCATGCACACATACCTAATTCTTCAGATAGACATGTTTCAATACCTTTGACCTACGCAGGCGCACTCATCACACGGCTGTCTTACGTCCTTCGACCCAAGGTTTTTTTCAAACGTGGTATTTTACTGTAACCTATTCGTCAGCATTCAGTTTCATTCTGCTAAAACCTTTTGTACGCGTGATCTGCACCATAATGCATTGCGAGGATTCAAGCGCGCATTTCAACATGGCTTGCGTTAGTGAAAGTAGGGATGTGACGTACTAATCCTTAAGAGCTCTTGAAGGACATTGTGAGGAAGAGACATTGTACACCTTTAAAAAGGTATTAGACACAGGGTGACCAATGGCTCCTGGTCCAAGTTGATGTTTCCAGGACATGACCAGGACGAAAAAAACAGAGTCAGGGATCGCTTAGGCAACGACTTGAGCAAGCGGCTGAATGCTGAACACCGTGCAGGACTGCGGAAGTTGAGAAGGAAGAGATCAATGGAGAATAAAATGAAAGAAGTTATGGCAGCAATACCGTACTGTTATAAAGGAGACCAAACCAGGTGCCTTGCGCGTTCACTCATCTACATGCATCCAAATAAATGGAAGTATTTATTAAGGAGTTACCTAAAAAGGCGAGAGGAAACATCGACCCAAGAAGTGTTGACCTCAAGGTGTCAGGAAACTAATGTAACACAGGCTAGGAAAGATAGCTCTACAAACGACAAGACGAGGAGGAACGACAAACAAATTTGAATCTTTTAACAGGCAGCTTAGTAAGACGTGCCCAAAAAATGTCTTTTTTTTTTCTTTTTCTCATGAGTTCTATACAAGAAGGAGCTTGAGAAAAGAAAACATCATGATCCAGCATCGATATGTGTGATTTGGACCGGTGGTCTAAAATCGTCAAGGTCACCCTATGGTTCCATTGATATATTATCATGGTTTCCCAACTGTCGTAAATTTAAACCACGAACATTCTATGTGCACAGAGTTCATATATGATCCATTTCGGCGTACTAGAATTTGGCAATCTATGTGTGAGTCATCTCTGTCACCGTCATTTGTACGTAAACCCTGATTATCTGTCCTTGGAGCCAACATCGGTAAATAAGAGGAAGGTGTGCAAGAGAGAAAGCCAGTGTCCACATCACCTCGACCGACTAGACTGTATTTTCTAATATGATAGGCAAGGTAGGCTAGATAGGCTAGGCTAAACGTGGGTCTTCTGCGCCTGCGCCAATTACTGGAGTGTGGCCGGAAAAGTGTCGCAGGCAGCCATTTCCGCGTCACAGCAGGTCATGGGTCTTATGCAAATTTCTCCTTCAATTTTTACATGTACATCACAAAATACATACATACACACATAATACTGTAAGTCTCTTTATGTTCGCGAGCACTTAATTTCGCAAAACTTAGCAAGACAGGAGTTCGCGAGGTCTTTGAGTTCGCGAAGAGGTGTTATCAAATGAATTTTTTCGGTAGCACAAGGTAAAATTTTGATATTTTGAACCCTCCTAAACGCTATTTGCCGCATTCTGAGAGGCAAAATTGTTGAGTAAAGGTACTCAATCTTAAGAATGTGACTTTACCTTTGTGCCAAATGTCAACTCATTTGATAAAACCATTTTCATTACTTTTTTATTGCCCCTCATGTTTGCCCCAGTTACTGACTTCAAGTGCCCATTCTTCTGGCTTCGATGACATTATCAATATCATTTATCTTCAGGACTGGTGAGTGGGAATATATGACTTGTGATAGACAGAATCTGCTGGTTCGAATCCCGGGATCGGTCAATGGAGATAAGTTCCTGAAGACATTCGCCCAGCGCGCATCTAATGCCGCCTACATTAGAAGGAGGCAAAGCCTGGCACATGTTTTGGACACCCACAGAGCAGCACCTGGTTTTGACATCCACAGAGCAGCACCTGGAACCCCTGCACAGGCAGCTGGACCAGATGAAGAAGCGAGATGGAACAATTCCATTGTATATATATAAATGAATATGATAAATGACATGTTTTATCAGCATCAAATGTAAAGGCTAGCAGGAGTAACATCATCCTTTAGCTATGAGAAGGGAGTAACAAAAAGAGTATAGTAAAAATTTGCATTAATTTTGAAGAAATACATCATTCGCTGTAGAAGATATACCATACAGAAAAACATATTACAGGCAATAGCAATCAGGACGTGTGTGTTCCAAACGATGGGAGAGCCCTGAACTATGACAGACTTTAGCGAAACAAGTGAGATCGAGCCCAAAGTACATTTAATCGATTTGATTGATACTTCGAAAAGAGAGGCTTATTATTTGGCAGATTAGTTTTGCGTCATCTTTAAAGCGTTAACAAGCATAACCTAGCGATATTCATAGAAATTGCAGCGAACAATATGTAGGCGGTGCCTAATGCCTCTTAGAAGGCAAGCATATATCCTATTATCTAGTCAGTTAATCACTGAGAAGCGTGAACATTTACGAATGCGGGGCTTGGAGCTCAAAGAGTAGTGTGGTCTTAACCCACTTTCTGTCCCAGCCAAGAGAAAAGCTAAAGAAGATTGTCCTTCGTAACAGATTGTACTGTCTAAAGAAACAGATGAATAAGAAACCAGTTTTCATTCCACTAGAGCCCCAGCCTCGACAGGACAGTGCCATTGTCATGCACAGGTACTATCTGCGATCGTCACATGATCTAGCATATGAGAAGAGGGTTTCGTGGGTCGAGAACTCCACAGGGCTCGGGAGAGTGGCGATAGTGCCGAGGCCCCGAGAAACAGCAAGCAAATTAGAAATGCAGGGTATCTTGCCAACAAGAATGATCGGCCACGGGGCTACAGAGGTAACCTTGCGGATCACATACATGCACCAGAGAATCGTTTTCTGTATGATTCTTTTTTGCAACGAGTCTCCTCGGGAAAGGATATGGTTCCCACTGGCATTTTTTATGCTAAAGAATGATGTCTGGGACGTGAAAAGTTTTGCTGTGCTGGACCAACAGTCGTGAACACGGTATTAGCGTTCGATAAGACATATAACCTTGTCCTTGGCCAACTACACGTGACAGTCACTGTATTCAAGTACCTAGCTGTCACTCGTAGGGACACCAAGAGATAATCAAATCTTTGCAGGGCCCATCTTGATCCATGGGAACTCGGACATCATGACGTTTGCTACTTTTCCCGCCGCCCTCATCTCACAAAGATCGTGACAGAAACTGTATCTGCCTTGCAACGTCGACAATCGTGCACGCCGGTCGGTCGCTAAGGTAAAGTCCCAATCACTTAGGAAGTATCGGGTTACCGGAGGCCTTCGCCGGCTCCCGCCAGCCGATAACGGGGAGCCTGTGAATCTGTCCGAATGTCATAAATAGTTTCAAGAGGATCCTCGCGTTCAAATGAAAGAAAATTTGTGTTGTACATGGCCCAAATGTCAGCGTATCTATTTCTGTAGAAAAATCCGGTTGGCTTAAGGCCTGAGTCTGACGAATCCAACATTTCAGGACGGGAAAATCAAAATCATACAACTTTAATTGGCAAAAAAGATTAACTGAAAATCCTTTATTTTTGCATTTTAAAGAACGTTACCGTAATACAACTTTTAGTCTTTGGATGATCCTCTGTATATATGTACTTCATCTCTAACTCTCAGTTCTTTGGGAGGCAGTTTAATCTTGTGCATCCCTCTCTATGTATGGATTGTTACAATCCAGTGAGAAAAGAGAATGAAACAAAGATTTCAATTGTGCAAACAATAACTTTGATAAATTATTGTCAATGTATCTATGTTCTCTTTATCTACTAATAGTTATGTTTTCTTTCCAGATATGTGGTGAAACCACATGTAAAAACACTCGGCTTCATCTTCAGCTGTCCTGAAAAACTCAGAGTAAAGTGGACTAAAGCCATACACCGTGATAGGTTTCGGGTAACAGGTTCAACAAAGGTTTGCAGAAACCACTTTAGAGAGGGGAGGAAAACAGACATTGACCCTATACCAACATTATTCTTGAAATGGAAAAAAGAGAAAGAAAAGCGATGCACACGACGCATGCTTTTCAAGAACGAACAGCCTTCCAAAGCCAGAGAACCCAGTATTGCAGATCCTGTCAGGATGACAAGAAGATGATGACATACAGATTATGCTTATGTGCCACTCCCTGACACTGGTACACTGCTTTCCTGAATCAATGTCAAATCCTGACAGACATATCTCAGAGCTTGAAATTGATTCAGAAAGCAGTGTTGAGGTAAAATCTAATTCATATTCAAATAAGGATTTTGCTGTGGAAATTCTTGCTGTACGTCCTCTTCTTTCCTGAATGCAACACTTCACACTTCATGACCTTGATAATGAGAGTAAAAATGGAAAGAACTTACAGAGAAGCAACAGAATGATATGGAACAGCTTAAGAAGAAGGTTACGGAATTGAAACATTTTCGGATTCAACACATTAAGCACTCAGATGAAATGATGAAACTTCTCACAGGACTGGTTAATTGTGCTAAGTTTAGATGGGTGTTTGATGACGTTAAGGGGTCTGTCTCTCTCAGCTGCAATACTACACAGGAGAGCAACGTAAGTCAGAGAAGCAGTATAAGATTAAAGGGACTAAAAAGCCTTGGCTTTCTGGACCCAGAGGATGAACTACTGTTGATGAAGTTAAGAATGAATCTCGTTGAGGAGGATTTGGCTCTACGCTTTGGTATTAGCCCATTCCTTCTAACTCGAATAATATCCACATGGGTTACACTACTTTGTAAAGAACTGGAATGTCTGGTGTACTGGCCACTTGGTGAAACTATTGATAAATATGCCCCATATCTACTTGTTGAAGGCAAGAGCTCAGATTGGCTTACAGTAGTTTCAGGTGTCCCGCAAGGGTCAATTCTGAGGCCTTTCTTGTTCTTGCTATTCATGAATGATCTGCCTCTCGCGATTCTGTAATGACGCACAAATATGTTATGTAAATATCAGTGTATTGTTTCTATATGTGTATCTAGGGCCTCCCTGAAAATCAGTGCCAAGCCACTGAGGAAGCTACCCTAGCAAAAGAATACAGAAATAAATATGAATATATAAATACGATTGTATGTATTTATTTACTTATTCATTTTGACTCCTCTCCAACCACTTTGACCTTGTTGAAAAGCGGCTATGTGGGGGAACAAGCATTAGAAAGAAAATAAAGGATTTTGATTGATTGATTGAAAAGAAATCAAGGAAGTCGTTGCTAAATCATTATGAAGTCTATACTGAGAATGCCAGTAAGGACTTTGTGATGTTTGCGGTAAGACCCTCCGTTTAAAGGAATACATTTCTCAACATCTAGTGCACCACTCAACAGCGAGGAAGTTCATGCGTGAGGTCTGTGGGAGAAGAATTTGCAAACCCGGACAGGCTAATCATGATGAAGGTGCTTGGGGACAAGTGAAAACACTATTTTTAGATTTGTTTAACACAGATATGTGTATGTTACATCATAAATATACATACTGGTATGTTGAAAAAGAGCAGAAATATGGTAGTCCAAAAGATTCATTATTGTCGGGTTACTAATGTGAGGACAGTGAGCAAGTGAGGAACCGTAAATTATCTATTTGTAAGAATAATACACATATTTGCTTAAAACATAATCCGGCTCTTTAAAGATATGCACTTTGTTATAATATTCTTATAGGCTGTCTTTTAGTGTGACGCATGAAAACATTGTACCTCAGTGTTTCAATAGTACCTACCAAATTGCTAATTCTAACTCTAATTAGCATAACCTTTACAGTCTAAATATACTGAAGACCTGGATGCCTGAAGTGTGCATAAGTGATGATCAACAAAAGGATGCTAGTGGAGTGCAGGTGTTTAAAACTGAAGCGATCAAAGTTATTGAGAAGGAGATGGGGGTTCCACTGAAGGCTGTACATGAGTTTACAGATGTGTGTGCAGCCCAGTATAAAGGAAGGAAATCATTTTACGATATTTCTGTAAGACAGCAGCCGGATGTAGTTAGAAACTTCTACGAGACAAGCCATGGTAAGTCTGTTTGTGATGGTTTAGGAGCTATAATTGTTAAGGGTAGCTGTTATAAAGCTGTTGTAAGTAGAAAAGAGATCATCTGCAAAGCTCACTGTGGCAACTGATTCCAAAGACTGGCTGTCACTATTCGGTTGTTATTGCTGTAGCAGCTTCTTGCAAAGCTCACTACATGCTTGGATATTGCAAAAAACGATTGACAGTTCCATTCAAGATTGTCAAGGGTAGTACAGGTAAGTATGTTTCCAAACGTGAGTGCTTTTTCTTCAATAAATGTTCTGTCAACCGGAACCGTCCCAACATCAAAACCCTGCCAGGTACCCGCAAACTTCACTCAGTGAAGACCGTTGGCAAGGACTTGCAGCTAGAAACACGCAACATTAGTTACACACGAAACAAGACCTTTACAGTCTAAATATACTGAAGACCTGGATGCCTGAAGTGTACATACCAAATAAGTATTGATGCACAAGCAGCGTTTTCAAAATTAATTAAGCGGTATTTATGGTTAGTGGCGGTATTATTGTTGTGGACGTTGACGTTGCTTTCCCAAAAACTTCTGAAGGGTCCCTATTGATGAGAATTACGGAAATCTATACCAAAATCTAGGAAGCTGTATTTTTGCTATGTTGATCTAAACGAATAAAGATTGAAGAGATGTGGATGTTCAAACCTCCGCATAACTACCCGCCATAAGGCTCTGAAATATCTGCATCTGCATGCCGTATTCACCCCTCAAATATTACAGGGCAGACAGAAAATAGTGCCATTTTTAGACAAAGATTATGCAACAAAGCTTTGAAAAATATCGGTGACTCTGTTTTCAAAAATAAACATTAATACGTGTAGAAATCATAATTGCCATTATAATCAATCTTACATTCGGTATTGAATTGAGCTGTTTTGCGCAGACTGCGTGGATTTCGAGCTCATGTTATGTCTGGCGTTTTGGCGTGCTGTTGGCTTCGTTTTTGCAAAGCGGTCATTCTTGAAATTTCTTAAGGTATTGGAGAGTGTTGCTGAGTCAATGTGGGTGGCAAAAACTGGTCTGGTGCCCGTCAACATTATCTTTCGTGCTGTAGATGGCTTGTGTTGTAGATAGTTAAAAGGGAGCCAGCGCGCCCTCCCTTTGTTGGATATCCTATGTCACTGCTTCCCGCCATTCTGTCGTTGGTTGGGTCGTCACGTCAGCACGGCTTCCAACATGTTTTGTTTTAGTTTGTATCAATGGATTTCCTTTGGTCTTCCTGTCACGTCGTCAAGTCGACCAAGTTGTGAAATATAGATAAAAGTATCAATTCATATTCTAACAGTCTTTATTTCTGGATGTTAGTGTGACTGGACAAGAGCCCACCTCTTCTGTATGGCGTATCGAGTTTCACAGTTTCCCGCCATTGGGTAACTTATGGGCCTAGGCCTGCTGTGGTGATGGTGTTGAGTTGCGGAGATGCGCGCGTAATGGCCTGAGAGTAGACATGCCCTCATGGATGTTTCCACCATTCACTGAATTTGTTTGTTAAGGGAATAGACATAAGTTGCCTTGCATCTGCCTGTTTCGTGCGACGATAAATCATAGCCTCACACGATTCACATTATTAGTTACCTAAGTACATGTGAATCTACTAGCAAATTATATTTACTGATCAGTGCACGTCTTTGCCAGACTGTGTGGATTTCGAGCTCATGTTATGTCTGGCGTTTTGGCGTGCTGTTGGCTTCGTTTTTGCAAAGCGGTCATTCTTGAAGTTTCTTAAGGTATTGGAGAGTGTTGCTGAGTCAATGTGGGTGGCAAAAACTGGTCTGGTGCCCGTCAACATTATCTTTCGTGCTGAAAGATGGCTCGTGTTGTAGATAGTTAAAAGGGAGCCAGCGCGCCCTCCCTTTGTTGTGTATCCTATGTCACTGCTTCCCGCCATTCTGTCGTTGGTTGGGTCGTCACGTCAGCGCGGCTTCCAACATGTTTTGTTTTATTTGTATCAATGGATTTCCTTTGGCCTTCCTATCACGTCGTCAAGTCGACCAAATTGTGAAATATAGATAAAAGTATTAATTCATATTCTAACAGTCTTTATTTCTGGATGTCAGTGTGACTGGACAAGAGCCCACCTCTTCTGTATGGCGTGTCGAGTTTCACAGTTTCCCGCCAGTGTGTAACTCATGGGCCTGTGGTGCTGGTGTTGAGTTGCGGAGATGCGCGCGTAATGGCCTGAGAGTAGACACGCTCTCACGGATGTTTCCACCATTCCCTGAATTTGTTGGTAAAGGGAATAGACATAAGTTGCCTTGCTACTGCCTGTTTCGTGCGACGATAAATGATAGCCTCACACGATTCACATTATTAGTCACCTAAGTACATGTGAATCTACTAACAAATTATATTTACTGATCAGTGCTTTTGGTTATGTCAGACCACAAGTCCACGTCTTTAGCAAGCTGTCTGATCTTCATGCCCTTCTTTTGAGGTTTTCTTACTCGGGCATTGAACTGGTAGTCCTCATACCCAAGCGACTTCGTCCAGGAAGGTAGTAGTACTACTCAAACAGCCCATCACCTTTAAATTCTGTGACAAGACTTTCAAAGTCCCTCTTGTACCTTCCATCATGGCTGATTGTTGTGGCATAGGTGTTGAAAGAGCCTAGTCCAGCTTCAGTGAACACCCTGTCCAGCTCGCGTGCAAATGGAACACTCATCTCCGCACACCTTTGGACATATGTGTTGGTATACTGACCAATAGGATGCTTCAGCATTTCTGAAGAAAGCACAGTTACTATGACATGGAAATTGTGCAATTTTGTTATGTATTATGAGATTTCATCGGAACAAAACGTCATTGTTATTTTTATTAAGAGGCAAGAAATTATGCAACTTTCTACTTCATCAGATTTAGGAATTGTGTCTTTTACATTATTTGGTCATACCAAGTCGCTGTTGAGGAACTCCTTGATTAGGTCCAGACCAATGTTTCTACCAGGCCCACCATTCAGATTTGTCACTCTGTTCCAGGTCTAGTTGTCAGGCAGAAATACTCCTTCTCCTGAAACAGTGCATGAAGATGACAATTGAAATGAGAATTACTTCATCTTCAGCTGTGACTTTCATTTAAGGTTGTACCGTGATGCTTCACGATAGTGGGAGAATACAGCAGTGACTGTTAACTTTTTGAAATGTTTATTCACAAATAACACAACTGTACATAAGGCACCACCCAGCAAATCAAATTAAATCTTATAATATCGCATGAAGTATACCATTTACCACGGTGTCTCTGTAGTCTTCCCCTCCATATGTTCCACTTGGTAGATTAAATGACTGTACTTAGGGAATGTTTGAAAATTTAACTTTGATTTGTTTCTGCTTTGAAAAATATACCGAAAGTCGTAGCTAGTTTAAGCGTTTGTCATATATATATTGCAAACAGGTAAACTACGTGTAATCCAAGTCACTAGATTGAGAAAAGTTCTGTGTCTAAATGTTTGAATGTCAGCTCCGTAACAGGCGCACTATAACATGTCTTAACATGAAATGTATCATTGACATTGTTCTCTTTTCAAACATGCAACAAAATTGTCCGTCTCTTCTCTTTTTGGCTCTTTTGGTCTCAGGAGACGGTAGACAGCTTTGGTCAGCTACAGTCAGTTACTCTGGGTAGTCTTGGCTTGGACAAGTATATCTTTTTATATAATATAGTCCTCTTTGGATGAAATACGTGCACATTTAATCATTCACAGAATGTAACATTGCCACTTTGAGGTTTGTTTGTACAGTTGGTTATAGTTGGGACAGTACTAAAGGACGTGGTGTATATTTTCACAGGGCTGGACTATTTACTAAATTGCGTGTGTAAAATTTACTTGCCCTATATTGGGCAAGCCAAGTATATCATCTGGCATTTCGTGGAGCTTACAACCACTTTTGCTTGTGCGTGTTTCCGACATGGACGAGGGCTTCTCCTGCATGGCCGGGGAAATTTGAATGTCATGTCCATGCAAGGATCACCCCGGCGCTTTCTCTTCAGTCGTGTATTCTGCCACATCGATCATCAACTGGTAACTTTCAGCTGCTCACCTGGCATATTCATGCACGGCAACTCCCTGATAATGACAACACCTAGAGTCGTTCGCTTTAAGGGGGATAACTCCCCTTTCTGTAACATAACTTTTGTGTTGGAGGCGTCGTCAGACTTGAGACAGGCGTCTTTTTTAGCAGTATGACAAGATCCATCGAACTCATCATTGGTAATAATGGAGCACAGAAACGAGGACAACTCTGTGGGGACCGAAGCCTTTGCACGTGCCGCTGTCAAATCCTCAATCTCGATAGGCTGAATCCCAATGACTTTCGCGGAATCCTTTATTCTCAACTATATAATACAAATATATTCCTCATCCAGTTTTTAGATATCAGTCTTGCCGCGACTCGGAACTGTTTTTGCCGATACAGCTCCATTAATGCCGTCTTGCAAAGAAAGAGAACTAGAGTACACAAGTTCTGGCTTTGAAAGGTCAGGCTGTGCATGAAGCACTCTTTTGTACTGGAAGTCATGTTGAAGTCGTCGTTTCGGGAGTTGAATGTACTTCGAGTCTTAGTTACACAGACATTACTTCAACCGCGTCAAATGCCAGCTTTTTTTCGTTTTGAAGGGGTTTGGTAGCATTCACCCGACTGTTGGTCCTGCCTTTCCCGACATCACCTTGCCTGCTTTACTGCAGACCGAACATTGTCGCGACAACATGGGTCATACTTTACGTGCTGTCCATCACATATCGAAGCAGAACGCAGTAGCAGGTTGTTAATGGAATAATAATTACCTATTTCAATCTTGATATTTGTTTTCCTGTGCCTGTGACCAGGTTAAGGTTATCGAATGTGAAAAATGTTTTGATGAACTATCTATGTATACCTTTCATGAGTGCATATTCATCAAAGAGATTCGGTCAAGATTATTCTGTTCTTTCTCATTGATATGTCGCAATTTACGAATCTCAATACATATACCTTGTTATACAGCTTACTGATTGGTCCTCCCTTCAGTTGACACTTATCTCAGTGACTTTGAGTCTGGGCGCCGCTGGACTTGCACCTCTGTGCACCTTATAATACACTTATAAACCGGAGTTTACCGGACACTGCAGTCTGGGAGTCAAAAAACTATATCACAATGCCACAACAATAAGAGTTGAGGGTTAAAATAATTACTACTGAACACATCGCGGTTGAAGTTCGCGGTTGAAACAGGGTGAAGGCTGGCAGAAGACAGAACAAGCATATTCTGCGGTGATTTGAAGTTTGCGGTGAAGGGGATATAAGTCATAGTCATTGTCAATTTCTTTGTTGTTGTTGTAGAAGATGTTGATATCATGTTGTTTTACCATTGCTGCTGTGTTCCATACCTGCCTTTTTACCAACATTCAAAATGAGTAGGTAGTGCATGCGATAGAAAGCCATTTGATTACTTCATGGTAGGAAACAGCAAAACAGAAATGATATCAAAGACACATTGTCCACTCCATGTAACTGTCTATAACCTGTGCTCCCAGTTTCGTTGGGCGGCAGCGATTAGAATTGCTGGCTGAAAAATAGGCCGGCAGAAAAAAAGCCCTAGGCCATGTAAGAAATGTGAGAGAACCACCAGTGGTCAGAATCTAGTTACCAGGATATGGGATTCTGATAAACAATTAAATACACGGGAACACACTCTGCTCACATGGAACATGGTGCCGCTAGTACCGCTAGCGCTGGTTCCGGGCTCAGTAAGGCTTCCACCTGGACACACAGTTCAATCTAATATTTTAACTGGTCATAATGACATCACTATTGTTAACCATGCCCTGTCTATACTAGTCTGACAGTAGATAATAATTATTATTATAATAGTTACATATTAGAAAATGATAACTGGTATAGATCTGCATTGGCAAGAAAAATAAAATTATGCACTACGTCCACCAGACAAAGCCGATACACTCATGATTAGATGTTTTGGCTTACCTTTTGCAGGTTCGGCTATTGTGTCCAAATCCTCCACACTTACTACGTTGATACACACTGTGACTGACATTTGCCTTGCTTTGCAGTCCTTTTGAACTATACAACCAGTGTATCTCCAGGGCATCCCCGAGTCCATTCAAAGTGTTTCCTCTCGAGAACCTAGCCTTAACTGCCCCATACTTAATAGATTTTCGTAACATTTCTTAACATATTAAGTTAAATCAACCCTATGAAATTGCAAACCATTTGTGTTGGTTATTTTCCCCTTCTCTTTGATCTTCTTGGACTAATGAAAAATACAATTTAGTCATAATTTTAAGTGAAAAAGTAATATTATGCAAATGTTGCCAATATCATGTATCACATCGCATATACCAGTTGTACCAGCTTCTTCTTGCATTGCATGAGGCTCTCTATTTCATCTTTTAGAGAGATGGTGTTCTCAACATTTTCCCCTTCTAGCATCTCGTACAACAGGTCTCCTTCCAGGTCGTCCAACTCCCTGATTTCTTCGATCCTTTTATCCACTTCCCTTGCTTCTTGAACGGCTTCCACATACGGCTGGAGGCCATGGTGGTGGTGGTGCAGTACCTGCCCCTCATCCATGTCATCATCACCCACTGCCCCTATTGCAAGGTCAAGGTCATGAAGGTCTCCCTCCAGCATGGAATATAGGCGATGCATCGATGGTATATGTCTAAACTCACATGCAGGCCAGGTACACACACCTGCATTAACAATATTTAAAAAAATGGATGGAAATAAATGCAAATGTTTTTCAAGATAACAATTTTAAGCCTCGTTATACACATGTTCATTGACTAATTAGATGTCAGAGCATGAAGACCTTGAAGATTGACTGACGGGCAAGAAGTTGGCATAGCAAGGTCCAGTGGGCGTTTTTCTTCCCGTTAAGTACACAAAAAAATGTACTGACCTGGTCTAGGGGGGCATTGAACATGAATGGAGCTATCAAGTTCTTCGCCTTCTTGATATTGCCTCCTCCCTTTTCATTTAACTGGACATGTGGTGGAGGGTAAAACTGGACATGTGGTGGAGGGTAAGCCTTTCCAGGCTCCTTTTTTTTTGATGATCAGCTCTCTTCCCTCATGACCAGGTTTCAGATTGCTACCATCTTTCCTTGTTTCACACCACAGGCAGGAGCGTGTTCCTGCAGTATTATAAAATATTGCCTATTAAGTATATTCATTGTAATTTAATTTGTTTCCTTATATTGTAAATGATTTATCTTCATATTTTTTGACATGTGTGATAAAGAGGTGTACTTACAGCAGATCAAGTTGTCCTCCAGCATTGTACTGCGGATGGTCTCTTGGAAGCTATCGTAGGTGCTTTCCAAGACAGCGTCATGTCCCTCTTCTACCTCGAAGATTTTTACATCGTCTTTCTTCTCGTTGTCACTGTTATAGAAGATATGACCATGAAAAAGGAGTCAACTGAAATAAACACAATGTTGTGCCATTACATGTACATTTAAAGAAACCGACGTGTATGCAATAGATACACATGTTACACATATGCTTCCCGATACTCGTGCTATTTTAGTAGAACAGAATCGTAGTTAACTATAAACAGTTTTCTGGAGATGTTAATGTCTTTTGATCTACGATAAATTAAAATAGCACAGAAATGTACCTCTCGTTACGTAGGTGACGGTAGGTCTTCATATCTAATACAAAGATGAAAGACGCACCGAGAAGCTTGAAATCCGGAAAAGTGACGCGCAACAATACTGCACATAATTGCGTCCAAGTGCACATTTCTTTACACCTCTACCTTAGATTCCTGCCAGGCATTCTGCACATCGTCTCCTGTACTTTTCTTCAGACTGCCTGAAACCAACGGAAGACAAACCCTTTGAGCTGTTTGCCTGGAAATACGAGTGGGATCGCTTGCCAGAGAGCTGGCTCATAGTCCATGACACATTCTTGCTGGTTGATATCAGTTGGCAGTGCCTTTTTCAGCTCCGTCAGCACAGCTTTGTAGTCACCCTTGCGGCGGCTAGACATCAGGGCGAAAGCGAGAGGCACTTGCTTGATATCATCTCCACTCCGAACAAATGCGCGTACAACTTTGAATGTGCCGTCCATGTACCAACGGCGGGCAGTTGCAAGCAGGCTTAGCTGGTAATTGGTGGCAAATGATATGTGCCTGCTCTTTATTGTGTATGAATTTGAACACACCTCAATATCTTTCACCACAAAATCTTCTGGGATGTAACACTAACTTGATTGCCAAACTACTACAAAAAGGGACAAAATCCGAGAAATTGTTACATTCTGCGTCAACAAGTTTATTCTTTAATACGAACCAATTCGAGAAAAGATTCGGGGAAAAAGAACTCGATTCGATTGTACCTGTGAGTTCAGTTGCATTTGTTTTGTAACGTTAGCAAGTTAGATACAAAATCATGTTACTTGTTGAAAGTTGCACGATTTAACACACGTACATAAACAGAGTTCTTGAATGTTCACAGTTCACTGAATGTTGATCTCCGGCGTTAGAAGATGATCCACCGATGTTGAAGGTGCCCCCTTGGATCGTGGCGGCAGCGAAGGTGATCTGAATTTTTGTCTGTGCGGAGAACAATGCTTGTGCTGAAGGTGCGGACGGTTTACAACCTTCTGCGCTTCCCATCAGGATGTCACACATCTTCCTCTGCTGGTCTTTAGTCGGTGTTCAGTCGCTGAAGCTTGTTTCGGGGGATGGGATCATCAAGTGGCTGCGTCCTGTCGACAATGCGCTGTTTGACAAAATCATCAAATTGTTCCTGCCCGATTTGTTTGACGTTACGAACAGCAGTCTGCTATGTCATTGGTGTGAAGCGCTAGCTGATCTTGGCTCTCCTCCAGGAGTGATTGCCGTATTCATCAAAGCTTGAAACGAGTGCACTTACTTACCTCGTTTTGAAGGATTTTTGTGCACTAGGCGTCTCCTTGTGGTGAGATGTTCCTTTTTCGTTTCGGCCAATCTGAAAACTGGCGCATGGTTACCGCCTAGGCGACTCTCTTCCAAGTTAAGCACAATTTCGTCTAATACAAGGCTGGATGCAACACGTTCACGTTCAACGTCTGGATCTGAAGCTTGTCTAGTTTTTTTGCACTATAATATAGCATTTATTGGCAAAACTTAGATAAAGATCAACTAAAGATCTCCCCAGTAACAGCCTTAGCAACGGCTTTTCAGGTAAAATATGCAGCGTAGTGTAATTCTATAAATCCTTTTATCTCCGGATAAAATTAGTAGCATGTTTTTTTCCATAAATTAATTTACGGTGTGTCAGAGATAAACATTGGTCAAATGCAGAGTCTTTAGTGGTATACAGTTAAACATGTTTTAATGTATGAAAAGCCATGCTTCCTAAATGTGGTTGTCATGCCAAAAAGTTGTCCCAGTTCTATGTCGCCTCTAGTCATTAAACTCTGGCCTCCTTGCCCTTAGTCCCCCGAACCACCACTTTGCTACAGCTGCCTCTGCATTGTACTTACTCTGTTGGGTCTGGCCCGTGGACTGATATCTGGAGCAGGTAGTTAAGCATTTGGTTTCTTAGCGAGCTCCGCCAGTCAGATTTGATACGGTTGACAGAGGAAAAACCTCTTTCACAACATGCGCTATATATAAAGCTATCTATTGGGAATACCATGTATATTTCAACCAACACTTGCATGCATTTATCTTTCGACCCAAGGCAAACTATGTAGGGGATCTCGGAGCAACGAGCGGCCCCAGAAGTGTGGTGACTTGGCATGAACTCTACATGTGTGCCAAATTTGGTGCTTTCAGACAAAAGTTCACAATTCAGCTAATTTTGCGAACTATGCCGCTGGACTACTATTAAAAACAAATGGCTTCTCTTTCATTCCTGAATATTTTGCAGTTATGTCTGTGAGGACTGATCTTAATTTCCAATACCCACAATAAAACATACACTGATTGATTTTCCGTCCGTGTGCGTCACTGTGTTGTGGTAATCTAATTAGAAGATTGAAATATATACACAAGCTGTCAATGACAATAATCAAAGTAACCTTTTTTCAAATTGAGAGTTGGAAGTTAAGCTTCAATGGTTTTGATTGGTTCTCTTTTCAACTTGATAGGAATTCTACGTCTGTCTTAAACAAAAAAATATTGGTGCATAGCACAACGTTTTTTTTAATCAATTCTTTTAAAGTCAATGGACAAAATGAAACTTTATTTATGTGTTTTGAAATAGGGCTATGAACTCGTGTGTTTGGGAAAAAAGAGAAGAATTTATACCATTTACAACTCACATGGCATTGCACGAAGTGTAACACGTGACTGAACACAAATTGTATCAGTTATTTTTCCAAGAGCTACTACGCGCCCAAGGAGGGGCCCTACCACGAACCATTAGCAACAATCTCACAGGTGTATTTAAACTTACTATATAATAGGTGAATCATAATGATTACTACTATACTGATCAAGAAGAACAGTTTGTCATGATTTTCTTTGTATTTTTAAATATCGACAACGTCTGTCAAGTACCCCCCTAAAGGAATGGTTCGTCCAAGATATTGCATCACGGACTTTAATTACACTCTACCTATCATATTCCATACCAATCACCACGAGATGTCATTCAGCACAGAGACGCGAGTCTCGACTGACAACGGAAACGTCATCGTTTCGCAAACGAAATTCTTGCCTCCTTGTTTGTTTTCCTGAAGGCTGTGAAGCTGAAAATACATGGGCGCAAATTACCTGCATGGTAATGGGCGCAGAGTTTGATCTACAAAAACGGTAAGTACAAAAAGATTTTTTTCAAGCTGACCGCGCGGGAATTTTTAAGGTGAGCATGAAATGGCAGCAGGGATCTTCGCACGCCGCCTTGCCTACCTTTTTGCGCAAAGACAAGTCCCACAGGAAGTTTTTTTTTGTGTGTGTGAATTTGGATTAAGATTCAAATGAATAAAAGTTTTGTTCTCAATTGTCACTTACAAATCTATTGTATAAAGACTTGATAAACCGTACAATGTGAAGCGGAATATTGTCTGACTGTTTGGCTCTAGCGGGGTTTAATTAAGAAATCAAGGCGAAAACAATTGCTCTATTCATCAGAATTTTTTAAATCTGCCAATTGCCATTTTTCCTTCATCTTGAATTATCCCACATAGCATGTTCAAAATCCAAACGCCATGAGCAGTATCTTAAACGTGCGATATATGGAGAGAACATGCTTCTTTTAAAAAGATAAGATTAACAGTTGAAAGCATCGCCAGATAAATCAAAATGGCTACCCGCACTCACAAACACATGCACAAAATCAGCAGAGTGATAACTAGTAAAATTATCCTTTTTTTTGTATTGCAAAGAAAGATGTACGCCCGAACGTTGGTACAGACTTAAGTTTAGAATATAGTACCTTCTTGCTAAGGATTCCTGATGTTGACTGAAAAAAAACTACCTATGCACTAGATAAAGCATCAAAGATTCTTGAGTGCCCAAATATAGGCCGTCATATTACCAGATCATAGAACCAGTTTGCTTCTATGACAGAAATTGTGGTAGCTCTGTAAACTGGAAGCTCTTGAAAATGAACATCAAATATTTATACATCATGCCACATTATTTGTAACGTTCCTAGTTGTTTCCTCTTATTTGTATACTGTAATCCCTAGGGGTTATATTAACCCTCAAACCACCGTATGGGGTCAAAACTGACCCCAGGCATATATCAACATGTGCCATTTTGACATTTCGAGTCGAAAACAAAATTCCTTCCATGAGTTTGTTTGTATATATGTCTTATAACTTCTCACAAGTTTTTACCGAGATTGGCTCATTGTTGATTAAGTTATCCTAGAAAGTTTACGCATGGTCCGGTGGGGTCAAAACTGACCCCAGCAAAATCTGCACTCATATTTCCTATGATTTGATACTTGTCATCTACTCACATGTATGATAAGGGTTATTATGATCATAGTTACAAAATTTTTTTTTTAGAAACGTGAAAAAAACATTTTTTTAATGAACGTAAAGATTAATGACGTTGCAACGTATTATGACGTCATTTATGTGATTTTATTGACGAAAACCAACAAATTGGGTATTTTCACATAACTCAAAGGTACACGATAAAACTTAAATAGAAATTATGTATGATAAATCATAATACATCCATAGACGTTATTTGTACGTGGCAACAGGAACGATGTCAAAATGACGTCATAAAAATTATATTCATATCAGGTTACACTAGCGAATTCCGCCATCTTGGTTCCGCCATCTTTAATTATTTTAAATGCATTTTTCTATCATATAACCTAATAACACAATAAAAAAATGGACCAAAACGTTATATCAAGAATGTTTCTGTTTGAATAAACATGTTAAAGATGAAATTTGAGGTTGAAATCGCCGGTTATAGCTAATCTAATTATATCGTCCACCATCTTAGATTTTGACCGATGACGTAATCAAATATGCATAAACTATGAATATTAAATCATAAAAATGATAGTGAATTACATTGGTTGGTATTGATATAAGAAAATAAGTGCAGTTTAAAAATACAGCTCTAGAATTACATTGTAAAATCCAAGCGACTTTTTCCAAATATGGCTCTCAGAAACCGGTTGCCATAGCAACATGAAAACATTAATCAGTTATTTCATTAAATTCAAATTGTTGCCAACAAAATTCTAGCAAAGCTGACCAAGTTTGGTTGTTCTAGCGTAAGACATTCAGATGATATATGACATCAAGTGTTGGCGCAGGCCTCAAAAGAGCCCGCTTGTCTGAATAGCGTAAGTTGCAAAAGACGATGTTCCCTATTTTTGCATAAATTATGATGATAAGCAGAAATTTTTCACACCTAATCATGTCAAACTGTCCCTTAGAGATTGCTTAAACTATACATATATACAAACCACAAAAACAGTCACCAATAAAGCTGTATTTGTAGAAAAGATTGTGGGGTCAGTTTTGACCCCATACGGTAAGATTAGCCGTAAAAAAGCTACGGTGGTTTGAGGGTTAACGGGGATGCAAAGTCTTATTATTGAAGAAAAAAGACTGCTATTTGCGCTCGCAGATGTACATCAGAATTAGTGTTCGACTGGTAACAATACAACAAACAGCACTGACCCCCATATCAGAGTAGTATGTTCCAATATCTTATATTGTTTTTTGAACACTACAACTAATACTGCACACGTGAATCCGCAGGACGCCCCCAAGTCAGAGTAGTATGTTCCAATATTTTGTTTAATTCAAACACTACAATTAACACTGCACACGTGCATCAACACTGGTCGACAAAGCAATTACGTACGAAGTATGTTTGATTGAAATTGTCTAGTTCGGGGGAAATTGCGTTTCCTCCTTCTTTTATTGACTTGGCAAATTGGCATGATTTTGTTACTCATCATTTATATATAGTAAACGCGGGTACATTGCGTCATGGCTTCATTAACATTTTACAGTGCAGGACATCCGTGTCTAAAACGCCTAAAATCCGCCATTCTCTAAACAACATCCATTTCCGAAGCACCAGCGATTCTAACCTTTCGTACAAGTTAACAACGCGACCCGAATATACAAAGCCAACCACCGCCAAATTGCATCAGGCCAACGCAGAAAACTTCCGGAACCCGAGTTTGGCGTACCCACAAACCGCCACAATGCACCAGCCAGATATTCACCCCGAATCTGTAGGTAAGAATCCCGACATCCAGCCATATTCATTCACACACCTGCAAGATGGTGAACCAGCCTTCAAGCGAGCCAACAATGACGCTGATCCCCTTAACCAACGTTTTGCCGTTACCAGTCTGGGAGATGACGAAACCGCCAGTACAGCAGCTAACAGTGATAGCAATGTAGGAAGTCCGCTTCATGCAGCTACATATCAGAACACTGCTGCTGTTTTGAGCCCAGTCAGTAACGATGCCAATCCCTGTCACGAACCACATACTGTTACACATAAGGTGGACGGAGATAACTTAGAACCTGCCATGTATAACGTCAGCGCCTGCCTGCCACCAAAGGAAACTACATCAGGGGGCTCTGTCGGAGATGACTTGAGGCGAGGTGACAGCACTGATACCCCTTTCATCAAGACAAATGCTGTTAGGTACCGGGATGGAGATGACGGTAGCAGCATACCTACAGAAGATTCTACTTCAACAGAGAACACACCCGTAGCTGCAGTCACCACCACTGATGTAGATATTGAACCGTATTCTGTAGCC
The DNA here is from genome assembly GCA_035149815.1 of Branchiostoma lanceolatum. Taxonomy (NCBI): domain Eukaryota; kingdom Metazoa; phylum Chordata; class Leptocardii; order Amphioxiformes; family Branchiostomatidae; genus Branchiostoma; species Branchiostoma lanceolatum. The sequence continues at coordinate 10,539,546 of CM068877.1, read as the reverse complement.
TACGTCGGCCAAGGAGGCGTGCGGCTTGTTAATAGAGGTTCGGCAGAATCTCAATCATCTACAGGAAACAGGAATGACGTCTCCACCAGCTTGGAAGAGGGTGACTTGGCCAGCGCTGACGCCGACATTTCTGTCTCTGTCGGTGGCACACACGAAGCGCCACTGAACCCCAACCCGATGTACGGACAAAGCGCGCTGAACGAAAATCCGATGTACGGGCGAAACGTGCTGAACCAAAATCCGATTTACGGGCAAAACGTTGGACGACAGCTAACTTGCGGTAAGGGGCACATACCTGTTAATTAGCGTCTATTTGCTCGTGCATGCAGCTTTCACTGTGTATTTTGCTCCTCCCTTAGCCAAGGTGTCATCCAAGTTAGTTCCAGACTTTCCCTTCACCAACCAGTCTGAGATCGCTGACATTCGAGTTGTCTGTAATGATTGTATTCTGACAGAACCTGGCCGGGCCCGCTCATTGGTCTCTTCTGTCAGTAGTCCACAGGGAAACCTTGTACTATTTTCCGTCAATCATCTGAACGACTTTCTCCACATGTGGTATGCAGATCTCAGTAGGATCACACATCCCAGAAATTGCCAGAAGAGTTCAGAAATGACCAAGTTCAAGGAGTTGATTATATATCATAGATAGACAAAGATCCCAAGCAGTTCACGTGTTTCAACGGATCTTTGCAACATCGTCATGATAACAGTTTCCATATACCTAAAAGGGTTACAACAGCCTATCTTAGATGAATAAACAATTCCTTGGAATGGCTCAAGGGACCAACCAGCGTGCCCGGCCAGAATACAATTATCACAGACGACTTGAATGTCAGCGATCTCAGGCTGGTTGGTGAAGGGAAAGCCTGGAACTAACTAGGATGACACTCAAGCTACTCCACCCTCTCCTGCGCTGCATAATCTGAAGAATCCCCTGGGTAATTGTAATACATTGCGCAAGCGTGGCAATATTGCTTGTGGGTAACAGGTCACAGTTAAATACCACTGAAACAAACAAAACACGTCTGGACGTGTTTAAAGCATAGTCTAGACAAGACCTGTTTACAAGTTAATTAGGGGCCTTCAACTTTGACGTCTTACCCACACTTCGTCTCATTACCAATGCGCAGTTCCAACCGTAAACCGGCTTATTTTGTTCCCTCCAATCAAATGACAGGTACTTGTCTAGTGTGCCTGCACATGTATTACCGGATGTACCGCAGCCATGCTATAGTGGCCCTCTTTTTGGTTCTGCTGCTCATGTGTGGAACCTTCGCCGGATTGTACTTCACCGGAAGAGTGCAGAATGGTCCCAAGGTACGCCGACAGCATTGAAATTCATGTTAGACATTGATACTCTACCTGATAACGCTTTTGTACATCTGTTGCTTGACGGATCTCCTTTGTTATCTTTAAATTTTAATGAGGTGCAAATTTTATCTGCAACCCAATGGTAAATGTTAGATGTCAAGCGTTTTCATGATCAAGCCAATGTTTGTTTTTGTTATATGTACCATAATTGTTTCTTTTGCACCTCGGTTTGTGCATTGTTCCCGTACTGTTAGTGTTCCATATACTTAGTTACATGTTTTGTGTTGAGTGATGCCGCTTAATCGGTGCGGCATCACTGTGTGTTTTTGTATGATCAAATAAGAAAAAATGTACGTCAACGTTTTCAATGCCTGTACCAAGATCTTACAATGCCAAACGCTTCTATCATGATGCGGACATAAATAGCGCGTAGGTAATTCACGGTTTAAAAAAAAATCTGCATAGCCAATATAACCGCCCTTCAGCCTAACACACAAGCTTTGCACTATATTCAGGTACGAAGCACGGCAGCAGCTGGTTATATTACACTTAACAACCTAATACACCTAACCTTTGCGCGTCTAACTGCAATCGTTGCTTAATATTTAGAACTCTGAAGTAGCCATTTGGCACCCAAGTCCCTATCGGTTACAGAGTTAGACAGCAGGGGGAAGGTTATTATAAGTAATAAATAGGCAAATCCGCCATCATCTTTAGATCCTTTCTACACAACTGCTGATACATATACTTCTAGGTTTACACTGCAACACATGATGAAATCTTTTACGACTGTATATTTTCTGCACCTACATGTACATCAGACACCGTCTGCGGACATTGCCCACATTCCTGATCATCCTACACGCTTCAGTACTGAAGGGTCAGCATTGGTGAGAGTAATGTCCGCTAGCTCTGCGAGGAGCCCTTTAACGCAAACAACGCCAAAGCAAATCCGCTCTAAAGGTAACGATACTTCTGAATCAGAGAAGTGGATGTGGAAATTCATTACAATTTCAAGGACTATATAATGACCTGAAATTGTAGTTCTTATATGTGCAATCGGAATAAACAATTAGAAGTAGAACACGACATAGTTATGTTGCAGCCGGATCAGATCTTTCCATTTATCCTTTATCTAGTGCTCCCATAAAATTCTGGGTAGGACATTACAATATTTTATGGATCTGGTTTTTACTTGTACATCTTCTTCACATGTGTATAGAGTTAGTATGCTTTCATAATTACATTCCCCGATGGCAAGAAGTAGCAAAAATGTGATTTTTGGGGAAGTTTGTTGCAAGCAGTGATTTCAAAAGCCATATGACACAATGTTCGCCTCTTGCAGTGACAAAGGGAGTATTTGCGGAATCGGCGGAAGTCGTCTTTGGCGGCGAAGGATCGGAACCGGGAAGGTTTCGCCGCAACTACGGAGTGGCCGTGTCTGCTGACAATGAGATATTCGTGACTGATTTCCTCAACAAGCGAGTCCAAGTCTTCAGCATGGACGGCGTCTTTCTCCGCCTCTTCCCAACGGTCGTGCCGGGTGAAGAGGGGCTCAGAATCCAGCCTAATGATGGTGCAATTGATGGAGACGGTCATGTCTGGGTCGTGGGGTTCTCAGGCGAGGTAAGGATAAAAACGTTACGTGTGGTACAGTACAGCAAGAACGGCCTGCCAATGACCACGTTCAATGTCCGACTCTGGGTTCCCTTCCCCAGCATCGCCATGGACCTGCGCAACAACAGAATCGTCGTGGAAGTTTTGACACAAATCTTCATTTTCCGGCCAGACGGCTCGGTCTATCGTCGTTTCGGAACGGAGCAAAGATTGATGATCTCTTACGTCACAACTGACCTGGAAGGCAACATCCTTGTCACGGCTAATGCACAATCAAGTGTCCACGTGTATGATTCCTCTGGACGATGGAAGTTTAAAATTGGAGGCTTCGGAGTCGGTGAAGGGAAACTCAATCGACCCAGCGGCATTTGCGCGGACAAATCTAGAAACACTCTCGTGGCAGACTGGGCAAACGGGGAGATCGACATGTTCACAAGCCGCGGGGAGTTTGTCCGTACAGTCGTCAACATTACGTACCCGACGGGTATTGCTCTTGGACCGGATGGACAGTTGGTGGTGACCAAAGCACACGACAATACCGTCACAATCTTATCACGCCCAGTGATTCTGACTTGATTGTTTTTTACATACTGCCGGACTGAATTTGTTTCTTTAATGTCATCGTAAAATGTATCTGTTTTGATCAACATGATTAGTATCATTTAATCTGTAAATTGTTATCATAAATGATTTAGATGACGCATATGGTCATCATAACGTGTATAATTTTGAGTATATAATAATGATCATCGTAAAATGCATCTTTTAGAGTATGCCTGTAATAATTTCAACAATGGCATGAATTCTACTTTCAACGACTATGAATCCAAGAAGTATCTAGGCAGCACGGAATAGAGCGGTTTTGACACAACACCATTATCTTAACGTATATATAAGCTTGTAATTAATCATTGTTTTGAGACCTTTATAATTGATATTTAGTGGAGAGAGGAATAGCACACGGGGGCTAGTGAACAGGTTCATGTTATTGGCTGAATATCATTTGCACCCTTAGCATGACGGGCCAGAAACATAAACATATTATATATACATGCATGTAGCGAACTGTCAACCAGATTCAGTGACTGCTGTTTATTGTTTATATGGACATACAGCATTAAACTTTTGTAAAATTATAAATCTAAAGTTCATACCACAAAATAGCACAAAGAGTGGCTAGTGACCTTTATAGATTTATAAATGTAAAGTTCATAAAATGGAATAGTACATATTGGTTGCTGCAGGGTGGGATTTTGGGCGATATCACCATTATGTATTTATTCTCTAATATTCCTCGAAATGTTGTAGTGGAAAAAAGAAGAATTGTACATTCTCATAGGACCCAAAACAATTTATTGGAAAAGTATTAAACTTGAATGTGACTCTCAATTGTACTGTGGAAAGAGTATGTTTTTTCCTAATAAATGTAGAAGTCCTCTACAAACCAGAACAAATTTCATTCCTACAAAGATGCAGGCATTGTACCCGAACACAACGATAGAACATCGACAAGAACAACGCGACCTCAAGCGAAGAGGGCACCTAAGATATGAATCATGAAATAAATTACTTATTCTTCATGCATCACACCGAACTTATCCTTTACTTTTTCTAATGTCAGATGCCTCAAAAACAATGATTATCGTAGACTCATTTACTATTGGCTCATCTGCATTTAGACCGGCATGTTTTGATCCACTCCAAACAGGAGATGGCATTCTCTTAGCAGTCTGTGGTAGCATTCACTCTAGAAGAAGGCCCGAACCTGAACCTGCTGATGAAATCTTGGTCTGTGAAATTCAGACAGAGAAACAGGCTAGGATTGGCATCATCCTCTGTTATAGACCACTCTCTGGTGATGCCTTTGCCTTCTCTCACAACGTACATTATGTACTCAGCCTTGTTGATCGTGAATACGACCAGGTGATTTTGTTAGGGGACTTGAATCTTCCGAATATTGATTGGTTTAATTTGACTGGTAACTTGTTTGTAACATTTAATTTCTTTAGGCTGCGCCACATGTGGAACTATGGGTATGTTTAGTATTCATTTGTTATTCTATCAGCTCATGATACTAAATTGATACTAAACTTGCTCTCCTAAGGAAAATGATTCTTATGTTGAAATTTTTATCACTTCTTGGTAGCTCCACATTTTCAGATAAAACAATTGTGTGATATGATAGATAATAAAGGAACATACATAAATAGCATAGACTTCCAATGTTCACAGTTGAACCCTCTTCATTCTGAAACAATATCAAACAGATAACGTTTTGACCACTCAATGAAAAATGGAAGAAGGCTATTGATAAGTACTGTCTTAAACATATTGATCGATGGTTCGCAACATATCTGGGAATCGTTCATACAAAAGAAATTCCTTTGGTTTTGATTTAACGGGAAAAGATGGATTTTTTGTATATATCAGTCATTTATAGATTGATATGATAGACTGTGTAATGAATATACTTATATACAACTATCATCATGTATTCCACATAAGCACACATTTAATACACGCATCTCCCCAAACAAGACAGAACTAGTAGTCATACACATGCGTGGTCTGGAACGTATGGAAGAACATCACAGAGACTTTGTTGAGTGCGGCCAAGGAAAGATTCAGCATGTGAAGCACTACAAAAATGCTGTTGCTCCTGACATGTACAGGATTCCAATCGACCAGGTCAGCACTTTTCAATGATAGCAGAGACATAAAGAAGGGCTCATTTTTAAGACTGCATTATAAGTATTGCTCACAACTTACAAGCAGATAGTGATTTCAAAATTGTTAGCTGTATTGTTCTAAAATGTTAATTTCTGTGTGCGACGAAAATGACTAGCAGTTCCAAAGGGCAAACTGAAAGATAGTGCAAACTATCGATTTGCCCCATCTGACAGAAGAAAATCAATGCGATCATGAATACGCTTAACTGTAACTTGCTTTCTATCGTCCCTCGTAAGCACTCTTCACGTGTTGCATTCCTGGATTACACGTCACCAGATCACCAGTCCTACATATGTAATTCCATGGTATCACCTCATCCATGAAGCAAACTTCTCTCATATATTGACAAAAAAAGAGACAAGCAACCCACAATGTTCAAGGTAGCATGTAAATACATTTTGCAATATTTTGCCATATCATATATGTAACACAGATTATTCTGTTGATAGACATCTCACATAGTATCATCGTCTGCATTCAATGAATTCATACATTGAAGAACTGTTGTATATATCCTATTTCAAGGAAGAGGCCATTAATGAGTTGACCGGGGTTTCCAAAGGGACTGCTGAGAAGATAGTGATAGAGTTGGAGGGATTTCCTTAGTATCGTAACTAAGCCGCAGCAAATTCATATTAACTACAAGAGGACTCACTTAGCAGCCACAAAAACTTTTCTCAGGCCGATGTCAACGGAGGAGATATTAACTCTGGGTAAAATAATATATCTAGCCACAGTGTATCAGAATAAAAATGATATATCTAGCCACAGTGTATCAGAATCACTGCTTGATTGGTGCTATATAAAGGGGTAGACTTTATTCAACTTACTTAAGAAATGAGTGGAACATTGCGCTTTTGTATCGTCCTTATGTTACGTGTTGTTAAAATGTTAACTTCCCTCATTTTTCACTCAAAGTAGGCTGCTCAGGAATCAGAATCAATTTCTATTCTACTAAGTCAGAAAAAATGTAGGGGTTATTTATAGGAAAAAGTTCCAATATACTGTACAATCATTATTATCATAACGATCAGCTGGTGTGTTACACCGAATGGCGGTCATACCGGCTATAAAGATACAGATGGTTAATAAGTTTCCTCAATCTTTTCAACAGACAGGACATCAGAACTTTCATGACCACATTCAGGCAGCAAGTTTCCAATCAAGCTACACCTCTTGGAGAACCAAGCTCCCGTGCCGGCGGCTCCCGTTCCTTTGGCTCCCGTGCCAGCGCCAGCGATTCCCGTTCTTGGGCCAGTGGCTCCTGTTCCTGTAGCTTTGCCGGCGGTTCCCGTTCCAGCCCCCGGGGTTCCTGTTAACGTTTCGGTCCCGGCGGCTCTTGTTCCAGCCCCCACCCAGCCTGTAGGACCCGGTCCGGTCCTGCCGGCAGTTCCTGTGATTCCAGTCCCTGCCCAGCCGGGTCCAGGGATTCAGTTGGCAGCTCAGGTCCCGCCAGCTCTGCAGGATCAAGCCGGCAATTTGCAAGAGGTAGGAAAAAATTCGATGTTTGCTCGTGTCGGGGGGTGGTTTTCGTAGTGTTTTTTGGTAAGGGTCGGCTGGTATTGACCTTTCTTTTATGGAATTTTCTACTTATTTTCGTTTGTAGGAGGGTATGTGCAGTAAAATGGTTGTGTTGTTGTTTTCGGTGTTTGTTATTCTAAATAAGTTCAGTAATGTGAGAGTATGATGTCCTCGTCTCAGCTGCAATGTTTGTAATGATTGTATTGATTCTTTATCTGTTTTCTCAGTTTAAGAGTGCAAGCGAACGTTCTCGCCTCAGCTGCACATGTATGGGATGAGTGTTTGTAATGATTATTTCTTTTCATTTTTAGTGTCAGGGTTGTGAGCGAACGGTTTTCTCGCCTAAGCCCGTCAGCTTGATGGCTTTAAGAGGAGAAGTCTCAGTGACATGCTGACAACGGTGGTGACCGACTTCCTACCACCACACATCGAAAGTGAGCTGAAGTAGAAATACGAAGATCATCTCCCAGGCGTATGTACACACATGGACATAGAAATGTGATATATACGAATAACTGGTCAATTTGAATGTGCAATCTTCTTTATTGATACTGTAATTACTAATTACAATATTGTATTTACAATATCATTGACACCATTTTATTTTACTTTCTACCATGAATTTATGATGGCATTACCAATTATATGAGTTTGTGTAACTAGTGTTGTCCCAGATGATGTCTATTTAATAGTATTTTCTTTTAACATCATCACGGCGCAACCCTTTCTTCCTGTCACTCCAGGTATATCAAATTGAATGTGACCTACTCATCCTGCTACAGAAGGTACCATGACAGTCTACCCGCTACCCGCTACCTTGAAGACCGCCCAAGAGGGGTAGTAACCCACATCATGTCCAGACTGTCAGAGGCAAGGTGACATCCTGACCATTGGTCCAGGAGTCTTTCATGTCAAAAGCGCTAGCAGTCAATGTCGTCAACATCACACAGTAAGCTTCGAAGCTACATGAACAAACAACATACCATCCTGTACATGCAAAGACTGGTCAAAGCATAAGTTGCCGTGCAAACACTTTAGTGCAATCTTCAAACTGGAAGAAGAATGGAGCTGGGAGAACCTGTCAGCAGCATATAGGAATAATCCCCCCTTCTCCTTAGATAGCACATGTCTGCCTACAAAAGTATAACGTCAACTAATGAAACGCCGAGGGAAGACAGAAGCAGCCCCTTCATCACATCAGCAGCAGAGCCACCCCACCCCCCATCTCAGCCAATATACGGTGACCTTCTAGTGAAGTGGCAGAGTAGAGTGAGAAAACTCCAAAGAGAATGTGCAAGTCTCCTTCACGAGATGACAAACATGACAGAAAACCTCCAGGACGAAATGTACCTGACATCTGTGAAGAATGAGCTGTCCAGCATGATGGAAGAAATGATGGCACACGCACCACACGATAAGGCCCTTCCCCTCAAAAGCAAACAAAAAACAAAAAACGAAAAAAGGCAGATACCTGACAACATGGACTATCTGCCAACTTTGCCTCCAAAACCCCTCTGCTAAAAGGGTAGGTCGCCACGCTGAATTGATGAAAAGTACATTTCATGTCAACGTGAATGTGGACAGGAAGGAGAAAGCTCCAAACAACTATAATGATAGACACTATCTTGGAGTTGGAGGCTGTGGAAGACTGAAACTTGGAGGCAGATGCTGATACAGATGTAGGTGCTGACCATGAAATTGGGAACTCTGAATCGTTGACAATCAATGAAACAAAGCTAACACAAAGGGACAGACTCTACAAGAAGACAAGTGGCTCACAGACAAGCATATCAACTCTGTACAGCATCTCATAATAGGGAGTGAATATCCCTTCATTAATGCCTTCAGGGATACAGTGGTTCTGGTGGCCAATAAGCACAACCCCATTCTGGGATCCAGGGACTGTCTGCAAGTTCACCATGTGAGGGATCACTGGGTCCTGTCTGCAGCCATTGATGGGAACATAACGGTGTATGACTCCCTCCATCCCTCCTCCAGTAGCCAACTGGTCCATCTGTAAAACAGTTCGCTCAAGGGGAAGATCGCATCATTCCTTTCAAAGTCACCTGTGCTCAGAGGCAAGAAGGTGAAAGTGACTTTTTGCAGTTGCCAACGCTGTTAATAATGTTGCACTGGCCGAGGAAATTCTCCAACACAAGTCGTGTTTGACCAAAGCCAAACAGGATACTCTGTCAAGGAAATATCAGTTGTCAACATATTTCAACTTTTATGAGCACAGGCCAGGGTCACCAATGATCCTGTGTGACAAGTGTGTTCAGTGGTTCCACTATCCCTGTGTACATCTAAGTGAAAGTGAAGTCCACATCATGGTCACACAAAAGCAGGATTATGTGTAGCAGCACCTAGATCAAGTTTGTCAGCTGATTTTCTTTAACATATAGGGGAATAATAATTTGCCAAATCTGCAAGAGTCAATGTTGCCCTTAAATGTATTCCTGACAGATGAAGTTCAAATCAAAGTTAACACTGTTCTTATTGTTCTTAATGTTCAACAGCAGTCAGGCAACGTTTTGGGCCTCATGAGAAAGGGACACAGCCACTCTCTATGCTTTATATGCATATGACAGCAGCATGGAACATTAACTACATTACCCTCGATTTTCTCGAAGTTCAGATGGACGCGATCTTTTGTGACAGTTCCTCGGTGACTGGGCTTGACTAGGGTTGCGCTCCATCTGGAGGCGGGTCTCAAGAAAAGCCCGACCGTCGCAGCTGAGACTGACGTTGGCTATAATAACCCACCCAAGGGAAGATCAAGAGGGAAACAGCGAGAAAAAGATGGCCAGGGCAAACACGGAGAACGTCCTGCGGAGTGGGCTGGCTTTGGGGATTCTGTGTACAGACAACGATGGCGCAGGCCTAAAAGGAACGAGCGAGGCCGTACTGCCGCCTGCAGAAATCACCTTAGCAAGGCTTACAATCTTGACTTTGTGGTTTTCCAAGGAGGAAACGCAACTTAAGTAAGTCGACAGAAAGCAAGCCGCGAAGTTGGGAATTACATCGTGAACACGTGCAAAGATGCCCTATACATTGCACACGACCATCACCCGGACAGCGACGAAGACTTCTATGCTGAATGTGAACACCTGCGCATTACTTTAGTCAACTGCATCGCTGGAGACCATTCGAGTTGCACGTCGGTCTTTGAATGCCCACAACACAACACAACCCAGACGACTGGAGCTCGGCAGACATTCCCGAATCCCGGAGGTAACTTGGCGCTCAAGCAGTCTGGCCGCGTGGCCCTACAAGACGCTGTAGATAACCGCCTCAACCCCGAAGCTGTGGAACTACAGAGGAAAGTAGTGACGATCAATAAATGCGAGTCATTTCACAAGCGTACCGTTAAGGCCGTGCCAAAGGACATGACTTTTACACGTTACTATATGCAGGCAGAGTGCACGCAGCTGGTCTGGCAGACTCAGTTGGGTCCGGAGCCGCTATCGACTGAGTCAACGATAACATGGGGGTGTCCCATCCCCATGACAGTCCGGGGAAGGCTGCTTTCGACGCAATCGACAAGGAGGAGGCGTACCAGGAGAATCGTCATAAGAGTTGGGGGTACCGCAAGCGAAGATATAGCTTACGGAAAGCAAAGATGCAACCGAAGGATGCAAATGGAGATAAGTACAGCACGGACTCTCTACACCCTACAGTGAGCAGAGACCATTCATACACCATATGAAGAAAAGAAGAAAAAACCAACTCAAAAGTGGTACCCAGAGCATAGAGAGAGAAACATTTTGCACGACATTTATGTTGAGTGGCCGGCGAAGGTAAAGGAAGATTGGGAGGTGTAAAACTAAATAAACATCTAAAATATGGCCGTGGAGGACTTTAATAGATGGAGTGATGCTTACAGGGCTAAAGTTATTCTTAGAATTACTAATTGAGCGTCTGGAGGGGATAAAGGGTGCCTGTTATGGCACGGGAGGGTCGATAACTGCGGTAACGGGAGGATAAGTGTCCAGATCGGCCCACGATGAAAGAACGCGGGCCTGCACAGAGTTGCGTATTTTTTGTACCACGGCTTTCTGGACGGAAATTTACACGTGTCGCACGTTTGTCATCGCAAAAACTGCCTAGCGGAAGATAAGTTACGTGAACCATATCCGGCGGATCTGTCTCCATTCTGGCCACTGCATGAAGCACGAATGCTATAGGGACTGTATCCTGGCGTGAACCACAAGCCACAGGTCGCTACAACGACTTAAGGAACTTCAAGTTAAGGAGGACAAGGGAACAGGCGGCAAACCTGGTAGTCAACTTTGTAGCGGCGGTGGTCCAAAACCTGCGGGACCGGTTTCCTGAGACCGAGCTCATCACCGCGTTCAAGATAATTTATCCCAAGAACCTGCCGCGGCATCAGGATGGCCTACGACGGTATGGCACCCAAGAGCTCGAAACCCTGTTGGCTGAGTATGCGGGCCTGGAAGCAGACCAGTTCCTGACGGTTGACGCGGCCCAGGCGGGTGCTGCACAGTGTACGTTATGTGTCAAGTCTTAAGGTGAAACTAGTACTAAATTCGAGTCGTGGCCTGTAGAGGAAGACTAGAGACTCTTAGAAGTTAGAAATATTAGTATAAATAGATTTGTCTAGATTAGGCACAAAAACTGTACATGTAGGACTTAACTTTGTGCATGGTGTACAGAGAAATATGAGGGTAAAAGTCCACCAAATAGCATTCTTCTGCGACACTACGAAAGTGATTTCAAAGGATGTTGCGACAGCAACTAACAGATATTACCATGTCGATTGTTCACAGTCGAACGAGGTATCTAAAGTTAGCTGTACGGCTACTTGATTTACTGAGGTATAAGTGACTTGTCTGGTCAAGTTTAAGTTTAAGTTGAACCAAAGATGGGTACAACTGAATCCAAGCCCTAAAGAATGATTGATGGCAAGAATGGGATGCACATGTGTGCTCACCCCGTTGAGCTCTCGAGGAAGAGGAAAGTCCATATTCTTGGAGAAGGAGGTACGCTGGCGGTGTCACCTTCGACACCTCAGTCAGAATCTTTAACTCTGACATCATTACTGTCACCTGGTGGGGAGAGATCCTTTCTTTCACTCCTTTCGCTTGGTTCATTTCCAAGCAGATGTTGTGATGTGACAGGCTTTTTCGTTTATAATACCGGTATATGCAATCAACACGTATGAGTAAATTGCTTGGCTGACGGAAAATGTTCAAACTTCCACACCAATATCTGCTTATAGGGATTAGCGCTTGGCTTGTTTTAGAACCCTGACTCATTTCGCAAAACGTCGAGTGTCTATCAGTACATGTACATTGTTAACCACCGGTATGTACGTACCGTCTCCAAGACACATGGAGCTCGAGACATTTCAGAATCAGAAGATGAGATTTCCCTGGAGGCCGAGAGCTCAGATACCTCTTCAGGAATTACATGTTTCATCCATTTCCGAATCCCTGTGTCGGGAACAAGAATGGAGTGGAACCGCTGTTTTCAGCATATGTTCGTTTATATCTAGTATAGTACAGCAATTAATTGGCCACAACCATGGTAAGTGGTACTGCACATCACCTGGAATAAGTGTGGAGAAGTGAAGGGGAAGTTAAGATCATGCGGGTGAAAAGAAACAACCCAACTGAACCACTTTATGGGTCTCATAAAGTCAAATCGTGAGAAAGTAAATATCATATGGCTCAGACAAGATATGGGTTCTGGCTGTCCATTTGTTTGCGGTTCGGAAGTGCAGCAGCATCAGTTCAAAGCTGAATTTGTAATGTTTGCTTTAAACAAGTACAATGTAGCTAAGCCAGGAGCTTTCGACATAAATGAGACTGTTGACATATATGACTGTAGAGCTAGCTGGTATAACAGGCTATGTAGAATCAGAATACTGTTATGTAGAATCAGGATACTACGGTACTGCACGTAGTGTGCATGCAGACCATTTCCTGATCTTGCTATAGCTCTTGACCCGATAAGTAACAAGGTCACGGTAAATATCTTACCTTTATGCATGCGAATGTCAACAGCATTTCAACAGGTACTTAACTTGATGGAATTGCATCTATAGCTTTAGATTTCAATTTAGATATCACAGCAATTACAGAATCCTGGATTGGTGATAGCATTGAAACATTAAACATCCCTCTGGATCGTATGCGTTAATAAGAAGTACGGATGTGTTGTGCTGACCTTCTGAATTCAAGTCTTTAGAAGTACTGTACATGCCAGGCACAGTGAGGTATTCTGTCCAAGGTATCATTCAGACCACTACTATCTAGTGAAGGCAAGTGCTATTACAATGCATGCAAATCAGGACACACTTGAACCGGTCAGTGTCGTAGGGGATTTTAATGACTCCCGAATTTCCTTCACCAAATGTGAAGGGTATGAAATTTCCATAGTGTGATGCAGTGGCGATAACCTTGGAAACACTGTTTGTCCAGGGAGATTCGAGTATTGTGTGTGCTTTTGAACCTTTTCAATTAAAAAAAAAAGTACTTGTTGAAGTGAAAGCTTATATTTAATTATATTATATATAATTGTGTAAAAATTCCATTTTGTGTAGTTTAGGGGAGGCCCCCGAAAAGCCGTATAGGCTTCTGGCCTCCCCTGCATGTATTCTTTGCTCTATTTATCTTTGTTTTATATTGTACATATGCGAATAAACAATAAATAATAAAAAAGCGTTTCGTAATTAGTAGAACTGGTATGTACATGTACAAAGCGAGACACTACCAGAGAAGAAGGAGCATATGATTACATATTTCAAATTGAAGCGTGTGTCTGACATTGCTGTTGTAGTTGCCAATACTGAATTAAGTATGAGCGTAAGTTTTCCTGATGTCAGGTACGTTGTCGTCTATGGGGCCTCCCGGCAATATGTAGGACGTTATGCAGCAAATTGGAAGAGCTGATGAGAGGGATAACATTCCACTTCAAGGTATTTTGTATACTTACGCCCAGCAGAGGTGTAGCAAAAATGTCAGGCAAGATGCCAAGAGTACCATAATTTTGAATGAACTTAAACAACTGTGTCATTGAACCTGGACACGACTGTTGCAAGGATTACCATAAGTAGTGTAAATGTGATTCGTCGAACGGAAGCGTGCACTGGGATACCTGTTTGCCCAGTCATCTGCCGAATTCAACACCGACGATCAATATGCAGAGACGCGGCAAGTGCTCCAGACAGGAGAGGAGGGAGATGGCAGCAAGGAGGAGGACATCCCGGAGGATGATAACGGGTATCGTAGTGAGAGCGATGCAGATGTGCCAGACCTAGCCGCCTTACGTGGGGCTGTTCGCACCAATCTCACCGACAACAGTATGGCTGTAGAGCTGGACCCGGTGATGGAGGATGTCTGTGGGTCAAACCACATTGACGGGTTAAGCTCTGTAGAAAACCTTGCAAAGGTGCGGGTGGACATCGCCTTGGAAGGAGGGAATCTGTACTGAGTAAGCTTGAAGAGCGTGAGGGAGTTCAGCAAGCGCCAGGAGGCCCTGGCCAGGCAACATGTCACAAATCAGGGGCTGGCCATGATGCGACGCCAGCAGAGTGTATCAACCCAGGAAGCACCACCAGCCCCTGAACTGCCAACAGGTTTACCTCACACAGGCAGGCTACAGACTGAATACAAACTCATCCCAGTCTGCATGGTAGGCACAAGGGTGTTGAAGTCGAGGATTAAGCACTTTGTGTCTCGGGCTTCAACATCCAGTGCAGTTCACCCACCACCAACCTACACCTCTGTGAAGTTTCCATCTACCTCTTCCATGGAAAGATCGACTTTCTTCAAGAGGCAGAGGCCTGGAGAACCTGGCAGTGTATTGTTGAACTTCCAAGGGAAGGTCCAGAAAAATAACTGTCCTCTGTGTGGGCAGTCCACCAAAGGGCACCGAAAATACAAGGCAAAGAACATCTGTGAAATAACAAAGAAGTCAACCTGTAAGGCCCTAGCCCACATGGAGTTCAGGGAAATTTTAAGTTTGAGGTGGACAAACTGTATATGTAGTAGTAAAAAGTTCCCGTATTTGTAGTCCACATTGGACCTTGTAAATATTGTACACTCAACATAGGGCTCTGGGTGAGGTCCTTGGTTGCCTGTCTGGCACCACTGTCCCTCATCTATCTTTTACTGAAGGGAGGAAGATCAGTAAAAGAGTATCCACACATTTTAGTGATAATTCACAGCCTCGGCAATCTTCTCAGAGTCAGGCACAACCACGCCAGAGTTTTGCGCCGTTTGCACAGAGTTTAGCTCCTCGTCAGTGCTATGGATGTGGAAGTATTGACCACTATGTTGCGAGGTGCCCGAATCCATATAGAAGGAGAGGGTCATTTAGAGGTAGAGGAAGGGGTTGAGGTGAAAATAAGTAACTAAGGCGAAGAAGGGTTTATGGAGAAAAATGTTGTAAAGGAAGAGTAAAGATCTCATTCACTAAGGTTGTGTTTGTTTTTCTCCCTTTAGATTTAAGGATTATTTTTATTTTTTATTTGTAAACATGTGAAGGTTGTGGAGTAAAACACGGAAAGATAAGAATACAGATTGTGGTTGTGATGAGTTTTGTGGAGAACCGTTGAAATATGAATGTTCTTTCGGTATTGGATTTGAAGAATTGTTTCAGCTACTGTGTATTTGCGTATAGCAGTGGACTGTCAGCACTGAGTAGGAATGATGATTAAAAGTTGTCAAATGACATAAAGAGCTATGTTTCTTGAGTGCTGGTTAACTTTTAAACAATCATTATCATGTAGATAGATGGTCCATGCTGTAAGGAGACACCGATGTCCAGAGTCTCATAAAAGGAAGAGGTGAAATCGTCGATGAAGAGGAGGAAACTGGTACGTGTATTCCATGTATGAGATAAGGACAGTTCTTTGCTGAAATGTCTTGTTTCTCTTCCTACCTCCAGATCAAGAAAACATTGATATCTATTCTTGCTAAATTCAGATTGTTTCGGAGGTGTGGGGTGTGTGTGTGTGTGTGGGGGGGGGGGGGGTGCAGGGAAACTCGCCCTCTGGAGACCTGTCCAGAAGATGTTTCTTAGCTTAAGATAGCTGCAGTTGCAATGGGACAGCTACTGTTTTCACAATTTGCGTATTGCCTATTGACAAATTATATGCACATCGTTATTGAACATGTACGAGGGCCATCTGGCTTTTCTAGCAGGGAAGGAAAAGAGGCTGGCAATAAACTATTTAGGCAAAGCCATGCCTGTAGTGTGGGATGGGCTTAAAGATGTTCGGTAAACTCATTGGCTATTCTCAAGTAAAACTCTGCAAAGACTGGCTCATACCGCTGTAAGACAACAAGTCTGTGCCGTATATTAAAGTGATTGAAACCGTTCAGCTTGTTGGCCAGCATGAACTTGGTTGTGCTTAGAAAAGGGACACATGAGAGTTTACAGCAGAAGCGCCAGTGTACAAAAGCCGGCTTACTGAGTTGTAAACGCTGTTTCCAGTTGATAATAAATAAGTCATGTTTGTGGCACAAGAATACAAGACAGTCCGTATATCTGGGTCAACCTTGGAACAGACTTGAACGGCAGAGTCAACAACAGTGACATTGAACATCAAATAGCCCAGATAATTTCAAGTTGTTTACCTTTCACATCTTCAGATTTGGTAACTGTACATAGCAGTAATTGACTTTAGTCTTGCTGCAAACTTAGAACCGCCGCGAACCCTACATTACAGTAGCTGAAAAATTATTTATTTGATAAGTTATCTTGTCTTCTTTTGACAGCATTTATGTTTATCATCTTTTGAAATGATTCATTTTTTCCATCGCAGATTCCGTAGCCGTTTTCTGGAATAGACAGGTAACTGAACATCAAAGAGCCATGGGAAATAGAGTCAAATACTGACTGAGAACTAAGAAGCTCCCCACTTCTGGAATCGACTCATGGTGGTGCTTGGAGGTGCGGCTGACACACCATAGACCTCATGACCTAAGACTCAACCGCACAAGCAGATCCCCAAGGAAAAACCATCACAATACAAAATGATCGAGTTTAACAGCGGAACAATACGGGCAGGCATGATTACCAACAGCTGGTTTCATGAATCCATACAAAATAATTTATCAACATTACATTTGTTGAAAGTATTTCCCGTATCTAGAAGCGATGGAGAGATTGCTCATCGACACAAATGCTAACTCAGGAACCCGGTATCACTGGACATAGATTGTCAGAACACAGAGCAACGAGCTACGTCACTGGCACTCATATCATCATATGATCAAATTACTTTTTGCGAACCCCATCACAATGGCAGCAAATTTTCAGGTTTTTTTTGCAGGTTTTCTAACCTGTTTGAGAAGTTATGGTTATGCAAGTTGGCAGCTAAATGGCGCTGAATTTTCAGTTAATCTGTCGTTATTCGCCCAGATGGTTAATGATAATGCAAAATGGCATGGACAAATGTTTAGATTTTTTTTACGTTTCCGGTTCTGCTGGAGAATACAAAATATAGTTATCGTTATTGGCACAGTTCTTCCTCCCCAAGCTTCTGGAAAGAGCTTTAAGTCTTAAACAAAACACAATGAACATGAATAAGCAAAACTACCAGCAACGTCACATTTGTGGCACAAGAGCAATAAAAACGATGGGCAACTGCTGTCTTTTTGTTATGTTCAATAATGTTCGAAATGGCGAGATATCAACACACATGACAGTGGTAAGTCTTCTATATGAAATAAACAAATTAAGACATAGTTAGAGTTTTCCCATTTGGTCAAATGAAACATGAAAACGGCATGCTCAGAAGAGGAGAAAATTCCCTACAGCAACAGAGAAATCTACCTGTCCCATCATTCACACATGTAGGTCCATGCTCACTGTACCGACTGAGCTAACCGGGAATAAAGGTTTATGATAGGTGGCAAGAACGAAAGACCCATGCTCACTACCTACTCAGCTAGCCGGGTATAGTGAGTTAACGATTATCAAAGAGAAAAGGGCGTAGAGAAACTATGATCACCCAAAAGGCCAAATGGCACAAGACTTGCATGTTATGTTACAACTCAACTATGCTCAAGAGAGCTGAGAAAAGACCAGCGCAGAAAGACACACCTACAGATAGGGTCAATCGCACTAGGTCAAACTTAGAGACAACTGACAGCAGAAGTTGTCTTGACTACTGCTCAAAACTGCAAGGGCCGAGAAAAGACCAGCACCTGACGACACACTTACAGATAGAGTCAAGCGTAGTTGATCAAACTTAGAGACAACTGAC
This sequence comes from Branchiostoma lanceolatum, assembly GCA_035149815.1. NCBI lineage: Eukaryota > Metazoa > Chordata > Leptocardii > Amphioxiformes > Branchiostomatidae > Branchiostoma > Branchiostoma lanceolatum. The sequence continues at coordinate 10,521,128 of CM068877.1, read as the reverse complement.
AGCAGATGTGTCTTGGGTATGCCTAAAAACTGCAAGGCAGGCATCCTTCATTAATCAACCTTTAAACTAAATGAAAACAACATGGAGTGTGCTCGGCAAGGTGAAGACCACAAACTTCGTGCCAAGATCAATATGGGTGGTGACAAGGTGGCTCAGGATGGCAAGTACTATAAGAAATGTTTGCTGAATCTATACTGTCGTGCATAAAAATATAGACAAGCTTCAAATCCAGACGTTGAACGCGTTGCATGCATGCAGCCTTGCATTGGAAGAAATTGTGCTTTATATGGAAGAGAGTCGCCTAGACGATAACCATGCGCCAGGCATAATCACGTGTACCAACCGTTGGTAACCAAGCATCCAGACAAAACGTATAAGTATAAGCCCTTCTTCATACATTACATCTCTTCAATATAGCATGGAGAGATTATGTCATTCAAGTACCAACTACACACTTGCTAAGTCAGGAACCCAGTTAGTATCAGTGGACATACATTCAGTCAGCAGGTAGGGTAACGAGCAATGTAATTCTACTTCAACGGTTCAAGGCAGAAGTTCCGGTTTAAGGGAATTGCATTCTAAGAAGCATATATTATTAGCGGACTTAAACTTACCGATATTAAGAGTACAATGTAACTAAAGAAATTGGAATGCCATGAATGTGTAGGTATGAGACTAATGTATGTGACACCTTTCGACCTACTTTGTTCACCAGTGAGTCATCCAGTTCTGTAACTGTTCTTGAATGCACAATGTGCCCATATCATATTTTCTCCGGCCAATGCACATTCTTTTTCATGGTAATACACCAATACCAGAGAGAGGAACTTCATTGATGATTATTACAACCTGTTTTAAACGTGGACAATAATGTAAATTAGAGGATCTGGCCTCGTACTCAGCTGAAACCATAAACCCAAGGATTGTGACTGAAATGAAATGAGAACCTTTGACGGTAACTGCGCGCCGCTACCATAATACTCATGAAAACTCCCAAACGCAGTATTGCATTATTCGTGTCGCTATGAATGGCAAAAATGACAAAAATCGATCTAAAGGATATATGGAAAAAATCAGGGCAATTAAAGTGACTTCATTCATGTATGTTAATTTAGAACGTCGACGTAGACACGTTCTAACTATTCTGTTCACTCTTTACACTTGTAGGGTTTCTCACCAGCGTGATTTCATACATGTCTGTCAATTTAAAACGTTGCAAACACGTTCATCAAACTATTCTGTGCACTCTTCACACTTGTAGGGTTTCTCATTGTTATTTCACTCATGCCTGTTTACTAGTAACTGAAATGTCACAAACACGTTTTAATTATTTTGTGTAAAATAGTCTAGTAAGAGTAGTTTCTTGACAGCTATTAGAAATGTTGCATGGATGATCTATAACAAGAGAAACTTTTTTTTGTAATCAACTTAAATTTCTGTTCAGAGGCTTCAAAAGTGAACCAAATATTAACAAGATGGTGGTCCTATGGATAAAGCTATATCATTGTACATTGTAATATAAAACTGTTAATACTTCTGTGTTAATTTTCAGGATATATCAAGAAGAAAAAGGGAGGGAGCAAGGATAGAGAATGCCTTCTCTGGGCTGGAGAAGACTATCAGCAGCCTCCAGGGGGGGGGGGGGGGGGGGGCAGGAGACATTGCGTCTCTATCAAATGTTATTCTTACATGACGAAGCCTGGCTTGATTGCCCCTGTCCGCTGGGGATGTGTAAATGTGGACGAATGACTGTTCTTTTAGGAGAGTGTCTAACCGTTGCAATGGCTACGAGTAAAGTTTTCATAAAACCCACTTTTTGTCTCCTTCATGTACATGTGTTCTCTACACAAAGGGTAAGCATGGCTTCACAGGATAAACCTTTATCACACTAATTGTAATAATGTTCAATAACTGACAGAATAGGAATGATGCGCATCCTCTTCAAAGATTGGGCATGGCCTCAGAAGGTTATCTGAAGGACGTGCGCACTGAAATAGGAATGTGTATCCAGCTTTTTATGGTCACATATGTGTGTATTGCGGTAGGGCATTTCAAAGGCGGTTGGAATTTTCTGTTTGTCTACAACTTTACTCTGGCTGTGTTAGAACTGGAAGGAAAACGACTATGTGACGTCTCTTCATCTAAGTACCCGGCATGTGTAAACTTAAATAATATTTTAATGTTATCAAATGTATGGTTAAGTTCATGTTGTCGTTTTTCCAGTTAATGACAAATTCTTGCATGTGTTTAGCAGCCAACTGACCCTACGAGAGTATGCGTTCAAAGCAAAAGATGTGGAACTGTTGGAAGAGATCAAGATTGTATGACATGCGTCGACAGGACACACCCAACACATCGGCAGGACAACCACCTCACTCAAGTAAGACACTTTCCAACATTCAAATTGTGCGCATATTTTAGCCTCAATTCTAACAAGGCACAAAGCTTGGAAGGTCGTAGCTTGCGACACCTATGGAAGTAATAGACACATTCCAACGTTCATACAGATGTCTTTCAAATTCTATCTGATCAATCTATTATTCCGAACATATCGAATGGGAGGTTATCTGATCTCAAGTGTGATCTGAGGGTCCAGAGACATTCAGCTGGCGCGTCGCAGCAGGGACCAATGGAAACGTATCACTCCGCCGTCCATAGCAACGCCGTTTGCTTGGACACGCGATTTCATCGCGGCTTTGTGAAATCTAATCCGACATGTTGACAGCAGATTGCAACGCTACGGGCGGCCTTTTTGTCAAGGTGGCGGTAAATACCACATGGGTATATCATGGGCACACGGTTGCAAGTTCTTGAACAGACATTTCGACATTTGAACACTCTTACTAAATCTACACTCGTATGCCTTCACAGGGCCAAGTCACATGAGGGCATTCATTGGAGATAACGATATCCTGGCAAAATTAAAGGCCACCAGCTTGAATCGTCCCACAACTTTAATACCAAGTTGTAAATGTAATCTTTTCATCTGGATGTACCCTGGTTGAGTGTCATGAATATGGAAGGGATTACAGTATTCATATTCCTCACATCTCTTCACCTTGACGGTTACATTTTCTTAACCTGAAAATAGCTTCAGCTTCTTTCTTAAGTAGCACGATGATTACCATGAATGAGAGATTAGTTCCACTAAAATAAAATGACGTATACAAATTAGTAGGCGAAGTTCGAAACAAAAGAAGAAATCTGAAATTGCATTTTGATGTTATTGCGTCTCGTTTTCATCCAATAGTGTATCCGCAATCAATCTGACAGTTCTGATATTTTCTAAATTTAGGCTAATCCTAAACACCACAGCAGCGCCCTCAAGAACAGGTTCCTGATGTGGGCGTTGTGTTTTGCCCACCAGAGCACAGTACTACTCGCTCAGCCATGTACACCAGAAACATAGAGGGCATGCCGTTCAGGATAAGCCTTTCTCCATCCTGCCAGAGGTATAAAATAATGTCTACCTTTTTATGCAACATCTAAAATTAACTACACTGTAAGTAAGAAAAGGTCAAGTTCTGTCGCTCTTGACTGGAACTGTGATAACCTGTCACAAACGGTGATCTAATATCTATTCCTCCAGTAGATTTACTATCAGGCTGGAATGATACATTTTACTTTCCATGTGTACAGGTGCCTGCGCCAATAAAGTGCAATACTACCGCAAGGCTGTGATGTGGGAAGGGCTCCGCCTCCTCGTGCGTAGAGATTGAGTGAAAGGAGATGGCCCTGGCATGATCCAAACGTGGAAGATGGACATGGTTTCCTTTTGCAACCGAAAACACTTCAAGTATTTCATCATTGGCCACCAGACACTCACGGGTGTGACGAGGCATTACATACAATGTTAGTGACACAACAAGCTAATTCAGGTGTGCAATAGTGCTGACTACCAATATATCGGAACTGGTTGACGCTTGAACAATACCGTTCACAACATCTGTTCGTAGGTGCGATAGTATTTGTGAAATATTGGCTTGGTTATTATAAATGCTTGTCTGACCATACAAGACATAACGCACCCAGATTAGGCGATTTCGCTTATAATTGTCTTAACAATACACACATGTGAAATATCTGTTGCATTGTGATAAAGGAGTGTTCCTTTTTTTAACGACTTTTGTGTGAATTACACAAACACGCTGGCAGTGAAATAACGCGAGACTGCAATGGCATTAACATCCAGCAAACCCACCTAACTAAACTGAACCAGCCCCCACTGAGCCAGAGGCACAGTCCCCGAAGTCTGGGTTTCCAAGAGGCTGGACAGTTGAAAAATAGCTCTCACTAACATACCCTGAGTAAGCTGGATGTTCTGCCATACAATGTATTAGCTAACTGGAAACTTCAACCGCCATACATGTCGGTCTTTCTCTTCGTATCATTGTGTTTGCTACTCAGAGAAAGGGTAATAGTAATATCTAGATATAAGAATACCATTTAGTCTGATGGTTACAGGCCAAGTCTGAATGGTCAAGAGGCCTGACCTGACACACACACAAAATGTGGAAACAGCACAACGGCAATTTCTAACCATGACGTAACAAAATGTGAACTGTAGTAGACATCTTAATTAAATTAACAGGAATACATTAATGTAGGTCTTCCAAACGGTGCCTACACTTGACATTGACAAGCCGGCCATGGGTCTCGTATACTGACCACTACAATGGAAGTATTTCTGACACAAGCACGTGACGGTCCATCGTTCAGTTCACACAGGACAAGCAGGCAACACTGGACCAGACTGGGAAATTACGGTGGTCCGGTATGGCGGTCAAACAACAAATTGCCATGAACCGGCAGAAATCATTGGCAAAGATGACGAATATTCCCGAAGCCACCACAAACAGTAGTCCTAGAAATTCTAGAACCCGTAATTCGCAAGATTTTCAGCGGAAAGGTTAGGTGAAATAATGCCTGAAATGGCACACAAGTCAAAACAACCAGGATCAACCAGCGCGGGACCCGCGCCCTGCCCGCCCAGCAAAAAACATGGCGGTCACTTAGGAATGCACTGCCGACAGGGGCGGCTGACAGACTCACGAAAAAGACGCCAACATCCACAATTGCATCGACTCAACTCCCACCCAAAATAGCTCTACATGTCCTAGAATGTTGCGGCAACATTTGGTGACAAAGTTGGAGAAAAACAAGGCTCTGAGAAAAAAGCTAGACTGACAATGCCGACAATTCTGCACACTACCAAAGTAGCGTGTCCGGACGAGACAAAACCCGCTGGAGATGTGGCTGTGTAGTCACACACCACTTCTTAGTATCTAACCGCGAAACATTTTAAGCATCAGTTACCACATATATAGTCATGGCTATGGTTATAACGAACTCTTATCATTTGTCAAAATCTAAAAGAAGAAATTCCGTTTTTGTTGGTCTCTGATGTATGATATAGCTCTCTAAAAATTGGTACTATTTTTTATCGGCACTTGAATATCTAAAGTTAGGGGAGATGTGTCGGCGTGGCGCCAAAACTAGTTTGAGGGTTGAGGAGAGTTCCCCACTCTACTGGATAGTTGCAAGGGTTGTATTTTCCCATGCCTGTGTGACTGCATTTTAACAGAAAATATTGAAGCAAATAATTTATTCAAAGTTACACGTTAAAAAAGTTTCAAAAGTTACCGCAACGTCTCATAAACCGCGAGAATTTTGCGTAATACCAAACTCATTTTTTTCATGCAGACCCTCCTTACGGAAGGGTGTTTCTGGGAAGGAAGTAACATGACGTCATGTCAACAACAAAAACAACCAACATCTGCAGAAGCTCAGCTGAAGGTACTTTAACTTTGGAAACTTTTGCACCCACTTTTAAGCCATTATGTATGTGATGTTTGGTGCAGAAATAGCAATGATCACGCCTCGGACTGTCAAGTCAGATGTCTAGAAAAGAGCTCGTTTGAAAGTTCGATACAGCCGACTGTGTTGACAATCATTGACAAGTACAGATGGGGGAGGGGGGGGCGTCCTTGGTTGGACAACGTTTCACACTACAAATGTAGAGAAAAGTAGTAGACCAAAATGATCGTCGACGTGTTCAAAATGCACAGGTCTGAGCCAATGGACTGATACACGTGTAACACAGCGTTTTGTTACTGTTCACCAACATTTTCTGGAGCAGAATTAGCCAAGAACATTTTTTAAAGTATAATACTGTAGATCGATAGCCTGAGTACCAGCCTCCGTAGCCAGGTACTACGGAGGCTGTACTCAGGCTAATATAATAAATTGAAATTATGATCAGGAGAACCCAGAGAGAAATTCCATACAATGACACGCCCACTTTCCTATATTTATAGACTTATGCTCCGACATTTTCTTCTACAAAAACTGCCAAAATGCCGAACTTAAATAAAATAAAAATTGGGTGAAAACTGTATGTAACGTTACATGTGATTACCAAGGTCACAAGTACACACTTCCCCTCAAGCTATGTTGTCACATTGTAAAGTTGAACAGTAACTTCCAAAATGAGAAAAATCATACTGTATCCAGTTGTATAGATTGAATTAAAATTCCATTCTTCAATTTCCTGGATGAGTAGTAATATTCCCAAATGGACTACATGTTGATTTTGCAGTAAAGACAAAGATGCAGTCCTGTGTTGAGGGTACAGATGATGTAGTAGAAGACTCGGTGGACTCGGATGGAACGGCATCACCTTTCAGGACCAGCAGACTGGGGCATATTGTTGGGTGAGTTCATGGTGACTTTAGTAATGTTGACTGATGGTTTTAGCCTCCGTGTGCATAGTTTTTTAATCTTTTTTTCTCTACCGACAGTTTCAAAAGAAGTTTTTTATCAGGGCAAAAGGAACTTTTTCCTCAACTTATTGTAACTAATGATCATGACAAGGATATGGTCCCAAACCCAGGTGTCGTAGATAATATGAAGTTGGTGCATTGTTTGTCCCTTTGACTTATCATCCTGCTTTCTCCAATCTGTGTCTAAAAAGAGACAAGATAGCCAACCAGACTTCTACAGGACTAAGGAAGGGTGCAAAAGACATGAAGAACAGCAAACCCCTGTGTACTGGGGAGGAACAAATGTTTAGCAGTTCTGATGAGGAGGATTCTGAACAGTCTCAACTTCTCCTGCCCCAGAGGTTAGAAACCCTTTTGTAAACATACCAATAATAGTCTGGTAGTTCATCTGTGTTGGTAGCTGCAATATCCAATACCAATGTAACTGCAATACCGAACACAATGGCAAAATAGGACTTACCCAAATTTTGGACTGAGCAGTGCCAGTCTTGTTCAGGGAAAGAAGAATCCATCCTTTCTGTAATGTAACCTAGTTCTGGACATAAAACCACACTCACCTTTACGAGTGGATGAAAGGGACTTAGTAGAGGTAGCTATAGTGCTTCAAAGGTACAACACAACAACAATATATTAATGATAGTTAGAAAGTAAGCAACAAGAACATTGTTGGCTTTCAAGTTTATCTGTATTGAAAATGTTTGGATTCCTGAGTTGCATTTCAGTCTAGGAAGACTAGTATGAATGATTGTCATTTGTTAAATATAATGCCCCCCCCCCCCTGGTATTTTATGCATTGTTAACTTCCGGTATTGCATTTTAGTCTGCAGATATCACCCCATCTGTCCCACCTGAAGCCCCCTGGTGAACCTGTCTTCCCACCTCACCTACCCCAGCTGAAGCCTCCAGGTGAAAACTCACCTGTCTTGTCTCACCTGCCTCACCTGAAGCCCCAAGATGAAAACTCGCCCGTCTTTCCTCCACCTGCCAAGCTCAGGAAGCTCTCAGGTGAGACAAGAACAAAAGAACATTCTGTGGAAAATGTTGACAATGACTCTGATGTAACACAGCTATCAGACAACATAGAAGCACAACCTGAACTTGACCTTGGGCACACCACTTACGACCTTGCCAGGAAAGAACCAGATGGCGGAAAAAAGATGGAGGGTTGCCATGGAGACCAGAACAGCAAGTGTTCATTGGAAGCCCAGCAGCCAAAATTGGAGGGTGACAAGGTGACTGCTGCAGTTCAAGACTCAGCTGTCAGGGGCACTACTGCAATGGAGGAGACTAGACTGACACAGCAAGTGAAGACGCATCCAGATGGAGACTTAAAGAAAGAAGGAATAAGCAAGGAAGGTGGAACAGAGAAAAGTGTGTCTTTTGTTCAGAAGGACAAGGGGGTTACAGGAACTCAAGACATCTCAAAAGGAAGCGGTGAGGTGTGCAGAGAGAGGGCTTCTGAGGAGGGGAGTTCTTCCCTGGGCAGTCTGCAGGAGTCTGTGGTGGCCGTTTCTGATGTGGGAGCAGACAAAACCATGTGCCAACAGGTGGGTACAAAATATACAAGGCAGGAAATACAACCTGCATTAGTACAGGTGAAACAAGGCCCTTTATGCTTCCAACTGTGCATGTGCAGTGATATGACTTGGGTGTGATATGTCAAGGTTAAGACCCCTGAGACATAAACAAAGCACATCTGGACGTTATCAAGCATAATAGCATGGTCTTCACAAGAACTTTTTACAACAAGTTAGGGTCCTTCAATGAATGAGGTAGGTAGAGCTGTGTGATTTGACTATCAAAATCTCAATCACTTAAGAAAAACTGTTATTCTACTGCCAGTGGTTTCTGAGATATTAAAGTTTTTTCCCTCCCAGCATGATGAAGAGATGCAGCTTCTGGGCAGGTTGGAAACCAGACAGGAGAAACTGAACCCACTTCTCAGCACCACGGACAGGGCTACAGGTCAGTCTTACCTTCTTCTTACAATACAATTTAGTCTTCTTTGTTTTGCATACCCATTGAACCTCCTGAAGTCCTAAGGCCTGGGAAAAAATTGTTGTGTTTCCGGTTACCTGACTGACCCTAGCAAAAACCTACCAACCCTAGCCTTTTTTCAACCACTATCAAGGTACATAAGATATTCCATCTGACATCTGAGTGATGAAACTTCAAAACACAATCCAAGTACTGCATATCATCGATGTTATGCCCTTTGAATGATTTCCCTAATTCAGGGGTAAGAGCTGTTCCTGAGCAGCCTTTGTAGCCCCTTCTCTTATTGGGTTTAGTTAGTCAAGCTTGTCTAAATCATGATTTTTCTGATTTTTAGGGAGAAGAAATGTTGTTATGTGTATCCTTGAAGTTGCTTTTGAGTAAAAAAAATATGTCGTTAAAAGAAAATGTTTCTTCTCCAGCCCTGAAAGTGAGGCGAGAGCTGTCCTGTATCCAGACCCTGATCGCTACCCTGATCCAGGCACACCAGCGCCAGCGCACAGCCATCAGTGCACTCAGCACAGATCATGTCAGGGAGAAATGATTTCTTATCTTTTTACCTCTTAATCATTAACTCTGCCAAGATGACTTGATGGGAGGCTATGTCCAGAATTGCTTGTTTTCTTGTTTGTAAGTTTGTGGGTGGCAACTGTTTAATGGTTTGGGGCAGAGATTTACTTTGTGTATGGACATGATGAATAAAATCTGTTAAGATTATACAGATTATGTTAGATTATGTTATACAATATTTTTCAATTTCCATCAGATGAAATTTCAATTGAATATAGAAAGATGGCTAAGAAGAAAACTTGAATCTGACTACCGTAGGTGCAGAAATGCTCGCGGTGGTTTTATGTCCGCGATATTTGTGGTGACTATTTCACAGCAAACTACCACAAACATTTTGCCCAATACTGTAGCAGTATGAGATTATAGCACTGCCACAAAACCACTGCAGACACTCCATTTTCCCAACAGCACAAAATAAAACCATGAGAACTTAAAATGCATTTACAGTATTCTGTATCATGGTACAAACTTCTCCTCAGATTTTGTTCTCATGTTGATCTTTATGAGAGTTAGCCTCATTTTTGATAATTGAAAACATGTCAATTTCCTGCTTGTGGTTATTTCCAGATGCAGGAACAGATGAGGCTTTTCGTTCAGCGGCACAAACGTCTGGTGCAGATATTCAGTGTCCAAAAAACGGCCACTGCAAAGTTCAAAGGTTGGATGAAGGTCACAGCCACACAGTCCACCAAGGTCACAGGCAAAAAACTTGGAGGGAATAGTGCCAACCAATCACTGCTCACGTCACAAATGTCATCGGACAAAATAAATGAAAGGGAGATGCTGGTTGGAAGAAAATGTATTGGTGGCAAAAAAGGCAGAAAAAGTGCTGCTTCAAGCTCAAAATCAGGGTCATCTGAAATGTCAAGTGACAAAAGTCAATGGCTTTGTGAAAAACAAACAATGACATCATTACATGGTGCTACTGCTCAGAAGCTCCCTCCAGTGACTTCCTCCCAAACAGCAGGAGCACCTTCGTCTGGGTCCAGTGACAAAAGTGCAACTGCAATGCATGTCCTTCAGACGCTGGATGGCAGTTCGCAGCTCAAGGCTATGCTGAAGGCTGGGTCTCTGCAGAAAGGACAGATAGTCGAGGTTGTCTCCAAGGACGGGAAACAATCGGTACAATACAGGGTAGTTGGGATGGAAAACGTGGGCAGAGAAATTGAGCCTCAGACGTCAGTCAGCATGCCAGCTTCTACTAAAAGCCAAGTTGCAGCAAACTCTGGTAAAATAATCCAAGATGGCAATGAGAATGTACCAAACAGAGATGCCACTGTGACAGTGGTGTCTACTGTTGGACACGCTGTTGCTTCAACTATGCCAACAGCAAGTAGCAGACTAGTACAGTCATTGGCTCAGCAGGCAGATGTAGCCATAGACAGCTCTCAGGCACTCCTGAAGGCTCAAGCTTGGAAGCCGCCATTCAAACCTTCCAATGGTGAGCCTTCAGTAGCTGCAGAGAAGGCCCAAGGCGTCTCAGAAGTGGTGCAAACTTCTCAAGGATTCAGCAATGCTTCTGGAAGAGTCCAGGCTCTACCTGTTTCCAAAGAGTCCGTCTTGCCCACAAACGTGCAAAAGTTGTCCACACCTCTGCAAACTTGTAAAGTGAGCCAAATTATGACAGTGCCACACTGCAAGAGTACAGTAACATTGACTTCAGTACCAAACAGTAGCGTGCAGCAAGGGCTTTCGATAAACCCTACACAGTCACTGAAGACGTCAAATTTGAGGACGACTCAAGAAGAAAAGCAGAACGATACCAAAACAACCAAAGGAGCTGTGCAAAGTAGAGCTGAAATTTTGTGGCAAAGGATTGTACCTCAAGTCCAGAAAAAATCTGTTACCTCTGCAAAAACTGGAGCTTCAGAAGCATTGAAGGAGTGCCTGGTTGGAAATAAGGGAGCTGCATCAAAGGGACTGTCCACTAGTATTGGGACAGGAGTACAGGTTACACCACAGGGAGCGCCCAGTATTGGTGGGACTGGAGGACAAGTCCAGGGACTGTCCACTACTGGTGGGGCAGGAGTACAGGTTACATCACAGGGATGGTCAACTGCTGTTGGGGCAAGAGGACAATTTCAGGGACCGTCCAACATTGGTTTGGTAGGAGCACAGCATACTCAAGGACTGTCCACTGTTGCTACGATGGAAGGACAGACCCAGGGTACAGAGGTTCCAACTGTACTAGAGCTGCTCAGAGCTCAGCTGATCCAGCCAGGTAAAGATGTGCTGTCCTGTAAGGGAAAGGTGAGTCAAGGTCTTCCTGGAAAGCTCTTAACTTCTTAGACAAGTTCATAAGGAACTGTTGAAAAACCATACCATACCATTCTGGAGAAAAAACTCTCTTCAAAGACAAAGATATAAAGTTTTCTAGGGCAGAAAAGGCTCTTTTGTCAAGTAATATTCTTCTTTCTCAAGATGTATGGCCAGTTTGATGCATGGACTACCCTAAGTAGGTAGAACATTGAACTTAACACTGCTGAATATTGCTTTAGAAACATGAGGGTGGTACTGAAGATCTTAAAAAGTAAATAGTGGTTTGTTTTTGTGTTATTTTACAAAATCATGACACTACAAAAGTTTTGCAGGTACTACTACTAGCTTTACTACAGAATTGTGTCAAGTCAACCATAGATTTGAAACACAGTGAAAACCTCATTTCTCTTTGTAACGTGAGTCCCCTTGATAATAAATATACTTATCTGTATGAAGGTTTATCTGTGGCGGTATCAGCCTTGTAATCAACTTTTTATACTGTATGCAGATGCAGAAAGAAGTGACACCATAGTATCATTTTCATCCTCTTTCCATGTAGGCTGGACTGCAGTTTGCTAGCCTGTTGGCAGATGGCACTGTGATGACGCAGGGTGGCCTGACCTTCTCCAAAGTGGCCCAATGGCACCGGGCCATCTGGGGCCACAGGACGGGCCAGAAACGGTCCATGGTGTTCCGACAGGTAAAGACACTGGACTTTAAAACCTATGAATGGATTTGACTTTCCTAATTCTGATTACCGTTTCATTATACTGAGGTCTATTCCTTAGGCAGAAATTGTTCATAACTTTTGAAATTATTTTTTCCACAACCAACCAACAAATGCTGAAAAATACAACCTCCTAGCCAACTCCTCGTGGTGAAGGCAGAGAAATATGATGTCTATCTTAAAGACATGTTGTTCCTTCAGGTGTGTTACAGAGGAACACCACTGGCAGAAGTCTCAGCAGTAGTGACACCTGCTGGACAAACCACCTCACCTGTACCTGTACACCTGCAGCACATCCAAGGAACAGGTGTTACACCTACAGGACAGACCATCCCACCTGTAACTGCACCTGTATCTGTACAGCTGAACCACACCCAGGGAACAGGTGTAAAACCTGTCTACCTGCAGTCCACCTCCAGTAGTGCTCCAGAAGATGGTGAGATGATAGAGGAACAACAGGTACTTACACCCTTAAAGCAAAATGTCAAATCAACCTACTGATTTACATCTCACCTTCTGTCTTCTGACGATGCTATCATCAGTTTACTCCTTCATTCCCATGCATACTGCCAAAGCACAGTTTCACAACATTACAGCAACATAGTATCTATCCAATAGTTTTTATCAATACTAGGTGGGATTTAAAGGTCAGATATCCCCCCTGACACAGCGTTCTTGACACTGCAATGACACATGAACCAGTAAGTATTGCCCTGAGGAGACAGCTAGGTATAAACACCTGTTTGTGTGCCAAGTAGTGATCTAGTGATTTACAAACCTGATGAAACCAAGCCTTTTTTTACATACTGTAATTCACTCTATCTTCACAGTAGCAAAATTTCACGGTGTAAGGAAAATTGACATTTTCACTAAACTTTAACTTCATGGTGGCAGAAAGTGATTTACAGAGCAGATGTGTGAAGAAATCATAATAACAACAGTTTTTTTCATGTGATGATACATGAAAGTTCACGGTACAGAGGTGACCGTGTAAACAGTGAACATAAAGTTACAGTGAAACAAGAATTACAGTAATCTCTCCCAACTTTTTGGTCACCCCCCCTCCCCCACTTGGGGGCCGGTTATAGTGGGGCAGGCAGCTATAGGAACACAATTTAGTCAAGCTAGATGAAACTTTTCTCAGATGAAATCCATTTACTCTGCACAGGTTTCCCTCCCCTGTTCTGGCAGTGCAAGTAGTCCAGGTAACCCAGCCCCTCAAGATGCCGCGCAAGACAACAAGGTTCTCAAACCTGCCAGTATCCTCCTTATCACAGATGAGGAGTTGTTTGTCTCAAGACTGCTTCTTCCTGAGAAGTTCTGGGAATCCGCTGGGGTAAAGCTGAACCAATTTTTAGAGGCGGCTGTTAGTTTTGAATGAACTTCAAACATGATGTTAAACTTGAAGTCTAATTCTGTTCTTGCTAACAGTTTTCCTAGCAGGTAGGGCTACAACTTGTTCAACTTGTTTGTTCTTAAATTTGAATTATATGTAAAATTATGCTTAACAAGAAGGACATGAAAAAAGATATAGTGTGTAACATATCTATTCAGACTTTTGGTATAAAACCTATTTCTGCCAGATCTTTCCTTAGTCACTGACGAAAGATAGCAGATGCTGTCTGAAACGTCTGACTGTTTCAAAATTTTATCCAGTTGCTTGAGTAACTATTTTTGGCACATCTTATTACCTGGATCATGGCTGGATGTCTAACCTTCATCAACATAGTGTGTAACATGGTATACATATATACAATTTGTTCCAGCAAGTGTATATAGTCCGGTTTAAGTGATTGTTTGTTATTGCATTTGAATGGAAAATATTGTTGAACTGGAAGATGAATTTTAGAACAAATCCAGAGTCTGAGGTACCTTGTATCTTGGTACACACAGTTTCAGTGAGTGAATGTACTAAGCGAGATTCAAGCTTTCCTACCAGCTCCCTGTTTTCATGTTGTTCAAGGGATGAATAAATTTCTACATTAAAATTTGTACTTTAAAATGTTCAAGAATCAGGAAAGTAGAATCAGTATAGCCTAAGATCACCTCAAGGCTGTGTAGAAAGAATAATCATAGTTCTCCCTTGGGCTACCAACTTCAAGACTATATGTTATCTAGCTAATGCCATAGATTGGAGAAATTATTTTGAATGTTGCGTTTGTTAAAGGTGCTTGTAGAACAACTATTAATGATTCTTGAATGGAAGTGTCTCAATTTAAAGTATCTTCATAAGTCTACTAGAACTTGAAATAAGACAACACCTTCATACAAGACAAGTACATATAGTTTATTTTCTTTGAAATGTGTTTTCATCCAAGGCACACCATGAAAAAAAGTCAAAATTATAGTCAAAGTTATGCATTTAGAATGAAGAAGCTTAGACTTAATCATATTGAATTCAATTCAATTCACTTAGCATTGTGTAGAATTCATTGCTATTAATACATAAAGCTAGATGTTGCTGTTGAATCTTAATGTTTGAAGAACAAGTTGACAATGCTTCCTTGTCCTCATAGCATATTTCTAGTTTCACTTTGTTTCATTTTGTACATCTATGTGCAAATTATCTACTACTAGTACATGTAGTCAATATTTCAGCACACATGAATACATGTGATGGTCAAAAGACCAAAAGTTTTTTCCATTGTAGATATTGAGTTTTAGATTAAAAGAAGGGGATTGATAATTATAATACTCCATACCTAAAGGAGGCAAGAGGTTTCCTGGCTAGTAGCCACCCGTCTTCAAAAATATAGAAGTCAATGCCTTAGTTTAACATAAGCTGTAGACTGAAGCAAATCAGATGTCAATCAAGTCAAAAACAGTTAACATTCATATCAGGGCATTTTAAAGTAAGCTGACATGGCTTTTTTGTGGTTCATTATACAGTTGCAGGAGAATGGCCCAAATAAGGGATTTAATCCTTTAGATGAACAATATAGATTAGAACAAAGTGTCAATCACTTCAAAAGTATCACAAGCAGCAAACTGATTTGGACACGTTAGCATTTAGCTTCTATGGTGACAATCATGGCTTTTCCCTTGGACATAATCAGCAATTTCAATTATTCACATAATTTGCAGCTGGACCTTGCTTATGCAACATTCAGCTTAATGAGTGTTGATAGAAACTTTTAAGACAGTTATTTTTTCCAGGGAACCAAATGGATGCTTTCGAGAGGATCGTGGATCAACGTTGGTGCTGATTTAACCGCCCAGAAAGAGTATTCATCTTTTTCCAGTGCATTCATTTTTGTGGTAGGAATTACACGTTTTTAGTCAAAAAGTAATAAGAAACCTAAGTGTAAGTCTATTCAGTTACTGTACCAGTGAGATGATATTCGATAATATACGTAAACAAGTATGGGACTTGTACGTAAAATAAAGGATTTCGCAGTATTGTACAGTAATGAGTACCGATATCCTGCCCTTACTTCGTACATTGCGACACTTAACATGTACACTGTGTGTTTGACATGTACTCTGTGTGTTCACACCGGAGCAACCGCTACTTGTGAATGACAAAGTAATCGGGTGGTTGTTTAATTTTCTTTTCACTCGTGTCCAAGGCTACTGCAGGTTGCACCTGAACAGCCTGAGGGCGCTTCTTCTTGTCCCAAGACTTGGAGAGACGGGCCACTAGGTACTCGGTGAGCTCCACTAGAGTCAGCACGCTGGCTCCGATGAACAGACCCATCATTCCACCCATGTTACCTGTACAAAAAAGGTGGTCATGTGGTTCGGGTTGTTGAGTAGAAGCTAAAGATACAGGGTTCGAATCCCTAGCAGACCCCAACGTTGTGCCCTCGGGAAAAGCACTTAATACCTATTTCCTCACTTAACTCGCAGGTGGAAATGAGTACTTAGTTCCGGCTAGGGACGTCCTGTTGGATGAGACGTATAGCCGTAGGTCCCGTGTCGAAGGAGGTCCACGCTTCGAGAATGTTAAAGTACCCAACATACTTATCAGTAAGAGAAGGTCGAGGGTTTTGAGTTGTTCGGAAGATTTTCAAATGTCTGGAAATACTTGATTCACTGAAATGCAAATAAGGATACGAACTTGACGATATATACGATATACGAACAATGACACCACTCGATAACACTGTGTACGTTTCGCACAGACATGAATTTGTACTTACATCCCAACTGTCCACCGTCCATCGCTTTCAGCTGTGAAATCTTCATGTAGCTGAAATCCTCGTAATAAACACTCAGCACCACAAAGTTGTCCCTGAAAAATAACAATTACCAATTAAACTAAATACCTCCAGGAAAACTATATTTGATTTATGCTTTATTAAAGAATAACCCTCCAAAATTTTTTAAAATCTTTTTGACAATAGTTGTTATCTAAGAACGACTGTCCAAAACACCAGGATTGCCAGGTCTTTGTCCATGTTGGAATGTGTGATTGAGTGAGTGGGTGAGTGAGTGAGACAGAAGAATGAGTGAGTGAGTGTGTGTAAGAGAGAGAATGAGTACGTAAATGATGCTACATTACGTGAGATATCCCCTGCTCAGGTTGTATGTAGTGCTGTAGTAGTCCTCGGTGAGCTGGTTGGGCCATGCTGAGTGAGTGAGTGAATGTCTGAGTGAGTGAGTGAGTGAGTGAGTGAGTGAGTGAGTGAGTGAGTAGGTAAATGATGCTACATTACGTGAGATATCCCCTGCTCAGGTTGTATGTGGTGCTGTAGTAGTCCTCAGTGAGCTGGTTGGGCCATGCTGAGTGAGTGAGTGAATGTCTGAGTGAGTGAGTGAGTGAGTGAGTGAGTGAGTGAGTGAGTGAGTGAGTGAGTAGGTAAATGATGCTACATTACGTGAGATATCCCCTGCTCAGGTTGTATGTGGTGCTGTAGTAGTCCTCGGTGAGCTGGTTGGGCCATGCTGAGAAGGACAGGGAGGGACTGTACTTGACCATGCTGCAGGGAAGCGGGCAGTCACATGTCAGCTTCCCTTCATTCACCTCCGCTGCAAGCACAGAGAAATAAAGTTTATTGGGTGTATCCATATGACGCCATCGCCACCATTTTGGGATGTATGTCAACGGTCATTTGTAATTACCTTCCAATGCATCTCAATTGTGTTCAGATATTCAGAGATATTCCTACCTTCTCCAATAACCACCGACTATTTGGTGCAGAAAGCTCCAAGAAAAGAATGCCAAAAGAACGCTTAACAGCTTGCCACTAAAACTCGAACACGCTTTATGAGTTTAAAGCTTCAATCGGTGGAAATGCACAATATGGTGAACGGCATTCACCGTTATGATACCATCTTGTTTGATATAGAAACCGTTTCGATGGGTATGAAAATCAAAACGGTATTGTAAAAAAGGATTACACCATACATGACAGAGCTAAACATTAGATCCAATACGAAAAGTTAGCACGTCGAAATTTCGAATGACCTACTGCAGTCTTCCTCAAGTGACCAATGACTTCGATCACGTGACCTTGGGCACACTTGGCGTCAGCAATCGGTCATAAGTGGCAGGAAGTTTATACCACCCGTCGTTGAGACAAAATTGAAAAACAGCAGTGTTTTACTGGATAGGAATGGCACTACCGCGAAAAGTGGAGAAAAATTCGTAGAATAAAAATTTCACTTCTTTTTATTTGATTGAAAGTTACTGATTTTATCTAAGGTTCTAGACGGTTGTTTTTGTCACTTACCCAAGACGTCTTTAACGCAGGTGAAGAGCGCGTCTGGATCGCAAGGGGGCGCTGAGCCTGTGAGAAGACAGGTTTGCAGGTTAACTAGGTACATGGATTGTGATGGAACTTGGTAGGTGTCGGCAAATGTCGGGAAACGAAGAACATGTTCGAAAATACGCATACTTACGGCTTTCTATTATACAGCAATAGAATTCCTTGTTTTGGTGTCTCAGGTTCTTTAGGAAAGTGCACTGATGTGTTAGCTGGTAAAGTGTACATGTACCCAATACAAGTGTGTTACCTGGTAATTAGATCTTTAGGAAAGTGCACAGGTGTGTTACCTGGTAAGGTGCACAGTACAGGTACCTAATTCAGGTGTGTTACCTGGTAAGGTGCACAGTACAGGTACCAAATACAAGTGAGTTACCTGGTAAATAGATCTCGTAGGAAAGTGGACAGGTGTGTTACCTAGTAAGGTGCACAGCTATCCAAAACAGATGTGTTACCTGATAAGTATGGGAAGTGCACAATTGTGTTACCTGGTAGGTAGTACGCCGTGCAGCCACACCGCTCCTCCACATGTTTCCCCCTACACTCCACGTTGCAGCCCGGCAGTGTGTAGGCATCGAAGTACGTCATGTTCAGGTCCTGACATTCCCCCCACGGCGGCACGTGGTTATAGTACTGGGGAGAAAGAACGAATATCAGAACATAGTTGGTTAACGGTTTAAGTCTTTCCAACACATTAACATTCCAGCATTTCGGTGGCCCTTCTACGACCTTCATCTGGGCAGTAATGACTTCTTCTACTCCGTACTGCAGCTAGGTGTCGCTGCAGTGTCAACGATGCGGTCCCAACCGTGACTAAGCTTGCCCATCATTGCCCTGATGAAGATCACAGACGGTCATCGAAACGTTGGCTCATGTGAATATGTGGTTGTGAATAAAGAACTTTGCTGTTCATAGCTATACCTCTACCACCATAGACGTACCTCTACCACCATAGCATCCAATTACTCTACCACCATATGATAGCTATACCTCTACCTCGACAATAATCATTTCTCTACTACTCTAGCCGTACCTCTACCACCATAGCCATACCTCTACCACCATAGCATGCAATTACTCTACCACCATATGATAGCCATACCTCTACCACGACAATAACTATTTCTCTACCACTCTAGCCGTACCTCTGCCACCCCAGCCATGCCTCTACCACTCTAGCCGTACCTCTACCACCCTAGCCACACCTCTACCACTCTAGCCTAAATCCCCACCTCTGTCCGCTTGACGGAGACGAAGCTGTGAACGCCGGGCTTGATGGACAGCCCGTGGGTCTCCACCATCGGTGGTTCGCTCTGGTCGTGGATCAGGAACTTCAGCCCGACGTCCGTGTGTCCGCTTGCCGCGATGGTCTCCGTGTAGGAATCCTGTCGCGGGAGAGTCAACGTTAGGCATGACGTCGCCGTTGGTCTATGTAACCTAAATTCAACGTTTTGGGAGACAGACAGTGCCAGGAAACTTTTCTAGATCTATTTTAAGACAGAGACAAGGACAACGTGACACTGCACTCAAAGTTACAGCTCATTTTAACAGTGCGACAAACAAATAAATATAAACTTAAAAAAACAGTAATGAAAACAATGATATTATGGAACAATGACACAGTGCGCAAACATCCTGGCCTACCCCCCCCCACTCCCACACCCTATTCAACCTCTGCTTGGAGAGTATGTTTGTTTGTTTCTTACCGCCATGACATTGACAACGACCTGGAAGGCTATGGTGTAATCAGGATCATAAACCATTGTGACCTTAGCTATGTTTGTTTGTCTCTTACCGCCATGACGTTGACGACGACCTGGAAGCCCATGGTGGCGCCCGGAATGGTCTGGTTCAGCGGGTTGGCGGTGTCTGCGTTAAAGGTGTAACAGTTCCCGTACGCACTGAAGGTGTGGGTGTAATTCTGTAGGGGGTAGAACCAACATGGTCTTAGCATAAATGCTCATAATGTACTGGTAAGCCTAAAAATGAGCACAAGTCAATTGCTGATGACTGACATTATTCAAATTGAAGAAGGAAATCGAAGCACAAATAATGAAATACAAGAAAAGATGGCTTCTTACTTCATAGCTTACGGTGTAAAAATAAATGGAACAAGAGTCTTAGGACCCAAAATCTCCATGAAACGTTGTTTTTCTATTAAACCAGTTCCCTCCATTCTATATCGCTCAATGGTATGACCCACACTGAAAGGGGAGAAGTCTGACCTACTTTCGCTATAAACAGCTACTGACAGGTGGCGTGCCACATGACAACACTGCAGATATAGATTTTCCTCATTACTTATGCAAATTAAGTCCAATTTGCATAATTTGCAGTTCATTGTATACATCTCTGCTTAAGCTACCTGCATAGTAAATAACATGAAAATCTGTCGCTCCTTTCTTCAGTTATTCTCCTTTGAAGATTTTGACAAATACGCCATTACAGTTCCAGTGACACATACCAGGGGGCCCAAAATCGACCTTGACCTTTCTCCTCCTGACACCTACCCACATACCAAATATCATTACAATTCATCTATACGTTCTATAGTTATGCTGATTTTAAGCATCCGGTGACACATACATACACACACGGTGACACAAACATACACACACGCGCACACACACGCAAACACACTAACTTTGCATGATTTGCACTTCAGTGTGTACATCTCTGTCCAACCTACCTGCGTACCAAATAACATAGAAATCTGTTGTTCCTTTCTTTAAAACATTTTTACAAATAGGCCATTGTAGTTCCAGGGACACAAACCAGGGGGCCCAAAATCGATCTTGACCATTCTCCTCCCAGCGCATACCCACATACCAAATATCATTACAATCCATCTACACGTTCTACAGTTATGCTGACTTTAAGCATCCAGCGACACACATGCAAACGATTTACCTCCTTACTTATGCAAATTTGGTCTCATTTGCATAGTTTGCACTTAAGTGTGTACATCTTGGTCTAACCTACCTGTGTACCAAATAACATGACGATTTGTCGATCCTCTCTTCAGTTCTTCTACATTGAAGATTTTTAAAAATACGCCATTGCAGTTCCAATCACAAATGCCAGGGGGCCCAAAATCGACCTTGACCTTCCTCCTCTTAACACCCACCCACATACCAAAAATCATTACAATCCATGTACAGGTTCTACAGTTATGGTGACTTTAAGCATCCGGTGACACATACATACACACAAACACCAAACGCAAGCAAAACAGTATATCCATGAAAAAGCCTTTTTTCATGGAGATGATAAACAATCCCCCAATAATATCAGACGGAATTTTTAAAAAAGGTCAACTTCTATGCTTTATAGGTCAATTGATACTAGGTCTGCCCAAATAATCCTTAAATGCTGACCTGAAGACTCGTAATTAGGAATTTCAAGCCTTCTTAATCTAATCATCATGATCATCAACCACCAGCCGAACATGGCCTTCCGACCTCTCCCAACCTTATTCAGACCATGGTTGCGAAGCAAAAGCCAAGAGTAGAGAAAACTCACCAGCTCAGTGCAAGAACCGCCTCCAAACTCGCAGAGGTACATCCGGGTGGGCGAGATGTCGAACCCTTTCATACGGACGGCCGCCGCCATGTCCATGGTCTATCAGAAAAAGGGTAGAGTAAGTCATCCTCAGTGGTGGTGAAGCATAATCATTTTTGTTCAAGTAGCTAGTACTAGTAGTGCAAAACGACTTCGCCACGGCTACAGCTGAACACAATGGTCACCCCTACTCTTCCATAAGTACGTTGAGTTCTTTTACGTGCAGAGGTTTGGCGCATGAGGTCATCCTATAAAAAAATGGCGAATGCAATCCTTTAAAAATACTTAGAGCTTGAGTAGATTTTATGCAAATGACTTAATACACATTTACATAATCTATGCATGATGATGTTCACCTTCAACCAAATTACACATGACACAAGTATAAAATTCCCATCATGTATCATTAAGTGGTTCTGCAATTTTTGTATTAATTGTCTAAACAAACTAGTGTTCCAGCTGCCATGAATTACATGCGTTACATCTATTGAGGTCCAGTTATGTTATAGAATTTCCTCATTAATCATGCACATTTAGTCATTATTTGCACAATATGTATCCAGCTGTGTAAATTTGTTTCTACGCTATATTTTGTACCTGCATCCTTAAAGGAACGCTACACAAAAAATTGAAAATCCTTCTATGCTATGCTTAATATATTCCGAAGTTAAATTCTTACTTCAAGTTGTTTTACAAAAGTCCGTCATAGTTCTGGGATTTTCCACAGTTTGCAACTTATACCGTGCTGACGCCTTCTCGCCTGATAATTGAATCATATGACGTCATTGTTTCAAATTTTTTGATTGACGTCATATAATACAATTATCAGGTGAAAAATTTGAAACACTGACGTCATATAATTCAATTATCAGGTGAGAAGGCGTCAGCACGGCATAAGTTGCAAACTGTGGAAAATCCTAGAACTACGACGGACTTATGTGAAACAACTTAAGTAAGAATTTGACTTTGGAGTATATCAAGCATAGTATAGAAGGATTTTCAATTTTTTGTGTAGCTTTCCTTTAAAATGATGGAAATGCGATTAATTTTCCATTATCCAGTTGTCCTCTCTGAAATGTTAAAAAAAAATACGCCCTTGCAGTTCCAAAATCAAATGTATGAAATTTTTGGTGCTATGTATGGGATCCAGTTGCTATGCGTATGTAGAGGAATGCTTATGTCTTGAGACGTACCGTGGCGTTCGTGATGGTATGAGGTTTGTGGGGCTACATTTGGGTTCTAGATACTATACGTATGGTTCAAGAGGCATGCTGCCATCGTGAGACGTACCGTAGCGTTCGTGACGATGCCGTTAGTTGTCCTGTTGACGGCGCTGAAGGTGGGTCCCAGGAAGGCCTGCAGGGTGGGCACGTCCATGGCGCTACCGTACAGGAGGGTGGACAGGATGGACCACTCCGTCCACGTCAGCTTGTGCGAATCAATCCTGTAGAGTTCAGTCGGAAACTATCATATATGGAAGGTTTTACAACTCTATGGTTTCGAACACTCCCATTTGAGCTCTCCATGAACAAATTAAGACTTAAACATACAAGCTCTGCGTATGGTTATATAGCTATATTATGCATGATGGACTCTAGGTGCTCTACGTGTGGTTCTAGGATGGACAACTCCCACTGACTCCCATGTGAGCTTGTGTTAGTCAATCCTGAACGATTTTAATGACAGATTTTAGTCTGAAACTGTTCCTACAAATGTGTAAGGAAAATGTATTCCAACACAATGAATTTGACCAATACGTTCTCTGGTCTTCTTCATTTTAACTATGGACCCGATTGCTCGGTACATTTTCAGCAAGTATGACGTAAGCAGCAGGTCAAAGGCGGTTGATAGTCTGTACCGTCTCCCGTCCTAATTAAGTGTAGGTCGATTTTCTACCAAAACAGATGATTTTCAGGCTCAAAGCTAAGTCAAAAAGCTATCTACATACACGATGAACATAATGTAGTCTACATCTTTGTCTTTTACCTCTTCCCCCATGACCTCAATGAAAAGTGGCCAGCAGGCCTATTGGGGTACTTCACGAATAAACGAAGGTAAAAAAAACAAAAGACTTACCTGTTGTAGTTACAGATGGTGACAGCCGGAAACGTCATCTTGTCTTCGAAGGACAGTTTCACGTCACAGACGGTGTCATAACTGAAATACGTCCGGGCCCTACCATTGGAGAAGGGAGGGTACAGGTTAGCAACGGTTGTCATGACTTGCACGTGACGTCATAACCACCATGCTGGCTGGTTGAACTTGAATAGTCAGACTTATAGATTTGCATGTGTATGATGTCATAATGGAGTAATGTGGTAACATGTACACATTCAAAGTCACCTGGCAATTTCCATGTTTCACCATTCAACATGGCGGACAATACGTCATTATAAGTCACATTGGCGCAAAACCGTATATGTACTGCTTTGGGCAAGGAACACAAGAATGATACAGACGACATTGACATAAATAAGAATATCTAGGTGGGTGTTCCGTGTTCCGAATTACTTTACATGTATATAAGCGTTCATTCTATTTGAACTGATGAAGAATATCAGTTGTTTTTTTAAACGTCTGTATTTCTCAAACATTTGTCCAGAGTTTTGGTATAAAACCTGGTGTTCTCAGTACGTCCTATTGTTAGTCACTGACGAAAGACAGTGAATGCTGTCTGAAACGTCTGACTGTTTCAAGATTTTATCCAGTTGCTTGAGTAATCATATTTGGCGTATCTTACTACCTGGATGTCTAACTTTCATCAACGTATTTGTCCAGTGGTTTGGATCTAATTAAGATATTATAGCATATAAGGTACCGTTCATCTCAACGGCCATGTAGATGAAGCCCGCGTATGCGCCCAGCATCGCCACGATCCAGACTGCCCGGATGGCACGGTTCGGGTGGTGGATCTAAGCGGAGAGAAAACGGTTAGAAGCGAAACGACTCTTGCCATGTAGCCAAACGACTATTAGCTTAATCCCTTCGGTTCTGAAAAATACTGTCGACAATTCAATGCCCTTACACTTTGTGTTCCAACCAAACTTTGTACTACGTTATCTACCCACACTGATTTACTTTCGTGCTAACAGACTTACCCTGTTGAAGCCATGTAGACTTGTGTTATCAATAAACTCCCGTTCCGGACTCTTCTCGTCAGACGTCAGCATCGTGAAAAACACCTATAAGAGTGGACATATAGGCATGTATTCATTCTTTATGGGGCGGCTGTGGCGTCGTGTCTACATGATTTGTACACAACCAAGTGTTATATTCAATCGACATTTCGGTGATCATCTGTCACTTTCTTCAGGATAATTCTCAGTGGTTCACTTTGTACTGCAGCTATAGGTGTCGCTTCTTATAGATACGATACCAAAAGCAGCGACACCTATAGTTGCAGTGCAAAGAGAACCAATCAAAATTACCCTGAGAAAGGCGACAGACGTTCTCCGAAACGTCGGTTGCATAAAAACTTAGTTGTGTGCAAAGAACTTTTCTTTTTATTCAGTGACTTACCAACTGAAATGTGCATGGATGTGCAGAGTTTACTATCAACACTTTTAAAACTCGCTCCCTTAAGAAAGACATTTTCAAAGTTAGAGAAAAGATAGACACCTCAGTAATATGAGACGTTCCAGGCCGTTGCCAAGGCAACGTAACATGACGTCACGCTGATTGACAGTTCTGGGACAGCGTTACAATGTGTGCTGAAAGCCAACACGGGTGACGTCTCACACAAAGGGTGTCGATGACAGGCTGGTCTTCTTAATTGTGGCGTGACGGGGTCTAGTGGGTTACAATGCCGCCTTCGTAGCAGACTCTACGAGTAGGGCATTTCCAGTTATTAGCTTATGATGTGTGTGTATTTTATTGTTGTTGTTCAGTTTTAATTAAGGAAGCTTACCACGAGAGAAACCGAGAACAAGTAGAACTTATATGCCACCAGAAAAAAATGCATTATAAGCCCCCAAAAAAGCCAAGACTTCAGATATCCAGACATTCCTCAGAAGGCCTCGATCATTGCTCGATGTTTTTGTTTCTTTTTGTTTTGATTCTGTTGTTTAGCGGTCTTATATACGGTACGTTGAGAAATTATGAGAGTTGATGTCTCACCATGTGATAGCGTATCAGCCTTGCAGTACGTATACAGACACTGATACAGTCGTGCTACATGTGCGCCTTGCTGATGTTTACCGATCAAGCGATATAAGAACAGATACGCCGATTTCATGAACGGCTACTTGCATTGTAATTGTTCATCGAAACAGGGAGAGGATAAGTGTGAAATCGTCTTATGATACACTTTTTGCTGATGACTACTTTTTGTACTGAGTCGTTCGTGCATGCAGCCAGCCCGTAAACATTAGGCCCCCAGATGGTTATGACCTGGCTGTGCAAACGACAAAAAAAAAGTTATCAGCAAAAAGTGTATTAAAAAGGCCCAGAGAGCCTGGTATGGAGGCTAGCGTTAATATAAGCCACCTGTCGAATCCAAAGTAATGCGTAGCCGCTGCCTTCCTGAATTTAGCGGAGACCGTTGGCGGTACTACCCCAATCCCAAGCAGCTTCCTTCTAAAAGATAACTTTGATTTAGGTCGCACGAGTTTACTAAACTTCAGCTAGTAAACGCATCAACGTTCAGAGTATCGTTTACTGATTGTTTCGTTACTCACCAACATCAAGCAACCATGCATGTAACAAACACTGACAACACAACTTACATGATAGGAGTGTGAACATGGACACTAAGAAGGCTTAGGTGGTTTGGTCATTATAAGGAAACCAACACAAACATTGGTTTACCAGCAATCCGCCGAGAGTTAACCAACCCAAGACCCCGGGAAAGACCCCAAGCAATGGAAAGGCTAGATTGTGAAAAACACAGGACTTAGTTTAAAAGCAGCACAGTCCTGGACGGTGCAACATGGAGTAACCTACAAATGGGAGCTAGGGGCCATTCGATGGCTCTGGCATGGAGGCATGTCTGGTTCTCCTTATAACCCGTGATTTTACTATAGCGCACATCAGGTCACAAGCAAAAAGCGGTATACAAACCTTTTCTAACTTGGCCTTAAATCCTTCTGCCAACAAGAAATCGGTCACTAAATAATTTGAAAATTAGTAACAGGTCAACGCTAGAAAGGCTGGGTTATGATTTGTGCTAATCTGCAGATGAGTGAGGATTGAAAAAAGAGCTGCTTTTCTTCTAGCGCACAACAATTTGAGTAGATGATAAATCTAGCTCAAACAATGGGGGCTCTGACATACCTTTTTTGCAGCTTTTTGGTGACAGATCAAACCTCTGTCGTTTCTTCCCACCCAAGCACACCAGGTGTCGCACCACAACGTCTTCTCCCCAACTTCAACACACCTTGGCGTTCCTTTAAGGAGCTTGGACACTCGCTGAGAAAAGCGTCAGACCGTGACTGTAACACAGACGCACGAGCGATCGTATTTTCGAAGCGTTTTGTGTGGCTGAACGGAGAATTGAAAGGTCTTAAAAAGGACATTATAAGATACATGTAAGAGATAGCCGCGGAACAGAAGTGCCGTTATAGTAACAGCGAACATTAGACAGCAGAGATGTTACAATAGATACGGATGGTTGTTTGTTAACGATCCAGCATTGTTCTTGGGCGTATTGTGTAACCTTGAGATACCGCAAAGACCAACAAACACACAACAAAACGTTTACACAGCAATGAATTCATATATCTGCAATTTGCAAGCTCATGCCCGAAGGTTGATTCCAACGGAACACACGTGCACTAGTATACAATAACTTTAAATTTGAAAAAAAGGATAATGTCTAGTCTATAGAGCTACTAGATGTTTCTACACACACTACCGGAGTTCATTTATTATGATGATAAGTGGGCAATTTCTAAATGAGTAGAAACATAGTTTTTAAGGTTTCCAAGTTGGGGAAATATTGGGTGGGGGTGGTAACTGTTTCGTGCAAGCCTTTTTGTCAGGCTCACAATAATTACCAATTAATAAATAAAAAAAAACATGTTGGACTGTATATCGATGGCCAGGTGGTCCTTATGTAGAGGTGGTTACTTGTACAGGTTGGACAGTATATCGATGGCCAGGTGGTCCTTATGTAGAGGTAGTCACTTGTACATGTTTGACTGTATATAAATGGACAGGTGGTCTTTATGTAAAGGTTGTGACTTGTACAGGTTTGACTATATTAAAAAGGGCCTTTATGACAATAACAAAGACAAACTTTTATAGCAACCGTCGCTGAATTTATACAAATTGGGTTAAAAGGCAAACATACCAATGACCAAGAAGACTCGGTGACGTTCTCATCCTACAAACCCATGCCTGTAGACATATACTCAGCAACTTAGGCTGTGGAATAGATCTATAATAGAATGGTCTTTATGACAATGACAAATGCAACCTTTTGGTGACCTTCGCAAGATATAAACTTGGTTGAAAGGCAAATAAGCCTAACACTTAGCAGACACGGCAATCCACTCATCCTATATACTAAGTTTGTTTGTAAACCGGCAAGAATGCTTCTTTTACGGATCATATTGCCTTAAATCGATACAAAAACTTTCAACAACAAACAGCTTTATAGATACGATACGTTACGTTACGCGGACAAACAAACGCCAAACAAAACCTTCACAAGCGGGCAAGATGGCTGACGCGACTCCGATGACACGTTTAAGCGCATCTTTAACACAAACGTCGCCAACTTAAAGCTTCTAATGTGAGTGGCTAACGTCTTAGATAAGACCCAACGTACCTGTAGTCTCAATCTTAAAGCTGTGAGTCAGCCTGATAAGACGGAGTATCATGTTTCTTGATGACCTTGAGGACCTGAGCGCAGTCTGGAGCAGACACCACCACTCTTACTGTGGTTGCGAGCAGGTCTAGTCTCCATATAGCAGGCTTGCCGGTGGCGTTTTGATCTTTCAATTTTTGATCTTTTTTGTATCTAAGTATTACGTACAGACTGTTTCCGAGTACTTTTGCACTGCGTTTCAATTTGATACCACCATTGTAATAATCATTGTGTATATTAAGTTCATGTTTCTTTTATTTGGCGTTGTTGAAATAAGTTATCTAGTTGAGTGCAGCGCCACTTTGACCAAAATGAAGAAAAGAATATTGATTTGGTGGCACGTGATTTCAGCTACAAAGTCGATACTTGTCTTCTGAGGCCTTAAAAGTTGCAATCACAAAACAGGACATAACTGGCAAAAATTGACGTCATGAGAGACTCCCCCAAGAAGCCTGGCTTGGAGGCTAGCGAGTGTTTGTGTGTTAGTGATGTTGTCCTTCGGCTAACAGTGACTAACGGTTACTGTAAACATGTCAGAGGTTACGAAGTAGCAGTTTGAGCTGAGGCCATGACAAATCATTCCCTCTGTTCTCAGACATTTCACAAGTGAAAATGAAGCAAGAGGACAAGACGAAAATAGAGGGCTAGGAGAAACCTAACTTTCTTCACTCCCTTAAACTCTGTATACCAAGGTACAGAATCCCCCCTTAGGCTCCCTTGTACTTGTCTATGTTGATCTTCTAGCGAAGCAATTTTGCAAAAGAAGCTTTATTGACGCAACGTATGGTCAAAAACCAAAGCACAAAATAGACGTACAAAATAGATTATAAATTATGCATTTGTTACAAAATCAAGTGGTCTTTATCGTGGGTTTCAATATATTTTCTAATAACAAGTTATCCTTTATGCATTTCCCCGTGTTTGCATTGTAAGAGGTTTGATATCTTTAGAAATGTTTTAATCTGCTTTTACGTTGTGGCATCGGGTCTATTGAATCTGTTGTACATATGTACTTATATTTGATAAACAGAAATATGTAAGAAAAAAAATGGGCAATATCTGTAAACGACGAACCAGTTAATTTATTTATTTGGAGTGGCCCTAAGCGCGTTCCGCTACAACCGGTCGGTCGAAACTGGTAGATATTTACACACCAAACTAATTATAACAAAGGAAGCGTAATGAATATCGACAGGGTCGGGTAGAGAACACGGGTGCACGGCGTATCGCATGTCTCGTTACGTCATCAAGGTGTGCAGTTCGACAGGTGGGGAGTTGTTCTTTAATGAGTCCTTTCGAAGACGCAGGACGGCAAATTTACTCTCGCCGAGACTGAAGCGATTTGGTCAACAGGAAAAAGTGGACAGTTGCCTTACAGGGTCGCTTAACCGTAAGTCTTTTATTCATCCTTGTTTGTTTTATTCAGATCTCCATTAGTGTTACATAGAGAAACAGTATTTTACTTGGAGCCCACACTTAGTAAAAGGATAGGGTATGAATGAATTCCAGACATAATATCCTTGGCAAGAGCTTGAATAAGGAACCCATGAATTATGAAATTTCACAAAAACTCTTAAAATCTTAGTAAGACCACAGCAAGTAAATTCTGTGGATTACATCATCTGCAGACTCCCAATTCAATATTGCAATGCGAGTGGCGATTAAAAAACAAAATGGATAAAATAAAACAATACGCTTAAATTTTCAAAAGAGACTATAGATTTTGTAATAAAAAATTGAAGCGACAAAACATGGTATCACAGCAAGTCGCTCTTGCATCGCTACAAAACGAACATGACCATTATATCGTATTGCAGGACAGTATTTTCCATAGTGTGCCACGACATAGTTAGAAATCAGGGTCTGCCCAGGCAGGGGGGTCCTGAAAACACTTAACGGTAAATTCAGGGAGGCCGGCAACGCTTAACGATAAATTTACTCTACCTTATGAAAGGTTTGGGGAACGAACTTTCTGGATTATTCCTTTGTATTAATGGGAAAAGTAGTCTGGCCAAACTAGTCTGTGAATAACGACTCAACCGGACATTTCATCGTGATATTGGGCAATCTGGCGTTCGATCAACATCACGATAGGAATAATTTGTCAATGACGCTTAACAATGTATTCAGGATAGCAAATAATGTGCTACATAGAATTAAAGTGACCAATCACACTTCTCTAATAATTTACCGACAACGTTAACGTTGAATAAAAGCGGGCCGACTGCGATTAACGGTGAATAATAGTTTGCTACGGAAAAATGTATGCCTCTAGAATCAGACACATGTCAGAATGGAACAAGTGGCAACGATGTAACAAGTGGTTTTACAGCTGATCTATAATGAGACAACAGGAAGGTTATAGTAGCTTTCACACGCCGGCGCAAAGCACGACGGGAACGCAAACATGAAAGGGTCCACTACAGACAGGTAAGACGTCCTTAAGTGCATGGCGTCACTTGCAGTCGTGGTGTGAGACGGAGTGTTGTGGTCCTTAACGACTAAAGGAACCGAATTCACCTCTATGTGGTCTGCAGAAGTAGTAGATTAACGTTTCTCTTTCAGGTGAGTCCTAAAACGTTTCCTTTTTCGGTAGGCGAGAAAGAACATTACGAAGTCTTTTATTTATGACAAAGGGTATCTAAGTAACTCGTAATTAGCAGCCGTTTGTGTGTGTGTGTGTGGGGGGGGGGGGGTAGGCACTGTTGCTCTTCTTCATTGGATATCTTTAAACAACACGTCGAGTTAGTCATTGTTGTTCTTTTTCAGTGAATAGCCTTGTACAACGCCCGTAACTAGATGTACATGGTTTAGGCATGTGATGTTGTTTCACCTGTCACTGCTGGGTGCCTGTAGACCTGGTGTATTGTACCAAAGACTGGATATTCCGGTTGAACGATAAAAACACAGAAGTATATTGTGCGCACGTGTGTAATGCTATTACCAGAGGGTTGTTGGTCTGACACCCAAAAAAATTGGTAAACCCAGAAAAATCAAATTATGTCTTCCTCTTTCGCATCGAAGACAAAAAAGCTTTCGGTTTACGATTTGAAGTTTGTTTCAATGTTTTGCTCGAAGGCTAAGGCAAGTAATAGTAAAATCCAATGAAGAACACCATAACATGTGACCAATCTAATAGTCATTAATAGTCGGAATGCTTACTCTAAATCCTGTGGAAAACGTAACTAGGAAAAACAAAATTATTCATTGATGTACTAGATCTACTGTTACTCATGAAACTCACCTCCCACAAAAGGGCACGGTGTCTTTTGTATTGATGTAACCTGTACGGAATGTTCTGATGACATCTTAATTGCTTCCTTTGTTGGGAAAACTTTTCCGATTCTCTCAACAAATGGGGGTTTTGCTTCCTTGTTAGTCTTTTAGTACATACGGACTTTTTATAAGACCTTGAATTGATGTGGTTTTAATTCGAGAAGACTAGAGGTCCATCTCGGGTCGAACCTTACAGCCCCGCCTTAGGCAGCTTGTACAGAACTGGTTTTGCTGCGTCTAAAAGCGATTTATCAGTTATGCTGAACAAACAAAACAGATCCATACGAACAACAAAACGTATTGAATATACGAATACAGCTCACCTGTTTGTGGATTAGCCTGTCCTTTATGTGGGGTACAATCGGAGATATTTTGGGTTGGTATTGGTAACGGGTCTTTCAGTAGGCACGGCCTGTCGCTGCAAGAAGGGAGACGTCCATTTGGAAGGTGTTTTGCTGTTCTCCTTTTAATCGTTCTTCCTTTTCACGATCTCTTAAGAATCTAGTTTTTGGTAGTTTGTTAACCTAACTCCCAGAAAATGGCCTCCATTCATATTTTGCAAAATACAGGAACTCCTAGGCCCTATAAAGAGGTTGCTTCACCCCCCCCCAAAGATCACTACCATTTCATGCTCACCTTTATCTAACTCTCGCGGTCATTTTTTATGAAAACATTAAGTATATTAGCACTGTGCCAGCCATTTGTTGCACGTAAGAGACGTAAAAAAGTTACGAAAACAGTCCCTCTGTTTGCAGATTATGGTTTCCCTTTATGTTGGATATAATGGGAGATACTAGGTGGGGCTGAAAACGGGGTCATCCGCTGATCGGTATTGTGCCGGACAGGTAGGGAATAAAGGACTCCAATTTACACAAACACAGCTACAACATTCTTCACTTATCACCTGTGGTGACTTTACGCTTAAAAAAATAACGGTAAAGCGGTCAACCCCAGACTAGGGACGAAAAAAACGCTTCTTTCGATAGCTAGTGGAGGAATGTTATTAGTGGAGAAAACTTGCTGCCCTGTTTACCAGTAGGTACGAGAGGATCTAGAAGTCTACTTCTAGGTAAGTCTTATGGAGCTCTCGTGTTTTCATCCAAGCACACCGGGCACCCTAACTCTTCTCGATAAGTGTGTTGGGTTATTTACGCTGACAATGAGCTATTTATGTTAGCAACCAGACTCCTTATTGTTATGGTACTGAACCTTGCCATTCAGTTTCCACAGAAATGGAGGCATAGGACTTACATTGCTTGCTTGAATAAGGAGAAACATACAATACTATTCTGGCTATCGATCTCTTTACATCACGGCATGTTATGTGTTATGAGAAAAGCTAGTGTCTATTTTAGTGAAGCTCAACCAAGACAACTATATTGTTGAAGAGTTTCAGTCGGTACTGCATACTTAAAAGAAGCTACAATTTCGAAGAAAGCCGTTAAGAAGGCCAAAATCTATTTAACTTCTTTAGACCAAATGCTGTCACCGACAAAACTTAATGTCCATCCAAACGATATCCAGCTATCCTGTTATTATATAGTAAAAAAACAAAACAACATAAGCGAAGGAAAACAAATTCCCTCAAGGAGCAAATGTAAGAGTTTGTAATGTAAGCCTGTCGTTACCATATGTGCGCCTAATTAATATGAATTATGATAGAAACGACGAATGTGACCATGGCTCAAAGCCCCTGTCACACATGTAGAACCTTCCATGAATTTTCTCTCGACCACTCCCCAACCAAGATATTGAAAAAATATGACATACCTGAGTATGATTTGTCAGACATTCACAATCGGCTGGCACAAATAAGCTTCATATATGACCTTGTTCAAGACAAGCTTTCAACCATGGTCCGATCGGGGGCTGCGGTTGGCTATACATATAAGTTACAGGGCCCCTAGGTATCCATCTTTCAGATCATTATTTTTCTGACCATTATTAATCCCCCAAACAGGACCATAATTCAAATGTTTGTATGGTTTTTTATTCCTCCACCGATGAAATCTTATTTATATCTGCGTGAAGAATTGAGAGATTGATTGATTGGTTGGTTAATTGGGTGATTAATTACGCACCACTCGTCATTAACAAGTATCGTTGTAAACTTACAATTTCATCCTTTATAGTCTAGTCTCGTTTGTAACACACAATTCTGTCTTATATTTCAAACTCTAGCGTGGTCTGCACACACAGAAATATGTATGTTTGCTCAATACTTACCGCTACTGGATGCAGAAAGGTGAAGAACTAAAAGCCGTGAAAAATCGCTCAGACAGACAGAACAGTTTACAGCCAACCTTAATCGTCTTGAGGAAATTTCGTAAAACTTATATTTCCGTCTGGTCAAAAAAAATCTGTTTTCTTGTTACTTGCCTGTGTTGGATGCGGAACGGTGCAGCAATTATGGAGTTGCCCACAAAGAGACAGACGGCGAGAGGTGCCTCCGAAAACGGCAGATTGCGATTTGTAGTCTACCAGAACAGCATGCTTGGAAAACACCATGTCGGTTACCGTGTGTCCCTTTTCCAGTACGCGAACCGATTACTCATTTCTAAGGGCAGAGGAATTTTCCCGGTGGGTTGAACTTGTATAAACTGTGTTGAACCGTTTTCCTTCTCGTCGCAAGTTGTTTTCTTCGAGGTAAAATTGGACGGGGATACGGTTGCATGTATTTTCGTTTTGCTCGATCGGGAAGCGCCGTGTCGGTTGGTGTAAGCGGCGGGCTTTGGTCGGTAAGCGAACCGTGGCCCACCGACAGCGCGCCGCGTAACTTTGTACCACGTCCCGTGACTGGACCTTGGGGTTTCGGTATGCCAATCTGGGCGTATTGAGGACCTTAAAGCTTCAGTTGCGAATACAATAACCGAAGATTTTTTCATGTTACCAGGTTACCAGAAACCTACGTCTATGACGATTAGACATACATGTAGAACATGTCATGCAAAGAAGACCCAAGGAACGTTTCAGATTGCATCCACTGTCTTTCATCGGTAACTGAGAAAGATAATGTATCTGATGAAAAACATTAGAAACACCTGTCACAATGTTGAAAACTTTCCAGTTGCTTGACTTAATTTGTATTATTTGAGCCCGGATCTATTTTGTGATATTTAAGACCTATATTGCATTTGTGTCATTCCGTCACTTGGCATGTAAAAAGCCCCTGTTGGAAAGAAATAGCTAGACACTTCGTGTGACCTCAGGTACCTAAGAAAATAAACAAAACAATGGATAGAAAGAAAGTTTGTAACAAACTAAGAAGCTAGGAATCCAGTCGCATCCTGGGGCCGTGACCTAACACTCTATCTTACGTTAACTTTGTAAGTCATCGTACTGACAAGCACACAAACGTCAGGGACAACAGGACCTTCTGCGTCAATGTAACGTAATCTACAAGCAGATCGATGAATCGATCTAGGTTAATTTGTTGGTCTTTTTCGGCCTTATTTTGCTTTTCTACGTCTGTTTTTTGTGATACGGGATTTCCTAGGGCGGTCTTTCGCAAGAAACGCAGAAAAGGCCACCAAAGGCCAACAAAATAACTCCGACCGACTTCTCTGCTTGGAGAGTCCTTGTAACGAAGTGCGACCTTATCCTGTAGCAATTACAGACCCGAGCGATCTGATCCCACGGCCCAGTGATCGCCTTTGTCCACCGTGTTTGCACTACCGCACCTCCCGTGACCGGTAGCTAGAGACGATTTGACGGCCTCTTGGCTTCCAAGTAAGGTGCTCTCTCTTCGGTTGAGCTCGAAGGGTGATGCTTGAGACTAACTTACGGTCAAAGCGTAATACTTGAGTCGAAGCGTGATGCCTTGTCGGTAGCTGATAGTGCAATGCGGCTTCGCTACGGCTCGCTTTGATAGCCAAGCGCATCGGGTCACCCCTACTCCTCTCGATAAAAGTGCTGGGTTCTTTTACGTGCCATCAAATTATGGAAGGTACACCATGGTTCTAAGAGTTTTTTGGTGTCCATTTCCTTTTATTTAGACCTTGGACAACACAACTGTGAAAAGCACAACAGCAGGTGGGAGTCCGTTACTGTATGTCTAGTTACCATACTCCGTTTCATATGACCAAACGTTTGAACCCGCGACCTAACTAATGCAAAACGAATACTCGAGCTATTTGACACTTTACTCTGTCTGTGACGTTTCAGGCCAGGTGCCAGCGAGTCATCATGCCGGCGGAGGAGACGAAAGAGCCGGTGGACCTGGAGGAGGATTTCGCCTCTAGTACCTCCTTACACGGCTTCAACAGGGTGAGGTTTCATTTCGTGTATTTTGTTTTAGCGATGAAACACGCACGTACAAAATAACACACAAGAACGAGGTGAAAGCGTAATGTCACTTATGCAACTTAAAAAAAAGCGTATCACAAGTGCCACCACCAACCACCAAAACTACACTAAAACGCACAGATGATTACATACATTGTTAAAAAAGACAAGGCTATTTGCAAACTGATTTAGAAATAGTTACGTGAAAAAATAAACACCTGGGCCCTACATGGCCAAGAACCGCTAGACAGAGGAAAGTCTGGAGTCTGACATGGGAGGGGTTCCTCCAAAGGAGCGATAACACCCGGGAATGATGATACGTGGAAAGGACCTGAAATATACAAAACGAATAACAAGATTGCGAACTCTGTCCTCAGGCTATGGTAGCTCCCAACCGTTTCCTGAGGTACCTGTGGATTCTGGCCATCCTGGCTTCCAACAGTGCCTTCGCCTACATGTTCATCACCATGTAAGTGTTCGCCTACATGTTCAGCACTATGTAAGTGTTTCCCTACATGTTCATCACCATATAAGTGTTCGCCTACATGTTCATCACCATGTAAGTGTTCGCCTACATATTCAGCACTATGTAAGTGTTCCCCAACATATTCAGCATTATGTAAGTGTTCGCCTACATGCTCAGCACTATGTAAGTGTTCGCCTACATGTTCAGCACTATGTAAGTGTTTCCCTACATGTTCATCACCATATAAGTGTTCGCCTACATGTTCATCACCATGTAAGTGTTCGCCTACATATTCAGCACTATGTAAGTGTTCCCCAACATATTCAGCATTATGTAAGTGTTCGCCTACATGCTCAGCACTATGTAAGTGTTCGCCTACATGTTCATCACAATGTAAGTGTTCGCCTACATGTTCATCACAATGTAAGTGTTCGCCTACATGTTCATCACAATGTAAGTGTTCGCCTACATGTTCATCACTATGTGAGTGTTCGCCTGCATGTTCAGCACTATGTACATGTCCGCCTACATGTTCATCACTATGTAAGTATTCCCCTAAATGTTCATCACTATGTAAGTGTTCGCCTACATATTCACCACTGTATAAGTGTTTGCCTACATGATAAGCACTATGTAAGTGTTCCCTACATGTTCAGCACTATGTAAGTGTTCGCCTACATGTTCAGCACTATGTAAGTGTTCGCCTACATGTTCAGCACTATATAAGTGTTTGCCTACATGTACATGCATGTTCATCATTATGTAAGTGTTTGCCTACACGTTCATCACCATGTACATGTCCGCCTACTATGTAAGTGTTCTATATGCACTCCGTCTGTTTTTACAAATGATGTATGAATACCCAAACTTATTTTTTTTATTTCTGCTCCAGGCTTCAGGACTACTTCAAATACCACACCATCACGGACATGACGCTAGAGTTCGCTGATGAGATCACCTTCCCGGCAGTCAGCATTTGTAACTACAACAGGTGGGATCACCGCGACAACTCTTTGCCATTTTTGTCACTTTCACCATGTCTAGTTTTTTTCTAACTTTCTTGGCTATGTGTGTCACCGTGTGTGCGCGTTCGTGTGTATGTATGTATGTATGTATGTATGTGTGTGTGTGTGTGTGTGTGTGTGTGTACGAGTGTGTGTGCGCGCATGTGTGTGTTTGTGTGTGCGCGTGTGTGAGTGTGTGAGTTTATGTGTATGTGTGTACGAGTGTGTGTGTGTCTGTGTGTGTGTGTGTACACGTGCGTGTGTGTATGTGTGTGTTTGTGTGTGTCAATGTGTGTGTATGTACTTACTTGCTTGCGTGCGTGTGCCTCTGACTAGATGCCCGTCCTATACTGCAGAGTTGATCTGGACAAAGCGACCATAGCTGAGCTGCAGTATCTCTCCCCCATGCTGTACGGCAACTCTATGGACGAAACCGAGCTGCGCGCTTGGCTCGACCTGCCCGCCGTCAACAGTACGGGAAACTCCACGAACACACCTACTACTCCCAGCACGGTTAGCACTAGCATTACTTCTCTCATAAACCCCCTATGACACATTCAGGATCTCCCCACGACCTTACTCCCGTCTACTAGCCATTCAAGGTTGGCGGTCGGTTGGGAGCAGTCTGACCAGTTTTAGGCCACGCCTATCTTTTAGGGATAACCATGTCAAACATTTCCCTACCAGTACATGGCGACTTACTCCCGACCGAGCCCCGAAAGCTTTCTAGCCTACTCCCAACCATCCCGACCTCTAGCAGCAAACTTCCGAGTACCTCCTGGCCGATTCCCAACAAATTGCCAACCCTCCCACAAATCAAAATGGGCACGACCGGCGATTTTTAACCGAGAGATCAAATTAGTTTGCTTCAATGCGGCTTCTAGGGTTCTTCTATGCCTTGTGTTGTGTGCCGGTCTTATGAAGGTCGGGGTGGTTGTCACACGTTTTAGCAGTAGTCACCTCGGTTGGTCAGTGGCGTTTGCAGAGATTCATCTAAGGATCTGGGGTAAGTCAAGGGTAGGTTGGGAACAAGATTTGGAGTACGATAGCAGTCAGGCTATGGTGTGGTTGGGAGTCAAATTTGATTCCCGAAAGCACCCCGACCACTGCTGACTTACTCCCAAGTACCAGCCAATCATCAGCCAACCCATTCTAGACCTCTCGTTCACAGCCGAATGTTTTGATAAACATGTTAAACACTCGGTGGTATAGCCGCCTAGTTAGTAACAAACCGCGACGACCAGCTACCGACCACAGCCGACCTTGCCCCCAATCGACTACCAACCATGGTTGGGGTAAGGTTGGGAATGGTCGGGACGCTATGGTAGGCTATGTGTAACCGGGGCTTAACCGATGACCCCCCCCCCCCCCCGGCATTCGGAAGCTCGATGGTTTAATTCACGTTATTCTCCTTATAAAAGCTATTGAACATCATGTATTTTATTTCCCTTCACAAGGATTTTAATGTAGCGGACATCATCAGGCGGAGAGGGTTCGACATGAACTATCCAAGGATGGTCTGGTGTGCCTTCAAGGGGCAATTATGCAACTCGATGGTCTGTATTTGTTTATTTGTTGTTGAGCTTTACAGAAAAAACAAACTTTCTTATACATCAGAGTTCAGTTAAAATCCTTTTAACACCTTGGGCTGCACAGGGCGAGGTACCTTTCTCTGTGGCCACACAAATGTATTTTGTATTTATCTATTCATTTGAACGACAAACTTATAAGCGCAGGAAATGGCTTGTGCCTCCTTGAATTATGTACAGTTTGTTTTGTTACGATTGGTTATCAAAGATATTAAGGCACTGAATTATCAATTTAACAGAACAGTCGGAGATTATGCTAGTAAGAGACCTAAGCAACTGAATCATTATTGAGTCTGACGGCACAATGTAAGAAAGACCTTTTCAGCCGTTAAGTCCTAGCTTTCGGCATGATCTTCAGCTGTGTTTTGACGTGCTTTGTGAAAGTTTGTATTGGATTTTGAATATTGTTCCCAGGGCTAACCCTTTGTAAGGCCTTCGGCTAGTTGGGTAGCCCTGGCGGTACTTTTCCAGCCAAATAATTAAATCAAATCAAATCAACTGTCCGCCTGTGGCTGTCGATCGTTGTGGGGGCACAAGGTCATGAAGAGGGTGATCATGATTAGCATGGTTTTTAAGAGGTTCAATGCGGCTGCCTCCCTCCTTGTATTTGTACAACAGTAAGAGACTGATATGATACTTTAAATTGTGGAGTAAACGGAAAACAAAGAACTGATAACTTATTTAGCACACAATGTATAACATGTTAATATGTTACTATAATGTAAATTATTTCTATAACCAGCATCTTTATTTGATATGTGGTTCAATCTAAAACCATCCTGCCAGTTTATGTACAGTAACACATATAGCCTTCGGTGCAAACATTGTAACAAGTGTAATACATTATGCTTGTAAGATACCAACATACCTTTCTGTAACATTGATGTATATTGTGAATAAAATAGAATTCTTTTTTTTAAATCAAGAAAAAAAGTAGGGTAATCTATCATTAGTGGTTTTGGTGTTGTGTTGACTGTTCGCTGTTTTCTCCCGCAGAACTTCACACATTCGTTCAGCGTCTTTGGGAACTGCTACACGTTTAACGGCGACCGGAGCAGTCCGTTTAAGCAGACGGCAGAAGGGTATGGATTCCCGAGCAGCAACGGGCTGAATGTGATTCTCGACCTCATGGACGTACGTTTTAATCCGATTATTTCCTCCGTTCGAATATCAAATGTGGCAAAGTGGTCTTGTGGGTAGGTTTGTTGAGTTAGAATCTAAACGCTCTGTGCTCAAATCCCAAACAGACCCCAAGTCTGTACCCTTAGCAAATGATTAATTTTAAGGAACTTTGTTTTACAAGCGTTGGTTGGTCTGTGAAGTATTCGAGGGTCATATGTATCCATCGACGATCGACTTTCTACCACATTTCACATTTCACCTCACATAAAGATTTCCAGATAATACCCACCCCCCCCCCCCCCCAGCATTGCTCTACAGAAGCGACCCTGAAAGGGCGAAAACAATTTTGGCCTCTGAACGATAGGGGGACGGTACCGACTTCAAATCCCCTTCTACACATTGCTAACGTCACAAGCTAGAGTTCGACTAACTTATGATCCTAACGAAGGCGGATAAGGAGGGGAATATGCCGTTTCATTTAATGTTTCTTCTCCTTTGATGCCTTTTGATCAGCATTCTTAATGGCGTAACACTTGAAGACGACTGAAAATGTTGCAAGGTGGTCCTTATGGGTATAGTTGTTGCCGGTTTTGGGTTTGAATCCCTAGCAGACCCCTTGGGTATTGCACCTTACATCTATTTCCTCACTCCTCAGGTAAAATTGAGTACCTAGCTTAGGTGAGAATGGGAATCCTTCCCGGTTTGAGTGGATCAAACTTTACAGTCCGATCTAACGTAGCTTGTACAAAACTATACAAAACTGATGTGTAAGCCTAAAGGCAGTTTACCACTTATGCGAAATAATCAATCAAACAAACAAAGACAGGTATCAACTAGCTTAAGTTTCGGGGACCGTCTCACTATGTCACCTTCAACAACAGACAAAGACGTCTGAAAGAAAAGTTTTCCCTCCCCCAGCACTACTCCACGGAGTCCTCCCTGGTGGGAGGTCACGGCGAGATCGGCATCCGGGTCCTTCTCCACGACCAGGCGGAGCCGCCCGTGATGGACAGCCAGGCCGTCGCGCTTGCGCCGGGAAACCACGCCTTCATGGCCGTCAAGCAGACACAGGTCAGTCATGACGTCACTGTCTCCCAGCCAGGCCGTCAAACAGACATAGGTTAGTCATAAAGTCACTTTTCAACAGACACAAGGTTGTCATGACGTCACTTTCAAACAGACACAGGCCAGTCACGACGTCACTTTCAAACAGACACAGGTAAGTCATGACGTCACTTTCAAACAGCCAGGTCATCAGACCTACGCAGATTAGTCATTACATCATTATTTCACAGAAAAACCGTCGAACAGACACAAGTAAGTCACGACGTCACTTTCAAACAGGGCTCACTTAGAAATCAGTTACAATGTTAACTGAAGGGACCACCCTAAAGATTAATAAATAAATAAACAGACACAAGTTAGTCATGGCGTCACTTTCAAACAGTTACGTCATCAGGCGTACGCAGATAGTCATGACATCATTATTTCACAAAGAAATAGTCAGACAGACACAGGTTAGTCATGACGTCACATACTGATATTGATTGATTTATCGATTATTTCAATGTCAAACCACGGGTCCACAGATTCTTCCTCATCAATTGATTGATCGATTTATTTGTTAATTTATTGATTGATTAAATTGAGTGACCGATCGATGTCCCGATTGATTGATTGATTGATTGATTGATTAAAGAACTAATTGATTGATTGATTGGTTGGTTGGCTATTCCAGTACCTTAACCACGAGCCCCCATGGGGGAGATGCGCGGACCTGCAGCTGACGCATTACGACACGTACAGCCTCCCGGCCTGCCAGCTGGAGTGTCGTTCCAGTCACGTGGAACAGGCGTGCCAGTGCACTCCGTACTTCCTACCAGGTAAAACACACAACTCCGGTAACAGTGCACTCCGTACTTCCTCCCAGGTAAGGCACACAACTCATGTACTAGTGTACACCGTACGGTGCCAACTTAAATACACCTTTACCTATTACACCCTTGATCCAACATACATTACTAGCAAGTGCACTTGCCAGGTACGGAGACAGTATTATTAGTCAACACATGGCAAGCATGTGAACGGCCGGGTGACGGTATCGACTTAAAGCTACATTTACCATTTTCCCGCACATGAGCTTAACTAAAGAGTGCTAGCCTAACTCCGAATTCTATCCAGTCCGCCCTGTCCTTTCTACCATGTACGACACGAAAGTAATTGGCACGTGACAAGCATATGGATGGGTGGGAGCAGTACCTACTTGAAACCACCTCTACCCATTGTATCGCACTGGACGTATACTGAAGAGTACTTGTCTAACCGAGCATGAGTCGACAGACCCCACTCTGGCAGCCTATTATATTATAAACGTGACGGGCATCTTGACAGGGGACGGTACCGACCCCAAGCCACCCTGGACGTATTCCTAACGTCACAAGCTAGAGTACAGT
The DNA here is from genome assembly GCA_035149815.1 of Branchiostoma lanceolatum. NCBI lineage: Eukaryota > Metazoa > Chordata > Leptocardii > Amphioxiformes > Branchiostomatidae > Branchiostoma > Branchiostoma lanceolatum. Next base: position 10,478,524 of record CM068877.1, on the reverse strand, counting down.
CACCTAACTTCAAAAGGTAGAGTACAGTCACCTAACATCACAAGCTAGAGTACAGTCACCTAACGTCACAAGCTAGAGTACAGTCACCTAACGTCACAAGCTAGAGTACAGTCACCTAACGTCACAAGCTAGAGTACAGTCAGTTAGAAACAAGGCAATCATAGATCGCTGGCTTCACTCCCTTCTCCATACTCCGTTGTATTGTAGTGATTCTGTGCAATATCTATCACACCAGGGTCACTTTCTGCACTTCATTCAACTTCCTTCACTTCAACACGTGTTGGATTTTGTACCGCGTCAATTCTTGATCTTGTTACAACGTATGGTCTCTATTTTGAAAATTAAGGCACCTTATTTTCTTCGGCCCCTCTTGTTCCTTTCGCCCTCTCGCATTAGATTTGGTGTCTGCAGCTGATGTCATCTATAAAACTTACGTACGGTGGCCTGACTCACACACTTTTCCCCTCAAAACCTCACAGGTACATCGCCACCTTGCGATCCACAAACGATCTTCCAGTGTGTCAACCAAGTTCTGAGTAAGTCGTTTTTACATTATTTCCAAAAAACACACAAGAATCTTACAACGGATATGCATTATACATTTGTTTGATTGTTTGTACGTCATTTTATGGCGTGGCATAATTACCAGGGTAACCTTCTATAGTACACCAGTTCGAAATACGTCTCCATCGCATGAAAACAGTTACTTGATTATAATATCAAAGCAACTAGATAAATTTAGAAACCGTCAAACGTTCCAGGTAGCATCCACAACCTCTTTTCTGTGTCTGGACGTTTAGTATTGTATAGATCACCTGGAGATTTAAACTCCACTCACTGAAAAAAGGTGGTGGTTTCTCCCTGGAACGTCGGACCGTTTCCAAAATCTATCCAGTTGTTTAAGTAAGTGTTTTCTTGCGTATCTCATTACCTGGATGTCTAACTTTCAACGACGTAAATAAGTCTCCATCCTACTTCTCTAGACCGGCTGGTTGCAGGTGAGCTGAGGTGCGACTGTCCCATCCCCTGCACCATGACCAAATATGGCGCGGCCGTGACGTATGCGGGATATCCCAACAGGCTCACTAAGAAGAGCTACAACTCTGCGTTCAACCTGACTGCGGACTACATCAAGTGAGTTGTCATGGTTATCACGTTATCATCTATGCATTGTGCTAATGCTAGAGTCTTATTGATAAAACTAGTCATCAACAGCTCTATGCAGGAGGTCTAGAAGATGTGAGTCACAGGGAGTTACAAAGTCTTCCACCCACTTAAAGAGCTAGGGGTCACCTGAGCCAAATGGAGGTCCTGTGCCCGAAAAATGAACTTTCTTGAGAGAGATGTCTACAGCTGCCATGCATCGGCGTTGATGCTTGCGGATATGACTGGTCGAATGGTTAGAACAATTGATAGATTTGGTCTATTGACTTTGGTAGATAACGCCATACCGTCGAACCCCAAAATGCAACAAGCTGGCCTCGTTTTGGTGCAACTCTCGCAGCCGAACTCTCACCAAGTCTAACATGGCCGGGGAAATATATTTTTGCGATGTTGGAATAAGGAGCATACACCTTGGTAAATCAAATGTCAGAACACGAAGACTACCATACACAAAGAGGCTGCAATCTCTCAACGAATTCAATGAAAAAATCAACGTTTTAATGTCTTTTAAGTCATACGCCCTGTATCATATTCCGATTATGAATTCAATGGTCCCAAGAGTCGAAGTTTGGAAAGCGGGCCGTATTCCTTCGAATTAGAAATAAAGAATCCGTTCTGTATTTCAGAGAAAACGGTGTTATACTCGACATCTACTACGACGCTTTGAACTACCAGAAGATTTCACAACTGAAAGCGGTCGACTCGGGACAGCTGGCAAGTATGTATGGGATATTGATGATAAGCCTGTTCCTGGTTCCAACTGCGTATGCGCAGCTCGTGATGCATCGTGTGTAATACGTCGAAGATTCAAGATCCACGACACATAAACGAAACACGTCTGGACATGTTTATACCTTGTTGAGACTGTTAACAACTCAGGGATTTCAACCCATGACATGTTACAAGTTAGGGACTTTAACCTAACATATTCCCAACAGTGCATCTTGCTGCGCATGCGCAGATGAAACCATATTTTTGTCTGCTCCTTTTGTCTCCAGTACACTTTATCTTAAACATGGATTCATCTTTAACTTAGCTTGACCAAGACGTCATATTGCAAAAGTTATCATCCCTTTGATTGATTGATTGATTGGTTGATTGATTGATTGATTGATTGAAATAGTACAGAACTCCCATGATCCTTCTGTCACAACTTACGATAAAGCTCCTCATCGGTTGGTCTGTCTCCTCATGACGTGCAGCTTATTTTGATTAGATGTGACGCGGTTTGTATGTTTGTTTTGTGTGTTGCCCAGGTAACATGGGCGGCATGATAGGCCTGTTCATTGGTGCCAGCGTCATGACGATTCTGGAAGTGGCCGAGTACCTGGGACTGAAACTTGGCCGCTTCTGCTCCAGTAAGCAGCGACCTCCGGCGATTAACGTGGAGCTTGCAGCGGAAAAAAACCAACATCGATGGGAGCACCAAAAATCATAATATCTTATATCAATAGCGCTAAGACAGTTATGGTTTTCTTAGATGCACGACAGTACATGCATTAACGTTTCTAGAGTTGATATCTAATATATCTAGATTTTATTAGACTTTGGTGGTGGATCTTGCTGTGTTTCTGTAAATATGCGCTTGTAATTCTACGTGTATTTGTTATAATTATTTAATGATGTAAATGTTTGTTTATTTTATCTTATCTATTTCGTTGTTTTTGTGTGGTTCTAATAGCATTTATTCCAACAGTTAGAAAGTACAGCAGTTAAATTTTCAAAAGCAAAAGAGACGATAATTCATTTATTTGTGTTATGTTATGTTTGGCTCTCCAATTGTCCGTTATTTACTTTTAAAAGCTAATAACAATAAATAATAATAATAATGATAATAATAATAAATGGTTTGTTGGTTCGAAATTACCCATGCAATGGCAGCCAATGCTGAATTGCTGCAGGGTTTACAATCACATAATACACAATAATACAGAAGATACATATTTGCACACTTGCACTTTATGTAACTGTCGCAAGGGTCTGGCGGCTGCCATTCGGCGCCAGCAGGTGACCTCAATACGACCTTCCCCAACCGAAGTCAGGTACCCATTCACACCTGGGTGGAGTGAGGAAATTCATGTAAACAGACGAACAATACTAGTTTTACTGTTAATTCTGAATGATGGCGGGAGGATGACTCGATGCTGACAGTGCTTCAGTAACATTAATTTCAGTCCTGCCATGGATCCTGCCAATAATTTTGCACGGGTCACATTTCGCTGACTAGTCACGTGGACCGGATGCAAGACCATAGAATGTGTGATAGCCATACGAATGCATGTAGAAATAAGAATGCTACCGTTGTCCATTAAGTCAATTTTGCTTTAACGCTACCTCATAATGTCCATTTTCAGCAAATAAATCTGCTGAAATTTTCTACTGTAGCTTTTGTTGTTTTTGTTGCTAATTGTTTCGTTGTGAATGTAGGAGTCTGGGATTGTATACTATTTTTTGATGTATCCTTTATTCTGGTCGTACCCACCATTATCTGTGCGGTAACATACGGTCTAGTTCCTAGTACTGTAAATACAGAAATGTTCACGGTGGTTTTATGTTCGCCGTTTTCGCCGCGCGCGAACGTAAAAGCACCGCGATTTTTTTTCCGTCCTACCGCTTGTCTACCATGTAGAACCAATGTTTTATATTAGTATTAGAAGTCCTATCAGTGTTTGTTTATATGTACTTTACTACGAATTTATGAATACATAGCCCGATAGGGTATGAATGTACAATAAAGGTTATCGATTACTATTGTCTCAAACGCGAACTTAAAACGTTAACCACCGCGAATACTCCATTTTCTCTCTACCGCCAATTTAGCCCGGTTCCACAGGGAGTTGCCAGGGGCTTAAAAGACTAGTTAACATGTCGCTATATTGAAGCGACAACCGACCAACACACACTCACCTAACGTTATATGCATTAATTCCATTTATTAATTCCGGACACGTACCAGCTAACCCCGGCTGAAACGAAATGCCAACTCCTGGAGGTTACAAGAGGGCACTCGGTGTTAGACACCATCCAAAATCAGGCCTGCTCTCCCACCGGAAATGACGTCTGCTTCCGATTGAAATAATAACAACCCCCTCAAGAGGCCAACGTGTTGCAGCTGACAGTCTGACTGAACTCTCCGTCACACTGCTATCGCCGAGTCTCTCGTTTGTTTACGGTTAACGATAATCCCGCTCGGAACCATCGATTGCTGGTGAGTGGTACGTATGTTATAGAATGACATTATGTATCACTCAATGACTGTCGTTGGCTACAAAACGTGGTGAAAGGAGGATCTAAGATGAGATGTATCCCGGGAGTGCTCGATGGGGCCGGAGTTGGGGTTTCGTTTCATTACGCAGCCAGCATCAACGTAGTGTTATAGGACTTATAGGTAGAAGAATTTGGCAAACAAATTGTGTATAATTGCGCAGACAACGCTGGCAAAGTATTTTCCTAGTTTGGCTCATTTTTCAGCCAGCGTAGTTTAATAGTCTGGTAGAGATTAGTTTTTTTTTTGTGGTGCTGGTCGTTGTTGTTCATAGTCGTGGCGTGGAAAAGAGAAAAATACAGACATTCAGATACACTAAATCCATCTACAGGGCCAGTTTATTTTGTGTAATTAATTTTCAAGATAAGAAGCACACGCCGGGGCATTAAAGATCATTAAACGGCGTGGGATTGAGTTACCAAGCTCGCGGCTGTTATCAGAAAGATCTGCTGTCAGAGAAAGGTCAATGGTTCAGGGCCGGTCATGTGGGACACGTAGTTTACTTACTTTATATTTCCTTCGTCCCTCATCCAGTGAGACATACGGCCATGACTCTCTCTTTACATCCTGTGGGGTGGTTGCCAGGTCAGGGTTTCCTAGAAGCCAGTGCAGACTGGGTGATCGGCACAGTTTTTCTGCAGATTTGTGGCTTGATTTTGTACGTCTTTCTGTGCTATTTTAGACGCGCGAATAGAAGATCATACAATACTATACTGCTGGATCGGGGATGTTTAATGCGGTTAAATCTTGCATCATGATGATGATGAATCTTGCGTCAATTTAAGGTTCATAACATGGGTTTTGAATGTGGGGATGGGGGGATTCAGTTATCTCTTTGAAAATGGAGGCATCTGGAAATGTTCGGAATAGTCAATAGATGCGTCTCTGAAAAAAATGAAGAAAAGAGTTTTGGGCACCAGAGACCGAGTCCTACAAGCAAAGAGAGGTTCACGGGTTTGACTGAACCCTGATCGCCATTGGCTTTCTTATTATTGTGCTTTTTATTATTATACACATGTATGACAAGATAAGATTTTTGTTTTTGCTTGTTGTACAGCAAACAGGGCGTGCAATACCAGAGCGACCCTGGACTTGGTTGGACCTTGGTCGCCCTGGGCTCTCTTCTTGAGCATTGTGCTATAGACCTGTAGTTTGTTTGATTTGTTTATCTGTTTGTTTTTGAACAGGTAAGAACCATGTCGTACTGTCCCAAAAGTGGGCTGTGCTGGATCCTGGTTACCCCGGGTTTCCCTATTGCTGTGTTACAGACTTGTAATTTGTTTGTTCGTTTTTTTTTTTTTTTATCTAGCAGGAGATGGCGGCATACGAACCCAAAGCGGTCCGTGGGCTGGGCTGGACCCTGGTCGCCCTGGGCTCCCTCAGTGTTCTGCTAGGTCTCGCTGCCGACATCAGCTTCGGCGCCCGTGGCTTAGGAACCTTGGGACATTACGTCAGCGCACCTGTCTGGAGCGGGCTGCTGGTAGGTTTGGATGTTCTTTTCTCCAAGCAGAGGTTTCAAACTTGACCTTTCAAATCTATCCTCCCGAAAAACTTGAGCAGCTTGAAAACCTTGGGAACTTTCATCAATACTTCTTCGGTCTAGATCCGGCTGTTGACCAGTTTTGCTCTCTCTAACCTTTAACCGTAACCTTGACCTTTCAAATCCCCCCTCAAAAAAACCTTTAGACATTTCCCCAATGTTTGATCTCTAGAGCGGACTCTTGACAAGGTGGCTTCCCCTGACCGTTAACCTTAAAGTTGACCTTAAACCTTTAGTTTAATCGCTCGACATTTAAGACACAGCTTGCTTTCACCACCCTTCCATGAATCCCCGTCGACTATCTTGTCTAATTCAAAATTGTCTTTACAGGTCCTCACGACAGGCATTCTGGGTATTTACAGCGCAAAGAAACCAACAAATAAGTGCCTGGTACGTAAGTAAAGCAACTTATAAGATAATTTCTGGTCTCTGTGTGTATGCATATGTCTATGTGTGTGTGTGCGTTTCCGTATGTGTCTGTGTATGTGTGTATTTTTGTGTATAAAAGAGGGAGAGAGAAAGAGTGATATATGTGTTTGTCGTTTAATTCGAGGCATTTTCCTTTGCTTTCGCTTCTTTCACAACATATTGTCATTCTGAAAAAAAAGTTTCGGTGTAGATAAGACACTTCAAGCCCTCTTTCCCACCTGATTTTCTTCCACTTAACCTTTACAGATCGTGGCGTTCATGGTGGTGGGCATATTTGTGATCCTGGCGTGTATATGCTGCATCGCTATAGCAGCGTTAGGGATCGTGCTGAACCACTACGTGCATAACTGTCGACAATACGACTGGACCGCCTACTACGCCGCTCAGGAGCGTCACGAGGAAAACCCTTCTGAATATGAAGACCCTTCTGTGTGGTACTTTGAATTTTTATACAATCAAATCCGTGTTTTTTTGTTGCGAAACCCAAAGAAAAGAATACATACACAGTGATGTCGTGCTCAAGCTTAACGCTCATATTAGAAGCACCACTCATGAAAATATAATGAATGACATAAACACGGGAACGGGATCATCATTATGAATGCCGTGAACGTTATACAGCGATTTACCAACCCAATGAACCTTAGGCTGTGTTAAATTTGTTAACATAATGATTAAACCATTTAATATTTACGGTTGAAAATTTCCCGCCAGGCACTTCAAGACCTACGACTGCAGACCGGCCGCCATCGGTCTTCACGCCGTCAACATCCTCTTAGCTGTGGTAGAGCTCATCCTGGGGTTCGTGGTCTCCATCATGAGCTGCTGCGGACTGTGCACCATGCGACGTGGGGCGGGACAGGTCGGTACTGCAGATAAGACATCACTGATATCTAACGTTAGACTTCAGAGATTCACAGATTCGTTATAGTCACTCAACAACAGAAAATTACACCCACTGGATTTACTCAGACAGCGACTGACCCACTTCTTCGTTCAGGTGGCTTTGCTGAAACGTGATCTGTTAGATGCCTGGAAGGCTACTAGTACTACTTGTGCATATTGGCTTCAACCAAGTTGATGTATACACTATGAGAATTTTAGGAAGCTCTTTGAAACGCCTTTAAGGACAATGTCAATGAACGTTTATTTTGCATAATGATGAACAACTGACCATGGGGCGAAATGCATTATTTTAGATAGAAATAAAACCATGCTACGCTTTAGCTGTATGTCTTTGTATTATGCTACGCTTTTTCTATATTTAAAACACCTTTTATATCAGGTTGCCGCTTAGATGTTTAAGTCGGTTTTTGTTTTATTGACCAACATGAAAAAACAAGACACAGTGGTGATGAACTGTAGAAAACGTCTAACATTTGTTTGTTTATTTCTTCTGCAGACAGTTATCTACGCGGCAGGCCCAGTCCCGGATGGAGCGCAGGGAAACGTTGTGATCATGCAGGGAACTCCGGGTTTGTAACCGGCATTGTTATACGTAATGTGTGGTCATCTACTTTGCTATCGGAATAAAATATTGTATATATCCTTGTATAGTTTCATCAGCTTGGTAAGACACTGAATAGAAATACTCTGTGTACACAAAGAAGTGTTTTATTCAACAGTTGTTTCGGTGACCATCTGGACATGGACATATACTATATCTATGTCTGAGATTTAATTAGCTCAGACCCAAATTTGTAGCACATATACATCTCCCACGCATTTTTACCACCATACTTTTACTGAGTTATGAACTACCTGTTCCTTAAAAGCAGACTAGCGCTGTATAGTTCAAGATAGCAATATGCCATACATTGCATCCGTTACAAGTTTGGTGTGTAATAGAGTTTGTTTTGATTTCTTATGATTTTTTATCGAGACAGGAAAATGTGTTGTATCCAGGTCTATTCACGTTTCTATTTTCTCCCTTAAACGTCACAACTCAAAGTGGTTTCTTTTACTACCTTGCAACTCCAGGTGTCCAGGGGAACCAACCGCAGATGTTCGTCGCACAGAATCCGGGTGTTGCAGGTGCACCAGTCCAGATGTATTATGCGGCCCAAGCGCCACCTGTCTATCAGGTGGATCCTAGTGTAGCACCAGGTGCTCACGAAGAAAAGAAAGGTCCGATACCTGCCGATTCCGTGTGAAAAATAAAGATGGCGACTATCCCGTCCGGATGACGTCATGAAGTACCAGGATGTAGAAAGATGGCGGCGCCCTAGCTTGTTGCATGAAAAACTTATATCGAATGCGTACAAACGACGTTATAGCGAACTGAATTTGAGGATCCAAAATGCTATTTTAATGGCACCTGCAATCAACTGACATATGTCCGAGATTGCCATCTTTGAAATATTTCAATTTATTTATCTATAAATGATAGAAGAAATGCAGGACGGATCCTATGCACGTACAGATGTCTTCTATTTTTTACTAATAAAAGTATATATGACTCCTATAACGTTGGCAAAGCGGCAAGAGAACAGGATGTTCAATAAGTATTGATAAAAGTTCATATATCAAACTTATACTTCACCTACTAATAAGATCGTATGAGAGTATGCCATAAAGAAGTACACCTGGCGAATCATTTTTGTTTGTGTTTTTTGTACATGGCCATCTGTGACTCAATGGACCATTTATGATATAATAAACTCGAATCAGATCTCTAATTACATCTGGGGGATTCCTGAAAAGGTAAGGGAAAACAATCCGCATTGATACGTCATTCAGTGACTGGGTGTACAAATGTGACGGCAATGACGTGTTTCCTCAGACACCTAAGCATGTACAATCTGCGGTTTGCTGTATTAACATAAATTGTGACATGGAAAGTCCACTTCAAGTTGACTCGGATGATGTCTTCCAGAACTTTGGCCACAGGTACCACTTCAACATCATATGACAATTGTACCAACAAAAAGTCTCGGTATTGGTAGCGAGTTTCGCTGGAAACAGATAGCCATCATCTTTACCGTTTGGTTAAGTTGCATAAGTTTGCCAAGATCAGTCTGTGCCGTTTTGGAGGATGTGGTGCAAGTCTGACCTCGGCAAGAGCCATGTCATCCACATACATGTGTATTTTTATATATCCACTGACAAGCCTTTCCCACCTTCACCAAAGTCAATTGCAACCTACCAACACAAATGTATTCTATATCCTTTCGTAATTGCATTTATTCATTCCGTACACATACAAACCATCCCGCTTGAAACGAAATGCCACCTCCTGGAGGTTACCAGAGGACAGGGTCGGAAACCTTGAACCCCATCCAAAATCAGGCCTGCCCTCCTAGATCCTACCGGAAATGACGTCTGCTTCCGGTTGAAACAATAACAACCCTTCATAGGCCAGCGTGCTCCATCTCACGGTCTGACTGAGCGCTGATATCGCCGATTATCTCGCTGTTTACGGCCATTTTACGTTCAATCCGCTCGAAACCATCGATTGTTGGTGAGTGATACGTATAATATCATTTTCTATCACTGATGACTGTGGGCTACAAAACGTGCGAAGAGGATCTATTGAAGATGAGATGTATCCTACTAAAAGGCGAGTGCTTTCAGTCAGTTAGTTAACGTTAGTTTAAATACTGGTAGAGACTGGACTAAGTGTTTTTTGTGATGATCGTTGTTCATGTCATAGTCGTAGCGTGGAAAGGATGAAAATACACATGTGAAGATCTACAAAGCCGTTCTATTTTGCGTAATTGATTTTCAATATATCAAGCGCACGCCGGGAGATTAAACGGTGTGGGATTATTTACCAAGCTCATGGCTATTATAAGAAAGATCTGCTGTCAGAGAAAGGTCAATGGTTCAGGGCCGGTCATGTGGGGCACGTAGTTTACATACCTTATATTCCATTCGTCCCTCATCCAGTGAGACATACGGCCATGACTCTCTCTTTACTAGCCTGAATTCAATCAAGCCTCCTGTGACCGCTCGCCGCCCTGTTACCGGGGAGGGGACAGAAATCCCCGGACAACCGGAGTTTGCGTTATACAGACTATCTCTTTACATCCTGTGGGGTGGTTGCCAGGCCAGAGATATTGAGACGCCAGTGCAGACTGGGTAATTTGCACAGTTTTGCTGCAGTTTTGTGGCTTGATTTTAATTTTGTACGTATTTCTGTGCTATTTGACCTATTTTGGTCGCGCGAATAGAATACTGCTCTGTTAGATCGGGGATGTTTTTAATATGCGGTTTAATCTCGCATCGATCTGAGGTTCATAACATGACGTCTGAATGGCCTAACGGTGAAAGTGGGGAACCTTGATCTTGAACGGGGACATCTAGTGTTGCCAACACGGGGAACAAATGCCCGCATTGACAATGGGTTATTCTTCTCCGCCCACTCGGCCCTATCCTCCATCAGTGGGGAAAGTTCTGCTGTGTTGATGTTGCTGAGCTCAGCATCCTTTTTGAGTAGTTGGTGAAGGTAACACGTTTACTTCCCTTTTCCTAATTTTCTCCGTTGGTTCCCAGAGGATAAGCTGACTGACTGTCAGCTCAGGATGGCGGACGCAGTGTCCGGCCAGCGCCATTCTCCGTTGACTTATCTTCTTAGAGAGTCTAGGGAGGTCACCGTAGAGTCTCTGATTTGGGGAGGGGGAAGTTTAGTAATCATTCTGTAAAAATGGAGACATCTGAGAATGTTTGGAATAAAATCTCTCAAAAAAACTGGACAAGAACAAAAGTTTTGGCCAGCAGAGACCGTGTATTACGGGCACAGAGCTGTTCGCAGACTGGTTAGACACTGATCGCCGTGGGCCTCCTTACTATTGTGCTATGTTATTATATGCTAGTTGGTTGTTTGTGAATAACCGGACCGACATGTTTGACGCAAGGCGTCGCAAGGTCACCTACTCATTTGTAACACGCCTGCTGTCGTCTGACAATGATATAATTAGAGTGCTTGTACACTCGGACGGCTTTTGCCATAGGCATAGCACATTCTGGCGACATTATGTAAAGTCTTTGTAAGTGTAGCTTTGTAGCTTTGTAAATCTTTGTTCTGTGTCTGTTTTTATGGGCCATGGGCCTGATACAAAAAAAAAATAAATAAATAAATATACATCTTTATCTTTAGTTTTGCTTGTCGTGCAACAGGCAGGGTGTACGTACGACCCCAGAACAGTCCGTTGACATGGTTGAACCCTGATCGCCCTGGGCTTCATTATTGTTGTGCTGCACACTTACAGTCTGGCTGTCTGTCTGTCTGTTTGTTTGTTGGTTCGTTTGTTTGTTTGTTTGTTTGTTTGCTTATCATGTTTTTTCCGTACAGGTAAGAGCCATGTCAGACGACCCAAGAGTGGACTGCGTTGGACTCTGGGCTTCCTAATTGCTGTGATACGGACTTTCAATGTGTTTGTTTGTTTGTTTGTTTGTTTATCGTGCAGGAGATGGTGGCGTACGATCCCAAAGCGGTCCGCGGGCTGGGCTGGACCCTGGTCGCCCTGGGCTCCCTCAGCGTTCTGCTAGGTGTCGCTGCAGACATCAACTTCGGCGCCCGTAACGCAGAAACCATGGCACATTACGTCAGCGCGCCTGTCTGGAGCGGATTGCTGGTAATCTTAGCGCTCCCTAGCAGTTACCCTTAAACTTAGATTTGAACTTTGATTTAAACCGCCAACACCCCCTGTCCCCCAAAAAAGTTAGACTGGAAAATCTTGTCTAGATCGGGCTGTTGGTAGGATCGGTTCTCCTTACCCTTTAGCTGAACCTTAATTCTAAACATTCACGTTGAGTAACAATATAAACCTTTGACCTTAAGGTTGTTTTCACCATCCTTTCAAGGATCTCTTCCAACTATACAGCCTAATTTCGATTTGTGTTTACAGGTCCTCACAACAGGCATTCTGGGTATTTTCAGCGCAAAGAAACCAACAAATAAGTGCCTGGTACGTAAACTAAGCAACTTAGTATATCACCAAAAATAGTTACTCAAGCAACTGGATACAATTTGGAAACAGTCAGACGTTACAGACAGCATCAGCTATCTTTCGTCAATGACTAAAGAAAGATCTGGTAGAACTAGAACTAACCTTCATCAACGTAACTTAGTATATCATTTCTTGTCTGTGTGTGTCACATATCTGTGCGCGGGTCTGCGTGTGTATGTGTATGTGCGCGTGCGCTCGCGTGTGTGTGTTTGTTGGTTGGTATGTGCGTATGTTTATGTATGAAAGAGAGAGAGTAATACATGTGTTTGTCGTGTAATTTGATACATTTTTCTTTGCTTTGCTTCTTAAGCATGCAAAAATAGTTCCAATGTAGACAGAACACTTCAAGTCTTTTATTCCAACTGGTTTACTCCATTCAACCTTTACAGATCGTGGCGTTTATGGTGGTGGGGATATTCGTGATCCTGGCGTGCGGATGCTGTATCTTCATAGCGGCGTTAGGGATCGTGCTGAACCCGTATATTCACGACTGCCAACAGTACGACTGGACCGCCTACCACGCCGCTCAGGCGCGTCACGAGCAAAACGCGACTGTATATGAAGAGCCTTATGTGTGGTACTGTAAATGTTTGTAAAATTGTATAGTAACTGTTTATATTCAGAGCGGGATATTCAATTTTCCACGTTCGTCTAAGTAAACGTTGGTTAACATATTAATAAGAGCAATAAGTAGCGAGAAATTTCAGAGCAACTCAAGGCTACATAAGGACCACCTGACCATTGATATACATTGTACAGTCAAACCTGTACAAGTGAACATCTCTAAATAAAGATCGCCTGGCTATTGATATCCAATCAAACCGAATAGCAAAGGTCTTTGTTCACTAGCTTTCACCAAACCGACATGGATCTTGGTGACTCTTTCTGAACTTTCTCAGGGTAATACTAACCGGTTCTACTTTGCACTGCAGCTAAGTGTAACCGCTGTAGTGTGCACTGGAGGCAAGTACCAAGCGCCAAGTAGAACCAGTCAATATTACCATGAGGAAGCTGACTTAGATCTCATTGAACCGTCGGCTAGGCAATAACTGATTGGTCGTGTGTAAATGACTTTGTAATCCAGTGATTTGCCAACATAATGAAACTTAGTCTGTGTTTACATAATAAGGAAACCATTTACGGTTGAAAATTTCCCTCCAGGCACTTCCAAACCTACGACTGTAGACCGGCCGCCATCGGTCTTCACGCTGCCAACATCGTCCTGGCCTTGGTGGAGCTCATCCTGGGGTTCGTGGTCTCCATCTTGAGCTGCTGCGGACTGTGCACCATGCGACGTGATTCAGGACAGGTCGGTACTGCAGATAACGGGGGGAGCGAGTAGCTGAGCAGACGTCCATAGGATTATATACAAAACAAGGAACAAAAACAGGCTTCGAAGTACACTAGCCAGTATTTCAATATCCCAAAATTTTCATCCACTGGATAGCTAAACATGTCTAGTTGCCGTGTTCGGCTCCTGCATTTTAAAGCGCTAGAGCCGTTTGAACGTAAACAGACACTGACCTTTGAACCTGCACCTGGGAAACACTGGTCTGACAGTGAAAACCCCTTCCAAAAAGATGTAATTCTATACCACCACAAATGGCAAAGGTCACAATTTCTTTCTGGATTTAAAAAGTAAACACATGTCTGGTCTCCCTGCCTGAAAACTAATATATGAACTAAATCAATAACTAAAAAATGATTTTAAAAAATCTAATAACGCGGACGTGCAAACTGGGCTTTGTCCGCATGTCCATAAACTGGTCACTCCCCTAACGTTAGAACCTTTAGCTTTAGTGATGCATTTTGAACATTATAAAAACACTCATGCTATGCTTCAGCTGTATGTATGTCTATGTCTATGTATTATGCTATGCTTTATCTAAATCTAAAATACCCTCTATATCAGGCTACCACGCACATGTGCATAGTCTTCTCCTTGTCATTTTCTTATTGAACGACCTGAAAAACAAGACACACAGTGGTAATCAACTGTAGAAAGCTTCTAACGTTTGTGTGTCTGTTTGTTCTGTAGACGGTTGTGTACGCGGCAGGCCCAGTCCCGGATGGAGCGCAGGGAAACGTTGTGATCATGCAGGGAACTCCGGGTTTGTAACCGGCATTGTTATACGTACTGTGTGGTTATGTACTTTGCCGACGGAGTAAGATTGTATACATCCGTGAATAGTTTCATCACTAGCACTGAATAAAATACTCTCTGTACACAACAAAGTGTTTTCTTCATGTATTTATTTACATGTATACAAAGGTACTTAATGCGCTGTTTACAATGCGATACAACACGTAAAGGAGTGTATGATATACAAGTGTGTTGTTAAGTAGCAATATCACTGCATTAATTATCATCTACTTCTTAAGAATGCGGTCCCAAGCGTGTAAAATGGTATACAGGTTATAAAGTATGTACAGCAGTATAGGTTTACCTGGAAATATTGCCACTTGTTTGTTCATGAAGTAGATTCACTAAGAGGTGAAAATAGGTTTGGTATCTTTGTTGCTGATGTTTTGATGTCTTCATTCATTGCTTTACAGATCTTCAGAGTTTTTCAAATCGAGATATACTTTTTGTCATTTTCAGGTTGACATGAATATATCAAACGCTCTACCCAAATGAGAATGTATTATCGCAGACATAAATCCGTGGTGTACGCAATGACTTCTATGCATTTTGATCATTACGCTTTTAGCTTCTGTTCGATTAGCGATCCTGATAGATTAGCGTTATATAGCACTACTTGTGTAGCAATATGCCATACATTGTATCCGTAACAAGTTTGGTGTGGAATAGAGTTTGATTTGATACGATTTTGTGTCGAGACAGGAAAATGTGTCGCATCCAGATCTATTTACGTTTTTATTTACTCCCTACAACGTCACAACTGAAAGTAGTTTTTATCACCTTGGGACTCCAGGTGTCCAGGCGAACCAACCGCAGATGTTCGTCGCCCAGAATCCTGGTGTTGCAGGTGCACCAGCCCAGATGTACTACCCGGCCCAAGCGCAACCTGTCTATCAGGTGGATCCAGGTGTAGCACCAGGTGCACACGAAGACAATAAAGGTCCGATACCTGCTGATTCTGTCTGAAAAAAAAAGATGGCGACCATCCCGTCCGGATGACGTCATGAAGTACCAGGATGAAGAAAGATGGCGGTGCTAGCTTGTTGCATGAGGAAAATTGAATGTGTACAACCGACGTTATAACGGACTGTAATTTGCAGATCCAAATTACTACCATTGCTGTTTAGGAAGTAAAGGCTATTTTCAATGTCACCTGCAATCATCTAAAATATGTTTGAGATTGCCGTCTTTGAAATATTGCAATTATAATAGAAGAAAGACAGGACGGATCCGTTGCACGTACAAATGTATCATACTTTTTACTAATGATAATATATATGACTCCTATCACGTTGGAAAATCGGCTGCTACATAAGTAGTGACAACAGTTCATATATGAAACTTATACTTCACCTAATAATATCACTGCAGATAAGAAGTATGTTTTCACGTGTATCTGATTGCTATGTCGAGAATATGCCAAGTATACCTGACGAATATGTGACTCGCCTTTGCATGGGGGGTAGACAATTTAGTGTCGTAGACTTGAGCAGGGATTTGGCAAAGTTAAAGGAACGAATTTCTTAGCCAGGACAAGAACAATAAGAAAGTGACCTACCGTGACCTGTCCAGCTGTTTGAGGGGTTAATTGGCACCCATAACCACATAAATTCATAAAAGATTAGACTGTCTGCCAGCCAAGAACATTGTGTCATCCACATATTTCCATGCCTCCGCTGATGTTGGTTTCCCATATTTTTCCTAGTTTTGGGTTAGGTGTGACCATTTTGACCGGAGGGGTGGTTTTTGCCACTTATGTTAGGTATAAGAGATGAAAGTTATTAGTGTGGTGGTGTTGTGACCTTGCCGTTGGCACAAATTGACACAAGGCCCACTGTACTAAAGGACGAGCAAGGTCCACTGAGCATCATGTTGTTGTGATCTTGTCGAAAAGTAAGGGACGACAAGATCCCCAACGATAGAGGGTTAATATAGATTTGTTATTTAATGTGATGTTAAATTAGAAAGTGTAGGAGACGTGATCTTAAAGAACATGGCAGTTGTGGTCTTGTCAGAGATGTAGGGACGACAGCCACAAAAACCATGAACGATTAGTTTGTTTAATGGTGAGATGGCCAATTAGCTTTTGGAATAAAATTAAGCCAATTTTGAAATGGTGAATACTTAAGACCCTTTCCTTCTTACAATAAAGAATGGCCGAGGTATAAATACGGTTTCATTTAGATGCTGATTTGAAGACGACCACATCAAGGATAAAGAAATGACACAGAGACAAGGATTCCCGCATACTTACCAAGGGAGACGTAAACGTTATAACACTGACTGATTGTGACTTCATAATGTTGGCTTACTACGATCCTTATCAATTACTGAATGTCTCTATTGCTCTCTTGACCTTAACTTCCTAGTTTTACAAATCTCTCGTCTCCTGTCTTACTCTGCTCACACAACATTGATTACTTTATCTCTTCGCTGCAGTTCACTTAAACAAATGAATAACCGTCAAAGAATTATAGCACAACAATAGCAGACTAATTCTAAAGTAACCGTTCCAAGTTTGGTAAGGAGTTGCACTGTAACTTCTTGGACGTAAGTGACGGAGTAAAATGTTACTGCAGCTTGCAATTGCATACACATCTGTATTGGGTTTCTACCATTCGTACATCCGGTTTGATTTGAACTGTCGTCGACGAGGTTAATCACCTGTATTTTCTTTCATAACGTTATACATGCAAAATCAGCTTCTAAAAGTTGCACACTAAAATAAACAACATAATAGACAATACGTATTCGTTTGAATCAAATAAAGTGGACAACATGTGCACGCCAGTGTGTGGATTCTCTAAATCGTGTCAGGTAATGTCTGGTTGTAACAGCACAATCATTGTAACACGGCTCTGATGCTGGTCCGGCAGTGGAAGGTCTCCGGCGACCTCCCCTGCTGCGGTGAGAGTCTGTGTGGGAAACGGCCAGATTGTTCCAGGCCTGGATTGTTCCTGAGACCTCCCTAGTGCACGTGGATACCGGGTGCCCCGGATGACCTTGTAGTCCGGTATAGGTGACCTGTGCAGGGATCGAGAAAAAACATACAGAAACATATCAACCTGAATGCTCTCTTCTTTGGTTCTTGTCGTCTCTGAAGACGGTAGACAGCTTCGGTCGATTTAACCTCTTGAATTATTGACTTGAATTAGACTATTCCAAAATCATGATTGGCTTTTCTTTCTCAAAGTAGTTGGCGGTGGCGTGTTAGTCATGTAGTTGCAAGGTCCTACAGCCACAGGGAAACAAAATTTAGAATGTATGTGACACTGATAAGCTGTTTGACATATTTCTTAGTACCTACGAATATGGCGTGTTATACTTGCTTCAAGGTTTTGGAGTTCGATTAAAAAAATAGGGCTCGAAATTCGCATTTTAGTACAGGTAAAATTGTACTAATTTTATCTTTAGCTATGAAAACAACATTTGGAGTTAAATATGCGTGAAACTGATAAGCAATTTCACAATTTTGGGTCCCTAGGAATTTGACCTCTTATCCTGTAACTAAGGTGAGTGAAGAGTGTACGTGTAGGGCTCAAAATCTGCATGGTAGCACAGGTAAAATTGGAGTTGTGCAGGTAGTTTTGACGGACTTTTACTAATTTAGGCCCCCATTCCGTTGAGTTATCTGTGAAATCTTTGGTCGCTCATAAAAGGTTGCTGACATTTGAGATTTTGGGTCGCCGTAGAGATTCCACTTGAGCACGTTTTCCAGGAGTTCGGCACTCTCACGGCGATCTGGCCAATTTTGCGTTTTTTTAATGGTATTTATTATATCTTCGAATTATTGTTTTATCAATTACAAATCTTTATAAGTATTCATAAATGTTTCTAACAAAAGGAAATACGAGAATACTATGTTTCAGAAGTTGTTCTGATCATTTGCAAACATTTCGAAAGTGACTGTCAAAAGAGATCATTTTTTTTAATAGATTTGAAATATAGATAGCCAGATAGGTTTATTTCATATTTCGAAATATTTCGAACTAAAGATATGGGTCATTTGCCCCCCGTAACCGTGTTGTGACTTGGAATGGGGTCCTTATGTCGCCGTGAGAGCGCGGCGAAAGCGCCGTCCAAGTGGAATGGGGGTATAACTAATACTTTAAGAATTGGACGAATGCGACGTATCCTTTTTTTCTACATTTGTAATTATGTTGAGCCCAACATACTGTTGGGCGCGCAATATATTGTGTTCGTATGGTTTCTTTCTCCTGTCAAATCTTGTAATCGACTCAGCTCGGTCGTCCCTGCACCAACTGAGCTGAAATTTGGTATACATGTAGAGTGGGTAAATACCCTGGGAGCCTTTTTTTTTTTTTCGATATTGACCTTGAAAGTGATTTTATTGAGGTTTTTCTGACCAAAACGTACATTTTGGCCTCCTGTGCTCTGGAAATACATCCAAATGACCTGAAATTTGCTATGGTGGTACATTGAACAAATATTTAAAGAATCCCATTCGCACTTTCGGCATACAACACTTCGAAATACGATTTTAGAGGGTGTTTTGGGAAGAAGATCGGCTATTTTCCTCATATGGGGTCACTGACCTATAGGTCACATCTTTATTCATCTGGCCGGGTTGACTAATTCGGTCAGCCAATGAGAGAGCGCAGATTTATCAAGCTGAACCTGATTGGTTGAAATAGTCAATTTAATTAGGGGCACTACTAGTACTCTGACAGGTGCAGACACAACTTCACTACTCCCTGGCTCACATCCTTGTGTCGTAAGTTATTGTTGTGTCCTACTGAAGTTATGTAAGTGCAATTGAGAAAGTTCAAAACTTTTCTGGTGGTATTTTTCGACACACACGGTGTTTTTCTTACCTTAACACTGCATGGAAACAAAGATTTCTACAAGTTTGCAAGCTTGGACACTATGGTAAAACCTGACATTTCCTCGCTATGTACACGAATTTTCTACCCATGTCACCAAGATTGGACACTAGTGCGCACAATAGTGCACACAAAGTATCCAACGTTTCCCACCTTAGGAAACATCCCGTGTCGGGACGTTGACAATAACATTAACATTAACAATAGAGAGTTGTGAAGTGCGTGAAAATTTACGTTGAGCAAGGAGGCCCTTGCTTTGAGTAGTTGTTTAAAGTTTTTGGCTAAAAATGACGTAAATCAGTAAGAATTTTCAACCTCCTTACGTAAACCCCTGTTACATGTCTACACTATCGGGCCACGGGGAAGTCTTGAATATCGGCGCTGATCGATAGCGCATTAAACAAAATATGTGGCGTAGCGTTGTACTAAAAAAATAATAGCATATGAATATGGGTGCCTGGAAGAGCCCATCCATGCATAGGGTTTCAAATTGGGAGAGATCCATTTCTGACTGGTCTTCAATTCAATTATTCAATAATACCAACATTGCAGACATACAACAAACGTTAGCCTCTATGCCACAGTCGCTTTTTGCGTGGGGAGGGAAATGGGCGAAACATGTTGCATTTGCTCCCGCAAATGTTGCCTTTCTAGTTTTTTATGGTTTTTACACGTGGACAAATGCGACGTATCATTTTTCTACATTTTTAATTTATCTTCAGCTAATTCTACAATTGTCGGGGGTTGAGGTTTTCAAACGTGGACAAATGAGATGTACTGGAATTAGTTTTGAAATTTTTACGTTTGTCAGGCGTAAAATTTTAATACGTGGATGATACATGCGACGTATAATTTTTTCTAACTACACAACTAATTCTAAATAAATTTGTCAGGGGGGGGGGGGTGGTGCACATTTTCATACTTGACAAAAAGATGTACTAGAATTGCATTTCTAAGTTTTTCGGGCATATGATTTATGGTTTTCATACGTGGACGATGGGACGTACTGTTTTTTGTACATTTGTACTTTGTTTTCAGTTAATGCTACATTTGTCGGGGGTGAGATGTACTGGAATTAGTTTTGGAATTTCTACATCTGTCAGGCGTATGATTTTCATACGTGGACGAGTGCGACGTATTATTCTTTTCTACATTTGTAGTTTTTCTACTGTAACAGTCTACCTTTGTCGGGGATGTAGATTTTTAAACGTGTACAAATAAGTTGTATTGGAATTAGTTCTTATACGTGGACATGCGACATACTAGAATTAGTTCTGGAATTTCAACGTTTGTATGGCATATGATTTTGAAACGTGGATGAATGCGACGTATTTCTAAATTCTAGGCTGCTAAGTTAAGATACCATGAACTAACTTGAAGGTAGTCTCCGTTACTCCGACTCTACCAAAAACGAATTGCTCATTTTTCATCAAACCTAAAAAGTTTCAATAACACTTTTAACAGCCATTCTGAATATCAAACATACGTCGAGATGGTTTCGAAAATGGCTACTTGCCGAAATCTCTACCTTGCCATGAAAGGTATCTGAAATGACCACGAAAGCGTAACGTTAACATAAAAACTGAAAAGACCTACCTGCACAAAAACAGAAACAGACGCCTCTTACCTTGGTTCTGTACAGATCGGCTCTGGTGTTATTTGTCCTTCCAGTCTCAGAATCTAAATTTCCATAGTCGAGTCCTGTCTGCGGAACGTGCAACAACTTTTCCTGCCTAAGAGATTAATGAACAAACGTCTGGTGTTGCTATTTTCAAACAGTCCATATTCTTCAGTCTCTTCTGGCCGTGCTTCCCCGTTGTTGTTTCCACTGCTGACATGGGGGTGATACATCCCTTCTTGCTCACCATGTTGTCACAATTTTCGATTAGAGGTTAGAAATCTCCATATTATCGCTAGAAATGAGTTGTTTTCTAACGCAAGAAATGCCGTTTGTTCTCATACGTCTAGACACTGTGGCCACGGTACTAGACTGTGACTGCAGCTGTTCGCCCACCAGACGAGTACCCTGTAACTGATACTCCCATGGATGCATCCATGTTCCTGTGCCTGGAGAAGTCATTAAGCCTCGGAAACAGGGCTTGAAATTGATACCCAGTCAAAGTTTCCATCACAATGGCACCATCCCTACTTTGCTAACATGTCATACCATTTGTGGTCTATATATTTGCACGTTCCTGCCCACATGGGCTAAATGCAGTATAGCAGTTCCAATATCACATGAAACGTGTTCAGTGTAGAGAATCGTTACATGAAGCGTTCTTAGACATTCAGATAAACAAAACAACCAAATCTGTGCTATACTATATCTATCGATTACACAATAATCAAACATATAATGTTATGCTATCTTTTAAAGTATTGTTTACATGTCTCTTTCCTCCTCTTAAAACAACTTAGGCCACATATGCAGCAAGTAAATTTTATCGATGACATCCTCCGCAGACTCCAAAATTAATGAGATAGGGCGAAAAAAAAAACAAGGCGGGTAAAAAAACTAGATTCCTATATTTTCAAATTTTGAGATCATGAATCTTGTTAAACAAGACTTGCGGCAACAAAATATGATATCACGACCAACAGGTCTTTTGTTCCTGAATTCAACCAATGATGTTTCATCTATAATATAAGACCACCTTGATTCAATAGTAAACATGTCATACCATCATGGGCATTCATATGCAATGCAACACCTGGGCAGCAACTATATTCAACTGGGTATTCATATGGAACACTGTGTCAGCACATGCCATCAAATGCGAGCAATTGAGCCTCAACTTTGCTGGATCATATCAAGCAGTTGCACAACACAGAGCCTTTGTCGGACATATCATTGGAGGGCTATGAAATTTTGATTTTGTTAGTAGTTCACTTCATTCAAGAACAGCACATCGGATTTCACGTTGTTGATAATAATGGCACAGAAATTACACACTATATTACAAGTTTGGCATGAGGACTGCACAGTGTCTTCCTGTAAGTTGGTGACGAAGAGCAATCTTGTTACAGCTTGCATACACAATAATTGTACAATGCACTTGTACGGAGTTTTCACAATTCTTACATTTTCAAATGCCTTTTTATGGCATCTAGAACGTTTTTGCGATAGAACTGACTGTAGTTTGTGACAAATTGTATTATTTTCGGTATGTTGACCATTGCCGAAGGGTAAAAAAATCTTGTTTTTTTTTCAAAATCAGGCGAAAATTAATGAGCGCGCTGATGTCATCCATAAAATTTACTTGCTGTGGCCTTATGTACGAATTCACAGTTTTCGCTGTATAATGTTGTCAGAGGATGTTATTAAATGTACAAAGAGTTCAACATCTTTTACTAACTCTTAATAATCATATGATGCATATAAACGTCTAGTATAATACTATAGTACTTTCGGCCTCTTCTCGCTTCTTGGTAATTGTATAAATGTATGATTAGTTACAGTTGGTTTCTCGAATGTAGGCTGTAAAGAATATTGTTACTAATCAAGTAGATGTACCCAGACTTGTGGAGTATGTACCCCGACTTGTAGCGTATGTACCCCGACCTGTAGCGTATGTACCCCGACTTGTAGCGTGCGTACCCCGACCTGTAGCGTATGTACCCCGACTTGTAGCGTATGTACCCCGACCTGTAGCTTGTAACGTATGTACCCCGACCTGCAGCGTATGTACCCCGACCTGTAGAGTATGTACCCCGACTTGTAGCGTATGTACCCCGACTTGTAGCGTATGTACCCCGACTTGTAGCGTATGTACCCCGACCTGTAGCGTATGTACCCTGACCTGTAGCGTATGTACACCGACTTGTAGCGTATATATACCGACCTGTAGCGTATGTACCCTGACTTGTAGCGTATGTACCCCACTTGTAGCGTATGTACCCCGACCTGTAGCGCATGTACCCCGACCTGTAGCGTATGTACCCCGACCTGTAGCGTATGTACCCCGACTTGTAGCGTATGTACCCCGACTTGTAGCGTATGTACCCCGACCTGTAGCGTATGTACCCCGACTTGTAGCGTATGTACACCGACTTGTAGTGTATATATACCGACCTGTAGCGTATGTACCCTGACTTGTAGCGTATGTACCCCACTTGTAGCGTACGTACCCCGACCTGTAGCGTATGTACCCCGACTTGTAGCGTATGTACCCCGACCTGTAGCGTATGTACCCCGACTTGTAGCGTATGTACACCGACCTGTAGCGTACGTACCCCGACTTGTGGCGTATGTACCCTGACTTGTAGCGTATATACCCCGACCTGTAGCGTATGTACCCTGTAAAGTCAAGATAGAAGGAATTTTCTGGCCGCCATATTGGATTTTCACTGTTGGGGTCTGCATGGAGAAGTTCTTTGTAAATTTTTGTCCGACAGGACGATAAGACGGTGGGTACTTAGTACATTTTCATTGCGATCCACTCATAATAACTGTGCACAATAACTGTATGTACACAAAGTGTTTTTCAGCCTCGAATACACACACGTAGTATATGGCGGCCAGAAATTCCTTCTATCTTGGAAACGAGCGCAGAAACTTATAAAAGCTGGTAAATACTTAGAGTTTGCTGCTTGTTTTGTATTCATAAGTGCATATGTAATGTATCCAGAGCGTCAAAAAATGTCCCTGCCCCATGTACACTTCATTTTAGACTTGGATGACTTCGGTTGAGTTCGGTTGAGTTCGGTTGAGATGTTTAGGCATACAGAGACTATCATCATCATGGGGTACCCACATCAGGGGCGAAGTAGGGGGGGGGGGGGATCGAAGTCCCGGGCTAAGGCAGGCAGGTCTCCAGCCTGGCACAGAACCGACTCAACGGTGTTGGTAGCCGTTACAACCGTGACGGACAGGGCATTCCACTCGGGAATGGTATGGGGTATGAGTGTTTGTATGTGTCGGTTCTGGCGTTGATTGTTTGAAATTTGAAATGGTGGCTCCCCCGGGTGAGGCCGTGGGCCGGTTTAAGTAAACTGTCAGTGTTTATATTAATATGATTGTTAACTAGTTTGTAGAAAAAGGTGAGGCGGGTGCCCTTCCTCCTTTCGGAGAAAAGGAGCCACTGTAGGTCATTGAGCAGATAGAAATACACATGTGCGTTCCCTGCTTCTTTCTGACAATACCGATACTTTCCATATAAATAGAGATGTTTAAGAATGTCGATAGAAAATTCTTTTTAGGTTATTAAATAGTGTTCCGTACTATGAACACTTGTACGAGACCAACAGCATGCCCTTTGAACTTTAACACAGTTACACAGTTCCAGCGCTCGGCCGCGGTTTGCTGTGGAGTGCATCCCGCTTGTGACAGTTAACTAGGGCAAGGTAAATACATTCAATATATACTAAGCCCAGGTTAATTGAGCAGGTAGATCACAACCAATACAATCGCTACGGAGTATCTTGCGTTTCACCGCGTACTTATTGTCTTGAGTAACAATGGAAAAACGTTCGGCCTCTAGGTTGTTGAACTTTTCAACTTTGAGCAGTCCGTTTCTGCAGGGGTTCGCTACTTGCAGACAAGGTGTCGAGTGCACGAATATGGCGAACAATAGTGGATATGTGAGGCATATATGCTTGAGCATCAGGGATTCAATGCTGCTTCAAAATCATTCCTCATATATAAACGCCCACTTGTACCATTCTCCTGCGTAGATTCTAACCTATGTCATATAACTAGTTCTAGGACACAGGCTCGAACCTGTACTCGAACTGTTTATGTTTATAAATCATTAGTCCGTGTTGTGACTTCACGTAAAATCACAAACAAAAAGTTAGATGTGCCTTCGTAAACGTTTTTTATTCAGAATTCACCCCAACAATAGAATGGCAGAGAGAGCGTTGACCTAAGCAGTCCATTCTCTTCTGTTTATAAAAAAAAGTAAACTTCCTCCATAACTTGTGTTATCAGATGGTGAAAAAGGGTCTACTTGAGCGCCTACAGGAGGGTCCTGTTGTAGGTGACGGTAGTTACATCATCACCCTGGAGAAACGTGGTTACGTCATGGCTGGACCTTACACCACAGAGGTCGTCATCGAACACCCAGAGGCCGGTGGGTTCTTGAGTGAAAACAATTTCGCCGTATATAACATTTACATGTACTAACATAATTCCACCAGGGTACATAATTCCGCCATTCTGAAAATATACGCCTAGACAGATCTTCAATCCAACGTCCCCCAGTACAATGTACTCCTGTATATCCAAATGATGCATACCTAAGGGGTGCTGCACTAGAGATCTCTTAAACTCACTGCTTTTTAAATTGGCGGATTTATGTAACCTGGCGGATTAATTTTAATGGAGGTTGCATCTGTTGTTCTTTTCATTTAACAGTAGTGGCGATTTTCATATCTTCTTATGTGTCTTCTCATGCTAGTTCCATATTCACAGTTAAACAGTTGCACCGAGAGTATATGCGCGCAGGCGCAGACGTGCTCCAGGCCTTCACATTCTTTGCAACAGACGACAGACTCTCTGGTCCTGACGCCCCTGGGAACGAGACTGGAAAGAGCATCACGGTAAAGGAACCATTTAAAACTTTATCAGTGCACTCTGCCAGGCCCCGCAGATGGCTGGAAAAATAGCAGACATTTGCCAAATAGAGTGAATAATATGCTAAGGGAGTCGGCTACGGAGGTAGCTTTACCATCAAGCTAGTAGTCTTGGTAATAAATAAGCGTTGCCATGCTTCTTGGCTACTATGACATGTATATGTTTCATTTGTAGGCACTGCAAGGGGGCCAACATTTGCAAGCAGACGCAACATATACTTATACATATATCAGCAAATATTCTACAATTGTTGATTTCCTCGGTCTTTGAAAACGATTTGTAGTATCAAATTCAGCAATGTGTATATATAGTTTATATATATATATATATGTCAAGTACACCCTATCATACATCAAAAGGAACGTGCGGTTTTATAGACAATTGCAGGACACAAAATATCATACAATGTGTTTTTCACATCCAGTGCAAACAACTGAACGACCAGGCGTGTACCATAGTGAAGGAGGTTGTTGGCGATGGGGATGTCCTGGTCTGTGGAGGGTTATCCAACACTCCGTCCTACGCTCAGGGGAAAGGAAAGGCGGCCGTGCAACAAGAGTTCGGCAAACAGGTGGACAGCTTCATGGAGCAAGATGTGGACTTCCTGTTGGCTGAGGTATGTCGATGTCATGTGAGCTTCATCATTGGTAAATTGATTTACGCTGTGGACTTCCTATTGGCGGAGGTATGTCACGTGAGCTTTATCGTCTTACACTGTAAATTCATTAACGATGTGGACCTCCTATTGGCTGAGGTAACTCACGTGATCTTTTTTGTCGAAGAACTCTATCGTTATGGACCAAGCTTCGTTGGGATTGCTTCCCTGATGGGTATAATCTTAAACTTTCTAAGACTAAGATAAACAGACACTTGTCATCACAGCCCAAAAAAACTAAGTGGCTCTCGATCCATGTTCAGTGGTGATGGGAAGTAAATAAAACAGAAAAAAAGAAAATTATAATCGGAAACTTCTTTTTTTTCGAATAAACTTATATATCTGTACAGTTTTTTGGGTACGTGGAGGAGGCAGAGTGGGCTATCGAGGTGTTGAAGGGAAAAGGAAAACCTGTAGCCTGCACCCTTCGCATCGGACCAACAGGAGATGACAGCGGTGTGTCGCCCGGGGAGTGTGCCGTCAGGATGGCTAAGGTCGGTGAGTGCTTCTTGTGCCGGGACGGGGGGCGATACCAACTTCCCATCACGTTTGACTGATTTCTCGTGTCACACTTCGGTATAGTCAGTTTGAAGAAAAGAAGGGAAGGAAAAAACAACCCGCTCCGAGTTCTTTTTCCTTTTTTCTTTCTTTTTTTCTCCTTTCTTTCCTTTTTTTATCTCTTTCTTCCTATAAGAAAAACAGAAAAAAAACCGAGTGAGGATCGAACTCACGACCTTGAGATTATGAGACTCACGTGCTGCCTAATGCTCAGAGTGTGTTGTCGCTTATAAAGCAAAGAATTGCGTATCAAAGTCCAAAATGTAAACAGGTCAGGTAGATGTCAACAAGAAAACGAGCGATCGCGATGATGTAACGGTGACGCAATTACTGACAAACATCTGGTTAGGTAGAACGCAAAATATTAATCTACATGTTAATCAATAATTTCAACTGCTAATATGGATATCAATTAGTAATCCTAATCCTACCAGTGGTCAAATACCCTGGATGCAAACAAACAGCGATTGCTCGTCAGCATAGGTGGACTTTAGTGCCTCTCATCTAGTCTAACTACTCTGGCTAATGAATGATTTTTCAAGGATTCGGAGTTTGGCCACCATAGGGTTTCATTGGCCAGGCGCAGGGGGAAATGTAAAACGTCCCGCGGAATAAATCCCCTGGCTAATCATCCACTTTCTGGCGAACATTACGATCCATACCCCCGTAGAAAGGCCTGGTAGAGGCTACCTGTTATTCTACGGTCACAATTGGTAAAAGGGGCACCGCCGCGGGTTGTTCACGGGCTGTTTTTTGCACTTCCGAACGAGACCCCTACGTGGCCCCGTGGGACACCCTGCGGCTACTGGGCTAATTTTTGGTACGGCCGGGCCCCGGCTTTTTTCTAAGTCAGGGTCAAAATAAACCTGGTAGCAAACACACGCCGTAAGCTAACCGTGAGAACACCAAGAGGTACCCGCCCCCCCTCGTATCCGGCAATCCACCGAGAAAAATGTGTGGCTTCGCGGCTCGGCCGGGACTACACCCCCGACGGACGCCGACGCACATGTGACCGTGGCATAATGATAACCATACATTTCCGTTCGAAGGTGCTGACGTAGTTGGGTTGAACTGCCGGTTTGATGCGAACACCTGTCTGAAGACTATAAAGATGATGAAGGATGCGCTGGAGAAGGAAGGACTGTCCCCGTATCTCATGGTCCAACCGAACGGCTTCCTCTCACCGGAGACCGAGCAGACCAAGGATGGATGGACGATCCTGCCGGAGTTTCCGTTCGGTAAGTCAACAAATGATCAAGTAACTTATAACATTTGACCAGTGTTAATAGGCCTATTGATATTAATAGTAGAAATGGACAATTAGGACAATTATTTAACAACGCTTTAACGTATGATGTCTTACCATCAAGATTACGGTAGATTGTAAAATGAAATATAATTTCTTTTTTTTTTTTGTTTATTTGCAAATTCCTGCCAGTTAGCTAATTGCAAGAGTACGTACATGTACAGATACGATAACGTTAAAGGTAATAAACGTCTATTCTATAAAACGTCCTGATGTTTCTACGTAAATACTGGGGGCGGGGGGGCTTCTTGTTCGAAGGCAGTGGCTAACTAATGAAATGTCCCACGTTTTAATGATAAGTGGGTTTGGGGTGTTTGTTTTATTTTGCCAGCTTTGGAGACCCGCCAGATGACCCGGTTTGAAGTTAACCACTTCGTCCTAGCGGCCTTTGACCTTGGGGTCAGGTACATCGGCGGCTGCTGTGGATTTGAACCTCACCACATCCGGGCAATATCGGAAGAGGTAGTCATTGTTGTTGTTCAAAGTAAGACCTCCGCACGGTCTATCCTTACAAACTACTGCTCTGTTTATTCTTACTCAAACAAATTCATATATGGTGACCAGCCCTTTCCAGCCATATCCTGCCACTTGCTACATAATGAAATACTAATAGAACACCACAGGGAGTCAGATTCACATCCAGTAGCCATGGGGACAGCCGCCTGGACAAGGTCATTGACTTTATTTGCTTGGAGAAGAAGAAGAAACCGGCAGAGCAAAAGGAATGTTCCCTTCCGCAAAGGTAAACATAAGAATTCCATTTTTCCTTTCAAAAAATCAAATGATAAGACAAAAAAACACCCCCAAAAATTATGCAACTGATCCTAATAGAGTACTGTCTATTTATTTACGTTTTGCAGCTGTCCCCAGAGCGCGGCGGAAAGCTAGGAGAGGCCAGCAAGAAACATCGCCCGTGGGGAGGGGCGATGAAGTCTGACCAGTCTGAGAGAGATTTCATGAAGTAAGGCTGTCACATCAGATTGTTGCTCAGTATGGCAGTCCAACAGACTGAATACTGATGTATGCATGTAATGGCGTTTGTATGCAGAAACCAGTATTTCAAGCCTCAGTAATGCTATGCAGTAATGCTTTGTGCACAAGTTGTTACTAGTACTGTCTCAATTGATTGGTAACGCTCAGGGCAGGCAGAAAGGTAGCCGTGGCGACTCTTGAATGGCTAATTGTGTTTACCGCGAGTCGTGGGTTGGCGATCTTCAAATACCCCAAACTCCCCATAACGCGACCCTCTGCAACCTAATTTTGCTTTATCGGCTCAACGGGGTCGCCATGTTTGACTCTAGTTCGGTAACTTTCGGTAAATTTCGGTTGCAATTGCGTCTTCCGTAATTTTCGCTTGCGGCCAGGTTGCCAGCTTTCCCAAATTGATCTTTCCATGCCTTTTATCAGGGCTAAGTAAAATGCTGTAAAAATGGACCATAAAGGGCAAGAGCTCAGACTTACGATATCTATTTTGCTTGTTTCTGTCCAATACTTTTTCTCCAGCGGAAAAGACACCAGAGAATACTGGGAGTCCGTGAAGCCAGCCTTGGGCCGACCAGGGTTTCCGGACGTCCAGACGAAACTGTTCCGGCAGTGAGCACTCACCACACAAACTCCTGCAAACCAGTCGACATCTCAGATAATACATAATCTAACCACTGGTTTAAGTCAGCATATCAGATATATTTGGTTGACTAATTAATTGATCGATTGATTGATTGGTTAGTGATAAACCCTATAGACAATGGCGCATGCCCATATTAAGTCTACAACATTTAGTAATTTTTTTTTGTAACCATGAATTGCAAAGTTTACATATACTACTGATAATTAATCTTGGAGCAACTTCACTAGACAGCTTTAAACAACGCTATACTAGATTAGTGGAAAAAATAGTGGAGCAAGAAGATTAATGGCATGAAATTTTGTATCTTTTCTTACGAAGAAGAGACAAATGTCAGAATAGTATGTTTTACATCGGATCATAGGACAAAGTGACAAACTTCTTGACGTGAGTGAGAAAATCTATTTTCGTTCGGCTCACGGCCGACTACGTTGTTTTCAGATCGCATCCACGTGTTGGTCGTTTGAACCAAAATGATCATGAGTTGTGAAAATAGATGACGATTTCCACAGCCGGCATGCGTCGTTGTATCCATACCAACATACATGTATGTTTCTCGACGTCAATACATGAGCTGAACAATCGCGTATTAGCTGTAACGGAGCTACACTACTGTACGGAACGAACAAACTGATTGCCGATTGTTATGACCATGAATTGAAGCTAATTTGAGGCAGGATATACGATGTAGTACGGATGTACCAATCAGTGAGCTTGTGAATAAAAAGTTCAAGATGATTCTCTTTCATTCGGTGGTAGATAGAAATATTTGATTAAGCTTGTAGAGTATCAACTGGGAAGAGTTCCCAGCGTCTTGTTACACACGCGGCGAAGATGGATGACCAGAAGGATGACTCCCAGGACAGTGACGAGGCGGACATCACGATTTCTCTTGGTCCAGCTTCTCCAGGGCTTCAGGCAGCCTACCTCGTCATCAGCTTCATCGTGGTACTAGCCGCAAACTCCCTTCTCATCCTCCTTGTGTGCAGGAAGGAATATCTCCGACAGCCTCGCTACTACTTACGTTGCCACCTAGCCGTCAACGACATGCTCTTCACACTCGTTCAAATTCCGAGATACACCCATGGCATTCTGCAGAGCACCAGTCAGTTGCACAGTTTTTCCTGTACGGATAATCGAATAGTTAGCACCACAGCCGTGCTGTCGACATACGGTGTCTATCTCTTAATGGCTATAGACATCTACTATTTCATATGTTACCCATTGCAGTATGAAACCAAAATCACTACAACGCGTCTAGCCATGGGGATCGGTCTTGTTGACACGTTTTCTTTCATATGTGGTGCAGTTCCATTGATCCTCGTAAGACAAGCAGACCAGAACATCTCATGCCTGATGAAAACAAGATCTTCTCAGCCTGCCTTTGTCTTTAGGACCATAGGCATAGTTGCACAGGTTATATCTGTACTGGTTATCATCTGTATGTACTACATCGTTTTGAAGGAAGCGAAACGACAGCAGGAGAGGGATGAACATCGACCAGTGAAGTTCTACAAGACCAAAGGATTCAAAACCATGGCTCCCCATGCTATAGCTCTAACCACTACAATAATTACTTCCGCGTTTCTGGCTATTTCCTTGGCAAAAGGTAACGCCGAGAACGAAGAGCCGTCCATGACAGTGCTGATCGTGGAAAAGGCCGCCATTCTTCTGAACCTGACTGTGTCATCCATGTTGAATCCCGTCATCTACAGCCTCCGGCTGCCGGAGTTCCGCCGCGCGCTGAGAGAGATGTGTGGGCGGCCTCCTACGGCAGCGGTAGGCCCAGCAGTACCGAGTCAGTGCCGGGTACGAGTGGTTGGCGTGAGAGCTGTCGACTTGGCTTCAAGCGATGTAGGTAGCAGTGATCCATCCGGTAACAACAGCAACGACGTGAACAAGGACCTTCCTAGGATCTGCACGTAACAACAGGCACACATGATTCCATGTCTAAGTTAAAGCGGAGACACTGAATAAGAGTGTTTCTAGGACTAAGCTATGTACTTGCCTCCCACCCAAATTGCTCATCGAAAGCATCGAAGGTACGCCGAAAGAAAATAAAAGACATTAACAGTTGGTCACGAAGAGAAGTATTTCGTTTCGGAGGTCATCGCTCGGATGTTCAGCTAATGGCAAAGAAGGATGTCGATTTCAAAGGGAACTACCGCCATCACATAAAATGGCAAAGAGACCTACAGACTGGATAATTTTAGCTGCCGTACAAAAGAAATGACAGACAAATTATTTTCCCCATGAGGAATGCAAAGGTACGAAATTATATTTTTGTCCCCTTCGTTATTGGTACCGTATCGTATGTACGGCTTTATTGAATATCCAAGCTGTCCATGGCCAATTATATATGTGGCGGTTTTAGAATAACTTTTTAGCCTTGGACGAATAGCATTGCTAGTAGCCACATTAGATGAATTACACGTACAGTAGTTGTAAATGCCAGACATAAGATTGCATCTTATGATTGATGTTGGTGTGTTCATTTCCTGTTGTATCATACTACGATATAATTTTCATTTAAAAATGTAGCTTGCTGAAATGATTTCCATAGCTTTGGTAGAGATATAATAATTGATAAGAAAAACAGAAACGCTTGGGTTGGCTTGGGTTGGCTTGTGAACCCTTATGGAATATACTGGCAGGGCATACGTTAGTCGTAACCATTTTGCAATATTTGGATCCATGCATTCATTATGGTAGAAGTCATCAAGTGTTCCTACGTATTCGGTACTTTTGTTTGATGCTTGTTACTGGTATCTTGGCTTGGTTGACGTCCGATAATTCTGTACCTGTGTTTAATATTAGTAACGTAGCTGTGCACCACTTCAATGTGCAACAAATATTAGCCTGCCCCTGTGATCAATAGAATCTTCAATTACAAGCAATTTTGTTTTCGTATCATTTTTGTCTGATAAAAAGAGGGTGGAACAGATATTCACTCACTCATCACTCACTCACTCACTCACTCACTCACTCACTCACTCACTCACTCACTCATCACTCACTCACTTCTTATACACTTATATGCACTTCGTTATATCGTATGCGAAATATGAATTTGGTAGCAATCGTGGGCACTCTTTCTTGACGATTTCAGCCTGTTGCATTGCTCCGATATTCTAGTGTACATACCTTAATTTCACAACACAACAACCAAGGCAGTTGTTCCAAACCCAGTACTTTATTGAACATAGAAAGGGAACAAAGGTAACAAAATTCACAGTCGATCGGGGGACACATTAAAGGCACATGCACACCAAAGTAAGGTCGAATGCTACAATAGTCTGCGAAAATTTGTTACATTTACATTTTACACATTTTAGAAAAAAGTTGTTATGGCGTGCCCCAGAACCGTCGAAAGAAACGCTGACGTCACCCTAGGTAAAATCAGAGCTGGAAATGCTAAAGACATGCGCACTGAACGCCGTTTGGTGACCCCGCGAGTTTTCAAGAGTTCTGGGCATGCGTCGTGGACGCAAGTGAGCTATCTTCTAAAGGCAGCCGTCGAAACACATGGTGGTCCTTCGTTGCATCTGATTGAACTTCTTTGTTTTTTTTCTCGGCAAACATAAATAGCTCTAACTATACATGGTGTTCCTGGATGTTATCAAACACCGTCCTCTTCCTCTCCTCACGCGGATATCTGGGGAAAATGATGACAAAATATGATTAGTCCATGTTACACTACAATAATGCAATTTTGCAAGCAATAATTCACTGCAAAATAATCCTATATTGGATCCAAAATAGCTAGTTATGTATACCCGGCAACCGTCTCCTAGCAACCGTAGAGCAACATTAGATATATACTTTGACACAGTCACTACGTCAGTAATTCTTCGAGTTTGGCCATTTCTCTCACATGCATATGGCGTATACCGAATCTCAACTAAAACTACAGAAACATGAATGTCAACGTACCTTAACCAGTCAGGATGTACTTGACGAACTCTGTTGGGAGATAGAATTGAAACATTGTCAGACCCTACCATTGGCGGACGTATAAGCTACGTTCCATCAAACAGACCGAAAGGCTGACGTCATAGTCAGACGTGCACACCTGTGCACTATTTTTGATGACGGCTCAATGTTCTTTCATCGGTGAAATGGCCCAAATGTGATGTCTAGCGACAAGGATGATTGTATGAAAACAAAATGGTCGACATGATTGGCGTGGTTGTCATAGCGACGGTTACCATGGTGGCAATGAAGGGAACCATAGTAACTTCGGGAGAGGCCATTGTATTTCGAAGGGGGTTAAGAATAACAACTATTCTTCCAACCCTCTACGACGCAATGATGACCTGTCGCTCAAGTTGAAACAGGTTTCTTCAAGAATGCTATGTCTCATACGCAACACAATTTTCGTTGCTTGCTTTGAAAATTTCAGTTTGTGAAAGTTTTGAGCGATACTTTTTGTAGACATTTTCAATAGCTGTTGCATCACTAAGTACCTAGCGGAGGTTCTCATACAGTACGTTTAGTCGTGCGTTGGTACAGACAAGCATGAGTTTAAGATGCGAGATGCTTAAGGAGATTTGAATGACAGAAAGGAGAAAACATTTGCAGACGAATAAAATAGAGGACAGAAACGTCTTGAAACGAAGTAGGATGCAGATAAGACAAGACTTGGCGAACGGACGTAATACAATAAAGACATAGGGGTTTGTAACTATATGTTCGTCATGCGGTGCAAGAAGCATTAGGGTGGGACTTTGGGCTTGTCAGGCACTGAGGATGCATATGCTCAGCTACAGTCACGCAGAATCTCGTTCATCAATGGAAATCAAGAAAAAGAAGTTTACATTTCTTGTCAAAAAAAATAGAGCCGACGGATTTTGAATCAAGGGTTTTTGTACTCTCTATGTTCCTGAGATTCTGCGTGACTTCGCACGACGTCACTGTTACTATCGTTATAACCTCCTTATCATGTGACACAACATTGGTCTACAGAATTATTTCGGGGTTTTAGCCAAAGGAAATTGACGTTACGAAACAATGATCACGTGAACAGACAAACGAGATTCTGCGAGACTGTACGAGACATGGACAGACTTGAAAACACCGTCATACGCGCACGGGACTGGGCATAGGGGACAGATACGAGTAACGTTGGAGCACAGGTCAGTCAGAAATGAGAGTACGTACTAAATAGCCTCTGTGAGAGCGAAACTGATGAATTCTGTAAGAACATGAAGCAGGTGAAATGTCAGTACAAGCCATAGAACAGTGGAAAGGCGAGGAGTATATAGGAGTTTGGACAAGTCTTTAATATTCTTCAAATTTTGTCTTTTAGATTCGTTGCCACCCAAT
This sequence comes from Branchiostoma lanceolatum, assembly GCA_035149815.1. Lineage (NCBI taxonomy): Eukaryota > Metazoa > Chordata > Leptocardii > Amphioxiformes > Branchiostomatidae > Branchiostoma > Branchiostoma lanceolatum. The sequence goes on along the minus strand of CM068877.1, from coordinate 10,443,146 downwards.
ACCGTTTGCTCAAAATCTCGTGATTTAAGTCAGACTTGTCCAATCCCTATCAAAGACAGAAAGCACATTTAAGAGAACTATGTGTAAAGGAATAACAATTAAGGTAAGAGTTAATTCAAGGCATATCATGAGCAGAAAAGCATGTCTCAAGAAAGGAATGGCTCAAGCAGAGAGAATGCATGAAATGAGATTAATGAGAAGTATGGTGATGATGATGAATAGAAGCAAGTTGGGAAAAAGGATACCAAATTAGGAGGTTAATGAAGAGAGAAAGGAATATAGAAAATGGAAGTAGCAGTTATGATGTACATGTGACGTTATGTATAAAGTGCAAGCTTCAAGTTGCCCGGCTGCTTTGATGAGAAAAATATGTTATTAAAGAGATATTAACTGAATGATATTATCTGTAGCGAAAATAATCAGAATATAGGAAGCGTTAGATATCATTCACAACGATTCAGTAGACCGTTTCAAGCAGAAGATGCATCGCAGAGTGATTTATAGAAGTTACTTTTTTTTAGTTTGGATAAGGGGGTTCTCCAAGGGATGTGATATAGAATGTAACACGTAATGCGCATGGTATGGTTACCTATGGTCTAGCCCTCCAAGGCAAATTTAGAGAAAGCTGTGTGAGTGGAAAACAGAAGAAATCGTTAAAAGGAGTTCGATGGTAACAGAGTTGACAGGAATACAAACAAAGATACGCCAGAATGTTGTTTTCTTTCTTATGATGAGCTTAGGAGGAAAAGATAGTAAAGAGATAGCAGATGTCAAGTTGGTAGGGTTGTGGTCGTTTTCGTTGCTTGTCGGTTGTCAACGGTAGAACAACAACAAAACATTATGTTATGCTCATCATCATTGGTAGGGGTTGAGCATCAGGGTACTGGTTTACCACTGGCAGATAGGGAAACAATGCATTATGTTACCGCTTTCTAGCATTGAAAGAAGCCGCGCGTCTAAAATACTTTCTGACAGGCAGAAGGCATCTTATAGCAGAAAGGAGTGAAACGGAGTTGGAGGCATTCAAATAAAACCTTTTACAAATTCGAACTAATATGTCATTTTTCACCATTTGTCTTGGATTTACTGAAAGGTTTTGGATGCCTGCAATGTGATTGATGGGAAAATCGTAAGGTCAGCTCCGCAAGGAATGAAGCAGCATTTTATCTTATAGAAAGGCTGATTTACATCAAAAAGGAGAAATGCATATTGAGGCAGACGGAACAGTGCTGAAAGAGAAAGCGAAATTAGAGTTTAAGAAAATATATCACATATAGAGGGGGAGGGGGGCGCCAAGCTTGTCGGTGTCTACGGTAAGGTGGGGGGGGGGGGGGTGATTCGATAGTCAAAGTAAAGCGCAGAGGGAACGACGCATCGCTATGACAATGTTTGCCAACCATTTAGACCATTTTGCTTAAGACTATTTACTCACTTTGTAGGCGAAGAAGAGTATTGAGGAGATCGGAAATGAAAGTAGCTTGCGACATGAAATCTTAGAAAGCAAGAAGACAAAGAATGGAGACGCAACCTGGTTCAAGCAGTGAAAGAAGGAAGTAAAGAACGGACGACAGGAAAGATGGAGGTGTTACCTATTTACTTAGCCGGTCATGAGGTACTTTGCAAAGGCTGAGAAGGAAGGAGGTTTAAGGAGAAAAAGACATAAGTGATATGAAGTGCTTGACTGAAAGGGAAGACATATTGCATGGTTGCAGATGACTGAAATCATTTGCGTGAAACTATGCATGGAATGAGCGACACTTTTTTTTACCAAACGTGTCCATTGCAAAACCTAGTGCAAGTTACAACACATATTTTACTGTATATACCATGACCCATGCATACAAATTAAAATGCATAAAACATACATCATCAAATATAATTGTTTTGGAGAAACATGAAAGGAACAAGGCGCATAGCTTCTACTTTTTATTTGATAGTGTAGCTAGAAAGCGAGGAGCTGTGTTTCTTTTCCACTTTGCGACGGAAACAACGACACAAATATGCATGCAATTCCGATTCCCTTGCAACCTCTGCTATTCAAGCATCTCACTCTAAAATCAAAAGCCGTAATTCGATACAACTCTAAATTTGGGGAGGTTATTTCCGTCTAGGAATTTCTGTTGGATTCGCGACTACAACTAGATATTGGTAATGCTCTATACTCAACTATGCAATCAAGCAATCTAAACGAGTTTCTGTGCATGGACGCTTTGTTGTTTTTCTAAATCTAAATCTATTGTCAAGTTATCGAGTTAGCTAACTAAGTTATTAACTGAGTACGTACTGTCGTAGTTGACATTGCCCTCTGCGTCCTCCTGTCCGCCACCGCCAGCCATCAACTCATCAACCTGGGCCTCAGTCAGCTTCTCACCTGCGAGGGAACGTCAAGGTAACGTCAACGTTACGTCAACGTCATGACGCACGGATGAAGATCACGCAAGCAAATACGCCCTACGCCACACACTGATCCTAGCCTCTATATACATCTGAATTGGCAGCTTGTACTTCGATAGGTTAACTAGAACTTTTGTACTAGCTCGCTGTTTTTACACTGAACGTTAGCAATTACAAATGTTTATGTAAAGAGTATGATGTTATTACTTGATCTATCGAGAAACGTTGTTGCTTCCGCTGAATGCAGATTTTAAAATTGTATTTAATACCGGAGTTCTCTACTGTCTTTGTATCATCCTCTCTCTCTTGACGGTCGCCACATTATTGTAAACAGTGCCATTTCAAGCTCAAATGTTTTATGCATATATAAAATCAAAGTTAAAGTCCTCCCGCGCCACTTGGTGGAACATATGGCGGCGCCCATCTCCGATTCTCAGCCCTTGGGCCACACAGCTCTGTGCAAGTCTCTACAGCAGGGGGCTAGTCCGCTGGTAGTGATGTGTGTTTAACTTCCATACTCTTTCCCAAATGCTGAGTGTTAAGCAGAGAAAGCAGTATGTACCATTTTTAAAGTCTTTGGTATGACCCGGCCGGGGTTCGAACTCACGACCCACTCGGCCATTGCTCAGTGAAAAAAAAAAAACCGTACCTAGTGTGGCCAACACGTGACGCAGCTCAGCACCACTGATCAGGCCGGTGCCCTCCTTGTCGAACAGCTTCAGACCCTCGAAGAAGTCCTCGTAGGATCCGACCTCGCCCTGGCCAAGGACCGTCTTGTGGATGGCCAGGTAGTCATCGAAGCTGAGCCTCTTGCCCTCTGTGGAAGATGAAGATAAATTGATTAGAATTGTACCGTTAAGAGTTTACAGTCATTGGGCTGAAATGATGATTTTTACGCCATTCGAACGTCAGACGCATGCGATATCATTGCTACTTTAGTCAATCGATACGCCTACAAATTCCAGCATGTCTAAAAATGCTAGTATTTTTGGCTGTAATTGCTCTACTGTGACGTCAAAAATATATCACACTGCAACAGCACTGGTCATTGGTCACCAAGTGACATGATACCATAAGCCCGTAATTTTCAGCCAATCACACCGGGTCATTCCCACTCTCCTCGATAAAATGTTTTAAAAGTTTTGGAGTCTCTTGTGCTATGTTTTACCCATAGGGAAAACTAAAACGCCTGAAACGTGTTTCATCGACTTACCATTCGCCTTCGCGATCTTCTCGACCTCCGCGTTGCTGGGGTTCAGGCCGAAAGACCTCAAGACATCGCCCAGCTGTGCGCCGTCGATCTTGCCGTCACCCTTGTTGTCAAACAGGGGGAATCCATCCTTCATCTCTGCAGGGCGATTGAAAAACAATAGGGGGCGTGAGTGAACGGACATTGGCAAGATACTTTGGGGATATACCCTGTAATGGCTTAAAGCTAGTCGAGTACGTGCAACCGCGAATTTAAGCTGCTGAAATTCTGCAGACTAAATTAAGTATTCCCCGTCTAATAATTGTAATATCAAAGCTGGAACTGTAGAATTCTCATTTTCCTTGGCGCGTCCGCAATAACCATAATTCATACACTCTGATGGTATAAGCATATCTAATTACATCGTAAATGTTGCTAGTACAGTATTTGATGATACATCCATTCGTCTGCATTGTAAACTAATTCATATTCCTTTTAACAGTCAGCGCAGAAGTTTTTTTTTTCCAACTGGCAATGCAGAAATGATAACAAGTATTCAAGTATTAGCACAATTTCTCTACCCGTCGAAATATAATATCAGCAAATACATTCCTCACCCTACATAGTTTCTACTCTCGATATAAATAGTCTGCGAAGCGCTCTAGAGTTGAAGCCTCGCTGCCTATGCTGACGTACCCAAAAAAGGGGCACACGAACAGCTGACATCATTTCTGAAAGCGCAATTTGACACCCCGCCGCCCCCGAAATAGCCTCGCGTTTCTGATTGCTTTTAATACTTGCAGTGACATTTTGTGTAAAGAAGGGCTGATAAGATTTGCAAAGCTTGGCCCTCTAAAGTTCCTACACGTCCGATACTTCAATGTCAAAGAGGGCGCTTACGATAGTCTGGTATACATTAGGTATATATTGGAAGATAAGTCACGATCGGTATGCAAGCTAGCATCTACAATCACTAACTGTAAGGTTACTGCCAAACAATCTCGCACGCATGATTTTTTTTGGCAGATGTGTTATCTGTTCCACGTTTCTTGCACATCATACTTTCTCATCTTACAAACAACACGACTACTTTGAACTTTAAAATCACCGAAGGGCAGACAGGCAGTTTGCATACTTTCCCTTTTCCCATGCATACCACACACAAGAAGAAGTTTCTAGAGTTGTGTCCCCCCTCCCACACACACTGCAATTAATCCTACAGAAGCGCGTCTCATCTTAACTAATCACAAGTGTTATCATAGACATTTTGCGTTGACAAGGCGCCAAGGGAGCATACAGTAGGCAATGTAGGGCAGCCAAGGGCTCATGACGGGCTGTCCTTATTTGGGAACGGGCCATGTCTGAGCTAGGTGATACCCTCCGAATGTTTGTCTATTTAAAGAACGGCCCCATCCCCCCTACATTAGCACCCCTACTAAACAAACTTGCTTGGCTCTACTGCTGGTTTCGGCTGACACAAATCCAATAACCCATGCCTTCCATTAAAATCCATGTTGTAAAATTACCTTTGAAATGATAGCTACTTTGCAGCAGTGAAGCACGTAGGATGGGAGAATTTTTTCATCCCTGTGCCCTCCCAAACAAGGTCAGTTACTCCCCCCATCCATTTCTCGCATTGCCAAAATTCTTCCCCAAGAAAGAACGTGGTACCCCCAAGGCTTTCTCCTCCACTAGATATCGCCTTGGCTCGCTCCCCGTAAAGAGCCTTGGACAAGTTGGCAGCCTTGCCTTCTCGTCTGTTTTGTCTCGTAGGTAAAGAGTTTGGTACTCACCAAAAAGCTGTTGTTCCAACAACATAAACCTTGAAGGTCATTTGAGCATACCATATCCACACAAACATTCCTCTCACCATCATCCTACAGCTCACAACACATTCCAACCAAGATCTAACTGTACGCCTCGCTAGTTGTGGGAAACCGCTTGTCCTAGCCAGTTTTCCTAAATGGGCACATCTGTCGTACAACGTTCAGACGAGAAGAGTGTGTGAAGTTGAAGTTGAACTCACCATCAATCATAGATTGCTCGATTTCCGCCTGAGGGGTACAGAGAGAAAAATATATATTAGAAGATCAGAAAGTTGTGAATCTTTATATTCATTATACTAAGAGATGCTATTAGAAATATAAGGCGGCATGCATTAAATATATATATCTCACATACCAATGTGCTAAGTTACAAGTTAGGTTAGGTTGTAGACATACTTTGACGGTTCCTACGAATCATCCTAGCGTTGTATAACGAAACAAAAACAGTAAAACCATGCAATGAAATAGCTGCAAGTAAGACCATTCAGTGTTCTTTGCATACACAGTTTACCATGGGGATTAGGTACGAAGTTAAACTTTATCTATTCAAACATAAGAAGCTATACCAGCTGTAAGTTCTATCTGTCAGCTTAAGCGTTTCAAGTTCCCATCGCTTAGTCCTAATCTTCCCCCTGTTTTCGACCTCGCACTTTAAGCGTGTCCAATACTTAACGGTCCAGAAGACTATAACAACGAAGAAAGTGTCGTCTGATTCTGAGGTAAGCTGTGTGTCACATACCATGGCGATGTCCTATGTGAGTCTTCGCCTCCAGCAGCTAGTGTCCAACGCCAGGAGAGAGTGGGCTGTGGAAGCTTGGGTGACACCCCGCCAGTTTTTATACTTTATGTCACGTGACGACCACGTGACCAAGAACTTGGAATTTTTCCTGATCACGTGATCGATAAGCGATGGCATTCCGCAGATCACGTGACAGATATGGTTGTAAAGGGCGCTGCTGATTCAGGGCAGGCTGCCAATCACAGCCACTATTACGGGGGCCTACGGTAAGGGAACCAAACGGTTGAGCCAAGCAGCTTCTAGTTTTAGACACAACGGACTGGGAATTCCGCGGGTGCCAACGGCGAAGGATATTTTTACTCCACATTAGCTTGCAGGACAATATAGCGGACACATTGGTATTGAAGGTTCAATCTTCAATGTATGTCATTGTTTGTAGAATCGGCGCCACTTGGACGAGTATAATCATGATAATTGAACTTGCCTGGAGTTGCATTACGTGTGCGAGCTATATTTTGTGGTGTGAAGTTTCATTTTATATTTCGCTCTAAGCATTTGCAACATCATGACATGATGTCTATGGGGTCACGCTTCCAAGCTCTTTTTCTGGAATCGCCATTTTTATATTTTTTCTCCCCAGAATATTCCATATGTATCGACACTATTGATTCACAAACTTGTTGATAGTCAATTAAGTACACTTGGCTATCACAAGTTTTAGGGATACTAAACTATAATGATCGATAAAAAATCAATCTGGTCATGATATCAATTAATCTGCTGAAATCCCAAAAGGCCCATGTTTGATGTTCATCGGTGTTTGAATAGAAGTGATCAAATTTCTAGAAAGCGTGACGCCTAACAACAGTATCATTTGAACCCGCCGCGACGAGATGCTAGTTTGCAGTTTAAGCAAAGCAAGTTTGCAGTTTATGCAAAATATTTCATATTGTCATTCTATACCATGAAAAAATACGTTGTTAGTATATATCGAAAAAGGACATGGAGACGGCAAACCACCGATGATGCAAATTTCTACCCTATTTTCGTCACGGTTAAGAATCCCTAAATATCCTGCATCTGGCCATGGATTCCAATATTTCCCGAAGGATGATCACATAGTGCTTTAGGGTTTGAGTTTCCGTTCACCAAATTTGAAAAAAAAAATGTTCATAGCTTAACCAGTTATGTTACTCAAAATAAGTGAAAACATAACATCATTGACAAGGTGTTGCCTTGATCGAGGTCACTTTAAACATGCCAGTCCCTGTATGTCAGTGCCAGATGATAATGACATTGAAGAATCATGATAGCATATAGGCAAAGGGAAAGGTATTGCCTGAGCACAAATAGATATCCCTGCTAACATGGGCACAGCAAATCTCTCATGTCACTACGTCAGCAAAGAAAACACTTAGTAGCGGAGGTTTACACGGCCGAGGCGACACGCCCTCAGCTGTTAGATGTTTACAGAGTGCTATCAGTTGTCGATTAGCCACAGGGCTTTCACTGCCCCGGCCACAAGATGCCGTGCTCTGGAAGTTTACAAAACAGAAGGGGAACTGCTACTGCCAAAATGATAAACTGTGAGGTCATTCCTAATCTTGCTGCAAACTGTTTCAGATATATAAGAAACATAGTAAGAAAAAGGAAAGGGTAAGTCCGTTTAAGAAGAGAAAGCAAGACAGGCGTTGTGATGGATAAGACCAATTATGAAAGAAGGCAAATCCAAGATTATCGTCCACAAATCTTAACCGCTGTGCAATAATATTTCAGAGCGGTCTTAAAGTCCTCAATAAGGACACAAGTTCATGTCTTAAGATGTAAATCGCGTACTGGTTACAAGGTTCAGAGTTCAGACTGAGCGAATAAAGCTGTTTTACGGCTACAAATTTCAAAGCTAAACGTCCTTCGAATTCCTGAAGAAAGGAAACCGTTATCAGGGCGACTGACCCAATCGCTCCAGCTCTAGATACATCACCTGACCATACTGGCAAGCCACGTGAGCAGTCGACATCGGCGAAAGGAGGCAAAAAGTTTGTCGTTGGTATAGCCTGAATATCCTTTCCTCGTACTTTAGATGTATGTATGTATGTAAGGCCAGGGTCACTAGAAATGTCATATCATAGGACAAATTAGTCTCCTCTTTAGTTTTAACGGTGGAGATGTTCTGAGGAGAGTGGAATTTTGTTGGTGAGGCAGGGGCACATACATACATGCAAGGAGGTTATATAGAACCTCATTGATACATGTAACCTGTCTGGTATTCATTCAGTCAAGTTCGCTCCTCTATTCGAGACAGGGTAGCGATTAGAGGATCTAGGAGCGGACTGAAACTATAAAACAAAATAGGATATTGAATCCAGCGGCTAAGTACACATTTAGAGAAATCACAACAATGTGGTTCTTTGGTGGGATGAGTTATTCTGCAGCTGGGTTTTATCCACCGTATCCTAAGTAATAGCCGCGTAGTCTGCCTTGACTGAAGCCTACCGACTACCAAGGCTACACGTTTTGTATTTATAATTTTCCATCGGCAGCATGCTATTTTAATCAAACTGAAATTGCCACTGCAGTTCAAATTTTGCCGTATGAATTGCCTTCTAGCGACCAGGCTGTTGCACAAAATGTGAACGTAAGCAACCCGGAACGAATCTGACTCGTGTGGTTCCTTTGATCATCTATTTGCTGATAATATGTACTTTGCATACAAGTCGCTAAGCGTCGCTCTTAGTTGAGTTACAATTTCCCCTTTGACCTCTCCTATCCCGACACCCTCTACTACGTACTTCCGTTCTGACACCGCCCAGACTGCCGCAGTGAAGATGGTAAGACCCTTAAAATACCTTAAATAAGTCGATTTCTAACCCTCTAAATCCATTTTTCTGATTATCCTGTTGATAATGACATTATTCTTTCCATTCGCTTCCAGTCTTACTTTTCGGAGGAACAGATTTCAGGTAGGGAACCGTTTTGTTTCCGGCGAATTTTGGCACCGTCTTGTAACCTGTCTGTCAACTTAACTGTTAGAACCAAGGAGGTTTGTTAGAACTGAATGTTAACTTTTATGCATATCGATCGAGCCATACGCCAAGAACTATAAGATATGATTGATTCTTCTTAAGACTTAAAGGTTAGATGAAGTTTTCGGTGCTGTAGATGTTTTACATTTCTCCTTATTTAAACGCCGTAGTTTGTTTCTTGTGAACCGGCCAAATTTTAGGCGGGTCTGACCAAAATTATATGTAAAACAAATTGTTCATTTCCAAAGTCTCAGATTCTAATATTTTATCAAATTCTGAGTAAAATTTGCTGCTAAAATTGTATAATCCAGTCAATTGTAAAAAATGCACGAGGATAAGTTGTATGAATCATAAGAAAGTCTAAACCAAGAACCCCCCAAAAGGGTGTAGAATGGTACAGCCTGTGGTGACGTCATAGGATGTACAATATCCAGGTATTTGGCAGACTGGTTTCCTATGACCTCCGTTTGCACTAGTTACCTTATAAGGCTAAGGAATGTCAGATGGTGTACACAAGACTTCTCCCAGTTTGTGTAACCCTTAACGAGGGAGAATTCAAATGTGCCGGTCATATACTAGTATGCTAACTGTTTTTTCACTGATACATCAATATTTCAGTGCAAATTATAATGCTCACGTTCGTATCATATCATTTTAATGATGTAGCATTTAAAGGAAGGATAATTTGAGGCAAACTGCAGGACTGAGAAAAGTAAATAAGAGTAGCACCAGGAAATGTTGACGTAAACAAGGGTTGATGTCCTAGCCCCACTTGTGCAAACGTCAATGGTGAACACATGCCGTTCTCTGAATTTCGTTGATGAGCTGCTTGTGGCCATGGGAATTCGTCAATGTGTGAGTCACTGCCATTTGCAGTGCTTAATCATTGTAATAGGGAATAGACTTGTAGACTTTTGGCAGGAAAATACTAACCTATAGCACGCTGAAGTAGCCGTTTGGCACCCCATTCTCTATTGGTTGCAGAGTTAGGCAGCAGGGAGAAGGTTAAAATACTATAATTCCCATGGTGGTAAATGACAGGAATTCCATACTTGCGGCGGCGTTAGGAAGCTAAGTTAAATGTGAACATTATTAGACGTAAACCATGCAAACCAGGGCTCCATTTACATAGTTTCTGAGGAAATGCTACACTAACATAATTTTGCTAAGATACTGTAAGACCATTATACTTTTGTGTTATTAAGTGATTTGGGTAGAGAAGATGATAAACTGATGTCTTTTATGCAAACAACACCATTTGCATTATCAATGATAAACATTTATGTTACCCCACTTAAAAATCATTTGGGAAGGTATGACATCATTTTTTTGCCACAGTACTCTTTCCATTTGTGGGCTTGAAGGATTATCTTGCATATCTTTGATGAGATTATACTCCATAAATGCATTATTACAATACAGTTTTGTAATATGATTACAGCAGTGGGTGTATAATATGAGTGGGCGACTTGGTATTGGGCATTACAACCTACCCCCATAGGGGTATAATGTTCATCTAGACTGAGTCATGGTAAGATCATTAGTGATCATGGCACATGATACAGGATTAAAAAAAAGCCCTTTGAAAGTTTGATAACCTTAGAAGTGAAGATTTCTTCCAACAATGATGTCTCAAGAAAGAGGACTCTACGTGGATTATTTCATTTCATTGGTGTAACCTGAACATATAATTTTTGTTTGACATTGCCACACCCAACCTTCCCTAGGGCCTTCATTTACATAAAACCATGGTATATCAATCCCTCATATGACATGTCAATCACTTAAGAATAATAGATACAATAACCCTATGTACATAATGAAGTAGGCAATACAAAATGTAGTACTTAGATTACCTATTTCTTATATGAAGAAATGCCCTCAGAAAACATTTTCATTATTTTGAAATGTCAGGGCTCGAAATTCGTTTTTGGAAATAGGTGATCTGCTGCACCTTAGTTGAACATTTAGGTGCAGAGAAATTAAAATTCGGTGTGCAACACAGTAATGCAACTGTGTGCAACAGTAGCTTTACATATGTAACCCTACTCAATTTGTCAAATATCTAGATGCACTGGTGCACCAGCAGTAAAATGTTATTAGGTGCACAGCTCCAATTTTGGGTGCACCGCAGTCCGCAGTGCATGTGCACACAATATTTCAAGCCCTGAATGTCAAGCAAATGTTGATGTGTATTGGAAGGCAGCTGGGACATGTGCATTAAATTAACCTTGACACTTTGAAGGTCAAGTTAAAGACTGTTGTTGTTTTGTTTGTGCAGAATTCCAGGAGGCCTTCTCCCTCTTTGACAAGAGGGGCGATGGGAAGATAGACAAGGGCCAGCTGGCTGAGGTGCTACGGTCTCTGGGTCAGAACCCGACCAACGCTGAGGTCAAGAAGGTCTCTGCAGAGTTCAGAGGTGAGGGGTCACATTTAGAAAAAATCCACACTTTTGACCTTGAATGTTAAAGTTGTTATTAATGGTAACTCTTGAAATATTTGTGATATTTTGTGGTCACTTCTCCTCTGTGAATTCATTGTACCTTCAAACATACACTGACTATTGTTTCAGCGGCAAAGGTGAAATATCAAAATCAAAGATCGTTAATTTTAGGTGCAGTTGATTGCAATGAATTTACAATATTGCTCATCATTCCCATATGGGTTTAGATGAAGCTTTTATTATGTATATGTACCAAACAGTATCACTACTAACTCTTTCTTACTTAGAATGAACTACATGTACTATTCTTTAGAGTAAGTAAATGTACAGTAAAAGTATTTTAACTACTGATAATTTACTAGTAGTAGATGACACTTTAACACAGCATATTAATCCTCCTCACAGACAACTCCAGGATCAGTTTTGAGGAATTCCTGCCGATCCTGGAGGCCTTTGCCAAGCACTCCAAGGAGGCTGGGTCCTTTGAGGACTTTGTGGAGGGTCTGAAGGTCTTTGACAAGGACGGCAACGGACTGATAGTGGGCGCTGAGCTGCGGCACGTCCTCACAACACTTGGTAAGATCGTTAATCAACGTGGAACTGTAATTTCACAAGAAATTGGCCTTTTTTTTCAAGTGGCCAACTCCAGTCTTTGTCAAGGAATGGTGAGATACTGTTAAGTTGAAAATGTTCACGGTGATTTTTTTTCCCTTTTTTGTAGTTCTCTCTTCACTACGAAATCATGTCACTTGAAATATGTGTTTCCATTGTATTACTACTGTGCAGCGGACTTGTTTCAACTGCAAACTTACAATTCTGGGAAAACCTCCTTTCCGTTCCTAATGTGAAAATAAGGTCCTGTCAAAATAGATGAATTTTCAGCTGCACAGATTGGGAGGGGGGTGTGGCTTGATGATCCTCCATTGACTCATGTATAGGCAAACCAAAGTCTTGAGATATAGTACAGTACAGTACAGTATTGATTATCAAAAATGATCATTTGGAAAAATTCTGTTTTGTTGCCAACAGTCTTTAGTTAACCTTCTTGCTGCTTCTGTCTAACCTCGTAACCAACACAAATTTCTTGTTGGAAAGCGACATCAGTAGGGAAAAGGTTAAAAGCGAGTCTTTTTGCTGCAGTATTTAGAGATTTTTGACACTCTTCCCTGGTTTAGATTTGTGCATTTTTAAAGAATGGTGACTAGATGTCACAGATTTTGTGGAATTGTTCACTCACATAAAGTTTCAGTTATGGACTACAGTCTACTGATGTCTTAAAAGAATTCTTATTGTTTCCTTTGTCTTCTTGAAACTTCAGGAGAAAAGTTGACAGAAGAAGAAGTAGAACAACTGGTGGCAGGACAGGAGGACCAACATGGCATGATTAACTATGAAGGTAACAAGAAAACTCCCTCTATTCTACATGGAACATTCCTTATCACATATCCTATTCCCTGTAAGGGACATTCCATTTTAGAATGCAGGGGAGGGGCAGGTTTGAAAATGTGAAAAGGGACTTTGTGATACTAAGACTTGTCAAGGGACTGACTTTTTTGTTTCATGTGATTTTCTTCCTTTTGTTTGTAAACATTCCCAAAGATTTGCAAATATGTCTGTTAATGTAGTCAGACTTTTTATGTTATTTTGTTCTGTTCAGGTTTTCATTGCAGTACGTTTTATTACTTATTTCTGTTTATGTTATGTGATTTATCTTGTTCTGTTTGGGTTTTAATTGTAGTTTTATTTCTTGTTTCTGTGACAAGATATGTAGAGGTTTTCCTTTCCTTGTAGTAAGTGTTATTTCTTGTTTCTGTGGCAAAGATATGTAGGGTTTTCCTTTCCTTGTACCTTAGTGTAGTAAGCGTTATTTCTTGTTTCTGTGCCAACAGACTTGTAGAATTTTCCATTGTAGTAAGTTTTGTTTCTTGTTTCTGTATTTCCCCGTCTTTTGTCGCAGAGTTTGTCCATGAAGTGGTATATTCCCACAGGGTAAGAAAGCATGTGCACGAGTTGTGCTTGCTGTAAGGGACATGGTTTAACCGTTGTGATACCGACCACTGATATAGAAGTGTTTGCCCTTCTCAGCAGTTAGGATGACAAAGGTAAACGGGAAAGTGGTACTCCAATTTTTTTCCAATCCGAAATATGAAAGTTTAAAAAATTTGTCCTTGTATTAAGAAGCGAAAATTTCTTGGAAGGATTCTATGATTTAAGAGGAAAACTTAAATTTAATCATTATATTGCACTCTGGATTGAAAACTTCATAGTACATATTCTTGTAAAATTCACTAACAAACAAGGACTATGGAAGAAAAAACATTTTGTATTTGAGACCTTTTGCATGAAAAATCTTGGCTCCTTTTTGTCTGAAAATGTTTCATGTGGATAATGTTACGGGAAGGTTGTAAAATTTCAGCGAGTACCACTTTCTTTTGATTTCTTTTTGACCATAACTTCATTCTTCATGATCATGTGTGTGATATCTATTAATATTACTTCTACCCCATTCCCAGAGTTTATCCGAATGGTTATTGCAGAGAATAGGGTAAGGCGGTGGCATGAATGTATTTGCTCTGTAGCAAAGCATAGCCATGCCTTGAACAGAAAATGATAAACATTTAACAATTTTTTCTTCCAGCATTAAGTTTTCAACCCAAACAAACTTACAACCCCTTTCCACTAGAGGCTTAGGCCCAATTTACACTTGTCCTTTTAACTGTAGTACTACACATGGTAGTCTACTACTGTAGTAGACTACAGCTTTTTTCTGGGTGTAAAAAGAAAAATACTGCAGAAGTCTACTACAACCTCGGGGCTAGTAGTACTACACTTCGGCGGAGGTTCTGGGAGACTTCGAACTGGGTGTAAAGCGAAACTGTAGTACAGTGGTAGTAGACTTCATTTCGAAGCCAACAACCATGTTCGATCTGACGTGATTTGAACTGATCGCGTGTTCCATTTCGGGTCATTTGCGGTCATTCTCTAGTTTTCTCAGTAAAACCAAGCTGTCAGGCCCTTTTCCTTAGTATTTTACATCAGATAAAACCCCTACCTTTTGACAAATAAGAAACATGCTGAAATTCCCTCCCGCGATTTTTCAAAGGTCACAATACAATGTAGGTCACTACAGTTTCGTGACAATCAGGAACAGTGGGGTGTCCTGCTAGGCTTCCTGTGTTGAGTGTAAAGTGGACGCGAATCTGAAGTCTACTACAGTAGTAGACTACCATGTGTAGTACTACAGTTTTATTGAAAAAGTGTAAATTGGGCCTTAGACTGCTGAGTGAACAAATATTTGACTGGTCGTTCAATGAATTTCACAGATGAAGAACAAATCGTTTTATCTTTTGTATGTTTTGTTGTCTTTTCAATCATACTTTATTATTGTGCGTCATATTCAAATTATGAAATCAAGGTTCGCACAAATTCAATTTTTGTTGTTAAGCGATTGCCGTCTAGTAGAAAGTGGGTCTTAATAAATAACAGCAGTTCTGTAGGAAAGCTTAAATTGCCTAATTAACATATCCAATATCCATTGCACAGAAAGTTGTTGATTTTACTAACTGCATGGTACCAATGCATTAACCATCCATGCTGTTATGATTATTTGATATTTTTTCTAGAAATGTATTCAGTGATACACTACATGTTTTTTGAAAAATTTAGATAAAGAGAAAGGCAGAGTGTGAGATTCTCTTCCGGTGTTTGGCTTTTTGTTCACGAAACAGTTTTTATGCTGAATCTTCCTGATTTTGTTATTTTGGTTTAGGTTAAAACATGATCTATGTATTTTGCCCAGCAGATTAATCATCGTCCCAAATTCGTTTTTCCATGTGGCTCCTAATCCCACATTGCACTTTGAACATATGGCTTCAGCAGAAAGTGAAAAAAAACGATCACAAGTTTTTTTTACACAACTTTTTGGCAGCACCTCAAGGGAGGAGCCATTTCATGTCATCCCTGTTGGTGATACATTATGGAACTGCATTCGTCTTTTGGATGGGGCGTAAATGGGGGGTCCCGTGATCGAGGAGGTGCCTCCAACATGTTCAAAGGAACTACAACAGCCTCATTGCTCAGATGGGTAACTACTGGCTGTTCTTTAGATGAATATTGTTGTATTCCCTAATGTTTATGTTTGTTTGTTTACAGAGTTTGTAAGGATGGTGGTGTCCAACTGAGCAACGCCATGCTTGACGAGCACGGACGTGATCAACTGACACAAACAGCAAAATCATGAAAGAGAGGCCAGACCAGTCAATTTAATCTGAGTCGTAATACATAGGAAATGCCCTATTCATTCTAGCTTTTGTTATGAATTGATAATGAAATCAAAGTTGCTCACATTTTAAGAATATGCTAAATGGAGCATTGTGAGAATTTTATTTGGAAATCATTTGATGGAAATCTACATGTAGTCACAAAGCAGCCCTTTGACTCATAATCTAATTTTTTTTAAACTTACATCTTCACTTGTGTAAAACATTCCAATTCCTTATTAAAGATTGTTGTTTAGTCTTGTAAAAATTGTCTTTGTTCAGATTTTGTAGACTTGACTGGTTACTTGTCCTTCGGAGACATTTTAAGACCCAAGGATTGGACTAGAGCTAAACTGAGGAAAATTAGCATATTGTGTCAATCACAGAAGGCGCTGTCCCCAGGTGAATTATAAGCTGGACTGGTCTGGCTTCAGAATGGTGTGAGGGAACGTACATTGTCCTGGACCCCCACCAGAGGGTGGCTTTACGAAAACTAGTTTTGATACCTACACAAGAAACAACAGTACAGTCAGCGTGTGATGTACTAGGAAGTACAGTAGTCATTACTTAAGTGTAACTTATGCAAATCTGCTTTCATAGCGTGCTAGACTAGAGATTTCAAAAGAGGTGTACAACTTGAAGAAAAGGTTGTGATCACTGTTACAGGTGATAGACCATATATTTTATTTACTTTCTTGAGGTCGTAGATAAACGGTAAACTTATTAGGACTTATCTTGATGTTGTTCCAAATGAAAACGTGGTACTCAAAAGCGCTCTCTACTAGCAATGTCACAATATGACCCCTGAAAGGAAAAAGAAGTACACGTATGTATTTCTGTGCTGTAGCAACTGTATGAGAGATAGAAGAATATGTTCTCCAAATATAACATTGTAACAAGACTGAAGATATACCAATTGTATGAGAGATAGAAGAATATGTTCTCCAAATATAACATTGTAACAAGACTGAAGATATACCAATTGTAACCTTTGCCCCATGACCTATGACCGTTCCCCTATTTAGATGATTAGATATGACCTCATGAACAAGGATCCATCTTGAATGTACAAGATATGCTAAGTAGCAGAGGCTATACACCTCTGTTTTTGCAGTGTCAATTTTCCTTGCTTTAGATTGCTCTCAAGCAAATTGGTACAGGTGTACTAGTTACTGTAATAAAGTTTGATATTAGTATTTCTATGGATTTCAGTGGCTGTTTTTCATGTGCTCATATTTCTGAAATGTTCCAAGCTCACTGCATTTGTCAGTTGATGACATGTAAGATTTTAGGGCTTTATGCTAATTTAGAAAAGTATATTACCCTTGTATCTGCGATAGTGTTTGGAAGAGAGGATGTACTGTCAGTACTGTGTGGAGCCTTTTCCTTTGGAGCCTGACCTGAAGTTGTAACTTCACTGTTGTGTGTGTGTGTGGTGTGCCGGTGTGTGGTGTGCATGTGTGTGTGTGCGCGCCTCTGTCCAATACGGTCAATTCTTCCAATAAGGTCATGGTTTTTGGACATACATGTGTACTTCCAAAATGAAGGTCAATATAGCACCAAACGTTTGCTAAGTTATCGCTTTCTGAGACTCCCCGTTTGTTAAAGGCAGCGTTTATCTTGTCTGTTAATTTTTCCAACTCGCTGCGACCGGTACAAGGACGCCAATGTTACTCAGCGGAATGGATTAGAACTGCAACTGGTAGAAGTAGGCATTCCTGACCATTCAACGGTCTCGCAAACACCAAACACAATAATCACTTCACGAAGGTCTTAACATTTTCAACCATGTTATAATCGACCTAATAATTATAACGCATGAACAACATAACCCCCACGAAGCTAGTCTAGTATAATAGCCCATCGTAAGTGACACAACATAAGAAGGCCTTAGAATCACACTTGGTCAAGGTCAACCAAAATATGAAAAGAACTTAAACTTCGGCTGATCACAACTGAAGGTGAAACGTGCGGTTACATAACCTATGGCGCATCATGTTCAGCAACGTCATCACGTTTAAGGTAAGATAGCTTTTCAAACCTTGTTTTCAAAACATAGCCTTGTCTGAGAACCGTGTTTCGTAGACTTTGAAGCTGAAGGGACACACCTGTCCACCTCGCAAGCGAAACGTAAACAGAAGCAAACATCGAACATGAAGACGTCAACAGAACGTCCGACTTGTGACGTCGCCGTCGTTATCTCCAAGGTGACAGTTTGCGTACGTTCGAACTTCAAAATCGAACTTAACTGTTACATTCGAAGTTCGAACGTTAACAAACTGTCGCCTTGGAAATGCCGTCGACGACGTACACATGCAGTTATAGTCCATGGGCCAAGCAGGTTTTTGGTACCAAACAGAGGGACAAAGGGTGACTTACTTTTTTGAAAAGGTTGATTCCTCTACTTTATAATTATGCATGATAACCATGTCAAATGTCCAGCTTTTTAGGAATCATCACGTGATATGGCGACGTCATTAAAATGGACCTCGATTTTTGGGACTGGGACAAAATATCAAACATCAATAATCTTCGGTGAAAATCGGTTTGTAGGCAAAAGATACCACAGGGATCACGAAATAGTATGTTTTTGGTTGATATTTTAACTCTATAAGAAACTGTGAGTCTTTGAAGTCCATTTTTTGGGGTAATTTTGTGAAGAAAAAAATGTATTGTTTACTTTCCAAAATCAGGCATTTATTTGGACCACCTATGGGGTCTTGTGTAATACATTATGTTAATAGGCCATATCATTTTCTGCATTTTGGGCTTTGAACCAACAAAATCCGTCAAAAATATCAGGAGTTATAAGGATTTTAAGAATTACACCCAACGGCCATGTTATCTAATCGCCGCAAATATCGCAATGCATCATGGGTAATTTTAAGAGGGTCTGTCTGTAATTATACCTTGTAGCAAAGGACAAAATGTCGATTTTTTTTTTAATTTTGGGTGGTGGTAAGGCCTTGGTCCAATTGTAGAAATATGGGTAAGTTTTGGGTTGACTGGTGGTCACCGGTTGCCATGGAAACGGTCATTTTTTTAAAGATGGCGAATCCGCAAATAATTAGATAAATTTGCATAATCATATGTTTTGATTGATTTCTAACATTGACTTTTGACATAAAGCCATTATTCAGGAATTCTTAGCGCTACAAGAAATGTTCATGAACGTTCATAAATATTCATGAATGTTTCATGAATTTTCATGAACGTTCATGAAAATTCATGAATATTCATGAACGTTCATGAAAATTCATAAATATTCATGAACGTTCATGAAAATTCATGAACGCGCATGAATATTCATGAATATTCATGGGCGTTCATGAATATTCATGAATTTTCATGAATGTTCATGAATATTCATGAAAATTCACGTTCATGAAAATTCATGAATATTCATGAACGTTCATGAACATTCCTGAAAATTCATGAACATTCATGAACGTTCATGAAAATTAATGAAAATTCATGAACGTTCATGAAAATTCATGAATATTTATGAACGTTCATGAATATTCATGAATATTCATGAACGTTCATGAAAATTCATGAATATTCATGAACGTTCATGAACATTCCTGAAAATTCATGAACATTCATGAACGTTCATGATCATTCCTGAAAATTCATGAACATTCATGAACGTTCATGAAAATTCATGAACGTTCATGAAAATTCATGAATATTTATGAACGTTTATGAATATTTTCATGAACGTTCATGAATATTCATGAATTTTCATGAACGTTCATGAATTTTCATGAATTTTCATGAATGTTCATGAATATTCATGAACGTTCATGAAAATTCATAAATTCATGAATTTTCATGAACGTTCATGAAAATTCATGAATATTCATGAACGTTCATGAACATTCCTGAAAATTCATGAACATTCATGAACGTTCATGAAAATTCATGAAAATTCATGAATGTTCATGAAAATTCATGAATATTTATGAACGTTCATGAATATTTTCATGAACGTTCATGAATTTTCATGAATTTTCATGAACGTTCATGAACGTTCATGAAAATTCATGAACGTTCATGAAAATTCATGAATATTTATGAACGTTTATGAATATTTTCATGAACGTTCATGAATATTCATGAATTTTCATGAACGTTCATGAATTTTCATGAATTTTCATGAATGTTCATGAATATTCTTGAACGTTCATGAAAATTCATAAATTCATGAATTTTCATGAACGTTCATGAAAATTCATGAATATTCATGAACGTTCATGAACATTCCTGAAAATTCATGAACATTCATGAACGTTCATGAAAATTCATGAAAATTCATGAATGTTCATGAAAATTCATGAATATTTATGAACGTTCATGAATATTTTCATGAACGTTCATGAATTTTCATGAATTTTCATGAACGTTCATGAAAATTCATGAAAATTCATGAATTTTCATGAACGTTCATGAATTTTCATGAATTTTCATGAACGTTCATGAACGTTCATGAAAATTCATGAAAATTCATGAACGTTAATGAAAATTCATGAAAATTCATGAAAATTCATGAACGTTCATGAAAATTCATGAACATTCATGAGCATTCATGAACGTTCATGAAAATTCATGAAAATTCATGAACGTTCATGAAAATTTATGAAAATAATAATTTTCATGAATTTTCATGAATTTTCATGAACGTTCATGAATTTTCATGAATTTTCATGAACGTTCATGAATTTTCATGAATTTTCATGAACGTTCATGAATGTTCATGAATTTTCATGAACGTTCATGAAAATTCATGAACATTCATGAAAATTCATGAAATTTCATGAACGTTCATGAAAATTCATGAATATTCATGAAAATTCATGAAAATTCATGAAAATTCATGAACGTTCATGAAAATTCATGAAAATTCATGAACGTTCATGAAATTTCATGTATTTTCATGAATGTTCATGAATTTTCATGAACGTTCATGAAAATTCATGAACATTCATGAACGTTCATGAAAATTCATGAAAATTCATGAACGTTCATGAAAATTCATGAAAATTCATGAACGTTCATGAAAATTCATGAAAATTCATGAAAATTCATGTACGTTCATGAAAATTCATGAAAATTCATGAAAAGTCATGAACGTTCATGAAAATTCATGAAAATTCATGAACGTTCATGAAAATTCATGAAAATTCATGAATATTCATGAATTTTCATGAACGTTCATGAAATTTCATGAATTTTCATCAATGTTCATGAAAATTCATGAAAATTCATGAAAATTCATGAAAATTCATGAAAATTCATGAACGTTCATGAAAATTCATGAAAATTCATGAAGGTTCATGAACATTCCTGAAAATTCATGAATTTTCATGAACGTTCATGAACATTCCTGAATATTCATGAACGTTCATGAATATTTTCATGAACGTTCTTGAAAATTCACGAAAATTCATGAACGTTCATGAAAATTCATGAAAATTCATGAAAATTCATGAACGTTCATGAAAATTCATGAAAATTCATGAACATTCATGAACGTTCATGAAAATTCATGAAAATTCATGAACGTTCATGAAAATTCATGAAAATTCATGAACGTTCATGAAAATTCATGAAAATTCATGAAAATTCATAAACGTTCATGAAAATTCATGAAAATTCATGAACGTTCATGAAAATTCATGAAAATTCATGAATATTCATGAATTTTCATGAACGTTCATGAAATTTCATTAATGTTCATGAATATTCATGAACGTTCATGAAAATTCATAAATTCATGAAAATTCATGAACGTTCATGAACATTCCTGAATATTCATGAACGTTCATGAACGTTCATGAAAATTCATGAACATTCATGAACGTTCATGAAAATTCATGAAAATTCATGAACGTTCATGAATATTTTCATGAACGTTCATGAAATTTCATTAATGTTCATGAATATTCATGAACGTTCATGAAAATTCATAAATTCATGAAAATTCATGAACGTTCATGAACATTCCTGAATATTCATGAACGTTCATGAACGTTCATGAAAATTCATGAACCTTCATGAACGTTCATGAAAATTCATGAAAATTCATGAACGTTCATGAATATTTTCATGAACGTTCATGAAAATTCATGAATATTTATGAACGTTTATGAATATTTTCATGAACGTTCATGAATATTCATGAATTTTCATGAACGTTCATGAAAATTCATGAATATTCATGAACGTTCATGAACATTCCTGAAAATTCATGAACAGTCATGAACGTTCATGAAAATTCATGAACGTTCATGAACGTTCATGAACATTCATGAAAATTCATGAACGTTCATGAAAATTCATGAATATTTATGAACGTTTATGAATATTTTCAAGAACGTTCATGAATATTCATGAATTTTCATGAACGTTCATGAATTTTCATGAATTTTCATGAATGTTCATGAATATTCATGAACGTTCATGAAAATTCATAAATTCATGAAAATTCATGAACGTTCATGAAAATTCATGAAAATTCATGAACGTTCATGAACATTCCTGAAAATTCATGAAAATTCATGAACGTTCATGAAAATTCATGAATATTCATGAACGTTCATGGACATTCCTGAAAATTCATGAACATTCATGAACGTTCATGAAAATTCATGAAAATTCATGAACGTTCATAAAATTCATGAATTTTCATGAATGTTCATGAATATTCATGAACGTTCATGAAAATTCATAAATTCATGAATTTTCATGAACGTTCATGAAAATTCATGAACGTTCATGAAAATTCATGAATATTTATGAACGTTTATGAATATTTTCATGAACGTTCATGAACGTTCATGAAAATTCATGAATATTCATGAACGTTCATGAACATTCCTGAAAATTCATGAACATTCATGAACGTTCATGAACATTCCTGAAAATTCATGAACATTCATGAACGTTCATGAAAATTCATGAAAATTCATGAACGTTCATGAAAATTCATGAATTTTCATGAATGTTCATGAATATTCATGAACGTTCATGAAAATTCATAAATTCATGAATTTTCATGAACGTTCATGAAAATTCATAAATTCATGAATTTTCATGAACGTTCATGAACATTCATGAATATTCATGAACGTTCATGAACATTCCTGAAAATTCATGAACATTCATGAACGTTCATGAAAATTCATGAACGTTCATGAAAATTCATGAATATTTATGAACGTTTATGAATATTTTCATGAACGTTCATGAACGTTCATGAAAATTCATGAATATTCATGAACGTTCATGAACATTCCTGAAAATTCATGAACATTCATGAACGTTCATGAACATTCCTGAAAATTCATGAACATTCATGAACGTTCATGAACTTTCCTGAAAATTCATGAACGTTCATGAAAATTCATGAATATTTATGAACGTTTAAGAATATTTTCATGAACGTTTATGAATATTAATGAATTTTCATGAACGTTCATGAAAATTCATGAATTTTCATAGACGTTCATGAATATTCATGAATGTTGATGAATGTTGATGAATTTTCAGGACTATTCATGAAGGTTCATGAATTTTCATGAACGTTCATGAATATTCAGTAATAATCATGAATGTTCATGAATGTTAAGAAACCATGCTCTTGAGCCTGACGTTTTGTCATGTAAGTGAGTATTTTATTGAAATATGAATCTTCCTTATTGATTGTGCACCATGTTGTTCGTCTTCATCAACGTCCCTTACAGTTCGAAATTTATGAGAATTCATTCGTCCCTTTTTGACTTATCCAACTAAATAAAACAACTTATCCTTCCTTGTTCGAAACGTAAAGATAGACCATGTGAAGGTTAACATTCTGCATTTGCTCGCAAATGTTGTTCCTCTAGTTAGGTGGCGTTTCTGTAGGCCAAAGATGGTTTCTTCTGGACGAGATTGAGCCTTTGCGGATAGAAATCCGCCATCTTTTAAAAAATGACCGTTTCCATGGCAACCGGTGACCACCAGTTAACCCAAAACTTACCCATTTTTCTACAATTGGACCAAGGCCCTTACCACCACCCAAAATTAAAAAAAAAATCGACATTTTGTCCTTTGCTACAAGGTATATAACAGACAGACCCTCTTAAAATTACCCATGATGCATTGCGATATTTGCGGCGATTCGATAACATGGCCGTTGGCCTTAAAACCCTTATGACTCCTGATATTTTTGACGGATTTTGTTGGTTCAAAGCCCAAAATGCAGAAAATGATATGGCCTATTAACATAATGTATTACACAAGACCCCATAAGTGGCCCAAATAAATGCCTGATTTTGGAAAGTAAACAATACATTTTTTACACAAAATAACGCCCAAAAATGGACTTCAAAGACTCAGAGCTTCTTATAGAGTTAAAATATCAACCAAAACATACTATTTCATGATTCCTGTGGTATCTTTTGCTTACAAACCGATTTTCACCGAAGATTATTGATGTTTGATATTTTGTCCCAGTCCTCTGAATTAAGTCCCAAAAATCGAGGTCCATTTTAATGACGTCACCATATCACGTGATAATTCCTAAAAAGCTGGACATTTGACATTGTTATCATGCATAATTATAAAGTAGAGGAATTAACCTTTTCAAAAAAGTAAGTCACCCTTTGTCCCTCTGTTTGGTACCAAATGGCTATTTTGAGAGACCTGGCCCATGGACTATGTCGACTATTAGTTGCAATGTCACATTGCACTACAGAAGAAGTTTCATAGAACCAAGAACCATATCGCATCTTTACGGGAGGAGGTAGGCCAACAGATAAGGAACGTAGTGCCGTAGCGACTACAGAAGGATGTCTTTGCTTGTTATTACACATAGGAGGGCTAGTATATGTAATTTAACAGGCCTTTTGTAGTCGCCACGGCTAAGAAACATGGTGCCGCCAGGAAAACTCTTTATTGAATGCTTTGCCTTATGTGACTATGTTATTTTGCAGGTAACTTATTCTTTATTTGCTATAACAGCCACTAAGGTGCCACTGACCTATTTTTGAATGAACAGTGACATCTTAACTTACGCATATGTTCATTGTCTCGCCTTTACACATTAATGCAGACCGTTACTGATCTGACTAGTTGTTCTAACAGCTGCTTAATTGCCTTTTAGAATCGTAATGTCTCTGCCAATTGAAAGTATTATTTGTATAAACTGTAAATAGTTAGTTTTTGAATACGACATGTACAGCATGTACACAATTCAGCAAGTTGGCTGCTATGTACTAACTGCTATGTTTGTTTTAGCAATAAACCATTCTATCTAACTTGTCATCCATATACATTGTACATAATGAAATCAGTACGGCTTTATAGTAAGAGTGCGTGTTTTACTACTTTAAAACAGAATGGGATTCGACAATGGCGATGAAAAGCTTCACTTTATCCTGACTTCAAATTTCGTTTATAGTTTATACCCCAAGCTAGAGTTTTCCTTACTTCAAAGTCATTTTCGGAGGTTTTTTTTTCATATTGAAGCTCATGACTTCCTCTATCATTTTTCTGGCAACGGGATTTGCCTCATTGCAAGCCATCAGTTTTGTTCTTTTGGCATAACTTCCCCTTTTTTTCGAAAATCCATAAAATTAGTCAGTGTGGCCTAATCTACAATTCTAAACATGCCTACCTGCCTGCCTACGTGCTCAGGCCAGAACCTGGCCCCTTGCTTTCCAGGAGGATCCTCTATTATAAACATGGCGAATACATAACTCGGGTATGATGCAAATTTGGATGAAGGCTTCAAGTAGGACTACAAACTATACTGTAACAACAAGAAGTGAACAAGATGTCATTAATCTTTTTCTAAAACCTAAAAACAAACACGGAAATTCACGTATGTGTACACGTAATAGACCGAATTTGGTGCCTGTTCTGAAAAAAGTCGGTGTCTTGCTAAGTAAGCGTCTTCCATGGCTAGATCTGATCATGTATCTTACGAAGCAATATTCATATTCTAAAACAATACCATGCTTTTACATGGAACTAAAAAAGACGCTGCAATTCCAACTTAAGAAGCCAGGGGGCCTTTTATTGGTGCAATATCAAGCGAAGAGATACAGAGTATGTACTAGTCTACCTAGAGCAATTGCCATTCTCTTCACAGACATAGGTGACACTGCAAACGAATAAATATAAAAAAACAACAACTGAATATGCTTGTGTGCAAAGTTCACACAGGTAACACATCAATACAAACGATTTCCCAGAAAACCGTACCGGTCAAGCTAGCAGGGAAGAAAACAAAGGTTAAATAGAGACTGTATCTTTACCAGAATGCTTGGCATAAAACATGCTGCGTTGGTTGACTTGTCCATAAGTGAGAGATCCGACTTTAAGCCATGCCAATTTGATCAGTTGTTTGCCAGAATTTTCCCCTGAAATAATGTGGAGTAATGACAGAAAAATAAAAGTTCTGACCTAGAACATATACTTACAGAAGGTTTCTGTTAGAAAAACAAGGCAGATCTCAAGCATTTCAAATCTTACCAGTGTTGAACAGAAAATATATATCCATTCTTTGGCAGTAAAATATCAGCGCCAATCTTTAATTTGAAACTTCAAATCAAATTGGTGTGGCCTTTTAGAGGTTTAGTTGACTGCAATGTAAACAATGTCATTACCAGTTTTTCCATGCATTGTATATCTTCGTATCAAAACCACTTCAATTCTGAGTAATGTTTTCTATGAACTCCATTTTTAGGTACCCATTTGCACACCAAGATGTTTTTCCTTCCCACATAGTTCTGAGGGGTGACCTTGGCATTGTTAGCCAGATAGGTGAACTGCCAACCCCTACAATGATCCCCATGTAAAACTTTCTGTGACTGAACCTCACAAATCACAATGCACATCTATCATATTCAACACATATCTATGTATGCTAAGAATTCACATAACAGAACAGGATGCCATTTCCTGCATATTTTTTGTTCAAAACCTTTTGTAGTATCAAGACAAGACATATCCACAGGAGTTAATCATCCAATTTGTATCATCTTGAGGGCTTTCACTCAAGTCCAATCAAGAAAGCTCCCATTTCTATTCTTCAAGATGGGCTGGATTATACGAAAAACAACTTTTCGCCATCCAAAGCTGTTGTTACAAAGTATACATGAATAATCAAATTACAGCAACATAGCACAAATTGTACATTTTGAGTCAATAGTCACAATGTGGGTAATAAATTATAATATCAAATAAGTTAACACATAACATGTAAATTCTGTCGTAAGTATGGGAATTGCTCTAGTTTCTTACATATTACACTGCTGTCGAGAGATCTGATTAATGTTATGGTTTTGCTCTGAGTTTCTGCCAATGCTGTTGAAGACAAGGCAACCACTGCGTATACAAGAACAGTCTGCCACGGAAAATTCAGTCGTAAACTATCGGTGACTCCCTAAGCATTGCACAGAACCATGTTTTATCTTGCCGGCTGTTGCCACAAAATCTAGTCCACATCATCACAGGCCTTGCTTTGTTTTAAATTGAAGCTGTAGCTCAAATTATGTACATCCAACTGCAGCTTTTTTATATCACGTAACAGATATAGTTAGCAAATAGGCATAGTGAATTTTTTAACTTGTAACTGACACGGCGTACAACAGTGGCTTTCATGCAATCTCTTTCAGAAGTGCAACTATGCAACTTAAACAACATTATCTTCCAATGCCTTTCTTCGTAAAGTTTCTTATCTGTCAAAGTGCATTTGCTAGATTGACTACAAGAAAGCAAAGTATAAATATTACCACATGTATATTGTGTATTCTGAAGCAAACAGACAAAGAGCAAACATTGCATTGCAAACATATTTTCTAACTACATCTCTTATATAGAACAAGTTTGCCAGAAACATGTTTTCTCATCATTTTTTGCACTGTTCGGACATAGTTTTGTCATCCATTTTTTATAATCACAACTTTAGGGTGTCAAATTCGTTAAAACTTGGTAGCCCTGTTCAAAACCTCTTCTTCCTTCGATTCATTTTCCCCACTCCAAGCTCCTTCTTCATGTTCAAGATCGATAAAAGTTATAAGACTGTCTTAAAAACCATTCCTTGTAAAAAGAGTCAACCTTTAAAAAAATCAAGTCCTCTGACTCACTCTTTGCTCGACATTCCCCTTTTGTCCGCTTCTCCCACATTTTTTGTCATAAAACCATTCTTTAACAGTTAACAAGGGCTCCAAAACCATTTTCACCTCTATATGAAAGCCAAAACGTTCAAGTCATTCTCAGTAAAGCTACATGTAGCAGTATTGGCATAATTGTTTAACGTGCAACTTACTATCTACTATCTACATTCAGTGACTGCAAGCTAGCTAACATATCTAGTGGTGAGAAGAGTCGATAGTCACTTATAGGGGATCTTAGGGCCTTATACGTTAGTACTGTACGCCTCAATTGGTCAGCTTCTAAAATCGTTCACAAGTCAAATGTGTCTTCAGGACTGCATGCAAAGCACTTTTACCTATTTCAAACTTTGTACAACGATCTCGGTGGGGGCCGTTCAGTGCTCGGTATATGAATGCTTGTTGTCACTCAGTATGCAACCTTCGAAATGCAGACAGCTTTGTATTCAATAAACATTGCCTGTTTCAAATTCAATGTCCTTCTCTTGTGACATCAGTTTCAACGTTGACAATGCGGTACACTATATAGGGACATATCCCTACTAAACATCCAATCTTCAAAGTACCTATTTGTCCCAATCATTAACAAATACTTGATAATACTGGACTTAACTCAGTAGCAGAAATCTTTCCTCTCTACTCTGTTCTCTTGTAATATACTTCCTTGGTTATAGTCGGCATCTTGTATTTGGAATCACGAGGATAAAAGCGGACTTACAGAGTGATAGTATGGTACTACTAGGAAACAACATTGCTTCACTTAGGCCTTGGGGTTACAAGACGAAGTCATGCTTAACTATGAGCTGTTGATACCTCAAGACGCTAAACAGTCTCTAGCCCCTCGGGACTAAGATGAGGTCCCTGTTCCGCCGGACGCAGCGGATCCTACGCTCTCCCGTCTTGGACCTTCTTCTATTCCAGTGTCTGTTCTGGGCTTGGCCTCTTCGCGGAAGCTAAGCTTCTGGGTCTCGATCTTCAAAAGCAAATAGCATGATATTAGATAGATATCGATAATTCTAAATGCTGTTAGAACATCGAAAAGGTTGGAGTGTTATAGTAAGATGTTCTATAGAAGAGGTTCTATATTTTTCAACTTGTTTTTACTTTATTAACTGTTCTCACTCAACAAAAACAGAAAATTGAAGACAGAGACGGAAATTGGTACATTGCTTCTGCAAATTCAAGTACATGTACAAGTGTACATATCTGAGGGAAAGAGAACAAAGGGGTCTAATAATTAGTAACAAACGTTGATTACTCTGGTTTAATATCACCAGATACTGTAATAAAAAAGAAGATTGTGAGATCAGTTTACATTACATTTATTTTTTATTCCACATATCACACAGAAACAAGAGGGACTTCTACACACCAACCAGCACAACCAGGATACAAGAACAGGGGATGTGCATGGTTTGGACAGTGGTTTGGATGGTGGGTTAGCCGGGGACCGTGTACGTTACCTTCTTGTCCCCGCCTCCTGGCTGGTGCTCTACATAATCGAGTGACCCGACCTTTGACTGGGCCTTGTCCTTGAAGTCTAGTTTTATTGTCTCAATCTGGCAGGAGAGAAAATACACAAGATCCCCTGTTGATGCCCTTTGTGTCACAAACCCTGCCCCCCCTCCCTCCTTGTCTCATGCTACAGGAGGTGTCAATCATGCCACCAACACCAGTCTTGTTAGACCCACTTCTTCTGTCAGTATACTTTCATGCCCAGCTCGTTCTAGCAAACTCCAAGCTGGTTGGATTCTTCGAAGATGCTGTTAATCCACACACATTATACACATGCTTGTGCAACAATAAAACCCTTCAAGTTTGTTATTATAAGATATTACAGGTCACGACAATACAACATGTCCTTTTTTGTCATCTTCCTGATAAAGGTTTTGCATCTGCAATTCCATTACAAAATTCAAGCAGAAAGATTTGGTTCTCATTCATGTGAATTTTGAAAACTATCATGCTCTTACTTTGTAAAAATTACATTTGAGTCATGCCAGGTTGCAGGCAGTCTGTTGAAAACTTTTACTCTGGTTTAATCTGTGGCACTGTAACTTGTTAGGTGACCATGTTGGTTAAAGATTTAAATCCACTCCATTCTCCTTCAGTTACATGCTGCTAGTAACTGTAAAATTTGTTTACTTTTATGTCAGAAAGTAGTTAGGTTTCAAGAGTCAGGGAAGATAAAATTAGCTCGAGGAACTCCATTCCACTACAAGTAATTCAACCATGCATCCTGTTGGAAAACCTGTATTAAACTCTTGAGTACCAAGACCTTGTGACGATATACCCTACCTTCTTGTCCCCTCCTCCTGGCTGGTGCTCTACATAATCGAGTGACCCGACCTTTGACTGAGCCTTGTCCTTGAAGTCTAGTTTTACTGTCTCAATCTGGCGGAAAAGAAGACACAAGATTCCCCTTGGAATGCTTTCGTTTTTTCTATAGATGAACCTACTTGACTCTATTCCACAGGAAATTCTAATCCACAGCAAACACTCTACGCACTTCCACAGAATCAGTTTATACTGAAACTGCCTAGTTCAGCACTAGCATTACAGTAAAACAGACTTTTCAAACATTTCTTCAAAGTTGTCACAACTCAAGACACACCAGCTAGAGCTAGAAAATTACTTTGACCAGAAGGTTGTTTTTAGTTGTTAGTTTCTGTATCAACTATCTATGATTACCATTTTAAGTTGGTAGGTGGACATTTTTAGGGGATTGTCACTCTAAAGGTGGGAACCATGCTATACTCTACCTGTTTGTCTCCGCCTCCCGGTTGATGATCTACATAATCGAGTGAACCGACTTTTGACTGTGCCTTGTCCTTGAAGTCTACTTTTACTGTCTCAATCTGGCAGGGGGGGGAAGAAAAAAACACAAAATTTTCCAGATTATTTCTACTTTAACCCTATCCTACCTACTAAGAACCCATTGATGCTACCCTTTCAGAAAAAGGACTGTAATGTTGGTGCCATCCTTGGCCCAAAGTTGCTAAAGGTAATACAATGAAGACTCACTGTGGTTAAGCATCTTTTCTCTTCGTATCTTTCTCCAGGAATTTCAACCAATTTTTTCTTTGATGATCTTTCCATCAATGATTATTCCAATTATCAATGATATTATGAACGTCAGTTACTGACTTACTGACACTAAGAAACATCTGTAGTATAGCTGGTAAACGGATGCTGGTAAACGGACTTTGAAGAAGTCACAATTGGCCAAGAGGCCACTTTTCATGGATGTGAGAAAGTGCACCACTAGGAAAAAAACAGACTGGAGAGAAAGATGTCTTCAGACGGACGCCTCGACGACGAGGAAATCCCTACCTTCTTATTTCCGCCACCCGGCTGGTGATCTACATAATCGAGCGACCCGACCTTTGACTGGGCCTTGTCCTTGAAGTCTAGTTTAACTGTCTCAATCTGGCAGGAGAGAAAATACAAGATTCCCTTTGGAATGCTTTGTATTCCCAGAAGATGTCTATTCTACTCATCTGTAGTTTCCAGTTTCATCTGATGAAGTTTCCTCTTTGAACTTTTCATAAAATTCAAAACTTTTAAAACTTTTTCAAAGCTAACAATATCAGTACCATTGAAATTTAGAGTTACTGAAAATCATGCCTTTACTGTACATCAATTACTTAAATCCATTGATATCCTTTTCAGAGACAAAAAGTGATTTTCATCACAATACCCTGGTATTTGTCAAATAAGAACTCTAAAAATAATGAAACCAGATTGTGAATGGGTGATGCTGACAGAATGCTCAAAAACATTAATTGCTGTTTTGAAGTCCATGCACAATGTATTTCATGCAGAAGAACTGTATACACACACATATGTTCATGCTGAAATGGCAAAACATTGATATTGGAAAGTTGTTGATGACCTCAACAATCACACCTTGGATCTATGTCCACAACACACAAGAATCTTGCCATAGTGTCTCCGAAAAAAAGAGTTGACCATTAAAATCTCAGGATGATAATGACCAAAAGACAAATATTGAGGGATTTATCCAGTTTTTTTTCAATGTCACTAACATATGTCATTGCCTGCATGGAAGATCCAGGTTGTAGCATTGCTGTGGTCATCAAAGATGTACACTACATGTATGCACTCATTGGCAAGAAAATGCATCATGTTGCTGGCAAGTGTTGTGATTTAGGAGTTGAATGGCTGACATGTGCCTGAGATAGCAGTGACATAATGTTGTAGGGTAACATTGTCTGTGTACGTGTACAGTATGCAGCAGCATAGTCATAACTTGTTGTGAATGGTTGTAGTGAATGGTTGTGTACATGTTCATGTATGATTGTCATGACAGATTTGTGGAAATCTGTGTGGTCATGGTGAGTAACATTGTGAGTGTTGACATGGCAATATGCGTTTTGAATAATGGTGTCCAAGACTTGGAAACAATAGTCCATCTGGATCCATATCTCATAACCTGAAAACACCTAGCACATTGCACGATTACACCAGTTCTATATGGTGTCAAGAACAGATTGCTTTGAGTCATTGCCACCTGTCTTGTTGAAAAGTATGGAGGATTCTTTGACATGCTCAAAAGTTATGATGGATTACCTTAACACAGCTGACTTACAATGTCCCATCAAAAGGACTGCGAACCCCACAAGAAGTACACATATCTGGTTCAGAACTCGAGTGGTCACGCTGGGCTTTGAACCTCAAACATTCTGGTCATCCATGTAGTTCTATTTTAACAACACTAACTCACCTGGCAATAGAGTGTGATGGCGTTGACAAATTTGTTCTACCCTTGAGCTAATATGATATTTGAGATGGTGTTGTACCGTAATTATTGTGGCATTGAACGGGCCAAGTGGCTATAGGCTATCTGACACGACATCGAGAGGTCACAGGTTCAATTCCTGGATTGACATCGCATCTTTGGGAAAGACACTTTACAAGGCTTTAGTCACTTCACCAAGGGTAAAATGGGTACCTATTTCGGTTGGGGAAGTAAGAGGCAGTGGAAGGAGAGGGATGGACTCCGCCTTCCAATACGGCCTTAGACATGGTGGGTTAGCAATCCACTGCCCCCAAGGCCTCCAAGGCTATGGGACCTTTACCTTTACCTACCTATAGGACAATTCCACAGAGATCATACTTTCACACAGAACCCTTTGAGGAGGAAAATGTTTTACACGTCACAATGGAGGGCAGATACAACAGAGGGAGGGGGAGGCCTTGGTCGGAGGTGAACATGAGGGGACTGTTCAACTTTGGACCTTTGACCTCTCACCTTTTTGTCCCCTCCAGGAGGCTTCCAATCCTTATTGTCTAGGGACCCCACCTTAGCATGAGCCTTGTCCTTGAAGTCGAGCTTTTTCGACTCAATCTGGCAAGAAAGAAGATAAATCTTGAGACTCAAGATAAGAAGTGTCGGAATCATTCCATTACAATCCGTGAGGTACTGACAGTGGCTAAATTGTATCACAGTGGATGTATAAGGTGCTGAAAAAAAATCTTATTATCTTTCACAATTTAAAAGTTTTTCTACGAATTACAGTTAAACCTTTACAAGTGAACACCTCTACAAAAGGACCACCTGGCCAATGTGACCACAATTTTTCTACTTGACACAAGCATTAAGAATCCTGCCTACTACAGTGACCACGTTTCCACATAGACCCAATTTTATTGGTCACGAGTGGTCTTTTTGGGCAGTTTTGCTGAATAACTTTAAGTTTTATCTTTAAATTAGGTTACTAATATATAGTTAAGTTCACAACCATAGTCACAAGCACTTGACCTTCACAGGATTTGACCTCTCACCTTCTTGTCACCTCCAGGGGGCTGCCAATCTTTATTGTCTAAGGACCCAACCTTAGCCTGAGCTTTGTCCTTGAAGTCTAGCTTAACTGACTCAATCTGGTAAATAGAGAAGAAGAAAAGAAACTCCAGGAAGGTTAGATGTGTGTTTCTTATTAACCCCAACAAGGGGATGACATTTTCTTGTCGTTTCACTTTGCAAAAATACCATTATCTACTACATACTCACTGTCTGGATTCTTTAGTTTAGACATAGGTATTACTTGCTTTCAAGAATATTGCTAGTACATGTATACAAAACAGGTTTTGAGGAGTCACGACAAAAGAATATGGTCTGCATCTTGATCAAAAGGATTTTTGGTAGAATAGAAAGCTATTTTGGGGACTTAGGCTGTAAATCTGTGCCCAACACTGTATTCTAATCCCTTTCAAGAAACACACAAGAAAATACATTTCCTATTTTGATCTTAATGTTCAGGGATGACGTTGAAGTTGCAGATGCAGCTGGGACCTCACCTTCTTGTTTCTTCCTTGGGGGTTCTAATCTGCCTTATTAAGGGACCCAAACTTGTGCCTTATTCGTCAAGTCTACCTTAACTGACTGAATCGAGTAGAAGAGAGAAATTCTCTTATATTGTCAGTATTTGATGTGTTATATTTGATCTCTCTGCTTTAAAATCAACTAAAATTCATTGTTACAAGCTAAGTTCTTATTGATAACTCTTTTTGCCATTTTATCAAGTCTGCCATGTCAGAGTGTGACGTTGTGTTTGTGTAAATGTTTTGTGTGTCAAACTGCTCTCAAACATGCTTAAAAGAACCCAGTTGTCAATGCATAGTTTGAGAGCGACAAACTATTTCAGTGTTGTGTTTTGCCTGCAACTGTGTATTAACGTGACATACATATTGTAAGGATAATTGATCTTTTAAAAAAAAATCTCTACCTTCTTCTCTCCACCACCAGGCTTGTGGTCAACAAAGTCCAGAGATCCGACCTTGGGAGCGGCTTTGTCCTTGAAGCCCAGTTTGCGGCTCTCGATTTTCACCTGGGAAAACATTTCGGGATTATGACATAAAAAGCAATTTCGATTCTACCAAAACCAAAATTTAGCCTTAACCCTAAGGGAAGGTTTTGGAGAACAGTGCAAGCAATTCAAAAGAGCTACGGTAACTGTTACCAGAATTACCAGTTTAGGACAGGACCTGTCCAAGGTGCTGAAAAGCTATTAGTTTTTGTAGCAAGAAAGCCTACAGAAAAGTTCTGTATTAAAACTTAATTGAATACATGCAATCAGTGTAAGTTCATACTTTCTGCACATTTAATCATTAGAAACAATAATAAGCAAGAGCTGTACTATTGTAATATTCTAAAAGAATGTCAAAGGTTAAAGGTCACCTGTCCTCCTCCAGCCTTGTGCTTGATGTTTGACATGGACCCACACTTAGACTGCACATTGCTGAAATCCAGCTTCTTGTGCTTGATCCTCACCTAGTTTTAAGGCATAATAATCATAACAGCAAAGTCTATTAGCTGTATAACCAAAGGTACAATTCTCATTGGTTGTCAGCTTTGTACATTTTGGTTGCAGTCTCCACTGAAGGGCAGCAGTGGCCATTCTATATCCAACTTCCTGTAGGAGTGAAAATATACCCAGATGTTATTGTTACAACTGTCTGGTAATACCATCACACCATGTCCAGGTACCTGAAAGAAATGCTGTTTAGTATTGAATTTTCCTCAACTGAAGTTGAAACTTTTAGCACTTTGGGGAATATTGGGGCAGCCTACATATTTTTGTTTTGACAGTTATAGATCTGACATCCCGATAATGACCTTGATGTTTTACTTTGTCATACATTGCCAATACTATAAAAAGTTTGTGATGTATATGGAACAGAAAAAAAAAACTTGAGTGGTTCACATGTTAAGCTTGACTTCTATGCTAAATGTGGCTTAGCTTTTACAAAATGCTGTAAAATGGGAAGAAAAAGGACATTTATATCATATAGGTTTGCGAAGATTTAATTCACTGTATCTACTGTATTCACTGTATCTACTATCTTATGGACATTCATTGTAATATTACATTATCTTGTCTGAAAAACATTATATTTTTTCTCAATGTCCAAGCATGTTGAAAACCAAACAAAAATGTCAAACAAGGGAAGCATTCATCTGTTAAACGATATGCTTGCCAGCACTCTGAAGAGTCCGTTTTTAAAACCATATGGTAGATACCGTGTATTTAACATGACTTTATCATGTTAGTAAGTGCCATGAAGTTGGTCCTATTGCAACTGGCTAGCTTTTGGAATTAAAGATGTAGTACAATTTTTTTCTCATTTTGAACGCAAATAAAAGGCAATTCAACAACAGCAACAATGAATAAAAATAATATGTCATGGATAAATTACTAGGGAAGACAACTGGCTAGAAGCGAGGTGAAACATACAATATGTTTTCTACGGCATTTGGCTAATACGCAGTAAGATCTACTGTCATACATGTACACGATGTAAAAGCACTCAACAAAGCATGATGAAAATCAAAGAGTAACATAACCTTCCATGGAAAGGATTCTACATACATTGACTTCTAGTAATTCTACAAATAGTGTACACTATGTTTGTAAATTGTAGCAACACAAAAATACACATTGCATATTAGTTGTCTTTTAAAGATTCGTGAAATGTTACCTCGTAACTTTTATAATATAAATTTTGAGTTGTTTTTAGCATTCTAATGATTCAAACGTAATGTTAGCTGAAAAGTACAGTAGCTTTCAATAACTGATAACCAAATTTGAAGGATTGAAAGCGAAGTGAATGATATTAATGTTCACTCCATGGATAATTATGTTAACAGCCAACCCTGAATACATGTACAGCTTTCTGAAAGCCATGCAGCTCTTAAGAGTCTGAGGAATATCATGCTCTCCACAAACATTTTTGCTGTGGATATTTCAGCAGTGTATAAAGCAATCTGGCCAAAATGGTCTTGATGTGTATGAAATACATGTACAATAACGTGATGTATTTCAATGTGTTTGAGATGTCCGTTTCTGGTGTACAACAACTGATGAACAGAAAAATGAAGCAGAATCATAAATTAAAAAAAAAAAAAAAACTTCTCAAACTCTATGCAGATGGGAGCATAGTTTTTTGTAAAACAAAATGATCATTTCATATTGCTCTAATTTTGGAATGAACACATACAGATTTGGAACATGTTTGAATCATGATTTTATCAAGGGAAAGGAAAAGGGAAGTTGAAGGAACGAGGTTTACGGCTTTTATATCTCAAAGTTAATGAAAAAATGTAGACTGTAATCTTAAGGTTGACACCATTTTAGGGAGAAGAGACATTTTTCAAACATTACAAATTCAGCAGAAATATGCCTACAAGATGCAAAATACTTTTAAAACCTGCTTTATTTTAGTCTTTAACTATCATCTCAGATTGAAAATGTTTTGCATTGTATTGCAGTCATCTTGGCCAGAGCACTTCACAGAATGCTTTTTTTTCTTCACGTTTTGATGCACTCACATCTCCGCCTGTCGGGCTGTGCTTTATGTTGTCCTTCGATCCGCATCGTGACCCGACTTTGCTGTAATCGACCTTTACGCTCGCAATCTTAACCTGATGCATGGGTAGAGGTGACCACGTGAATGGACAAAAAATATAAATGCTTAACCCTACAACAAACATGGCAGCAATGGTTTCTTGGCTACATGACTCTATGGTGCATGTTTTTCGTAATGATTCCAGCTGCATGCACTACAAACTCATAAGAAAAAACACACACACGCAAACACACAGAAAAGCTTGACAGGGAAGAGAACCAAAATCATGGGAAAGCGTAAAACATAAGATAAGAAAACCAAGAAAAAAAATGAAAATAAAAAGTGGCATAAAGATGATAGAAAAGCTGCAGGTTGGGCAGATCTAAACGTACGTCTCCACCAGTGGGGGTGTGCTTTATGTTGTCTTTGGATCCACAGCGGGATCCAACTTTGGTGAAATCAACCTTTGCACTTGCAATCTTTACCTAATACATGGGGGTAAAGGGTTTACATGAAATAACATGGTCATGAGTGCAGAGGTGGGTTTATGGCACGTCAGAAATACATGTTCTGTAGTGACAGAAAGGGGTTAGGATCTAACTCGCTAGATGTGCAAACAAACAAATACATGACAAACATAAACAACTAGGTTTTCACCAAGTCATTTCAGACTGTCCGATGAAAGAAAACCAACAAAACTTTACACCCTTACGTCCCTACACCCCTACATGTATGTACCCCCTATCCCTATCCCTTAAAGGCAACCAAAGCAATTATTAGGGACCAAAAAATGGAAATAAAAAAATGCTGAAATTTTTATTGTAGTGACATTTACTAACATTGTCTAGCACATCTGTGTAATTTCTTCATACTTTGAGCATATCAAAACCATACGATGATCCTCTTGGTTTCACGAGCCTACAGAAACCCAGGCGACGAGTTTTTACATTACAACAAAGTCATATTTTTGCATCATGGACGTCGCTATACATTGTGATAGTGTTGTTTGAACTAATCATGTACTATACAAAATGACTAAATAAATTGACTTTCAAAATCCGAATTTCGGGCCCTCATATTGCTTGGGTTGCCTTTAAAAAAATTGGGGTGTCGAATGTAGGGGTGTTGGAATAAAGGGGCAATTTTATGGACATAGAGGTGTCGGGAACGTAGGGCTGTCCCCAAAACTAAGGGACCAGAAAAGTTTGGTTCATCTATCAATATAAAAACATTTTCGGTGTAATCATTTGACCATGTGTCCTGGTGAAGGTGAAATTAAACATTAAACTTGTTGAAACATTGGTAAGGTATTTTAGATGAGGTAAGCTTGAAAGGAAGAAGATATTAATACAGAATGGTCAATGAACAGATGATAGAGAAGAGAACAAATAGTGCTAAATAAGGGAGGAAAGGAATACACGAAACCTAAAGGAAGAATATTTTGATTAAAAAAGTTTAATTCCTTTGATTGTTCACAAATAATTCTTTTAAAAATGCTCTACTTTAAACAATAACCTTGCTATTTGTATTACTTTTAGAATACATATTAGATGATGGCAAATCTTTCATACTTTGAATTTACGAACATCACTTTGTACATGATGGTGGTTTCCTACACTTCAGACCCAGTGATACTATCATCAACTTCTTCGTCTCTCTTTAAAAAAGTCAAAAGTCAAAGATCTTTATTAGAATTTAGCAGACAGCCAAGAGAACAGTCTGAATTAAAGCTACTTTACACAGTATTGAAGTCAACTTTTAACACCTCAACAGCCAATGAAAAACAATCCATCCGTGTATGGACACTGGTGGACTCTGGGAATGTGTTGACTCCAAAATATGACATTGTGTGATTTGTTATCAGTGAGAGTAAAAATCTGACAAATCCGAGACAAAATCTGGATAGAAAAAGAAAATCTTTCAATGTTGTGTGACACTCAATGCCACAGTAAAGATAGGGTGCATGATCGATTGTAAGCTGCAAAGATCTGTGAAATGCACAGCGAGAAGCACATTGAACTTGCCCGCTGCGATGCGTTAAAGCACTTACATTGCCGCCACCCGGCGTGTGTTTCATGTTGTCCTTGGAGCCACAGCGTGAGGACACTCGACTGTAGTCCTGCTTAACCTCGGCAATTTTAATCTACAGCATGAAAAGCATGAAGCAAGCAAATGATATGAAAGCAAGCATGGAACGTTATGATGGTCATGCAATATGTGGGCACACACTGACACACATGCAGCAAGCCCTTATTTGCAAGCAAGCATGCAGCATACACAGCATTTCAAAGTCAGGCAATGTCTTGAATTTTTGCCTTAAAGTTAAAGTTGCAAGGCCAAAAATGACAGGGCCACAATTATGGTAACATGGAAGAACAGGCTTACAACAATTTAAATGCAAGACAGAATGTATTTTGTTTAGAAGTAGTTTAAAAGTCATTTTGGCACTTATGGCATGCCAGTAACATTAGAGGCTGTTCTTCAACCACCAATCCTTTAATGATGTAAAGTAATTCAGTGACAAGGAATACTCAAGACATACAACCTTTAAACATGAACACACATACACATCAAGGAGGAAAGATGACCAAACATTCTAGGATGGGTCAATCTTGAGAGGTGATTTCTCAATGAGTTGCATCATACTCATACCAAGACTGAAGGAATGTCAAGAAATGTAAAAATACATATCATAAACATGCCTACAAGAAAAGGTATTGTTTTCACACCTGCATGACAGTTCTTGTAGCAAATTAAGGTTTGTGGCTCAACAGTTCATATATAGTACTTATTTTTAGTAATACATCATATTGGTGAAACATCATTATGACACATTTACTTGTGAAGACTTTAAACAACATTATTCTAATTTTTGATGAAGCATAACCTTTGGTTGATTATGTTTTTAACTGATTTTTGGCAATGCCTCAAGGGCCATACCCTTCCTTAAATGTCTTAAAAGGTGATGAGGGTTACTGATATATTAAATTCAAATAGGTGATATTTTAATGATGATTCATAAGAACTATGATTTGATAAAATGTGATGACACCCTTTGGTCATATTCATTGTCCAAGAACTGGATTAATAACAGAATACATCAGGACTTAAGAGGCACTTAATAGCTTATATATCTGATGTTATTACACCAATTCTTTAAAGTAACAACAATACCAATCCCACATGTGAGGTATTATAAGACTGTTTTCAAATATTCTTGTCCTTGAGAAACATAGGGTGTTCTGTTATAATTAGCGATAGTTGGCCAAAATATATCCCAACATTGATATGGTCAATTTTAGGCCAAAAACCATCAAATGTTAATGTGTTAATCCATCTGACTTGTTTTGATGGAAAAAATCAAAGCGAGGAGTCTTCTATATCACCGTCTCACCGTTAACTGTCATCCTATTCTAAAGTGAATTTAGTTCCTCCTACTTGTCAAAGTAAGTAAACAAACAAAAACTCTTAGCACAGCCATGATGGACAGGCTGTTCCATCACTTACATTCCCTCCCCCTGGAGAGTGCTTGATGTTATCCTTAGAACCACATCGGGATGTAACTTTGCTTAAGTCTGGCTTGACATGGGTGATCGCAACCTGTTAGAAAAGAATAAAATATTGATTTAAGATAGCTTTAAGCTATGGTACGACCTTCCCTGCTATGATCAAAATCTTCCTTCAGTCTGACCTTTGTCCTTTTGTGTCCAATAATATTTTTTTCTGCAAAAAAGGAAACTTTGGTTCATTAGTCACATGATAAGAATGATACCACAAAATAGCTAATAGCTATTTTGATTTTAGTCCCCATATTTTTTTCTCATCAAAAGAGCACTTGATGTATACTTTTCAAAGAAGGTACAGATGTAAAAGGAGTTACTAAAACTAACATGCAAAGAGTACTTTCTTCTAAGAGTTGACAAGTTTTGACTGTTAAGTGCTGTTGATTTTAACTGCTGCTATAGTGCTAGATAAATTGGTGAGTTCACAAAAGTAGATCATACAATGGCTAGTGAAGATTGGGCAGTAAAAAAATCAATTTCTAGCATGCAGTACCTTCAAGGAATGACAGGTGGAGTAACTAAGCAGATAGCTGTAGTCAATAAGATCGAAAAACTGGCTCCAGTTCATTCCTCTTTCCTTAAATTACACCTTTATCTGTTGTCTAAAAACTAAAAAAGTTTGCATCTCTTCAAAGTACAGCTAATACACACTTCAAGGGAGTTGAATATACCACAACTATTTTTCTAAAGATTTGTACACACTGTTTTCCTTCCACTGCTAAGTACCAAGAACAGCAAGCGTCATTTCTAACCCTGGGTGTTCTTGTACTTACATTACCGCCTCCTGGAGTGTGTTTTAAATTGTCCTTTGAGCCACACTTGGACTGCACTGTGCTGTAATCTTTCTTTTCACTGAAGATTGGCACCTGATAGAACAGAGGTCATGGAAGAGGTCTGTTCAGCTCTTGACCTTTAACCTTTCTTACCTGATTACCACTAGAGTGTTACTGTTTACATAACCTGCAAACTTCCTCTGAACCCTTTTCTCATAGATGTACAGCTACGTAGAGTTCAATGAATTGAAGATTCCACAAATTGAGTGCACGAAAAGGAGAATTTAGTGAGTGCACAAATACGAAAGGAACTACAAGGTATTCATGAAAAAATTATTAAACTGTAATCATAGCAACTTGATTCAACTTGATAGAAAATCTGACTATACTTGGACTAAAGTTGACTTACCATGATTAAATATGACCTAAAACTACATTTGTAGGTAACGTTGGGTAACATAAATTCGGGATTTTTCCGATAATGGTTGACTGAAATCAATCTAGCAGAACAATAAACCATCCTTTTTTTCTATTATTCTGTCAATATCATGTACTATCTTTGCACTAATCATATATATGGTAGATTTTGTCTCTAGTCGTGCTGATACCATAATATTTCAACTTGAAACTACCGTCCGCCGCACGCACAATGGCGGTGTTGTCGGACAGGGGTGAACATTAATTCGGGAGAGAAGATTCGTCTTGAATATCTTACCGCTAATTACATTTTATACAGCAGCTATTCGTTCCATCCTTGGCTTGAGGAGAGTGCTATGGATATAGACGTGTCCAAGTAAAAAAATACACGAAAAAACGGCCGTACCGCACACATCAGGCCTACGGGAACAACCCGTGTGTTGAGTCGGTAGCTATAGAACGTCAAAGTCGACATCCACCGTCATGGCAACGTGTACATTATTCATGGAAAGTTAGCCGGATGCCGTAGCATTGATAATACTACTATGTCCATGTATTCCTTGTTGTGTTAGGAGCAAACTTTGAGGAAAATATCGTCCTCAGTCCACAATCACACGCAACATTTGGACAAAAAAGTGTTCCTCACAAACCTATGTCGTCTGCTTGACAACAGGATTCTGGGTAATGATATGGCGGCGGGAAAATACACGTGCCGTAGGTTGTAGCAACAAAGAGGGGTTTTGATGATTGATCACACTTAGAGTCCAATTGCAGGTCAGCAATTTTAAGAAAATAAGTTGTCTTGTAAATGATTGTGTTTAGCAGGAAGCGGATGTGACATTTGTCTTATAAACCAGCCGACAATGATGTAGTGTGATTCTCCCACGAAGCCCTCAGACTGTTCTAATAAGGGACGGAGAGTTTTTGTCCTCGTCGCCTTCTAATGCATGCTTATCGAAGCTTTTCAGACAGTGTTCTGAATACGTTAGTCTGTCAAGTTTGCATTTCTAGCGGTATTACTGATGTTGCATCTAGCACATATCCCTAAATACCCCGTTTTCGAAAAATCCCGAATTTAAGTACCCCACGAATTTATGTTACCCAACGTTACATGTATTTAGGTATCATATTGCTTTAGCCAAGTAATAATATAAATTCAAGGCTACAATGCAAATTAAGGCTGAAGTATGCAGTGTAACAAAACTGCAAAATAATTTTAAAAAACATTCCTGTATTCTTTAAAAATCACCTAAAAAACTGATTTATGTCCAGCGCTTCTTTCCCATCTAGGAACAAGACACCATCTTCTGAAATATTCTTTCTGCATGGCCAGACTTGAGCTCTATATACAAGTCTTGGAACATTACCCGTTTGTAATTTTCCCAAAGTGTGGATTAACAAACATTGCTGTATTCTTTGAAAATCACCTAAAAAACAGATTTATGTCCAGCTTCTCTTTCCCATCTAGGAACAAGACACTGTCTTCTGAAATATTCTTTCTGCATGGCCAGACTTCAGCTACAAGTCTTGGAACATTACCCGTTTGTAATTTTCCCAAAGTGTGGAGTGCGTTGTGTAAAATGGCTGGTGCCACACTGCTTGACACTGATCTAATTACCCACAGCATAATCACCCAAGCTTCAAATTAGCTGGAATATTGCTTGACAACATGATTGATCTGTCCATCTTACTTAAAGACAAAGACCTTTCACACTGTAAGTAAGACACGCGTAAATCTAAATTTTAATTGAAATTCATTTTTGCACATTTAGGTTGAAAAGGAGGATTTGTTTAATGACTACGTAGGACTTTTAGATACTTTTAAAAAGAATTTAGTGACCCTGATATCTAAAATATATGCTATGTTATCCATTTATGCAAAATAAATCAGTAATATAAAAAAATCAGATTATGATATTGAAGAGAGACAGATAAATACTCCCAGAAGAGCAATAAAACAATAAGAATAACACAAGTGACCTTAATTGTGTATGATACCTCATATCAGCATATCAAATTAATCACCCTTGTTTGCTAGTCTGTAGGCAGACTGTTCTTTTATAAAATATAACATTATGTAGGTCATTGACTATCTAAATATAACATTTCAAGCACTGAGATAAGAGATTAAAAAATGGTTTGCAACTTATTAAATTACAGGTACTTTTGGATAACATAAAAGGTGTTCTTTGTTTGAAATTAGCCTTTTAATTTAAGTATTTACCTTTGTACTGAAGTTCATTATGAGTGAGGAGACATAACTCTTTGTAGTCTTATTGTAACAATACTGTGTAAGAATATAGCAGAAGTTTTAATAAACTGAAGTGACTTACATTACCGCCCCCTGGCTTGTGATGCATGTTGGCAGTTGAGCCGATCTTGGACTTGACCTTCTTTGAGTCCGACATTGAGCCACTGCTCCGGGTCGAACTTGGACGACTGTTGGGGGTACCCGGTGCCTCTTCTACCAAAAATAAAGAACAACATC
Source organism: Branchiostoma lanceolatum (assembly GCA_035149815.1). Taxonomy (NCBI): domain Eukaryota; kingdom Metazoa; phylum Chordata; class Leptocardii; order Amphioxiformes; family Branchiostomatidae; genus Branchiostoma; species Branchiostoma lanceolatum. The sequence goes on along the minus strand of CM068877.1, from coordinate 10,398,502 downwards.
ATTAGTTTGATGATCATTCAACCTGCTTTTGAACAAGCGGTTGGACATTGTCTGTAAGCTAACTGCAATTTTACATCTTACGTTCTATGACAATAGAAGACTGCCAAAATGGCGCATGTGCTCTGACAACTTTTCAAAAAAAGTTTGTACAGTCTACATCTTTGTTTTTATAAGGGTATACATGGCAAGTAACAATCAAGTACATAATGTAGCATGATATACAATCATGTACTACATGTTGATCTATGTTTTTTGTAATCATATTCTCCTTGGCATAATACAACTTACAACTGTTAAGATATAATATAGTTTGAAGCTTTGACTATTTTTCAGACGCTACAAAGTTACAGTAAGGCATGACACAATTGTTATAGCAGGATTTAGATCTATGGGGTAGCGATGCAGTGCTTAATTCCTCAAAACAAGCAAATGATGATCTGGATAATCTGTACAGATACCCATTTTCTAAATAGAAGAATATTACTATAAATAATCAAGCCCATAATCTGTGGGCCGATGCAATACCGGAAAGTAGGCTTCTATATTCTATAGAGTAGAGTAGAGTGACATAACTTCTATTTTGTTAATTATATATCATAAAATGCTTAGAGCTGCATCAGTCAAATCTTGCAAGAAAAAAAAGGATAAAGACTTTGCATTCAATATGAGATGCAACGTCACTGCTGTAAGGTACTAGTACTGAGAGGTTTTCCTACGTATCAAAGAGAAAAAAACCCCACACAAAACAATGCCTGGGCATTGCTACATTGCAAAAGGAGGCATCTTGCAGCCATTGCTGTTACATGTAAGTAACGTCTCCCAATAACCTACTTTTCTTCTCCTTGGGCTCCACTTTGTCGTTTTGAGGAGGCTCTGGCTTCTTGGGCTTTTGTTTGGGTGCCCTTTTCTCAGCTTTAAAATTGTCAAAAGAACCAAACCAAAACCACCAGGATATCACAAGGGTTGAAATAAAAGAGTTGGGTTGCAGATGGAAGAAAAAGAAAGCAGAAAGAATAGGGGATAAGAGAGAAAAAAGATCATAGTTAGTAGATGGAAATGTTAGTAAACATTTATGTAGCAATGTTATGTTTGTCCCCCATTTTGTCCACAAGAATAAGATGCCCAAGAATGACAATTTGATCTTAATTCTTAAAATGATAACTAATTCAATGAATGGCACAAGAGCCATTAAAAACTGATGATGATAATCACATCAGAAAAGAATCCTTACCTGCATATTTTGCTTCTTACATTAATTCAGATACGAAAAATTGGAACAATCAACGTGACACAACTGCCATTTCTTTCAGCCCCCCCAACATTGATGTTTATGAAGTAGTGGATACAAATGTCTAGTTCCTCCAGCAACCATACATGTACATACAAACACACCGTTTTGTCAGGACAAGACCGCAAAAGCAGAAAACATCACATCTAACAACTCAGAGTCTATGAAAGCCATGAGCATGCACTCTCTTACTCTATGCAAGACACAAAGAAGAATGGAAAGATGACCCTACGTGTTCTTGGAGGAGTTGAAGATGATCCCCTTAAACCCGTAGCCCAACTCATGTCGGACCTCAAGTTTAACCGCTTTTACCCAAAATAGAAAATCCAGATTGCACAATTCCTTACTAGGAGGTTTAGCAGCCTTTGCGGCTGTGGGAGGTTTCTTTTCCGCGACTTTCTTCTGAACTTTTTCCTTTACGTCCTTTGGCTTCCTTGGCGCTGGCGGCTTTGCAGTCTTGTCATCGGTCTTTGGAGCTTTGAAATTCCCCAAATCACGAGATAATGGGGCGTAACCAAACAATGGAGAATACAAAGTAGGGAGGAATGGAAGAACAGAAAGCCAACAGTTAGCATCTAATGGTATAATGTCGTCTGCAAGCACACATGTGGAAAATTGGACACGCTCACTAAAGCATCGCAGCACACAGTGATCAACGGTTGGGATTCGAAGCAACTGCTAATTAGGTTAAGTTGCCATGGCAACCAAAAGGAGCTCCGCCTCATCTGCAGCAGCAAGTATGCGGGTAAGAAAAATGGCTTTACGATTTCGTCCATGAAAATAGGGCAAAAAGGACTCTAATTATGGGTAGGAACCTTTGACATGCAAGTTTACAAAAGTCTGGAACATTTAAGAGCTACAAGTTTTTAAAATATGTAACGAAACATTAAGCATAAACATAAAGCCAATAGCTCGAATGAGGGTGACATTATAGTGGACATGCTTCAAGTCTGATTGTTGGCTGGGTGCGGTCTACATGTACATATGCCTTATGTCCAAAATGCCACTGGTAAACGAAAAGCTGTTCCCTTCTAGAGCAAATGCACTAAAGCCTCAAATGCGCAGAAAACAAAACAAGCAGCACCAAATGTGCAAGTCATGGAAACATCACTGGCACACACAACTGCACAACCACAACACTTTACAACAACAGAGACGCACATAAAGCGCACAACCATATATGCACACGACAACAACGTACTTCGTGGCGACTTGGGCTTAGGCTTCTCTGGTGGCTTCTTCTTGTCGGCTTTAAGGAAAGGCCAAGTAGACGGGTTATAAAGATCATTCATCGGTCCAGTAACGGAAAAAAGTGCAGAAGCACCGAATTTCTTCTCTGGACTCCTCTGTGGATCCATTGTGCTTACAGGACAACGATAAGCAAGACAGCCTCCTTAGAAATCAGTATGTATTATGCGAGACGTTTTTCTGCTCTGTCAATGTTGTACTAAGTCTAAGAGAAGTTCAGGACGTGTTTGCTGAGGTGTGTAAATGCCGGGACTAGTTAAAGCGTAGCAACGTTAACGTATGCTGCGACAGATGACAAGAGATGGCATCGCACAAATTGGGTGGCCTTCTGGGGGCATGTCATCATCGTCACTAACATCTGCCCATAGTGCACTTAGAGGTCATGTCAAAGGTCAATAGCATATCTTAGCAGATGATGAAGGTTGTTGTATTTCACATGGGAATAGAGTCACCTGAGCAGAGCGCTATATAATTGGTAAATTTAGATACACTCTGGGTAAAGGAATCAACGATACTATAGGATAATTCTGTACCATTTGCATTTTCATTGATCCTTATAAAGGAATTTTTATGGATACCGCAAAAAAGAGAGTATAAAGAAAACAATTCAAACTGCTCATGCTGAAATATATAAATATGTATGTATACATATAGACATTAGTGCATTCAATACTTTCCTTAATGAAATGTTTGGTAAAGTATTTCACATAAGGACATTTTTCAAGTATTGAGCAAGAATTTGTGTCAGTGGATGATGAAAGAATTAAAAATAGAATAAAAATAAAAACACAATTGCTAGATTTTCACTAAATCAATATTAGAGCACAGTAAGAATGACTCCTATCCTGTATAGGCTAGGAGGCCCGAAATGACAGACCACCCCTATTGTCTCCCTCTCATTTGCATGACAGATTGGACCCACATCCAAGACCAACAGAGCAGTAACCGTTTTCCTGGGTCACTAGTGAGGCTAATAACCACTAGAATGTTCATTAACACTTTAGGGGTAACCAACTGGCACCGTGCCAGGATTAGCTATGCACATTTTCCATATGTTACGAATACGTAATGACATTCTAGAAGTTTCTTCTTAGTACACTTTTTTTTACACAAGATTAATTCATTATAGCACCACTTCTTCACGATCCAAAATAAATGACAAGACATCGCAAGACGGCTTAATAGACATAATACAAGGAAAAACGTATAACCATTTATACCATGAAATAACGAAAACTATGAATTTAGTAGAGTTGGTTGAACTTCTTAAAATGATATAATTAATACTAGATTCAAAAAGTAGTTGTGAGTTGTTGAAATATTACTTTGTATTTGTTATATTGCATCATGTGGAAAAAGAACAAAGAAACAAACAAAAAAGGTTGACTTTCTCCTTAGTGCTGAACTGACATCCAAAGGTAGTACAGTTTAGCAGATAGACATTTCATGAATATGTATGATAATAAATCTTGTGTTACTAACAACCTCACTACTGAAGTTGCCTTTATGCAGCATTAGTTCAACTTTGTATGTATTAAGGACCACAGGAAGAATATAGCTGCACATTGTAAGCTAATTGTGGATCTGAATAAAGTCAAAGTCAAAGTTGATTGATACGGAATTAAAAATCAAAATTAGGAGACAAATGGAATATAAAACCAGAGTAAGCAAAGATATGAAAATTCACAATATTTGTTTGGTTTTAGATTTAAGCCCACAATAATATTTATTGAAACATTCACTACAAAGATGTCGTTATTTGAGCAACAGAACTTTCATAATATCATCTTAAAACATTTTGCAATTTTACAAATGTCTTTTTCGTGAAGAAAAATGGGTCTCTATGAGATCCATTAAGGGTGGCCATGGAGAAATTTCTTAATAGTATCATCAGATTGGCATGAAATCCCGCTAAAAACCTGTTTCAACCAGTCCAGCTTGGCTTTAACTTAATTAGCTTTCTCCCTCATGAGCACCAAATAAGGGAGAAAGCTTCGGTAATTTGATACTCTAACTGGATCCCTGTCTAGCTCTGTCCTGTGATGGAGGTGCACTGTCTGATTAGGTCTCATACGGATGTGGCCCGCATACAGAAAGAGGATCCGCCTGACCTCAATTACAATTTCAAAGATAGCAGTGAAATTATGTTGTACCTTATCCAAACTGCCCCCTTGATACTGACAAATTTTTCACTAAAATGGTGTATAGTAATACATGTAGGTGCTTTTTGCTCCAAATGCGAACAGAGTACGAGTATTCAATCGCCAGCAATACAACTTCAGCCTAATGCCTTCTAGACAACTTAGCTCACATAGAATTTGCTTGATGTATTACGATGGCAAGTTTTACCATGTACAGAATATGGTAATTTGAAGGAGAGGCTTTAGAAGTGTTCTGTAGAAGGTTATTTGAAACGTTACCTTTCCACATATTAGTACACGGAAAATTGCAACACACATTGCCATCTTACAAATGTTCTTTAGGAGAACAGCTCCCAATAATGTCACCATTTAGAGCACTGTTTGTGACAATACAGTTAGCTCACTCAATCTTCGTGAATGTTTGCCAATTCCTAAAGCTGAACAGTGTTCCTAAAGTTGTGCAGTGTTACAATTACTGTTGGTAGTACTGTAGTTTGAATAGGTATTGTTACCAAATGTCTGATACAAGTGCTTACAATGTACATCTATTCACCAAACTGAGAGCTACTTAAACTCCAGGTCAATTAAGCATCTGGTTTTATATCAACATGATCAGCACATGTTTTTTCTAGCAACAAAACAGCTAATGTTCACACATGTGCCCCTTAACAACTTTACATTGAGTTGTGCATTTAATTACGATTAAGCTAAGTTAAAGGTACATACTGTGCATTTGTCGTTAGGCAAAGCTTGGTCGATGGGGTTATTGACTTTTACAAAAGCAAGTCAAAGAAAAAAAAAAAGATTACTGGTTTTGTTTCTACACCACAGATTGAAATATACCTCTAGATCTGTTGAGTTGTTTTGGCCTGGTAGCCCTCTCTGCGTTGTACGTTCCTGGCCTTGTTCTATCTCGAGTCTTAGCTACACCGGCTACAAAACCACAGACAAAGAAGAAAAGGAGAGGACAGCACAAAGTGACAGAATCCTTCCTCGAGGGCTCACTTGGAATAGACAATGCATCAGGAGGGGTATGACAAAGGATGAAGGGGAAGTAGGTAAATATTGACAGTGTTTTAGGGTAGCTTGATGTGATTTGGTAAATATTGGGAAAAGGGCCTATGACATGTACAGACATGGTTAATGATACAGAGGTGGATGTTATGTGGTAACAAAATAGGAAATGATAATAATCTTCTTAAAATGTTTATAGAAAACTTGTAGAGAAGAAGGATATGACACGGAGAAGAAGTCTTACTACAGTAACACTGTAACAGTACAAAAATGTAGCAGCAGATGATTTTACAACATTGGCTGGAATGGACATTCTATTGTGTTCTTTTTTGCCATTCCTTTTTTGAAAATAAAGTATGCTATAATGGTAAACCTCTGTGGTACATTTTAGATCATGAATCCTAGTGTCTGATGATGTGACAGTGGAATAATAGATGCACAACAGATGTTTGCATGCATCACAATAGGGTGCTGAGTGCATTTAGATCATCACATAATTTCCTTACGGTTTGCAAATATAATGGCACTAACAATCTTAAACGTATTTCTAGAAGAGGTTTGGAGGATAATATGCACAGCAGTTGTTGACTTGTCATTAAAAGAGATGTCTTTATACAGTCCTTGTGCAGGGGAGAAAACCCCAGTGGGTAGCCTCTTGTCACAGGAAATTAGCATAAAGCTCAAACCATCATCGCGACAGTGGGGAGCTTACATGTACATGATTGTGGTCTAAGAAAATATGTTTGCTGTACATTAGAAAAAAAGCAAAGGCTGATAAAATAGTTACAAAACTGTAAAATATATAGCTGTCAAAAACACACTACAGGGTAAAAATGATTTGATTTATCTTTCTACCGTATGTAAAAACATTTAGAGTGACATTTGATTTGGGACTTATTAAATGCTTTTATGCTATGAATGGGGGTGTTCTGGAGGTAATATGCATGAAGGGCATTTGGTACTGTACAGTACAACAGAATTCCAATATCAGTCATGATTATGATTGAATTGCACTCTTAGGGGCTGAAAATGTTGGAAATTCGTGTAAGATGGCTAGCAGGGGATTATGTAGCAACTGTTGCATGAATGGGATAATGTTTATCAAAGGCACATTTTACAATAATGTTCAAAATACGATATCAAACTGTGATACTAAAAGTCATCAGTTAACATGTTCAAACAAGTCCATTTTTCTTCCTACAAATTCACTTATTCCAAAATTAACTGTCCCTCTTTTCGAGGGGTCTAATTGATTTAATTACACAGGAGGAAAGGAGGACATCATTTCTGCAGCAAATTACACGTTTCACGCATCATTTCACTCCCATCTGACAGGAACAAGACACTATTTTCCACTCCGCTGACTGAAGCATGACAAATTCACATCTAGCTTCCACATGACATGATTCTCACACGTCCATTCATTATCCATACATGACCTTTTGCTAAGATCAATGAAAAATTCTAAAACCATTTGCTCTTCATAAAATTTATATCATCTTACAGCTAAGAAATAGTGATGAATCTGCTAGATTTTTCATTGATTTATTAGGGAGACACAAATGCTTGAATCCCTTACCTGGTCTCTTAGCGCCCGTTGGCGTAGCGGAAGACGGTCGGGGTCTCGGAGGGGCAGCTCTTGTTGGTGGGGCTGACTTAGGTGTTTTCTTCTCCGCCTTCTGTTTGCCCGGCGTAGGGGTAGCTGCTTTAACCTGATTGAGAGGGACACAACAATAGCAGTCTTTTTACAAAAACAGCTTCCTATACAAACAAACTGGGCTCAACCAAAACGGACTATAGGGAGACAAGGATGTGAAATGCTTGATTGAACTTGTACACACATAGACAGCTGTGCGAGAGAGAGAGAGAGCTTAGCTTGGAAGATGGCCACCGCTGGGTGTTAATAATTCACGGGGCTCACAACACTGGGTGCTGTCTTGTAGAAAAACGGATGTATCTTGGAATAAATAAGATAATAGCATGAGAAAGGTTATCAGATGTCCCTACGGAGGGCAGGAGGTTGCCGCAGATGATGTCGACCGGTAATTGATGATTTTGAAGGCAAGTTTGAAAAGGAGAGGCAAATTGAACCCCGGGGAGCGTTGGCGGGTCGGACAACGGATTGCCTACAACTGGTGACAACTGGTTACAAACAGGATCACTGACACCATAAGCAAGAAATTCATTACCAAATCATTTTTTCAATCTGTTGTTTCTCAATAAATCTACCCATTTCCCAATAGAGTTACCTAAAATATGTACTTTACCTGATAAATGAACTTGTAACGTTAACTTATGTTGTCAGAGGATAAATCCGAAATGGAGACAGTACGTAGTCTTTCCTTTCTCCTTTGAATGCTAATATTGATTAATAGTAAATCTTTAATACATTAAAATATATTACGTACAACTACTAGCGTGGAGGAGACTTAATCTAGCTAACAGCATTGGACGAGTCCCTAACTCCATCTGTGTCATCCATTAGGTAAAGTCGTCAACTTGTCTGCGCTGTAGATCAACTTTAACTGTGGAGGGCATGCAATCAGGATTGGACTGGCTCACTTTGATGGAAGGGGGGTGGGCTGATGTGAAGCATTTAAGTTACAGAAATGGCATTAGACTATCTGAATGCAGTTTGTCATGCAAAACTGTTCATAGCATGTACATTTACTTGAATGTATTTAACCCCCTACATGATAAGTTAGATGTTGTGGTCAACGGATTTGTGGCACAATGTAATATAGATGGGCCAACAGTAATGGGATTCTATGGCTTAACTTTAAAAAAAATGAATATTTTCAAGAATTTGGACAGTGCCTATAACTCTATTACACTTTGTCAGAGGATTACTAAGTAGTATTTAGGGGAAAATGAAATACTAAATGATTGTCTAATCAAATATAATTAAGAACGAAGTGGATAAGTCAGGGAATAATGGGATCTCCTCTAGCTCATCTGACATCACAGTCATGTATATTCTGTAACAGTTTTTGAAAAAAAAAATGAATGCATCCTCCCTTGACAGCACTATTTTTGACAGTCTCCATTTCTTATTTTGAAATCCTCTCAAAAATGCAGGAAATGCAGAGGGTTGAATTTTCAAAATTTTCCAAAGGGCATGCCCTCGGACCCCCCAAGAAGGCTCCAGCCTTCGGTGTTCCCTTGTCCGAAACATTTACAAAAGAACCCCCCTCCAAACAAAATCTTGGCTACGGGCATGTTCAGTGAATGCTGTCTTGTGCTATATGATTTATGTTCTGACATATTTCAGATACCCAAGTCCACGGCATGAAGCCACTCAGCTAATCAGACATGATAATCCTACATGACATGTATGGATTTGTAGGACGATGTTTTCCCATTGACCTTTATTGATGGATGTCACCTTCCAAATCGATATTGAACTGTTATGACAATGTCCGCTGTGTTTAGTGCAGTCCCTTTGTGTTCATTCAAATACTTCAAAAGAAATCAACATATCACTGATATAAAAGATGTCACAATCACCAAATTTTCTATATTTCATTACTTTGATGACTCTACAGATAATCTTTTTGTAATATCAGCTGTGGTGAATAATAATTTAGAATCACTTAATTTTAGTTAATAAAATTTCAAGTACTAATCAAATTTTGAATCTGTACATGGGATTTCATTGTGTTATAATTTTTGATAAGTTTTCTATTTATTAATGTTTACCATATTAACATTCTTATGAAAAACAAAGCTTTCTTAAAACTCATAAGTTGTTTTTCCACAGCCTCCCTTATCACTGCCACCTTAAGACGCCCCAAGCCTTCTTAAGGATGTAAGACACCTATTTATCAGGTGGTCTTAAGACAGAACAGCCTTTCACAAAGCCCCTTGGCACAAGTGGTGCTCCAGTGGGATCGTCTACAAAGCGTACACAGGTGTAAGCTGGGCTCTTAATGGGAACAGGTTTGCAATGGGATTCGTTAGGCCACACCAATCTAATTTGTTGGTTCGCGGATTTTTTGAAAATGGAAAAACATGTCGAAAAGAAAGCCAGAGGACCAGGTTTACACCTTGGGTGCACTCCGTTTTATGGATCGAATACAGTTATATTCAAGTTCTCCTTCCTAGCCCTCTGCTTTTATGTTGTCTGCTTGCTATATTATCATTTTAAAAAGGCCGAGAACCAAGGAATTATGTTGGCGTGGCCTTAAGGCCTAAGAAAATTTTTTTCTCGGTTACCTGACCGACCTGCTAACCCTAGCAAAAATCTGCTGATCCTAGCCTTTTTTTGGTCAGCCACTGGCATGGTAAGGGACATAAAATTTTCCATCTGACATCTGAATGATTACATTCAAAATAGACTTCCTGTATTTCACACTCTGTCAATAGGCTTTGAATAGTCAATGTAAGAATGTGGAGTAAACATTGTACTTTGTCCATTTTATGATAGTTTTTGTGCAATCTGTTCTTGTTCAATGTATATCTGTATCATTACAACATGATGCTAAAAATACCAGACAAAGTGCCTCAGATGCATGTCAGTTTTACATTGCTGAACTGTATTTGTTGGATCACTTCTGATGAAATATAAGAAATAAAAATAAAGACTAAAAAAAAAAAAAAACTACTTACAGAAACAATTTTTTCAGGGTTGAAACCAAAAACACAACAGTTTTTTTCCTAGGCCTATAAGGTGGGCTCACCGGAAAAACTGTATGACTGACTTAATTCTTCTGCAAGGTTCTCAGGCTCAGCTGTTAAAGCAACTTAGAATTCAAACGTGTGCTCGGTGGAGAAAATGTAGTACTCGAATTACGTTGAGGCTAGTATCAAGGGAAGCTGTTCCAAAGCTCAAACAAGCAGTGTACAATAATCTTTATATCATGCATACATATATGAACGTAATCATCGTTGTAATGAAAGTAGAACTATAGCCTGGCTTACTGTACCCAAAATCCATGAATGATGCTGTATGGAGCACATATTACCAATAAAGTTTATGGGTATTAGTCAAACCGTATTTATTGATTACTTTTGAGTTACAATGAAAACACTTGGACCCAAATTACACTGAATCTTATTATTTCATATATTTCTATAAAGTATCATGCTAGAACTTCAAGGCAGTCTTGATATAACAAAAGGATGCAAGCAAATATTCATTATTTGGAAAAATGTTAATTTCAAAACCACAGCACTGCGTTTGTATACACAGGGGATTCTAAATGTCTTTTATATTACAAGAATCCTTCTGCATCATTACCTTCTACCATCTTTGTATGGAACTATCGATTTTTTACTCTTATCTTTTTATCAAAAAAAAAAAAAATGAAACTCCGTCACAGATAAACAAGAACTAGGTCAAACATCCGAAATATTCAAAACCTAAGATTAAAATCACAGTGAGAAATTCAATTATGTACCTTTCAAATGCACCAACGGTAGGCTCAAACCAAGCTCGGAAATGGCATTTGCTGGTGTGGATTACTGGTAACAATGATCGGTGGAAAGATCCAACGGAGTATGCAAGGACACTGTACTTAGGGTCACACACTAGTACTTTCAACAGGGCTGACCAAACAAACAAGCTAAATTCTTCCAACCACACCTTAAATGGATGGAAACCACTTAAAAAGGGAGAGGGATGCTATCTGTACGTGGTATGGCACAAAAGGCAACATAGTAAACAACTCCAGGCCTGGAAATGTGGACATGAAGTAGTGATCGTGCACTCAGGGCCAAGATTCCGATATCAGAATTCTTCCCATGTGTTTCTTTTGCTTCCGTCTGCGGGTTTACTTTGAAATTCTGCCAAGAGGTTCTGTATTCAGGGATTACCTTGTGGCTCGGTAGGTCAATATATTTAGCTGCTATGGATGTAAGGGCAACCCTCATGTTGAAAGCAAATATAAACTACTGAATAGGGATGGGACAACCCACTGTGTTGTGTTATGGATGTGTGGTGTCCGGTTTGTCTGCCCTGGAATGTCGTTGACAAGACAACTATTCGAGATCGATCTGGATCATCTTCAAGGTCAAATTTGTTGCCATTTTTAGACGAAGGTCATGGGAGTTTTTCCCATGTGAGCTTGACATCACTTTATTAATTATCATGCCAGAAGATTTCAACACTTAAGATTATCATATTCAACGAGAAACAAGAAAAAGCATTTTAGAGAGTACAATATAAGAAGAAAACTATACTGGTGTCTTTGATTTCAGTTGTTTTAGCTGTCACGGCATATCCTGACCATTCTATTCCCTATTGCTATTTTTTGTCTGAGAACAAGTATGCTTGCTTGACTGGCCATGCAATTTAGATCTTCAAAAAATCTGCTTATACACATTATGCCTATCACATTTTATCACTTCCAATTTTGTAGTCGGGAAGGCAAATTTATCAGAATACATCAATCTCCTGTTTTTTTTCTTCTCACCAAAAAACAAGGAAAAGGTTATTATAAAACTAACATGTTATGTCATGCCATGGAAATGAAAAGTTCTGAGGTTATTAGATGGTTTAATAAGTCTGAGAGATTCAAGGGCAGGTGAGATCAATGATGGAAGACACTGTTACAACAACTGAAAGATTGTCGATACAATGTAAAAGAAGAAGCATTTTCAAAATAGTGCAAAAGGTTATAGATAGCAACATTTAGTAATCTACCAGAATATTATATAAATTTAACAAGAAATCTTGTCAAAAGACATTGAATACAGGAAAATAGACAATTTTCTACCTTAAGTTTGAAATTATCAAAATTGTTAAAAAGTTGCCGTATTCATAGAATGTCAGTGTTCAAAATCATTGTTAAAAACCTTAGCCCTATTATAGCTAAATCACCCCACACCTTAATCAATAAGCAAATTAGTTCATTTTCAAAATTTAGCAATTATGGCAGATTTTCTGAAATTTTTCTTCCTTTTGAAAAATAGCTTCTGTGGCAAAAAAGCAAAATAAAACTTATTAAATACACTCACCGGAATCTTACTTGGAGAAAGGGCAAATCTCTTAATATCCTAGTGAAACAAATAATTTGTATAAAAAGTTATATAGCAACTGTCAAACTGTTAAAATAGGTAGGGTTAAGTGTTATGTATTATCCTATATCACACATGCAAGTAGGATTTAGAACATCCCTATCAATAGAGTAGGTTTTTAAAGAAGCAGTCACTGTAATGTTTATTTTGATGTGGCCATTAAGCTGTATAAATTCCTTGTGGATAAAGCAGAATAAAAGAGGTGAAAGTGGGACATTCAGAAACAAATTCTTCAGGAGTGATGCGACTGAGATTATGGCATTATCCAATTGAGCAGAAACATCTGCACACTGTATTCCAGACCGACAGGAAGATTTTCAAGGTGCCCTTCAGAGCAAAACATACAAATTGTTTCTGAAGGCATGACTGTAATGGTTGCAAAAATACTACTACAGTAACTACTACTACTACTTCATGACACTACTACTACTACTACTACTACTACTACTAATTCATCTGAAGTACAGCCAGTAGGTACCCATCTGAGTAATGATGTGCTTGAGGCACATCCTCGCACACGTGCGTACAGGACCCCTCTTTACGGCCCTTCTGAAAGAGGAATGCAGCTCAAACCAGGATGCCCTTCCCGGATTTGAACCAGGGTCTCCCAGTTACTGATTGGAACCAGGTGCGCAACTGTGAGGCTGCTACCAACTGAGCTACAGGAACAACCCTTTGCTAATAGTTGGCTCTCTATCAGGATCTATCTTTGCTCCGAATAAACTTGCTGTGAATAGCTATTTTTTCTTTTTTGTCTAAATTTGAGCCCAGAAAAACAATCTCTAAAGTTCAGTCACATCATATAACAGTATGGCCCCATCAAATCTAATCAGGATTATACACAGTAGGTATATGAACTACAACTAACCCAGTGCATGTAGACTGAATCCCTGCATTTCATGTAAGATTTGTTTCCATATATTAGACAAATCTGGCCTAGCTCTGAAAATGCGATAGAAAACATGGTGGCCTCTAGACTGGGACATAATTCTTACAATGAATGGGCCCATTTTTTCAAGAAACCAGTCAAGAACACTGAACAGGAAATGGACCTTGGTAATTCAGATATTGACAACGCACCATGTTAGCCTACAGTTAGCCTTGAAAACTATTAAGTAAAAAATGTAGGAGAAAAACAGGACAAGGAGGCACTTTGATTCAAAGTATGTGTCAGCCAAAAAAAACATAAGACTACACAAACCTTGCCCTCCTTCTTCTTAGCTTCTTCCTTCTTCTTTGGCTCAGGCGTAGGTTTCGCTGCAGCAACGTCTTCAACAGGTGGCTTCTCAGGTGTCTCCTCAGGTGGCTTCTCAGGTGTTTCATCAGGTGTTTCTTCTGGCAGCTTTTCAGGTGTCTCGGCAGGTAACTTTTCTGGTGTCTCCGCTAACGGTAGGGTCTCCGGAGTCTCTGCCGGTAATGTCTCTGCCTCGGAAAATGTCGGCGTGGTCTTCTCTACTGGTAAGTCGTCAGGAGCAACTTCACCTGTAAGATATTCAAAAGAAGGTATCAAACTTAAAATCCCACAAGAATGTAAGCTCAGCATCTTTTTCTGGTGTAAGACAACGAGTAATCTTTAGTACATATATAAAACTTAACATTGTGTGAACTGAAAATAAAATATCGTCTAGATGTCAGAAATTAGTAACACATTAAAAGATGTGGAAAATTTGATACGAATGTGCTTGGTGTTGTGATAATCGCTCTTAACAATATTGGGCAACTAAAATTGTGTAGAGACGGGTGATTTATGTATGACTTATCGTTTAAAAACAAGGTACATGCGTGTGCTGGCATTGTAGAAAACTGCAATAGTGAGCATATCATTAAAGTTGAAGGAAGACGAAAAGAAAATATAAGAAAAACGTAACTGCTCTTGGGCATTCAGAGCTGGTTGTTCGTCATGCCATACTGTAAACAAAGTTGAAACAAAAATAAGGAATACAAAACTCAAATATATAATTCATTGATAAAACTGTACACTAATAGGAACACCCAAACACAAATAAATCTTACAGTCACAAATAATGCAAAACCAGTAACAAAAAACAGGTCGGTCCTGTGGAAAAAGATGTGCAATACAATATCTAAAGCAAACAATAATCTGCGATGTGACAATGTCAAGGTAGCAGCAAAGATTGTTCTTATACGTTGCCAATGTGGCGGTGCAGTGTGAACGAGATTCAGAAGGTGGCGCCATTGATGTCAAGCCATCCCAAACCTTTTGCTTCCCCGAAGCTTCCAAAGATGGCTCCTGCTCCCAGGGCGGCTTCGAATTCTGGCACTTCCTTGGTGAGGACGACGTCCTCGGCCTGGTCAGCCTCCTCCATGACCCCCCTCTGCATGGCCAGCTCGTCTGGGGTCGGAACGGCCTCCTCGGTGGAGGGGGTGACGGGTTTTTCTGCCATCGCGGCAGCCAGCTCTGGTGAAGCAACCTCTTCTTCACTAGGAGCCTCAGGTGAGAGCACATGGGCCTCTTCTGGCTCAGGAGAAAGCACATGGGCCTCCCCAGGTTCAGGTGAAAGCACATGAGCCTCTTCAGGTTCAGGAGAAAGCACTCGAGCCTCCCCAAGCTCCTCAGTAACCTCTGGCTTATCCTCAGTAGTGTCCATCTCGAGCTCTTCTTCTTCTGAGACAATTCTGGCTTCTTCTTCTTCCTCTCTGGCTAACTCAGCCTCCTCCCTTGCAAGCTCCCTGGCAAGCTCCTCTTCCTCTAGAGCTAATGCTTCCTCATCCTCAGGGGACATGGTCTCTGGGGGGGCTTGTTCTGGTGGCATAGACACAGGCTCAGCTGGCATGGCAACGGGCTCGGTTGGCATGGCAACAGGCTCAGTCGGCATGGCAACAGGCTCAGTTGGCATGGCAACATGCTCAGTTGGCATGGCAACTTCCTCAGCAGGCACACTGACTTCAATCTCTCTCTCATCGTCCTCGTCTGGAATTGCACTTTCTTTGGGAACTTCGGCGGGCATCTCGACTTCCTCCGTAGGCGCGGAAACTGGCGCCTCTATTATCTTATCCTCTTCTCTGGAAAGTTCTGGAACAATGTCAGGCTGCGGCACCACTTGGTCCGAGGGCTGGTCAGGAAACAGGTCTTCTGCTGCAGCAATAAGAACAAGTGTTGCATTCTACTAACTGTGCCACTAGAACAGTTAGGCAAACGTACGCCTGGATTTCAAACAAAATCTGCCTAACTGACAGGGCTTTAAGACATAACATAGCAGCAGTGCCACACAGTGGCACAGAGCAAAACTGCAGCATGCCATCTTCTTACCTGATTGACTTGCTTTCTTAAATAGAAATTTCATATTAAGTAATATCATCAATGAACAAGTACAGTACAAGTACATTTTGTATGTGGACACAAACATCTTAACAGTGCTGACAAAAACAATATACCTCAAAGTCTAAACAATAAATAGCAAAACAACAAAACAAATAACAACAACTTGACTCTTGGCAGAGGTTGTCTATCAACATTTTTGCAATTTCGTTATAATGTGCTAGGGGGAGTGCTGCTACAGGGAACATTTAAAGTTAATAGGAGCAAATAGCATCATCAGGTCACCGTGCATTTTTACAGTTTTTCACATTCAGAGATACAACAACAACCCAAAATGACAATAGTTTTCTAACACAAAAAGGTGAAAACTTGTTTGACATACATAAACAGTACACCACATGTACATTTGAAGTAAAATACAGACAGAAACATGTAGCTAATATTTCTGTAATATTTGTACCATGCTGAACAGGTTTCTCCTCTTCATGTTGTGACACACGTATATCCACATGTTTGGCTGCTTGTTAGGAGAGGAATGGTAATAAAATGTATGTTAGAAAAATATTTCACGTTCCATATCTCAGTCTTTTCAGACACAAAACTGTGGACATTTCATTTTCATCTCAAAAACTCTTAAGACTTAATATTTCAGGTATAGCCTTTCTCAAGTTTTTATACCAGACTGGAATTTCATTAAGCGATACAAGTTACATAGCAGAACTTGTGTCAACTTTTAAACTGTGAAATAAAATGGCTTGAATTAAAAAATGAAGGGAAGAATTGTGACAATATCAACGACAATAAAATACCCTCTTCTTCCTCTTCTGACTCGGATTCCTCTTCCTGCTGTTCCAGTACTTGTTCATCCTCCTGCACCTCAGCTTTCCTCGGCTGTTCAGGGAACTGTACTTCCTCCCTTTCTTCTTCTTCCTCCTCTTCTTCATCATCAAAGGCCGCATTGACCAGCCCACCAACCATCATTGGTGGTGGCTCCTTGTCGGGGAAGGCATCCCGTGCTTCTTCATCAAGCTCCTCTACATCCATTGGTTCCTGTGGAAAGGCTTGTTCCACTTTGTCATCAGCAGCGAAAGGTTCATTAGCCATTTCTGGCTGCCTATCGTCAGATTCAAACGGATTTAAGGAGGCCGCGAACGGATTTGTGGACGGTTGAGCCCACTGTGCAGGCTGGTCTTCTTCCTTTGCTTCCCAAGGAGAGATCCCGGGCTCCACGTTCCCATTGTCAGGCTGGACATTAGCATTGGCAGCAGCAGGTTCCTCGTTCTCGTCCTCAGATTCAGGTTCTGAATCCTTATTCGCAGGCACTGATTCAGACCAAGCCGGCGCTCCCCCGGCCCAAGCAGGTGGCTCCCTCTGAACAGGTTCCGCCATCTCCACCATTGACGAGAATCCGACCTCCTCTGGCTCGTAATCATCGTCTACCTTGTTACCCTCGTTATCCAACTGCACGTCTCCCTCGTTAGCGTACACAGGCCGATATCCGCCTAATGACTTTAACCCCTCCTCTTCCTTGGGCCTCTGGAAACTGTACATGTCGTCATGTTGTTCGGGGGCGGAGGAGGGAGGAAGGACGTCAGGGGGCACTTTGTCCTCTTTTGGTGGACCCATGTCCTCTAAGTACTGCGCCGCGTGGGCATGGGACGTATCCATGAGGCTCACTGCCTCCTGGTTTAGAGCTACGAAGTCGTCCACGGCTGATTCCGTCATTTCTTCCTCATTCCTAGGAGCTGCATGCGTGGAAGGTCAAATAACGTGTTAGTAACTACGCATTCATGTACTTTCTATAAGATTAGTCATAAGATAGTGTACAATGTAGCAGATAACATGTGGGAAATGTCTGTTTGTAAATCTTGAGAAGCTATCCCTTGAATTATGTTACATATTGCTCTCTCTGATCTTAAGATGTGGTTAAGAAATTACTTTATGAAAAATGTGATTAAACAGGTAAGGTGAACACTAATTGTCTGTGCACTATGTGTGGCCCTAGTGCATCAACTTGGCATCACAATTCAACACAAGGAGAGCATTTTCTATAGACACCGAATGATTACAAGCATACCAAAGGAAAAGCAACTGTCATAAACTAAAGGCAAAGATTGTAAATCAAATTTAATGTAAATGCCACAAAAATTGGACAATCGTAACAAACATAATAACAGCAAATACAAAGCAATAATTGATGTGACAAAAAGAAATGAGGAACAAAATGAAAACAGTTACTGCCAAGCATGAAGCCTCTTTGGAATCAGAACAACACAAAAACTATGACATAACACAGAAGCTCATCACAGCTTAGGCACATTATAGCAGGTGACAGGCACGAACATAAGATAGCCAAGACACGAACATAAGCATATGCCACGAACATAAGCATATGCCACTTTTAACGCAGAACAATTTAACAAAATAGACTTGCAAACCCACAACAACACAAAACCAAAAGAGGCAAACAATGCAAATAAAAAGAGTTAGCCTTGTAACAATAGAAAGCACTAAAGCTGCCATTCAGCTTTGAAATCATACCTTGTAAAGCCATATGATGAACTTGAAAAACTTACTAATTATTTTGCAGTATTTGATGGTATACATGCATGGTGCCTCTTTAGACTAAGTTTTATTCTGTATATATCATGCTTGTCAACCAATTAGATTACTTGATACAAGCTAGGCATCCAAAAACCAACAGCCAATCAGATTGCTTGTAACAAGCAAGCTAGGTTGAGAATAACCAATCCCACAGACAGAGATTCACACACCCTGGCGGTCAGTGTGTCCCATAAAGTCATCCATGTCCGCGGTCTCGGGAGGCGGGGTGACATCTTCGGGACTGCGGTCGAAATTGATCAGGCTGGCCTCCAGCGGAGGAGGGTGGTCATCGAAAAGTTGGGGCTTCTGTGACACTGAAGGTTGGAGGACGAGTAAAATAAATACTATGCAGTCATTCAGTGCTAACATAACTAGCATTTCCATGGATGGTCTATGACAAATAAAAAGCCAATTTCTACATTTAAAGCAAAATGTAGATTATCTGCTTCTGGCAGTCTATGCAGGTAAGGTAAAACAAAAGTCCATAATATCAAACTCAGGATGACTCTACTATTAAACCCAAAACAAGGGCATGAGAAGAACCGAAACTAAAACAAAATACTCATTGATAAATTTAAAAGCCATGAAATAGACACTCTGATTGGAAAGGCACCAAAAAGTCAAAATATACAATAAAGAATAAAATCCAGTACTTAAAAGCCTTGAATAACAGAAATCTAATCACCCACAGCAACAACAACAAACATAACATCTTGGAAGTTCTATTGGAGAAACTTTCATCACAAATAGATTTGAGGCTGGCTAACATCACAAATTCCTAACATGTTGAAAAAAAGATTTTTGATGTGACATGTTTTTGTGTATGGTAATGTTGACCAAATACAGTTATCCCTTCGAAGGCCCCAACACTTTCATGGCGCCAAAAATTCTGTCTACAACATTACAGAATAATTCACTGCGCATTACGACCTACACAAGCACATGTCAATCTGGATTTATCATTAGGTAATAAGATTAGGATTAGAAAAAATAACTTTCCTGCATAAATAGGACATGTTAACCAACTAGACATTTCTGAAATAGATAGCTAATAACATTTGCAGTATTTCAACATACAACTACCATGAATGGGGAAGAAACATTTAAGCACAGCAAGTAACAACTGGTCATGACAATAGCAGGGTTGACAAAAGTGGATATCATATAGCAGCAGACCTAGGACAGGGAATACTACCAATGACATTTAAGGACAAGCAGACCATCTGAAATAAAACTGTGGCGTAAGAAAAATTTTTGGAGTGCACAAGTGTTTTTGTACAAAGAGAAGCCCTTTGCAGTCCTATATATAGTCCTTCTCTCTGTTGTTTGTATACACAACCTGTTGACCTGCAAATTGCTCGTTAAAAAAAGTAAATACAGACATGTAATGCTACAAGGTAAGCAGGAAAGCTCATGAGATATGTACAATGTACGAGTGCACATACATAAACTAAAAAGGCGGCCACTATAGTGGAGCTGCTGGAAAGAAGCTACAAAAAAGCAAACAATGTCTTCCCAAATATTGGTCAGTACACTGATTTTCTATTCGACACGGGGTTTGGTATTGGTGTTTGGTACAACCACGAGAAACAATCAACAGTTTAATAATAACCCTTATGCAAAAGGACTAAGTTTTATAAAAGCACATATATGTAGCAGCAGTATGTGGGGGGGGCTTGGCTTGCTCACTGTGGGTAGTACATTGACACATGTCAAGCAGGGACCAGCTATGGTGGATGTCACTAATATGGCACGCTATGTAATTTGGCACAAGAATGGGAGGAAAGGTGCGGTAACCTGTTTCGTCATCAGCTGTGTGGCACTCCACCGGCCCGTTAGACAGCTTTCTGGCATCAGGAGCGTCTTCCTTTTCTGGTTTGGCTGCCTTCACAACTTCTTCCATTACCACCTCTTCTACCTTTTTACCTGGATGAGCCACCACTCCATTTACCACCTGTGCTGTCACTCTAGCATTGTCCGTGACAGAAACAGATGGCTTTGTCACTTCCTCTGGTTTCTTATCTTCCTCCACAGCCTTCTCTTTATGGTCTTCTTCCTTGGTAAGTGTCTCTGATGGTGCTATGGCCATTCCAACTTCCATAGATGTAGGTTCTTCAGGAATTTGATGGCTTACCCCTGCAATGGCCTCGGCGGGTTCTGATGCATCTTGAGTGATTTTATCTTTATCAGATGTGCCTTTGATGTCCATCCCTTCCTTCTTGCCCGTTTCCTTGATGTCTGTTTCCTTCTCTTCTTTGCCCCTTTGTTGGTCATCAGGGATTACTTTCTCGTCGCTGCTATCCTTTTTCGGCTCAGCTTTTGTAGTGTCTGACTTCTTCACACCTGTATCGGGAGATTCTTTAGCACTTGTCTCATCTTTCTCTGCCTCTTCTTTTTTTCCAGTGGTATCTGTCTCTTCTTCTGCAGGCTTTGATGCCTCCTTAGACTCCCCAGCAACATCTTCAGCATCGCCAGTCTTTTTAGACAGGTCATCTTTCTCCACCTTTGGGTCAGGGTGGTCTTTCTTGTATTCAGTTGCAGCAAGTTCCTTTAGCATCTCAGGCTCAGAGACCTCTTTTTGATCTTCTGTAGACTCTGGTGGTACGGTTTCTTTATCTGTAACCTCTGAAGTTGGCTTCTCACCCTTGCTCTGACCTGACACTTCAGCTAGTTCCTTCTTATTGCCTTCACCTGATTTAACCTCCTCAGGCTTCTCTACATCCCCTATCTTTGGTTCACAAACTTCTTTATCTGTTTTGGTTGATGGTGCTGACACTACAATGTCTTTTATTTCTTTCTCCTCTCTTGCATCCTGGGTTTGCTTGTCATCTGGTTCACCTTTGTCATCAGCGGCCAACTTTTCTTCTTCTTTACACTTTTGTACAGGATCCAGATCCTCTTTAATAGGATCACCATGGGACTTAGATAATCCCTTATCTACCACAGGACCCGCCTGGTCTTCAGATCTGGTATCCTTTGATTCTGTCACAGGATTAGGCTTGTCCTTTGATTGCAATGGCTGTTTAGTGTCACCTGGTAGATTACTGACCCCCTGGGAAGGATCTGTTTTTTCTTGTAAAGCTGTACCTGGAACAGGCTTTGCCATCTCTGCATCATCTGATGCTTTAGCAGGGGACTCGTCCAGAGTGGGACCAGGTGCCTGTTTAGCTTCATCTTTGACTTTTGGGTCTAGAGATTCTTTAATGGCTGGTTCTGGTGGTTGTTTAGGTTCAATGTTTACAGTTGGTTCAGATGAGACTTTAGTTTCAACTTTAGCAACTGTTTCTGGTGGTGCTTTAGCTGCTTCATCTTTAACAACTGTTTCTGGTTGTGCTTTAGCATCATCTTTAGTGACTGTTTTTGGTGGTGCTTTAGCATCATCTTTAGGAACTGTTTCTGGTTGAGCTTTAGCATCATCTTTAGCAACAGTTTCTGGTTGTGCTTTAGCATCATCTTCAGCAACTGTTTCTGGTTGTGCTATCGCATCATCTTTAGCAACTGTTTCTGGTGGTAGTTTACCATTATCTTTAGCAGCTGGTTCAGGCGGTGACTGAGTCTCATCTTCACCAACTGGCTGTAGTTGTGGTTTAGCTTCAGCTTTAGCAACTGTTTCTGGTGGTACTTTAGCCTCATCTTTGACAACTGCTTCTGAAGGTTCTTTATCTTTAGCATCTGGAGCTGAAGATTTTTCTGTTTTATCTGCCTGTGACAGTTCTTTAGCTTCATTCGTAATGGCTGGTTCTGCTGTTACTGCAGCTTCACTCTTAACAGCTGATTCTGATGATTCTTTAGTTTCCTCTTTGGCTACTGCTTCAGATGGTGCTTTAGCTTCATCTTTAACAGGTGGTTGTGGCAGCTCTTTACTTTCCTGTTTAGCAGCTGCTCCAGACAGATGTTTACTTTCATCTTTAGCAGCTGGTTCTGTTGATACCTTTTCTTCCTTTTTATTAGATGTTTCTGATGGTGACTTAGCTTTATCTTTAGCATCTGGTTGTGATACAAGTACATCTTTACCTTGATCTTTTACACCTGCTTCTAAAGGTTCCTTTGCTTCATCCTTAGCAGATGGCTCTGATGAGACAGTAGCTGGTTCATCCCTTACAGCTATGTCAGATGCTTCTTTACTTTTGTCTTTCGCAGCTGGTTTTGATAGTGTCCTATCTTCACCTTTAGCAGCTGGTTCTGATGGTGTCTTATGTACACCTTTTGCAACTGGTTCTGATGGTGCCTTCTGTGCATCATTACCAGCTGGTTCTGATGGCGCCTTATCAAGACCTTTAGCAGATGGTTCTGATGGTGCCTTATCTACACCTTTATCAGCTGGCTCTGATGGTGCATTATCTACACATTTACCGGCTGGTTCTGATGGTGCCTTCTCTACACCTTTAGCATCTGGTTCTGATGGTGCCTTCTCTATGCCTTTAGCATCTGGTTCTGATGGTGCCTTATCTACACTTTTAGCATCTGGCTCTGATGGTGCCTTATCTACACCTTTAGCATCTGGCTCTGATGATGCCTTATCTACACCTTTACCAGCTGGTTCTGATGGTGCCTTCTCTACACCTTTAGAAGATGGTTCTGATGGTGACTTATCTAAATCTTTAGCAGCTGGTTCTGATGGTGCCTTATCTACACCTTTAGCATCTGGTTCTGATGGTTTCTTTTCTACATCTTTAGCATCTGGTTCTAGTGGTGCCTTATCTACACCTTTAGCAGCTGATTCTGATGGTGCCTTATCAACGTCTTTAGAAGTTGGTTCTGATGGTGCCTTCTCTACACCTTTAGCTGTTGGTTCTGATGGTGCCCTATCCACATCTTTAGCAGTTGGTTCTGATGGTGCCTTCTCTACACCTTTAGCAGTTGGTTCTGATGGTGCCCTATCCACATCTTTAGCAGTTGGTTCTGATCGTGCCCTGTCCACATCTTTAGCAGTTGGTTCTGATGGTGCCTTCTCTACACCTTTAGTTAATGGTTCAGGTGGTAATTTAGCCTCATCTTTAACAGCTGTGTCTGAAGGTTTTTCAGCTTTATCTTTAGCAGCCTTATCTTCAACAGCTGCTTTTAAAGGTTCTTTAGTTTCATCCTTTGCAGCTGGTTCT